>JAWZYV010013541.1:0-674761 GCA_038373885.1 Cheiracanthium punctorium | reverse complement strand
CGAGGGAAAACGGCTGCCCTTTTTTCAGCATTGGGAAGGGGTTGCGCCTCAAGTGGTTAAAATAAAATCCATAATTTTTTTTTTCAACATAAAGACGACGTCCACAATGACCGACCCTTAAATGAAGTCAATGCACCCCCCTATATGTTAGTAGCTATTATAGCTATAATTTCCAAACTTCCATATGAAATTTTTGCGGATTACACCAAGAGCGGCCCTTGGGTTCGTGCCGCACACCTGCAAACGTAAAAGAGGCGCCCCCTTTTATGCTCTAGATCAAGTTTTCCTCAGTTTTTGAGTTCGAAACGGTGTTCCTTCGAAGATGGCGCCCCGATGCAGTGCTTACCTTGCTTACTGTGACCTGCCGCCCATGGGTTACATAATAAAGATACCGTTTATCGCAGTTCTTCTTTGACCTGTGTTTTTGATATTTTTAATTTCGAAGTCAGAGTATTATTTGTTGGACACTCTGTATAAAGAGCTTTGCATACCAAGAGAATGCGGATAATGTAGCCACTTTGAAGACCGAATAGCATTGCACGTCAAGCAAATCAACGGAGATCTGCTACATTCTGCCATAGGGAATGCTGATAAGAGAATGCACTTTTTGTAACATCTCCAAGGAAAACATATTGAGCTACACAAGGCAATGGTGACAATATACTACACTGCAAAAAAAGTCTGTCAAATTTACAGAAAAAAACTGTCAGTCAGGACTCAAGTTTATTTCCGTTTTTTTAACAAAAGTCTTCCTTAAATTTTACAGATTTTCAGTTGATTTTACAGAAAGTTTCCGTATACTGAAAAAAATACGGAAGACTGTAAAATATACGGAAATAAACTGGCGTCCTGGCTGACAGTTTTTTTCTGTAAATTTGACAAACTTTTTTTTTTTTGCAGTGTAGTAAATGCTAGCTTTCTTTTCCATACCTATTTTACTCCAAAAATGCAACTTACAGCACCATTTTGGCCACTAGCGACGTAAATCTTTTCATTTATTTATCCATTTTAATCAATACCACATCATTTAATTAATATTTACTGGAAATTTGGTTCGGTTTGGACCAACAGTTTTCTCACGATCGGGCTTTAACCACGAAACTACATGGGATTTTACTCTACCTTAATTATGGCCCCTTGAAACCAACTTGACTAATTAACTTGAAACCAACTAAAATACCTGTACAGTAGACACCGGTTATAGCGTACTCTCACGGGACCTAAAAAGGTAGTACGTTATAGCCGAAGTACGTTAGAAGCAGTACCGCCGGTACGATTCAATATGACACAAAAAAAGAAAGTGGGCTTCTAACTTCATTGAAATATGTGTTTTAAACAGGTCTGATATTTTAAAATTTAAATTAAACAGAGAAAATTTTTTACTACTTATTAAAATTTTTATTCGGATAAATAATCTGTAATTTTGTTTAGTTTTAAATGCGCAGATGCTACTTTAAAAATACCATTTTGGATATCCATACTAGACTTTTGTAGAGTCTCTGCATCACTGCGGCATTCAAAAAAACGTGATAATGATTTTGCAGCATTGAACGCTTCGAGTATGCTTGGTATAGGCTCCTCTGTTTCTTCCTCACTACACTGCAAAAAAAAGTCTGTTAAATTGACAGAAAAAAACTGTCAGCCAGGACGCCAGTTTATTTCCGTATATTCTACAGAAATCTTCTGTATATTTTTCCTTATATGGAAGATTTCTGTAAAATAAACTGAGAATCTGTAAAATTTACAGAAGGTTTCTGTAAAAAAAAAACGGATATAAACTGGCGTCCTGGCTGACAGTTTTTTCTGTAAATTTGACAGACTTTTTTGCAGTGTATCATCAGAATCATTATAGATAGGGATTTTCCGGAGGCATTTACATTGATGAATGACAAATAAAAAACGTGGTCTTGTTCTTAGCCTTACCTAGCAGGCGAAAAAGATAAAAGGTCGCTCCCTTAATTCATACACAATTCATCTCGCTAGATAATCTGAAAACTGACAACGAGTGTTTTGAAGGTACTGAAATTTCCGGAAACAACAAAATAAAATTCTTAAGAAAAGAAAATTTTATTTTGGCTTGGGTATAAAAAGTACGTTATAGCCGAAGTACGTACTTTTGTTAAGTACGTTTTAACCGAAGTTAAATAACATTATAAATATTGGACTTCAATCGGGCCCCAGCTTCTAGGTACATTATAACCGATAGTACGCTATATCCCAGGTCCGTTATAACCGATGTGCACTGTATTAAACTAGAGAGTTCGGGAAATGCTTTCTTATATTAGTTTATAATTCGGAAGCATATTCAACAGTTTGAACTATACAATTTAAAGAACCACGTGATTCACTGAGAAGGGGATAAATCAGAGCATACCATTTGAATTTTGATTATGGTTATTCTCTGAGATTCAGTTTTAAAATGTTTTACGCTTTTCAATGCATTTTCAATCTGAATTTCTGTTATTACTAAAAATTATAAAAAAATTTTACAATCTAAATCAGCAATATGTCAGGATCTAAAATGAATACATTTTTGTTATAATTTGAGTCACAATAAATATTCTATTCCTTAACACCTTTGTCTTCAATTTCTGATATAATTAGGTCGATTGTTAGGAAAATTAAAAAAAATAATAATAACATTTTTTTTTTCAATTCATACTGTTATTTCACCCTATCCCAATTATAAGTATGCCTAAAAAATCGAGCAGATTAAAGAGCCAATGATGCAAATTTGATCTCGTGACGATAAATAAATAAATTTGTTTAAGCAGATTTCTTTTAAGGAACAACTTTTGAATTTTTTAAAGAATAGAAAAAGATTATCTTGACCTTGATATACCGTACTTCTCTGTAAATGCCTGTAAAATTCTATTTCGATGTCATTCTTTTTTTGAAATGGGCGCAGAATTGACGCAAATTTAAACTTGATCAGTTTAATTTAATTAGTTTAATTTAGTTTAATTTAATCAGTTTAATTTTGCTAAGAAGATTTGGATCAAAGTTAACAAGATCTGATTGTAAAAATACGTCAAAAGCTTCTAAAATAAAGATTATTACATTTTTATTTTACCGACTGAAAAAACAGTGATATTAGTTTCAGAGTCTAAAAAAATTTATGTGGTTACATTAATCATCATTAACACCAACAAAGCTAGCAGTGTGTTACATTCTATCAAATACTTCATTTTAAAAAAAATAAAAAGCACACATTTATTCTTTAAGATGTATTAACACAAAAGTTGTTTTATTATTACTACTGCATACTAATGTAAGAGACATCATTTTAAAGTAAAAATAAAGTAATAAATATATCAAATTAAGTCACAAGAGCACAAGCGAAAATGCAGAAATGCAATTTTCGTGAAGCTCTAAAATTGCACTTTTTAAAATAAGAAACTCATCACTACTTATATGACAAGGAAATTGATTTGGTTAATGGAAGGCTAAAGAATAATTTTCGCAAGGTATAAAAATTTATAATACACCAATTTTCGTTAAATTAAGAAAATAATACCGATGCGCTTAAAATTCGACGTAACGATTTCTTTTTGAAAAGCTAAATATCTTTCATCGATCACATAAGGTAAAAGCAATTTTCCTCACAACTGTTTAATTGCTTTTACGCCAGAAACTTTAATTTTTGATCCTCTGCCTCAGTAATTAAAAATGATGGCGCGTTATGTAGCATAGTGAAGCAATGTGTTATTACTCTGGAACATATTTAGCAGATATTAGATTTTTTTTTCGAAGATAATCTTATCGGTAGAGTTTCAGCTAAGGCAGTAATTTTGTCGCGTATTTTTAGTTTATTAATGGAGTCCCTGTTTATTAATTGGTATGTCGTAAACTGAACTTCGAAAAGCTGAGTAATAAAGGCAAGATCGTTAGTAAAAGAAAACGGCGTAAGCATGAAACAAACCTATGAAGAATATTGCTAGATTACTAAACTTTATTAGAGGTGTTCGATTTACTTAATTTTATAAACATAGTAAAAGTAAGGTATACGAGATATTGTTTTTTCTCGTTAAAGTATTGGTTCGCTAATTCTAATCTTTGAAGTGTGAATATGATATTAAATCTTTCGTTCACTTTAACATCAAAATAAAAGTGTTGTCCTTACGGCAAATGACAGTTGATTGTAATAACCTTGTAGAAGACGATAAGTTTATTTCTGTCATTTGGGCTAGACCATCATCATAAATGCAAAACGTTAAGATACGGCCTGCTGCATGATGTCCGAGAACTAGAGCTTTGAATCGGGTATAATGTTAAGTTATAATATGAACATACACTAGCTGTCTAAATATGCACTTATGAATGTGCTTTTAGACAGCGTGAATGCCAGAATTCCTTTAAATTCTCATCGCTTTTCTATACACTCGGTACATCTTTACATAGTATTCATATCATGGAAACTAATTATCAAATAAGAAAATCATCACAATATAAATATGCGCTTAAATACTTATAAAATATGAAAACTAACTGAATTCAACCTTCTTCAGAAAAATAACCTAATTTTGGTGTTTTTTGTCATGTTTTCCCTCCCGTCTGAGACTGTAGATTTCTTTTTCGGAATTCCGTGTTTGATGACTTAGATAAATTCTTACCACACTAGTATACGTAAAAGAAACATGAATCGCGCTTAGGGATGAGCCTAATTGAAATAAGTATCGTTATTCATTTCAGATTATTTGTAGCAAGCAATTAATTTGCCTTATACTGATTTATTGAGATAGATATTAATTTTATATTATTTGTTTCCCTAGGTGTATGCATAGTAGCACTAATGAAATAAGTTAGGAATGTAATTAGTACTAGTATGTTTCTTATAAACAGAATCTGAAAATTAGAGCCAAAACACTAAATTTTGCAAGTGACCCTCATTCGGAAAATATAAAAATATAAACGATGCTGTAATACGATTCATTGGTAGAAGAGCATTATTTTGTATAACAAATGAAACCCCTGAGGGATTAAGTTTAATCTTTCATATAATTTTCTAATCAAAGCCTTTACTTATATTAAAATTGTAGGCCCCTGTCTGCGTGCGCTGAATGTTCTTTTTCGGGCGAACGATAGCATGCACAGCTACAATGTTTGGAATACAGGTGTGCACATTCCTCAAATCCATTTTTTATTTTTATTTTTAATAATGTTTTTCTTTTTATATGTATTTAATGTTTTGTTCAAATAATCACATTTTTTCCACACATACTTCACACAAATAATTTCACATGGACCAAACTATTGCTCGGACATGTTTGATATTTGCATAGCTGGAAATGTCTTTCAACTTTGCAAATGATTAAATTAATTTTGATTCGGTATCTTAAATTTTCAATTTTGTGCGAGTTTTTGAAAAAAGAGAATAATACTTCCCAATCATTTTCCTGTTTATTTTTTGTTTTGTTTTTTCCACGTAATCACATTGAGAGGCTGTTCGTTTTACCCTGTTGATTATTAGATTGAATACAGAGTCACCTTTTGTCTCTCCTTTAAAATAAAAATGCTAAAAAAATATTAATTCATTAATTAATGCAATTTTGTGAACATGAAATGAATGAAAATGTTCAGCTCTGCCGTAAGAAGAAGCACACATTTTCTCCGTTGCCGCCAGTACGAGGGGCAAGCTTTTATCATAGCGATGCTAAGTTTTTTCTTATAACCATAATGTCATGAGAAGATGCAGGTCACGAGTTTGAGAAAAAAAAAGATTAAAACAATAAATAAAGCAATGTAAATATAACGTACTTCGGAACATCATTTCACAATTATTACTACAGGAGGAGGTCCGCCTCGGTCATGTTTGCGCTTTTTAACACCCAACAGCAAGTGGGTCGAGTCGCTAGCAAAGTGGTCCTATTTGGGTCCCTGAATATATTGGCGTTGAAACTAATGGACATGCAGATAAGATGACTAAAGAGGAGCCTTTCGTGCCCAAACTGTGCAGTCTGGTTCTTGGAGGAGATATACGCCATCTTAAACGATGGTAAATGAAGAGGATGTATGGGATACCAGCATCTATAAGGAAATATCCAAGTACTTGTCTACAGAGCGGAAGTGAAAGGCATGAAACGTATGAAGTGATGTTGATGTCATGATCAACCGTTGGTTAATGCAGACCGGACTCACAAAAAGTACCCTCAAGAAAATTGGCCAAGCTGAAACTCCTCAGTTCGACGTTTGTAATGAAGACTACACCGAGGACCACACGCTGAGGTTTTGTATAAAATGTGTCACGGGAAATTTTATTACGTACACAGAAATTGGTTTTCCGTCGGACTGCTCATATGATCATATTACAACAACAGCCCTGCGATCCCCAGTTGGATGTAGAACATAGATTGATTTCTCCATAAGGACGGAGAAGTGTTGAAGCTTGTTTAAAAAATCATCGCCTGTACCGGAGTATTAGAGGCACAGACCACCATTTCACGGGTTGGACAATACGCCAACAAGAACAAACATGAACTATGAACTATGCACATTTATTTTGGTCATTTTCATTACATTGTGCTGATTTCCTCCTGTGACGTATTGACATTTCGTTATAGACACTTCAATATATTTCCTATTCATTCAAGGTGCGTTTAACGCTATACAATTCGCTAAAGGGAATCGCCTGGTTTGTCTACATTTGGAAATTACTTGCGAAATTCCCTTGTCAAAAATAAGCTCTTCAATAGTGAACCAAGCTTGGTGATATATCCTATATTTCGCGATTTTAATTTTAAACATTCAAATTTATGTAAAAGAAAAGGAGTCTGTAAAATTTGTAGTATTATTATGCTGCAATGTACATGCAAAGCCGCTTGAATAAAATCCATGCAATTCAACCTTTTGTTTCGATTGCGAAAATACTCGAGACTCCATAATGGTAAAGCTTGGATATTTGCTACTCATGTCGAGATGAAATATTTCCCGGCTTAAATGCGCCAATCGGCAAAAGATTATGCGTAATAATATATGAAAAAGGTTTTCAATGGGAACCGTAATGGGGAATGGCTATCGAAATGCACATGCGAAAATCGCCAAAGAATGAAACAGTCTCCGTGGGTGGCAATGTTTTCATCCGAGTTGTTCCCTTATCAACTTTAAAATAACATTTTTTGACACGAGTACTTTGAAGAAAGTAGGAAAATTAATATTTTTTTTCAAAACAATTTTATCTTAAAGTAATGTAATTAAAAACATTCCGTTATTAAAGCAGTGGTAGACATTTATCATACAAAATTGTTTATCAAAGTTATCATGGTATGCTATCAGCTGGGATGTTTATTGCAAACAATGAAAATCTGCAGGTACTAACTGAAAGAGTGGCCAGAATATCCAGAAGCTGTTCAGAATTAATTTAGGATGAAAATAACTCATAGTGATTTGTAGGTTTTTTTATCATAAAACTGAATTTTTTTAACCATCTTAACTTTCATTCAGAGAGATTTCAGTGGCAATTAAGATGGCGTGAATCTAGATTCACTGCAGACAAGATTCATTAGAATGACGAACCAGCTGGTCGCCGGAGGAAGTTAGTTTTCAAAAAGATTGTAGATACGTATGAAATCACAAAAAAGTACTTTTTCAGCAGATATATCTGAGAATAAGACTGAAAACAAAACGACTATAAAAATATAAAATTAAAATTAAAAAATGTAGTTGAATATTTTTATAAAATTCATCTTATTAGTCATACTAAACATAAAGCAGAATAAAGATTTTTAATATACTTCTTTATTTTTTTTAAAGATTACATATTTAAATCAATCTGATTTTTCAAAGTGCCTGTCTATGGATAAACATTAAAAAGTGATTATAACGACGAATGCTATCTGATGATTAAGGTAGATAGTATTTATCCACCTAGCTTTTATTCTATATAAACGCATTTACATGGAATCTATATTCGTATTTTCAAATATTTTTATACGTCATGTGTGAAGAAAAAATCCGTTTTCAGGTCACTCTTAACAACACCAATTTTTACATTCTTCACAAACCACTGAACATCTTCCAGAAAACTCCTTTCAACCACGAAACAGTGCGAAATACCAAGAATTTCCAAATCGTTTCTCTTGAAAATATTCGAAAAAAGGAAACAGAAACGTGGTGAAAAAAATAGGAAATTCCATCTTGAAGTTTTAGAAGAATTCACCATTTACAAGATCCTGAAATTTTCGGAAAGACAAACTTGTTTTACATTCCCAGGCAGAATGGCACGCATTGATTCAGGACGGTGGCGGAATACGTAATGATTGGTGCACATTGCCTTTCGACTCAAAGTGCTAGAAAAATGTCAACTATTGAAATGGAAGAAGATTGGTTACATCAAAGTTTTATGTCAACGTGAGAAGAATTGGTGCTGGAACAAATTGAAAAGGGAATTTATCTGGGGGATGTTTTTGTATTATTTATGGTAGAAATCTTCTATTTGGTATGGAAGTTAGGATAAGAAGTTTTATGATAAAAGCAGA
The DNA here is from genome assembly GCA_038373885.1 of Cheiracanthium punctorium. NCBI lineage: Eukaryota > Metazoa > Arthropoda > Arachnida > Araneae > Cheiracanthiidae > Cheiracanthium > Cheiracanthium punctorium. Next base: position 666,287 of record JAWZYV010013541.1, on the reverse strand, counting down.
AATTCTTGAGATTTGTCTCTTAGTGGACTGATGTAAATCAGTATTGTCTAGTGTATTTTTATTGAAAATATTTACCCATTCACAAAGTCATTGTTTTTGATTAATCCTTTGCAAAAATGGAATCAAATTTCTTGTTTCAGTGTAAAGAAAAATGACTACTCTGTAAAAGATTTAATCATTCAGAATTAAGTATTATGCAAAAATTACTTTTCAAAATACTGTATATCTGAAATTAAACGTCCCCATTTGAAACTTATCTACAGAGGAAACTATTGTTGAGAAATTTATAAAACTATGTGTTGGAGAATATGAAGGTTTGGAAATTTTTTTGAGGGAAAATATTCGTTCACAAACATTTGCCAACAGGGGGTGTTTTTTAATGAATCACACACTTACGGTTCCCTGACCTTACTCCATGCGACTTTTGGCCTTCTGGGAGTTTGAAACAATTGACAAGCGTGATGATCCAAGAACTTTGCCTGATCTTAAAGACAGCATTTCACAGCACGTTCACAATATTTACCCGAACACACTGCGGTGGACGGTGGAACATGCTCTCTTACGACTCCAGATGGTAGCTGACAATGATAGCAGTCATATTGAATATATTTTGTTATAATAATATTTGTGAACTGTCATAAATATTTGCTAAATGTGTAATTCATTAAAAATAGACCTAGTGGTGAACATTTGTTTTATTTATTATTATTTTCTAATTCTCTCAAAAAAATTCCCGTACCTTCTTACACAAAATTTCATAGCTTTCTTAACAATACTTTTGCCTGCAGACAACTTCAAAATAGGGTCCTTTAATTGCAGACATCCTGTATATTTTTAAGTTTCGATTTTTCGTAAATATTAAACGAAAATTTAATCCATAAAAGAGTGTGTTTTTACTAGCATTCTCTACGTCTAGCAGAGCTAGATCAAATCTGTGACATTGATAAATAGTCAACAACCAATAGCGATTGTTTTAAAAGAATGTTTAATGAGTTCCAAGCAACCGCGGCTATAATCTAGAGTAGCTTGGTAGATGGAACATTTCGTAAAAATAAAGATAAATGTTTTCCTTTGTAGAAAGCCAGCGTTCTGAGATAGCAACTTGAAAAGAGTGCAATTTTAGCTGTTATGATCTACTGCACTAGTAGGGAATGTAGCTATCAGGGCAGCTGCCTAGTGGTGCGCATGAAGTAAAGGGGTGGCAGAACCAGCATGTCATTTAAAATTGGAATATAACTCGGTTAAAGGTTAGAAGGACTATTGAATTCAAGGACTGTGCAACTTTTTGCTAAGGTATCAGCTAGTGTACAGAGCGTCAAAAAAGGTTTTCTAAAATCATTTTAAAAATTGAATGCTCATAAAGGACTAAGAGAATAAAACGTGAATTTATAAATAAATTTCTTCATGCAAGTTTTATAATGATTAAGTCTAAAAGATGTTGGAGTAAAATTTTAGTATGTATGTTTAAGGAAAATTTATTATAAAAGAAATGTTAATTCTATGTACCTAATTTTAAATTAAGCACGTGATGCTAAAATCTTGAATAATTTTTTTCGTTTATTGTGGTTTGAAATGAATTATCCTTTATTGAAACGATCTTTAAGAAATTACTTTCTATAAGCTGCTTTGTATGCATCTGTAAAATAACTATAACAACTACACACACGCAAACTGTATGATAGTTACAGGGGACAGTCAAAATCAACAGCATAAACAAATTTTGTAACAGAAGAAAAGTTTTCTTACTGAAGTTAGACTACAGACGGTTATAACAATAAACAAACAAATGGGGTCATAAATAGTTTCAACGTAGTTAGAACAAGTTAAAATTTTATAAGTTAATCATTTGTATAATTTTACACAAGAAAACGCTTAAAAACTCAACTTTTCAAACTACGTTATTATGAAACTCCCTGAAATACCCAGTTTGTAAGATGTTTACTAATAAACTGTGAACAATTATTAATACAGAACTAACAATTTTTACGGCAATAGAAAAAGCAATTTGGTTTGGTACGACAGTGGCTAAAAAAAATCGTCTCTTTCATAATTATTTTTTATTTTTTTTATTAGTGAATCGCATTGTCATTTTATAGCACCATTTCAAATTTTTTTTCCGTCTGAAGTATTATTACGACTGTGTCGAACCCGCTAGAATATATTTATACTAAATATATATTTTTAAAACTGCAGAAAAACTAACAAACTTATGAAGGATTTGTTAATGCAGTGTTCACCTTCGTTAAAAATTGCTGCCAGTATGAACTGGTCAAGTGCTTTGACAGTGCACCTTGTAGTCTTGTAAAATAATAGGCATTCAATTGGATATATTTATTATGCTTCAAAATAATTTGAATCTTTCTGACAATACTTTCAAAATCTGAAAATTTAATAATCTCAAGACACGTACTACTTCTACATCTACACCAAACTTTAATGATAATCTTTTTAACGAGCAATTTGTAATAAGGCACGTTTCATCTTTAAAAAAAACATTTTATTTCATTTGGTCGTATGAAATCTACACCGTTCGTGAGATTGCTCTGAAAATTCGTTCAAGTACGTGAAAAAATACAAAAACAAGTTCAAGCTACTTTAATAGAATCGAAGATTTCACCTGCTTTTCAATTTTTAGGGATATAAATTAAATTCAAAGTAAATACAATAAATTTAAAATCCCATTTTTTTAAGTACCAGTAAGTTAATGTTTAATTTATTTTCCATTACATGCTTTCCTTCCGGAATAAAATGATTTTAAAATTACTTGAGATTTCGATAGATTTTGAATTTAACAGTTCAAATGACAACAATAGATTTTGTTACTAAATAGAATTGATTAAACCAGGGTATTTTGCGAGCGTAGAAATGCACATCCTAAAATAATTTCAGTTCAAGCATTAGAGAATATAATTCCAGGAGAAATGTGAATATCGCATTATTTTGATTTTACCTTACCGATATAAACAGATGTTTAGAAAAGTAAATGGTTTAATGCATTTTTGTAGCAGTTATATTAACCTATCTGAAATCTTACACATAGATGCAGCAAATAGCAGAAAAGAATATCCTAATTAATTTAATATTCGTCAAATTACATCGCCTTCTTATTTTTCAATGATTTTTAAAATAAAAGAAAAATTATCTGAAAGCCTAAGAAAAACTGGTTGGATTTTTTTTTTCAAATGTAAGTCGAAATGCAGAATTTTTTTCAGTATTTTGTTTTAAATTTGATAAAACCATTCCAATTTATCCCATTGCAAATAACAGGTACTCAAGCTAGCTGTTTATAAATGAGTAGTATTCATATTAAAACTTTCCATTTATGTTTGAAAGTGTTACACAAATAAGTTACTGAAGTCAGAGTAGCGTGTTTCTTTTCTGCTGAATTCTCGGTAACTGTGTTTATTCACACTCCCTTTCAATTCTGAACGTTCCAACTACTCTGTGATCACGTACCACCTTTTCAAAACAGAGGAAAGAAAATGTTCCACTAGTTCTCTGGAAAAAGTCGTAAAAAGAATCAAATCTTAAAATCTCTTATGTTAATATATATATATATATGCAAATGGATATCCGAGATATATTCTGCACGTTCTTCTATGCAAAATAACAACAAAATAAAGCATCGTGAATTTCCTTCAAGCACATGAAACATTTACACTATTTTTTGCTGCAAGGTCTTATGTGTATATATCGAATATGAAGCATGTTTTTTTCAATGGCCAAGAGGAGAAAAATGTTACTGATATAACTACTTAGACATTTTTAGAGCAGCACACAAAAGAAATCGCTGACAAAAATAAAATTGGAATGATGTCTTTTTCTAAAGGAGTAACTGTTTAAAATTTTTTTAAATTTCGATCTACAAATACTTTTGTGGCCAATAGTTGCATTTTTGTGTATTCTAAGGGAATATATATCGTGAGCTTTATAAACCTTTGCTAACAGAAAACAAAGTATTTGTAAGAATATTATTTTTAAAACAGAATAACATAATTTAAAACATATTTCTACTTGAAGAGCATTGACACAGATTTATTTGGCAAGAGAGGTCACGAAAAATCCACTTTATCAATGGTGTTTGTACTTTTATGACCGAGTGTCTTACGGTTTATTAGCTAATCACATGTTCCAAAAGAAAGGTATATATATATATATATATATATATATATAATATAAAATAGCTTAACTTACGTAATATATGGAATCCCAAGTGAAATATTAATTAAAAACAATATATATATATATATATATAATATATCTACAATATATAAAATATATATATATATATATATATATATATATATATATATATATATATATATAATATATCTACAATATATAAAATATATATATATATATATATATATATATATATATACATATATAAGGGGGGAAATCTTTGTTAAATTTTAATATTGCTTTTTCTTGAAAATTCCCGAGTTGAAATAGGCAGATTTACCAAACTGGACATTGTGCATTGTGATTGAAACAATTTCGTAATTTTTGGATTTCATTCAATTGGTATAGTTCTTTACGACTAACTGAATGCTGTGATATATACAACAAATCAAAATTTGGCATCGCGATGTAGAAATATTGTCATTGGAAATCATGGGTTTTGAGATTGCAATGAAAAATTAATTGTGTGTCATCGAAGTAACGTCGATTCCAATGTTGGTTTGAAAACGTTGTTGTAGGAGTTTAATAACTCCCTCCTCCCTTTTCTATAATAAAGATTCACCTTTCTTACGAGATCAATAAATAAACACTAAGTATTTCAATTTTGTTTCATAAACCATGGATATAGACTGAGAATCTTAGTTTTCAAAAGTTCACTTTTAAATTGCAAGCGTGTTTATAATTACCTCATGGTAATAGCTAAACAGCAATTATATGTGCATACCATAAACAAATCTTTCATTTTCGTAGCTGTAGAAAGTTAGTACGTAAGCGTTTTTGAAAATTTTTGGAGCTTTCTCATTTAACCCTTTGAGGCTCAACTCTTTCCCAATGCTGAAAAAAGGGCAGCCGTTGCCATCGCTCGACTTAACTACCAGCAAGATGGCGGACGATCGAAACGTTCATCGCGTGCCACAGATCTAGAGACCCCATTTTTGACGACATCTGTCTGTGCTCGCGCACAGCCAGCTGTCGTGTTGTCGTCGAGCGATGGCAACGGCTGCCCTTTTTTCAGCATTGGGCCATCTATCCAGCCGTTCTCGCGTTCTTACATTTTTCAGCAGATGCCAGTGCTGTTAAAAATAATTGTGACAATTTTTTTACGGGAAATGACGTGCTAAAAAGTAAATGATTCTCGTGGAGCTATGTCACCCGCAACTATTTTTATGGAAATCAAATCCATTCTTCGTGAATGGCAATAGTCAAAACGTCCCAGTTTGGTGTTCTCACGGCCAGGTCACCGCGCGTTAAAGGGTTAAGGGACTCGTTGCCGATAACATCAATCATTACAGCGACTACAGTTGCGATACACAAAGAAACCTATGTTCATGCCATGAATAGAAATGTACCCATTATCGAGTTTGGTTAAACGCATGTGTTATACATACAGTTAAATACAAAACATGTCTTTAGTTTTATTAATTAAATGGTTTCTAATGAGATTGATTTCCAATAGATTAAGTATTCATCTTAAGGAGATGAATGGTTATGATAAATTCAGAATAAAAGGCGAAATGTTTGAGTTGTAATACTTTGGTTTTACAATCATAATAACCAAACAATCTAATATAACATATAAATCAAATGAAAAAAAAATATCTTCACAAGGTTTTACTAATATATTTTCAATTAATTTTATTCATATAGACATATCACAGGAAGTAAATTTAACAATTAATGATAAGGGAATATTCATCAGTTTGTATTTACATTAATTTACTTCTTGCTACCTTTATTTTATCAAGCGAATAAATAAAGTAATTTTTGAGCAGTATAGCAGATGCCTCGAAATCCCGGAAATTATGTGTCTTTTCTGACTTCATATTTTCTTTCGGGTGTAACGATGTCACTTTGCTTTAGATCACGTTTATGTAATATAGATCTACGCTACACACGATACTTTAAAATATTTCTCCTATTTGCGACATCTGGCCAAAAGTGAAATTTTCTTTTCTTTGTTTGTTTCATAATAAACAACACAAAACCCCTTTACCTTAAATAATAATATTTGCAAAATGGTAGCAAGACTGAAATCACACAAATCATGTCGATGCTATGCCCATATTATATGCATAGACGTTTGGATGATTTTTGTAAGTAAACAAATTGGTTTTTAAAGTGTATGTTCAGATAAATTTACCTTCCTTTGTACTTGCACAGAATGTGCTATTTACTAGGAGTATAAAAAATATAAATATATTGCATTAAAAAAATATGCATGTTTTTATTTCTTATTTGTGGAATTCAGGTGTTAATAATATATTTACATGATTGGATGGTTCTTTTTTGAGTGCTAATTCTTCAAACATCTTTTTTTTTTTGGGGGGGGGGATCTCTGTACAGGGTTCATAAGTCTTCGGGAAAGGGATGGTAGAGGGAACCAAGATAGTTCAGAGCCACATGGCAATGTTGGGTCGGAAATCTCCTCTTCATGTGCTTGCTCAGAACCACTTTGGGAAATGTGCTGATGTTCAAATAGAGAACTTACAGATCATTTTTTGTCAAAAACTGTTTCTTTTACTGAAAGTATTTGACTTAAGTGATTGTTTACAAATTCTATTTCATGACTTTGATGGAATTCGAGGAGAAAAAAACCATTGTTTATGAAACCCGATTAAAAAACCCGATTAAACATCTAAACACTTCTTCCAAGGGGATTTTTAACGGGTATATAAAGATGCCGTTTCGGACACCGAGTTGCTGTGTGATCCTAAACCGTGCTGTTCCCCTCCCTCACCTCTTGCATTTTTTTCCCCGAGAGTTATGAATCACCCTGTAAACAAACAGTAGTAATTAAAAATAAATGTAAGCATCTTCATTTTAAAATGCGTTCTGGAATTTTTCTAAGAAAGGGAGGTAGGAGGGGGGGGGGGAGTTAGAGAACAGGGAATAGGTTTCAAGTTTAAATTAATGGACCGTAAAGTACCTTTCTTCATGTTATTATTACTTTTTAAGTCAAAGAAAAAAAATGGGAATTTAAAAAATATATTTGTACTTTCTTGTTCATCTGCTCATGGAAATGAGTACATATTTCAAAAAATAACTGACCGTGGCATAAAAATGAGACATAATCATAAGAAATATCCCAAAAGAGAGAAAACATTTCTGCATTATCATACGTCCATTAATAAAAGGCGGGTGTGTCAGCAGTTTTACCGATAAGGAGAAAATTTTAAATCGCATTTCAAGATTTTTTAGTAATATATCATGAGATAAAAATAACGATTTGTAATTTAATATGATGAATACTTTATAGAAACTGACCCGAGCTATTAGGGATCACTAAAGATTTGGATGCATTTGCTTTATCAGACCTATTTATTTAGTTTAAATGGATGAATTATGTATTCAGATGTTTTGCTTTTCGAATAATAGGTTCGAATGAAGTTTCCGCACTATTTAAAATTTACCAATTCCAAAATATTCAGTTTTTAAAAATGATATTAGATGAAGAAAAACGTTTTTACTGCACTTGAACATTCGCAATTTCACCTTTAAATACTTCATGAAGCATAACGATTTATGCATCATGGCTCATTTAGGAAAATTATTTTTTTTTATTCTCTGAAAAATATAAATTTATTCTCTGAAGGAAATATTTTAAAACAAAATCGTATAATTTGAAAATATATCACATTCTATAGATTTTTAAGCTGTATGTGCTTACAAATAAATTTGTTTTTACTTAACGCGTCAGCACTCACGCATACTTATGTAATTTATGCACTCGCATGGGATAAATCTTACCCAATTTTGTTTCCTGTTATATCTTTGACTAAAAACGTTTCTAAAAACAAATTTGAGGACTTATATCGGAAAATGAATCATTCCTACAAAATTTTAATGAGAAATTGCACTATTCATATTTATTTAGAGATTTTACAGCGATTTCTGTAAATATCGTATTTTTTGAGAAAAATATGCCATACGATATATTTTATACCTAAAAATGTTATTTATTTTATTAATATGATATTAATTTCCCCTAATAGCCTTTCGTCAATTTACCTGTAATTTATGTTTAGTTTACGTTAGTAACCTAATGAGGTGTTCCTACTACCACGGGAGTATTTAATCCCCAAGTCGAATTTGCTCCCCTCCCAGATAAAAAAGAAAAGACATTCCTTCACCCATCCTTAACTTCGAAAGGTAGAAGGCAGGAAAGAATTATTCTTCGAAAATTTTTCGATTTTGTTTTAAAATATTTTTAAGAAGCGAAAGGGGGGAAATTTACCCCAGCGCGAGTGCTTACGAGTTTTAAGCAAAGAAAAAGGAAAGAAACAATAAGCAAAAATGAAGGAAACTATATTGAGAGATGTATAATGTCAAAAAATACAGTAGTTCTTATTTTCCTGAAGGACATTTTTATGATTTTCGACGTACCTTTATCGGAAACATTTGAAAATTATATCCTAAAATGCATCAGAATTGTGAAGATAAATATATGCTGACTTAAATCACTTTTCAATGGCTCTAAGAGGGAAAATGTTATAAAAACTAGGAATTTTGTACGTCCCTTCCTTAATTTATAGGGCACATTTTGCCTGCTGAGAATTTCACCGTACGGAGGTCATATATAAATTTAAAAAGTGTAACTCTTTAAAATTGTAACGAGGAATTTTTCTTAACGAAGTCTTTTTTCCTCTTATTTTAAACATATTTTTAAAATTTACATTGTGCACTTATCTCTAATATATAAAGAATTATGCGTGTTATCACCTTTCTTGGACACCACGTATACATCTAAATATACATGTGCTTATTGTTACAGGTTTTATTGTTATAAAGAGGAATAATTTCTTTATATGAAGGTTTTCTGAAATCACCGTTTCAAAAAGCTTATTGTTGATTCCTAGAAACGACCACAGTCGAAACTGTAGCCTGATTCTTTACAGTATGAACATGAATCTTGACAGTCCATGCTCTTGGTTGACCTACTCTATTACACGGAGCCAAACATGATACATTTTTTATGAGCAAGTTTCACAAAAAAGTGCTATTTTGTCTCAAAAAACCAATGGCAGAAAATCTGGATCGCATTCGCTACATCATATGTCCATTCACTCGTAGAAAAACATATATAGGTATGACTTATAGATGAAAAAGAAACATATATCGTGCAGAAAAAAAAGCTATTTATTCACTACAAATTATGTCAGATGAAATAAATGCTTCATACATTAATGTACAGAAATAGAAAAAAAAACTATCACTTCCTGCAAGATGGAAGGCCATATAATCGAAAAGCAATCTAACTGCCAGAGCTGTGACAGCCAGCTATGATGAACAAACAATCAATTTAGCAATGGTGATATTTTATCGTCTTCGTTTTTATTATCTACCAAAAACATAATTGCATAATATGAACATTAGTTTATCATCTGCAGCTGTGCTATCATTTAAGACGAGTACATTCAGTATGGAATGCTGGTACAATATATAACATATGCAAAGAGCTATGTTACATAGTTTCTTTTTAATTTCAATTATCAAAAATGGAATCGAAATGTTTGAAAAATTAGACTTTTTTCTATCACGTGTCCATGCGTAAATAATGGAATTTGAAGTTAATGGTAAAACTAATAATGTATTTGTTTTATAAAAAAGAATACTGTACATATATACCGATAATAATTAAATTCCTTTGCTTATTATTAATTTATTTTTACGAAGTCAATTATTCCATTCAATTTTTTCTGCTTTTAGAAACTGATAAATTATACGTTCAATCTTCGCTGTTAATAAAAAAAATTTGGCGCAATTTGAAAAGAATAATCTGAAGCACTTAAAGTGCTATAGATTAAAAACGTATCATAATCCATGCGTCGGGCCTATTTGTCTTCCTTCTTCTATTAAATTTAAAATAATACCATAATCAATGATTTCACTGTATTTGTATTTCTTGTTTCATAAAACACTTTTCAGAATTAAATTCTGTGTTAAAATAATCTTCAACAACATAACAATTTAAGATCTGTTCAGTTAGTATGAAACGCTGATGCTCTGTATAACTTATGCATAGGGTTGTTACATAGGTCTTTTGGTTTTGATTATCAAAACAAAAACAAAAACCGAAATATTGTAAAATTCCGAAATTTATTTTTCTCACATGTCCATGGGCAAATATTGAAATGCAAAGTTAATGGTAAACTTATAAAGCATTTTTCATAAAAAAGGTGTAATATCTGTATCATTAATAATTAAATTTCCTTATTATTTATTCATTTATTTTAATAAATAAATTGTTCCATTGAATTTTTTCTGCTTTTAGAAACTGACGCATTATGAGTGCAACTATTGCAGAAAAAAATAAAAATGATGCAACTTTGAAAAAAAAAGAAACACTTTTATATTTTAAACACACACGAAAGTGCTATAGATTAAAAGCGTATCGTGATGCATGCGTCCGACCTATTTGCCTTTCTTCTACCAAAAGACATCATAATCCATGATTCTGCCTGTCTTCTTTGTTCCATAAAATGCGTCTTTGATATCGAAAAACACTGTAAAATCGCCTACTAAAACTGCTTTATAATATTTGCCAAGCATATTCTTACTATATTTAACTTTTATAAATACTGTCTGGAATGCGTCTCCTAATCCATGAGAATGCCGTGTTAGTCTTTCTTGTTCCATAAAAAACTATTCAGAATTGAAATCTGTATTAAAATTGTCTACTAAAATTCTGTTTTACAACCTTCGCCAGGCATATTCTAACTATACTTAATTTTTTATAAATACTGTTTGGAAAGTCTATCATAATTCATGAATGTACCGTATTTGTCTTCCTTGTTCCGTAAAGCACTTCTTTGGAAATGAAATCTATATTAAATTCGCCTTCTAAAACTGTTTTACAATCTTCATGATGCATATTTTAACTATACTTCTCTTCTTTGTAATGAAGAGTAGTAGCATTTGCCACTTTTTCGACATATATGGAAAATATCGCCAAACTAGGTTCAGATTTGGAGACATCTTTTTTGGCGGCAAACTTGAACATAAATCATCAAGACTTGCAAACCTTGACAACTTTCAACATTCCCCCGTGCTATCTGGCAACCCTGCATCTTTTTTTAAAAAAGTATATGAAAGGAAAATTATATCAATGGGGATAAGGGACATCATGGGACAAGATCATTTAAATAACCTTACTTAGTAAACAGTGAATGAAATTTACTTAGAGGAATTGATTTTTCAGGTGTTCTTAAAAGTTGTGTTTCACTTTATTTTGATAAGAAAGCTGGACCTCTTGGTATTATTTGCTACGGATCCCATGATCGCTTAATCCGGCAATGTAATGCGTCATAACCAATTAAAACCTTTAAATTGCAATACCGCCTCTCGTTTCAACGACAAATCCATCAGTAGCAAAATTTTATTGTGTTCCTTGTATAGTTTTGCATTGAGATTTTACTGCAATACTTAAAAAAGCCGATAATATGACTATAAACATGTTCAAATATTTAATTCCTCATGTGCTCAATTAATTCACGGAGTGACAAGTCCTTCCTTTCTCGACTTTTAATTACTTCTTTAGTTTTTGACCGATAAGGTCAAATCGTGACTTATCTGAACTTTCTTAGAAGAAAAGTTATCTTCGTTGTTATTAATGTCACGTTCGAGAATACAGGAACACCGATAAAGATTATTCGTTTTATAAAGTCTTATTTTTTTTAACGAAACCTTGGACGACACTTATTGCAAAGCACAATTCGTCTAAATGTATTTTTCCATTTAAAAAAAAAAAAAAAAAGATTATTTTAGCCTTTCTGCTACCTTTCTGTGCTAGTACGTTTTTCTAGCTCGAAGTTTGTGATTATCGTTTAGGAGTTGTAGGAATTTCGCCCTGATTCCTATCGTCCAATTAAATTTCGTTCACGTACAACTCAGCTGTACCTTAAAAATATCCCTTTCTTTTTTTCGATATTTCAAATAGGTTTTTAGATCTTTAAAGTTTTGTTCCAAAAAACATATTTTTTTTCTTATCCGCTCAAATCAGCTGGTTTCCTTGGAAATAATGATTGTTTTTTGTATCCCAGGCAGCCTACACAGGTCCTCTGAACAGTAATACGCGTTTAGAAAGCATTACTGGACGTTCTATGGACGTTTTTATTCAAAGATGAAGTAAAAGGCGTAGAAGAATTTAAAGCTGAAACATCTATTACAACATACAAATCCACCCTTGCTCAGTGATCAGCGGCTGAGGTTCATATAAAATTCAATAAATATTACTTACTTTTAATGGTAAAATGGCACATAATTTATAAAAGCTGGACATTTTTTTAGTCTGTATATAAGAAAATAGTTGATATCCTTGAGCTATTATGCTTTACATATTATTAGAGATTATAGAGCTTATATAGAGATTATAGAGCTTATTAAAGAAATGTAATATTGAATAATTTTTTGAGTAAATTCGCTAGTGATTGATGAGCTAGGATATTTTCCTATGTTACAATGTAACCAGAAATTTTTCATGGAGGGGGTTACGACTACTGCAACTCACATACATGTATACGTTTGTGTGATAACGGAGTAAAGAATATACATTTTGTATGGCAAAAAATTCAGCATGGGGGGTTGAAACGCCTCCCCCCTTGGCTACGCTACTGGTTACAATGAATGCTTGAGTTTGAAATATCTCTCATAAAGTCTTTTATTGTTTTTAGAGCAGTTTACAACGAAAAGGAATGCTCATAATGCTAACAAATATTTATTAAACATTAACATACACCTATTTATTAGAAGAAATTCTTGCATTTGAAACGGATATCATGAGCAGGTCTAGCCACTAAGTGGCTAAATTAGGAACACTGACTGGAAGGAGCGTTCTCCTACAACTCTTACAAACCACTCTTATGATGAATAAGAGTGCGTTGCGTGTGTTTAATTTTGTCCTAGTTTGAATGACGATTCTTCCGCTACTTGCGCAAAGCAAGTGAATGACACAAAGGAGTCGTCAAATGTAACCCACGGGCTTAATGAGACCGTAGAAGTGAGATGTCAATGGAAATATTTACTTTGTGAAGTCACCACCAAATGGTGGTACTTGTTGAAATGCAAACTTTCCCGCCACGCAGAAGTAATAAAACTTCTTCGAAAACCTCTTTCTTCATTGTTCTTGCCGTTTGAAAATGGTTGTTACTTAGAAAAGTCGTGCGTTTCTCGCTCAACAACCAGAACGGCGATTCTATTCTTACGGCTCTTGCGCCCATATCGGACCTAGAACTAGAAGGGAATTTTTTCAAAGCAATCCACAATAACAGCTATGAGGGTATGAAGTGCGATGACAAAAGTTGAAGCAACCAGATTGTTCAGCGTACGATCCGTCACAGTGTCTAAGAGTGTGTAAGAAGTGATAGTGCCTTATACAGTGCGATCTACAATGAAACATGGCATGTTAAGGTTTCACTAAAATACTCTAATTTTCACTAAATACTCTATAAAGTCAATTGGTATTTTTAATATTTTCCATAATTGCGTGATTTCTTCCGAATAAAGCATCGTGAGCCATTTTATGGTGTGTTCGAGTGTTTTTTCATATAGAAACCCCTCTCTCGTGATCTTCTTAAAGTTTTCTGAAAATTTTTAAGTATCCAAAAGAGTAGTTTTTTTTGTATAGCTGCGGGAAAAAAAATGTCCCACTTTATTCAACTGTCGTCCGTCGTACAGCAAAGTTACATATACCAATCGTTTGCGATTGACGTACACTTTAATTTGCTATACATAAAAATTGCATAAGGGACCGTCTCCATATTAAAATTCGCACTAACATTTTTTTTCCAATAGCAACCCCTAGATTTCACTTCATATTTCAAAAACTTAGCTCATTTTATACCCGGATACCAATTTTCAATAAATTTGAACTGAAAAAAGTGAGTTATGAGCACCCAAAATCCCCCTCCCCCTATGTTAAAATATTTTTTCATACTTTAATTCATATCTCATATAATATTGATAATAAGAAGCTGACTTTTATTCGTACTATTAGAACTAAACGTCCCAAACATAATTTACTATTATTATAATTTTTAACAAACACAATGATAATATTGGATCGGCAAAAAAGTAATTGAGTTTTTTCATGCAATTCGAACAAATAAATTTTCAGTCATGAAACCATTCTTCTAGTTTGACCGTAGATGAGTAACATTCCTGCTGATAGTCAGAAGAGCAGAGAACAGCCTCTCACACTTGCCAACATTTATCCTTTCTAAGCGAACCTTCAAGAGAAATACTCAATAACAATTTCAAAATTAGAAAGATTTTCAAAATAGTAAGATTCGTTTTGCATTTTTCCCTTTAAATCATGTGTACGAACCAAGGAAGTAATGGACTCACGTATCATTTGGACCACTGACTAAATATTCTAATTTCTACCCCTGATATTCTCAACACAAAGAACTTTTAAGAATAGAAACAGTGTTTCCCTTGAATATAATATTTATTTCTTTTAACTCTCGCAAGCGAAATGAACGAAAGGCGGAAAGTTCGGAACCTACAAATAGAGTTTTTCAATTTGCAGAAAGTTCCTTAAAATCGCGCAAAAAATAATGTGCAATATCTCCGGAAATTATAGCAGAAAATTGGTGAAAATTTATATTTAGGGTAATTTGAAGGTTTTCTTTCGTTTAATAAAGTCAAAGTACAGTGTTTCCATTAAGAAAGACGAAGTTGATGCAGAATTAAATATGTAGACTGCCCCTTATGCAAATTAAATTAATAGTAAATTAAAGTATACGTTATTTGTAAACGAATGGTATATATAACTTTACTGTATAACGAGTAATGGCCAAATAAAGAGCAAGTGGGACATTTTTTTTCCGCAGCTGTACATCGGTCTGAAAGAGTAATTTTATTAATGACCACACGTCATTAATAAAATCACCCCTCTATGCACACCACACACACACACACACACACACACACACATACATACATATATACATACATACATCTCGTAAAAATGGCATAAATTAATTCAGTAGACCTCAAAACGTGTCAATACACCAAAATCTCGAAGTCGAATTGAGGGAACACAGCCTCTGTCGTCCCCAGCGGATTTTCTCTCTTTTGAAATATCAGGGAAAAGATCATTCCCTTCTTCTTTAATACCATGAGAGATTGCAAAGCATCAAGCGCAGTGTCGTGAAGTTTGGCTTAAGGAAATTTCTACCAAATGATTCTGGTGAGCTTCCAAATTGGCTTGTGCCTGTTATGGGGGGGGGGGACGGGAAATAATGCCGATTATTCAGCATTTCAATGTTTTACGATATTTCATGAGAAATCGGGCTTGTATATCAGTTCCTTAAGATAGGTGGTCCATTAGACAGCATTCATTTAATGGGGGGGGGGGTAGAGGGCTAAACATATGCATGCACAGGGAGTCGAGTGTCCCAAAAGTGTGGTAACAGGAGCTGTTATACGTTAACTATTAGAGATAAATGGCTAATGCAAGCTAAAAAAAAATAAATACATAAACGAAATAAGGTAGGAAAGAAGATTACGTTGAGAGAGACTTCCTCTCCTTCATTTCCAAACTAAGTGGCACTTTTTAAATCTGTCTCCGTACGAAAACAATCCCACTGAGTAAAATGAGCCCCATACACTCATGAAGGGACGAACCAATTTGAGAATTATATCCTATCGAGAACGGATAATCATATAGAAGAGCAAAGGAAGAAACAGATCAAAAGATGTCGCCCATCTTTAACTGAAGTTTTCTGGAAATTTCGGGTCCACTGTTTCATAGCGATCATTAGGAATGAATTCAAATCTCAGGATATCAACTACAGATGCTTCTACCATGCATATATATATATATATATATATTTTGTAAAAAACTGCCTTAACATGTCTTGAGCAAGGGGTGTGGCCAGAGCGTCGTGTTAGACCAGAATTTCTTGCAAAGTTAGATGAACTGATTATTGAATTCATAAGCATGACTAAAAAAGGGCAAGGGTGGGCAATTGGATCCCCCCCCCCGCAGTACAATTCAACAAAATTCAGATATCACCTACATGGAAATATACGTTACTTGCCAATGGACGCCAATGGTTAAAATAACTACAAACACATACACTTTCGCAAAAAATGCCGTTGATATAACTTTTCCTTTGTTATTGGGATGAGGCGATTGTATTCCTTATTTTGCATGAGTTTTCTTTACAAGATTTTACTTACGATGGATTTTTACACAAACCAGTTATTATTTTTATTCTGTGAAGGCGTAACCGTTTAGGAGATATACGCCCACCTTCCGGGAAGTTTTTAAGCAACTGGAGAGTACATAATTTGTTTTTACTTTAATGACGCGTTAATAAATAGTGATTTTGGTGCCGTGTATTTATTTTCATTTGCGAAAGGACAACAGTAACATGTTTTTAGAATGGGCGAAGTCGGGGCGTCGCCTGAGGCCACACGGGTTGTAACGAGGGCGTCACTCGAGGCTACAAAGGAGTGTCCACTCTCGCCACGGAAGGCGTAGCGTCAAGCCAGGAACATTAAGCCATTAAGCCACAATGTCTGGTAAATTTAGAATAATGGATTGCTGCATTTGCAATGAAGCAACCAAGTATTGCAAAAATCATCTTGAATGAAAAAACTAAATAAGACTTTTTACTTTTAAAGAAAAGTTGTTGGCAAATGTTGAAAGTGGGTCTCATACATTTTTAAAGGACGTGTTTCGGACGAGCGTCATACGTGCAAAAAGTTGCCTCACGGAAAAACACAATGTCCGGTGAATTTAGTAGAACTGTTTGTTGAGGCATGACCAAAATTAACTATTGCAAAAAGTAATTTGATGAGTGATTCCATATAGTGCTCTTTGCTCATAAAGAAAATTTTCTACTAGAATACGAATTAGAGACGTGGCGCCTGCAAATTGGTCCTCTCCGAAACCAAACTTGTTACGTTATTTACGCAAGCTGTTCGACACCGCTTGAGTTCAAACTTTGCACTGATGTGCAGAACGATACATAAGGCCGTAAGCGACCACAGAATTAAAATCTGACCGTTGCCCCAACCTTTGAACGCCGCTCTCCCCCAAAAAACACTAATTTACGATGGGACACGGGCCTCCTGCCCTCCCTTACATTTTTCACATATATCCTAACTAATATTATAAATGCGAAATTGAGTTTGTTTGTTTGTTTGTTTGTCTATGACGCTTTCACGCCTAAACCGCTGAATCGATTAGGATGCATTTCGGTTTAGATATAGATGGGACCCTGGAGTTGGTTATAGGCTACTTAGAATTTTAATTTTTTAATTATTAATTAAAAACCGTTTTTACGTTGCCATGCTTGTCGAGTTTCGCCCGTATCATATGATTCATGTTTTGAGCTAACAAGAATGCTATTACTTCAATGAAGAAGCACGTGCATCTGAAAAACATTAAATAATACGGAAAGTATGCCAGTTTTATGCCAAATATATCATCTCTAATAATAAAAATGAATATTCTCCAGACAAATCTACAGAAAGCAGAACTTTGAAAATTTGAGCATGCCTGGACCCATGACTTCGGTAAAGTGTACCTGAGGCTCGGAAATTTTAATTACTTTTCTAACTATTAATTAAACACCGTTTTATCGCCCGCACAAAATGATTAATGCTTTTGAAATAAAGCTGAAATTCTATTTGCAAAATCACATGCATTTTAAAAACATAAATAAGTATGGAAATGATGTTGATTTTACGCCAAATTAAAAAGCATAAATAAAGAAAAGTGTACTTACGTATTATCCCGGCGGTCCGCCAAGACGAGCGATTTTTTGCCGAGATAAATGCCGGGCACATGAAATTATTAATGGTTTTGAATACGACTGGCAACAGTTTGGCAACTCATTTGACGAAAAAACAGTTTGGCGGGAATGACCACCGGGATAATAGGTAAGTACCAAGAAAAGTCCAGATGTGTTTCGCTAACTAAAGTTCGTAAATTTCCAAATCCTACAAATACTATAAAGGTGTACGTTTATGTGTTTGGATGTTTTTGACTGAATCACACAAAAATGGTTGGAAAAATTTGTAATGAAGATAGCTTATGCCCTGGTTTAACATACAGGCAGCCTTTCAAGCATATAGCATAAATAATTCTTTTACAAAGATACTCAAAATAATTCTAATGCATTGCGCTCTATGGGAATTTTGTAGCAACTAAACCGATTTTAAAACTTTCTTCACTGATTGAAAGTCCTAGGCCTATATGGTCCTAGGCCTATAGGGTCCTAGGCGTATATGGAGAATTCCTCTGTGTGGAATTTTCCAAGGGATCCTAGCCCGTATTTTCGCGAGGTTTTTGAAAAAAACACGGAAAACTGCGAGGGCTAGGTCGACAGGCGCGACCGGTGTTTGAACCTGGCACCTCCCGCCTTCCAGGTTTGAGAGCAGACCCTCTTAGACACTGGGGGAACTCTGAGTGTTATAGGCTACCTTTTATGCATATATCACAAATAGTTCTTTTATAGGGATACTCATAAGAATTACATTACGCTCTATGTGTATCTCTGTAAGTACTGAACCGATTGCAAAACTTTTTTCACTGATAGTAAGCTACACTATTCTTGAGTATTATAGGCTAAAATTAATGCATGTAGCGCAAATAGTTCCTTTACAGGAACACTCAAAATAATTCTAATACATTACGCTCTATGGGTATATCTGTAACTATAGAACCGATTCTAAAACTTTTTCGCTAATAGAAAGCTGCACTTTTCCTGATTAACATAGGCTAAAATTCATGCATATAGCATAAATATTTCTTTTACAAGAACACTCAAAACAGTACGCAAATACTGTTGTAACTGTCTCTATTCGCCAAATGCCTGAAAAAAATCTAAATTTAGTAATTTTACGTACTCTCTTATTTTAAATGAAGTATACTACCATGCATTATACTTCATTTAAAATAAGTAAAAAAACAAATAATATTTAAATGCTGTTTCTTTAGTTGCAAACATATTTGTTATTCACACATGCTTCGTTCCTCTCGGGACCTAATTCTAAAGCCGACGCGGACGAAGTCGCGGGTAGCCGCTAGTATATACATATATGCATATGCGAGTGCATCCTGACGGATCTTCCTTTTCAATATCAGGGAAATAATCATTCCCTTCTTTTTAAATACTACATCAGCCGTGCAAAATCTCTCCCCAGTGCTCGATAGTGCCACGAAGGGAAGATCACCTGGACGCAATTCCTACAAAATGATTCCGGTGAACTCTATGAAAACCGCTCGAGGCTGTTACTAGAGGAAGGGGACAAAAAGCAGAAATGCGGCTTATTTCCGTATTTCTGTGTTTTAGATAGCAAAAATTACTGAAGCTAATCGTACGAAATAAGGGCACGCAGAGGAAATTCTTAGCGTAGGTGATGAACAGGACGCCTTTCCGTTAGAGATTGACAACCAACTGATACACTTTCACAAAAATGCCCTTGATGCAATATTTTTTTTTTTTTCCTACTTAGGTGGGAGGGAGGGTTTTATATCGTCCTTATATAGTAAGAGTTTTCTTTACAGTATTTTTACTTTTAATTGATTTTCGGACCCGTTTGTGTTTTTATACACGAAGGCGTGAAGATAGGAAATCACAGTCTCCACCTTTTCGGAATCGTTTAGAAACATGTAGAGAATAAAAGAAATTTATTATTTAGATAAAGCGATCCTAAATACAGCTGGATGGTGTCAACCTATGTGTTTATTTTCATTTTGAAAAGGACAGCGGTAACAGGATTTTAACAGCGACCGCAGCGAGGGTGTTACGTAGTCCACAAGGGACGTAACGAGGGCGTTGCATGAAGCCACAAGAGGCGTAGTCGGGGCGTCAGATTAGGAAAGAAGGGGAAGTCCTATCCAGTCACAAACTCTGGTCAATTTAAAATGATCGTTTGTTCAATTTGCAACGGACAAATAAATTACTGCACAGAATTAAGTAGTTAAGAAATAATAGTAAGAGCAAATTTTAAAAGTATCCAGAGTATCATTCATTATTTAAGTAAGAGTACGTTAATTGTTTTATTGGAGCACTCGAGTAGTTTTGCACCAAACAACGATCGACGATTCTTTGTTTGGTGCAAAACTATTAAACTTAACATTTTAGAGTTAAGCATTCTCCACTTATCTCTAATAGATTAAGAATGAAAGCCGTTGCCAAATTTTTAGTACACCCTGTAGAGTGCTCAAGAGAAAATCTTATGAAGTTACTTTGAATTTAAATTTGTTTTTTCCAATATTATCAATAGAAAAGACGTACTTGTGACTCGCAATGTACATAGCTGATAGCATATATGTAGCCTATCAGTTTTATTTCCGTTTTTCTTTTACTATTTTTAACTAGCCGCCTCCGGCGACCAGTTGGTTCGCCATCTTAATAAATCTTGTTCGGAGAGAATCCTGTTCCTCACCGGTTTCCTTGGCACTGATATCTCTCAGATTCTGAATGGAATTTAAAATTAAGATGGTTACAAACAGGAGCGGCCCTACGGTAAGTGTCGCCCGCTCCTAAAATAAAAAAGACGCCCCCTTTTATTCTGTACTTAGTTTTTGAGTTCGAAATGAAGCTTCTTCGAAGCCAGCGCCCAGATGCGATGCTTAATGTGCCGGGTCGACCCAGGTTCCAAAAATAAGATGGTTAAATGATAAAAACGTACAAAAAGGAACAAATTATGTTCTTCCTCTATTAATTCTGAAGAGCTTCTGGATATATTGCCCTTCATCAAAAAACGGAAAGGAAAAAAAAAATGTAAGAAACTCTGAGACACTTTCAGATTTTAAATACGCACTAAAGTGCAATATATTAAAAACGTAATGTAATCCATGGGTCTTTCCTATTTCCTTTCCGTATTTCATTAATTTGGAAACTATATCATTATTCATGAGTGTGATTAAACAAAATTAAAATTGATATTTCTAACTTCCTTTTTCTGGACGTAATACATATGAAATAGATGGGAGTAAATGGACAATTCCAACTGAATGAAAATTTCCAAAACTTATTCTCAGGTGTATTCACACAAGTAGCAGACGGTCATCTCAAAATCGCACATCAACCCTTTTATTTTTCGCCAAATTAAAAATTTGCACATTTTAGTCTCGGAAAATTTCTAAATCCGATTTTTCTTTTGAGTATAAAACATTTAATTCCTGATCTGATTTCACATGCACACGATATTTTAATTAAAAAACAACCTTACAACTAATCTAAACAAAAAATCGTTATTCTTTTATTTTTACTTCGAGAGTCTGAATCATTTAATAAACTTGCCGAATGTGGCAACCTAGATAAGCTTAATCGTCGCTTTTTCCACTGTGGGGTTACAATTACGAAATGGCGGAAAGAAAAAATTAGCCGTTTGCGAAACGTTTTTTATCGATATATCCTAAAATAATTCGAATTTTGAAAAAATCGCTTCGAGGTGTGTCGGGATCTGTCATGGAGAATTTCCGAATCATTTAATAAACTTATGAAATATGGACACCTACAAATGCTATATCCTCCAGATATTCCCTCTGTTATCACTGCGGGGTTACAATTGCGAAATGGCGGAGCAAAAATTAGCATTTTGCGACATGTTTTTTATCAATATCTCCTAAAATAATTCGAATTTCGAAAAAATCGCTTCGTGGTATGTCGGGACCAGTCTTGGAGAATTCCCATACAAAATTTGGTAGGTCTACGACCATCCGTCTAGGAGCTAGGCGAGGTGCAAACAAACTAACGGATAGTTTACCCTCCGTTTTATTTATATAGATTGGTAAAGTGAATGAACTGAAGATTATCATATAACTCCCCAGACAGCACAGCAAATTTGCATCAAACTTGCAGTGAACTTGATTTATCAAGTCAATAAACTTGAATTAAGCTTGAAAGTTTCAAGCGTGTAAGCTTAATGCAAGCTTGAATCAAGTGTTCAAGTTTACACTTGCCCTACTTGCATTAAGCTTGACATAGCAAGCTTAATTCAAACTTAAAATTTTTTCCTGAATACATGGAGCGCCGGACCCACCCCATATATATTTTATTATTCTCCTCTACGCTGAAAGCTCAAGTTATTTTAATCTGATTCCGTCTAGCGTCCGCGGGTGGGATCGATATCGTGACCTCAGGTGTGGGAAGCCAGCGTCCTAACCAACATGCCAATTTGACTAGCGATGACATTACTAAAGTTTGAATTAACTGTTATGGTTGTCACGTCGTTTTTTGGCGAGATTGATTAGTATTGATCGATGCCGAACTGCTTCTTTTATTTTCCATGGGATGACAAAATTAAAATAATGTTATGTGTGATTTATAGACTCTACCAATAGGGAAATATGCATAATATAAACTTAAAAGCAGCACACGTTTTAAAACTTTCAATATCGCAACACTCATGTTGGGTAATATAGGTCAAAATCGAGACAAACGACTGATTTTTAAATAAACTGTGTGATATATTTTTATTTTATTTTGAGGAATTTCAATATTTGGAAATATATAATCTATTTTTTTTTAATTCTATGCTCAAGTACATTTATGACTGATGATAAATTATTTGTTATGTGGATGTGGCTTTACAAATCAAGCAGTCATCAAGTTGTATTCAAGCTTGAGAGTTCAAATAACTTATATTCGGCGGGAAAATAATTGCTGACTCATTTTTTTTTGTAATCTCCAAACTTGCTGCAAACTTAAAATGAATTGAACTGTCAAGCTTGTATTAATACGTCTAATTCAAAGAAATGTCAAGCTTGATTTAAGCTTATGTGCTGTCTGGGTTAGGTGTGACGAACCAATTTCAGAATTACATCCTGTTGAGAACTAACATTTATATAGAAGAGCAAAGGAATAAAGAGAGCCTTAGTTATCGCCCAACTTTACTTAAGTTTTCTGGAAATTTTGGGTCCACTGTTTCATTGTGGTTAGTAGAAATGCATTCACATTTCACGATATCCAATACAGACGTTGGTACGCTATGTACATGTATTTATTTATTTTCATTTTGTAAAAAACTACATTAGCATGTTCCTAACAAGGTGTGTGCCCAGTGCGTCACGTACACCACCCTTTCTTGTAAATATAGATGAACCGATTGTTTAATTCATGGGCATGACTTACTTGGGACAAGGGGCAAGGGCTGGATTGCACTCCCCTGAAATAATTCAACACAATTCAGATATCATCTGTTTGAAAATATATTCAACAATGGAAACATCCCCCCCCCAATGTTACATGCCAAAGGACGCCAATGGTTGAAATGACTACAAATAAATACACTTTCGCAAAAAATGCCGTTGATAGAACTTTTCTTTCGTTTTCAAGTTGGATGTGATTGCATTCATTATTTTGTATGAGTTTTCTTTGCAAGTTTTTACTCGCGATGGATTTTCAAACCAGTTATTATTTTTATCCAATGAAGACATGAACGTGGAGGAGGTTTAGCTCACCTTCCGGGAAGTTTTTAAAAACTAGTGAGTACATAATTTGTTTTTACTTTAAATGACGCGTTAATACAGCGGTTCTCAACCTTTTTAACGTCGCACCCCCCCCCCCCCAACAAAGGCTACCTTACGGTGGCGTCCCCCCCCATATTTTTTAGCATCATTTCGTTTTTTAATCTTTAACAATATATTTAGTCGAATTTTTTACAAAATAATCTTATCACTAAAGTTTGAATGAGCATTTTAAGCGAAAATGAGTATATTTTTGAGTAAAAATGAGAATAAATAAGATGATTTAAAAAAAAAAACATGCATCACTACTTGCTCTTTGGTTTTTATCGTGCCACCCCTCCCCTGCAAAAGCTCTGCGCCTCCCTTGTGGGTCGCGCCCCACAGGTTGAGAAACACTGCGTGAATAAATACAGATGTTCGTGCCGTCTACTTATTTTCATTTGTAGAAGGACAACAGTAACATGTTTTTAACAATAGTTGAGGCCGGGCCGTCGTGTAAGGCCACACGGGGAGTCACGAGGGCGTCACACGACGCTACAAGAGGCTTAGCCAGGGCATTCAATCTATCCACGAAAGGCGCGGCCAAGGCATCTTGAATCAAAATGATAAAAATGGTTTTCTGTTTTTAAAGAAAAGTTTTTGGCGGTTTTTGAAGATGTTGCCACCGCACATTATTTTTCATTTTGAAAAGGACTGTGTTAACATGTTTCGAAAGATGGGCGTAGCCAGGGCGTCACACGAGGCAAATAGGGGCGTCACGGTAAGCCAAATGTCCAGTGAATTTAGTGGAAAAGTTTGTTGCATTTTGAAGAAACAAATTATCTATTTCAAAAATTATTTTGATTAATAATTTTACATAGTGATTTTTTGCTCTTAATACTGGAACCGCGGGATGGGTCATTTTGACCAAAAACCAGATTTGATTCCGTTTTTTTTTGAAAAATTTACGAACTGAAATTTAAAAAAAATCGTGATTTTCCTAACATTATGTTATTAATTATTTGTAAAAAAATTGGATTTTTGATCGGATTTTCGAAGAGATTGGGAACACACAGTGCAGTCGCTTCACCTCGTGCAGGTGAAACCTAATGTTCGAAAACTAAATGTTGTGAAAAAATATCCGTAAACTAACAATGAGTGAAGCTTTAGAATATTTCCAACAATTATCGGAAGGTGAATCTGAAAATGAAAGTTATCAGGAAATGTCTTTGAGCGAAGTCGAATATTGGCCGCCAAATGAAGAGGATGCATCTTCAGATTTTGATGATGATGACTTTATCTGATGTTGCTGAATTTGCTGAACCATGCAGTAGCAAAGAAAATATTCTGCCTGAAAGGAAAAAAACAGTGCCCAACTAAACGAGATAAATTGTCGGATGAAAGGCCAGATCTTCAAAAGAACGGAGCATTTGTTTCAAATAACGGAACACATTGGACTAACATCGGCTTTGGAAGTGTCAGTGGGAGAATTTCGAAGCAGAATATTTGTAAAGAAATGCATGGCCGACGTCTTTTGCAAAACGAAATATTGAGGATGGGTGTGCATCCAGCTCTTGGAGATTACTCATTGACGAACTTATGCTTCGTACTATAAAAAGTTGTACAGAGGAAGAAGCTCATCGGCAGCTTGCAAAAAAATGAGTGGTATACATCTTTAGAGGAACTGGATGCTTTCATATCCATTTTATATGCTAGAGACATATTTGGGGCAAGAGATCTCGAACTTGATAGTTTGTGGTCTTCCCCTTTCTTCTGTGATACTATGTCGAGAGACAAATTGACAGAGATTTTTGCGATTTGACAAAAAAAAAAACAACAAGGTCTCAACGCCTTCAAACAGATAAATTTTGTCTAATTTCAGAAATTTGGAATAAGTTTATTGAAAATTCTATCACTTGCTACAAAACAGTCCCTTTGTAACTAACTATTGATGAACAGTTATTTCCGAGTAAAGCTAGATGTCGTTTCACGCAATACATGCCGAATAAACCGGACAAATTTGGCATTCAATTTTGGCTTGCCGCTGACATTAAAAGTAAATATATATTAAAGGGTTTTCCATACCTGGGTAAAGATGACCAGCGCTCTGACAATATAAATCTCCCCGAATACGTCGTCTTGCGTTTGGTAGAACCATTCGAGAACAAAGGAATAAATGTAACAACAGATAATTTCTTCACGTCCCTAAAACTGTCAGAATTGCTAAAAGCAAAGAAAACTAGCTTAGTTGGAACGATGAGACGTTGTCGGAAGGAAATACCAGAATTTGTGAAAAAAATATAAATGCCTTTGTACAATACATTACTACTAAAGCACAGCGATACAACATTGACTGTTTATCAAGGAAAAAAGCAGAAGAACGTCTTACTCCTAAGTTCCCTTCATCCCAGTGTCGATATTGATAATAATGATCCGAAAAAGCTTCCTGAAACGGTATCCTTTTATAATTCTACGAAATTCGGTGTTGACGTTGCGGACCAAATGGCTCAA
Source organism: Cheiracanthium punctorium (assembly GCA_038373885.1). Taxonomy (NCBI): domain Eukaryota; kingdom Metazoa; phylum Arthropoda; class Arachnida; order Araneae; family Cheiracanthiidae; genus Cheiracanthium; species Cheiracanthium punctorium. Next base: position 640,180 of record JAWZYV010013541.1, on the reverse strand, counting down.
AAATATTCTGTAAAAGCCGGCTCCAGGAGGTGGCCAGTTCATGTGCTCGACATCCTTGATCTCGTAAACATTCAATTCAAATCCATTCGTGCTACATGACACAGTGCCCCTCATATAGCCTTTCATTTTGGATTTTCTCTCCCAAAGAGTTCTAATTGGACTATTTTTATCAATGATGGTACGTATTTTTTCACTTGTTCACTTCTTACATAAATAGATGCATTCATTCAATTATTCACTCATACATTTCATACATTTTGATTTAATTTTCTGATTTTTTTTTAAATTCTGTCACTTTTTAGCTGAGTCCCACCGTTTATTTCGAATTTCGGGCCATCTCAATTCGTCCCGATGTGACCGGAATAAACGGCAACCACTGTATTTGAAACATTTACTGTCGGACGAGTGTGCTTGGTTTTCAAGAACCCCTCACAAATCCTCGTCGAGTCAAGTGGACAACAGAATGAGAGTTTTCACAAGCAGCACAGAGGAAGGATATCTGCACATTCGGAGTTAGTAAACCGATTCAACCCTCTCCCGAAACATCCTAGGCCGAAATGATCACGCTCCCATAAGCCTGCGAACGTCGCCCTCTAGCGGTCGCCGCCGGTATTTCCGGCCACAAGTTCCTGTGTCAATCTTTTTTGTAATGGTATGGCAGACGATCCTGCTAAGTTTGGCAACGACCTTTTCATACACCCTGTATATCCATAGGCATCGGTCTGTTCTTGTATTTGGGACGTTTATTATCGGACATGTGTGCTTGGTTTTCAAGAAGCCGCAGACAAATCCTCGGCGAGTCAAGTGGACAACACAATGAAAGTCTTCACCTGTTGTTGACTTATTCCGCCTGATCCAGCCGCAGGCTAGACCAGGTCCTCGAGCCCAAGAATCCTCAAATAATCATAAACAAGAAGAGGACTAGTGTGCATGTCCTCCTTATACAAGACCCGCACAGTTCATCAAGTCCGGAGAGGCCTGCACTGACTTACAGTTGCTACACGTCAGATAGGTTTTTTTTCGCCCCTCATCGAAAGAAAGAGACTTGACGTGTCCGCTTGCAGCTCTACTAATGGTAGTTTGGACAACTTACTCTATCTGCCTTGATGTCAAGGGCACCACTTTGGGCTGCCTATTACCGCACAGAAAGGAAATTTGAACAATCAGGGTATAAAGCGAGAATGGGGCCCACGACCGTACGCTTAGACGATGGACGTGGAGTATTACAGGCCCTTAACCACCTACACCCTAACAGACTAAGAGGGACCCAGTCGGTGGTCCTGTCTTAGTCCGGTAGAAGGTACCTATGCGAGTGCATCCTGTAGTCCCTAACGGACTTTCTTTTGAAATATCAGGGAAATGAGCATTCCCTTCTTTTTAAATAGCTACAAGCATATTCTACATACTGTACGTGTGTCTTGAAGGGAAGTTTACCTCCACGAAACTCCTACAAAATGATTGTGGTGAATTTCCGAAGTCTCTTGCATCTATTACTTAGAGGAAGGGGGCAGGAACAATTAACGCCGTTATTTTTCGTTTTTCATGGGCAAAAACGACTGCAGCTCATCCTACGAAATAAGGCATGCCTCTGAATTTCCTGACATAGGTGATAAATTGGATAGACTTTTCCAAAGTTCGAAATCTGTGGGGATGGGGGAGAGGGACAAAACTGATCCCTCCCTAAAGAATTATTCATAAGAAGAAAGATGGACTCATTTAAATAAATTGTACAGAAAAAAAATACCTTCATTTCAATTTGAGCGTGGATGTTTTACAAAAGGGCCAAACTGATATGTACTAAACTGAAGCTCAATCGAATGTGCCGTTTAAACGCTAGCGCACTTTCAATAATTTCTCCCCATATGCCATACTGTAAAAGAAACCTTTGTCGTAGCCCTGTAGAAAAACTATAAGTCCTATGCACACCAAAATCAATACCGGTCTTGCGACGGGGGTTTATGACATATATACCCAATTGGAGCTCAATCGAAGCTCTTTTTAGGAGCTTCGATTGAGCTCCAATTTGAACTTCCAAACTGAACTTCGATTGACCTTTTAGGAGCTCTGTTTAGGACACACACACACACACACACACACACACACACACACACACACACACACATATATATATATATATATATATATAGTGACATTGTATTATAAAACCCGAAAAACCCCAGTCTTTGTCAAAAAACATACAAAAACAAGACAATAAACATAAAAATGCTATAACCAGCTAATTCATCAGAGGGAGACTGGTGTGCTTGTTAGTTACAGGTTTCTGGACTGGTGTCAGGAGATTGTGAACTATTGTATTAACAGAATTATAGACTATTGTATTAACAGAATTATTGAAGCTTAAATATCTTGAAATATTGCCTGTTTAATATAATTTCAGTTTAATCAACGGACACCAGTTCTCCCTGACCTGTAAAAAAGATTTTCAAACATTGTTAAAATAGAAAATGAAAAAAACATACTTAAAATCTGGCTGCATCTAACTTCCAGCCGTAACTCAAAAAAATTGAAGAAAATTAATCCGTGTATCTTGCAATCTTGGCCATATTCCATTCCAGTCAGCGTCCGACAGTCTCGTTGCCGTCAGCGTTGGTGTCGGACGCTGACTGGAATGGAATATGGCCAAGATTGCAAGATACACGGATTAATTTTCTTCAATTTTTTTGAGTTACGGCTGGAAGTTAGATGCAGCCAGATTTTAAGTATGTTTTTTTCATTTTCTATTTTAACAATGTTTGAAAATCTTTTTTACAGGTCAGGGAGAACTGGTGTCCGTTGATTAAACTAAAATTATATTAAACAGGCAATATTTCAAGATATTTAAGCTTCAATAATTCTGTTAATACAATAGTCTATAATTCTGTTAATACAATAGTTCACAATCTCCTGACACCAGTCCAGAAACCTGTAACTAACAAGCACACCAGTCTCCCTCTGATGAATTAGCTGGTTATAGCATTTTTATGTTTATTGTCTTGTTTTTGTATGTTTTTTGACAAAGACTGGGGTTTTTCGGGTTTTATAATACAATGTCACTATAGGCGCGAGAAGTTATATTGGAGCTGCAGTTGCTGCGCTCATAATTTTCCTGATAATCTTTACTAGTTCACTTCTTTCTATAAATATATATATATATATATATATATATATTATATATATATATATATTCACACACACATATATAAGTATATATGTGTGTAATTTATCTGTTAAAAAAGTCATATGTCCCCATGCGCATCAATTCCTAAAATTAAAATAAATGGATTTATTTTCGAAAATACAAGCTATTTTATTTTATGCTTCACTGAAAAATATACAAATTTAAGGATTATTCTTTTCGTGTTGGATGTTGTCACTTTTTTAATTTTCTTGAACGTGACTTGCAATATTCAACACTTTAAAGTTTTATTTATTTATTTATTTATTTATTTTATTTTATTTATATTTTGGTTCGTTTATTATTTTATGAGAACTATTCTTTCTGTGCTTTCTTACGAATCACGAAAAATAAAATATTCACGCATTATTGTTAGTATTTAAATAAATTGTACATAAGAGCAAAAATGAGTCCCTTTAAATTATTATATAACTTAATTTACTTTTATTGGTGCTATTATGACTTTTTATGTTAAAAAAAATGCAAATAAATTACTTTCAGTCCCATATTTTCTGCAATAATTTTAAATAATTTTATTTTTAATAACAATTGTTGGTTGGGAATATTTAGCATTTCATTTTTACTTTGACTGTGAAAGTGTTTTCTTTCTGGGCTTTTTTTTTAATTCCACGAAAAAGATAATAATTTAATAAGTCTTAGGACAAACACTAACCTAATATTTCTTTTACACACAGATTAATATTTTGTCAAAAACTATTTGAACTTAGTTTAACTACATTTTTATGAGTTTCTAAAAAAAAAAATGGAAGAAATTTCAAAGAAATTAAAGTTCTTTATTGTCTTATAAACTGTTGTCAAATTAATTCCAATCATATTTCAAAAAATGAACTGTTAATCACATTGAATTGCTACGCATAAAAAGAAACTATATATAATAAACCAGTTTTCTATGAGTTCTTCACGATAAATTTGAAGTATTATATTTCACGTAATTTTTTTCCACACTTTTAATTATGGAAACTCACATGCACATAATAAATAATGATTCTTTAATTTTTTACACTTTTGTAAAACAATAAATATATGAGGTATATTCCTTAGAGGCTTTCGTTTCCTTAAAACAATTATTCTCTGTTTCAGGTGGAAAAGTTCAACTGAAACTCTAACGTTAAATGAAATTAAATTTGATTATACATCTTTTAATCTTTTTAATTTTTTTAATTCTACAATTAAGTTCGATCACATGAGAGTCCCTCTTAATTACCTTCAGGTATTAGTTTTTGAATTTAACACATCTAAAGATCAATTTATAGCCATTTTCATATGATGAAAAAAAAATACTTTGTATGAACGCATCAAAATACGATTATATGAATTATATCTATATAAATAAAATTAGACTTTTGTCTGTACATTTCTTGGAATTAAAAAATTTTGCGATTTCTATCCGTTTCAAGCACTCGGGAATCCGATGCGACCCTCAAAAAAAAGTTTGTCTGTCTGTCATTCTGTCCGTGACGCTTTTTTTGTTTAAGCATCACGTAAAAATGACTGAAGCGAATGATATGAAATTGGGTGTCATGATAGGTGGTCACTCAACTTAAAACATAGGCGTCCAATTTTTAAAAAATCTTGATTAGATTTTCAGATTTTGTGAAAATCGTTTCAAACTGCGTAAATTTGTGTTCAAGCATCACGCAAAAACGACTGAAGCGAATGATACGAAATTGGGTGTCATGATAGGTGGTCACTCAACTAAAAACATAGGCGTCCAATTTTTAAAAAATCTTGATTGGATTTTGAGATTTTGCGAAAATCCTTTCAAACTGCGTAAATTTGTGTTCAAGCATCACGTAAAAACGACTGAAGCGAATGATATGAAATTGAGTGACATGATAGGTGGTCACTCAACTTAAAACATAGGCGTCGAATTAAAAAAAAATCTTGATTAGATTTTGAGATTTTGCGAAAATTGTTTCACACTGCGTAAATTTGTGTTCGCACATCACGTAATATCTGCAAAGGTGAAAAAATGGTATTGGGTGAAATGATAGGTGGTCACCTTAAACTATAAGCATCTAAAAAAAACCGATCAGATTTTGGGATTTTGCGAAAATCGTTTCAAACTGAGTGAATTTTTGTTCACACATTACGTAATAACGACTAAAACGAATGATATGAAATTTGGTCACATGATAGGTTGTTGTTCAACATAAAGTATAGGTGTCCAATTTTTTAAACTTTTCATTAGATTTTAAGATTTTGTGAAAATTCTCCCAAAATGCGGTTATATTTTTTCAAGCATCGCGTAATAACGATTAATACGAAATTTGGTGGTGTGATAGGTAGTTGCTAATCTTAATTTATAGGTGTTGAATTTTTAAAATATTTTGATTACATTTTGAGATTTTGTGAAAATCGTTTAAAAATGCTAAAATATTTGTTCCAGCATCACGAAATAAAGACAGCAGGGAATTAAACGAAATTGGGTGACATGATAGGTTGTCACTCAACTTAAATTCTAGGCTTCCAATTTTTCAAAAATGTTGATTAGATTTTGAGATTTTGCGAAAATTATTTGAATATGTGTAAATATTCGTTCGCGCATCCTATAATTACGACTAAAGCGAATGAAATATTACTTAGTGACTCTCTAACCTGTAATATTTTAACAATACATAAAAAGTATAACTGCGCTTTCTTTACTTTGGCAACATACTACATTCATTCTGTGTACTCCTACAATGCTGACGGAAGTTCTTGCTTTTAAAAATTTGCATTCAGTACTAACCCGTCAACGACGGGTACTTCAGCTAGTATAAAAATATCTCTCACTGTGTTTGAAAGCACGTATTTCAAATATTCTGATATCAGGAGTAAAAATTCATTATTTCTCTTTTCCTCATACTACATCAAAAAGTCAACATGGGTTGTGTACAGCTGCAAGATGTTCATTGTCTATAAGTCACTTAAGATTAATAAACGGATTATAGAACGAGAAAGGACTTACCAACGCCCGAGAAGATAAGACACTTATCATGGCAGATATCTGAGTATTTAAAGTATATTAAAATGAAAATGTTTCTTACATTGATAATGTTTCGACAGGCACCTTAATCTAACTAAACGCAAGTAATCCTACGTTAACATATTCTGATGTGGCTTCAAGAGAAGAGATTACTTGAACTTATTTACTTATTTTAAACTAGCCACATCCGGCGCCCAGTTGGTTCGCCATCTTAATAAATCTTGTTCGGAGAGAATCCTGTTCCTCACCGGCTTCCTTGGCATTGAAATCTCCCAGATTCTGAATGGAATTTAAAATTAAGATTCATTTACCTATTCGTTCATAAGCGATTCCTTCAAGATAAATAGTTTATGATGATCTCATTAGACAGTCGGCTAGATCAGTATCAAAAATACTTATATCATCTAAAAATGCGTTTTTTCTAGGATACTTCATCCATTCAAAATTTTAAAACGCATTTCTCAGATGCAGTAGTTAGTATCTTGCGATCCGGTTAATTTGCTGATTAAAATTATGAGTCACAGAAAAGAAAAAAAAAACTGAATTTAAGAACGTAATATATATGATGCTTTTTAGACTTGGTTTGCAGAATAATAACCGTAAAAAAGTCTAGTTAATTAAGGTATAATTGAATTATTTCTTCCGTTTTTTAAAACTTCAAACTTTAAAGAACATTTTTGATTGATTGTAAAGCCACGTCAAATACTACCACATTAAGGTGTCTGTATCTCTATTAATGTATTCATCTAAGAAAAATATTGTGTGGGTTTTTTTACTCTCCCTATCCTATGTTTACTAGGACGATTCGCTATCTAAATATTGATCATATATAATAATTGAAAACCAAAGCTTTCTTGGTGTTTTTGCATTATTTTTAGGTTAAATGTATTACCAGCAGAATGTCAAATCAGCATTCGTGTGACCATAAAATATGTGGTTTTGTTTACTGCAGTCATCACACGATGAAAAAATAGATGTAAGCATAAACAACAGAGATTTCTATTAACTAGAAAATAGCGCATTTAGTCCCTAGAAAAATGGATTTGCTCTAAACTTAACAGTCTAATCTATAGCTTCTAAGTCAAATAATTTCATTGAATTTTAAATGAATCACAAATAATTGTCAATCCCTATCGATCTACAAGTGCGAAAAGAAATCCACAAATTATGTGGTTTGTATGTTTTAAAAATGATACAGTTGGTATTTATTTATTTTATATCACTTCATATTTAATTGAAAACCACTTTGAGATTTTTTGTTTCTTTCTTTTTACGTAAAATGAAACGAAACAACATAATTTAATCATGTAATAACATCTAAAAATGTTTAAAAAAGAAAATACTATTTACTACCCTTAATACAACAGAACAATAATAAAATAAACAAATTAATAAATAAAAAGATCTGAAATGAAATGAATTTATGTTTCAAATATCTATGCAGAGTTATAAAAATATCTACAACTGAAAATGTTATAGCTACAGGGGCTACGTACCATTCAGCTACAAGTACATGATACAAACAATGCATAGTGTTGTCAGAAACCAAATGCATAATCAATACCATAGAAATATAGCTTTTTGGATTTAACAAATATAGATACTAGGTACTTAATTAATGAATACATGTTTACGTGTTCTGGGAGTTTGCTTGACAATGCGAGAATTCAGTTTTCCTTGATAAAATCTCTTATTTGTTTAATAATCTTGATTCCTTAGTAAATACGAAATAAGTTTTGTCTTAGTATTTCTGGAAACACTGTTAGTAGAGTATTTTTTAATGTGAATCTTTTTTGAAAAAAAAAAAAAAAAGATTTGCAGGTTGCATTAAGCACCAGCTTCAGGAAAATATCGCAGGACATTAAGGGTAATAGAATCCTATGCAATGAACTAAAGCGTAGTATTATGATATCGTTATTGCGGAAAATGAAAAATATACATTACGAGACAAATGTTAAAAAACTCAAAAAGCCGGTGTAAAGAACAAATTAAAAATTAACATTTTTTAAAGCATAAATGACCATAAATAAGAAGCATACATACGTTTCGCATGTACAATTTAAACATTAGACTGGGTTTTAGTTCGAATTTTATAAATTTCCAAATATTCACAGAATGATTACATATAAATAGTAAATTCCTAACATTATAAGTTATCTTGCATAACTTTTGGGAACTTTGTTTCAAAATTTGAAATTATTCCACAAATAGAATGGACTGGAATGGAAGGGAGAACAAAATAATTTTTAGTAGTAACTGAAACTATTTTTAAACTACCAGATATACGGAGTCCATGACTTAGTCATCCAAAAAGAAAACTAAATTTAAACATAATTAAAAAAAAGTTTTGACTAAAAGATTTTTACCGATGTAATCTTTAGTTAGAGGAGTTTCACCTGTCGTTTCTGCTAATGGGAAAATGTAAACTTGTTCATTAAAATAAAAAAGGACAATGGAAATTGAAATCTGAGTCTAGATGTGATTTGTGGCTAATTTTATGAGTCTTCGCCAACCGAACATTCAGCTGAAAATAAGTAATTAAACCCTTTTCGGAATAGTGGGATAGGGGAAAGGGATCGTGAACAGACCTTTCTTTGCAATTTTGGAAACAAAACTATGGCACAAATAATCTTTTAATCATGATTGCTTTTCTAAAACATCTTTTCCTAAAATATTATTTTTTAGCTGTAAATCCTTTTTGAAACTTAATACAAAACAACACGCGACACATAATAAATCAAAGAAAAGATAATCCCAGATGTAAAATAAACAAATAACATACAAACAAAAATCTCTGCGTGAAAGAGGGGGCAGTGATTGGTGTTTAGAGACAATTTCTTCGTGTAAAAGGAAATTGCGTTATCTTGCGTCTCCTTAATCTGTCCTGCTTTATCATCTGATTGGGATTTGCAGAATGCATTTTTTCCCTCTCCACCATCGATCCAAAAGCCAGCTGAGGATCAACTAATCAAATATAATAGTCTTGTCCGTTCACACAAGAACAAACAGAAAGAGAGGGAAATCTCTGGAGATTCTAGTTAGAGGGCCTGGCCAAACAGAAATAAAAGTTTATCCTATTTCTTACCTCTTAGCGAAACTGATCTCTATCTTATTTCCGATACTAAAGCTATCGAGGTAAATAGACACAAATATAAATCGGATATGTTATATACTTAAGGTGAGAGAATATCTCATTTTTTTTTTATGTTCAAACGTACATTTTTTGTCCGAAATGTAACGATACTGATACCATAAACGCAGTTTTTGTAATAGTTACAATGGAGTTTTTTAATTTGATTCATTATTTATTTTATTTATTTTAATTAAATTTTCAAAAGCAAAAATTCTCTACTTAACTTATCGAATTACCGGTAAACTTTCAGTGAATATCCATTTTATCAAAGTTCTTCGCCTTTTATACAGTGGACTCCGCTTAATGTGATCAGTTTGGGACACCGTGATTTTGATAACAATAGCCGATTGATAACAATAAACGATATGCAAAATTAGATAAATTTACCCCCCCCACTCTAATTTACACATACTAAATTTCAAAATAAAATGGAAAAACTCACCTTATATTTATGTACTGTATATTATCCTTTAAAACACAAGAATTGTATAGATAATTAAAAAATTTTATCAATGGTTGTTTGTCTACAATTTTTTCTTAGAAGGTTATTAATAAATTGTTCGTATTCATAAGGTTTTTTAAAGTCATTGGAGCGGTGTTGAACTCCACGTTTCAATACTTTTAATGCATGTCTCATTACAGCATTTGTAGGAGGTGGCTCAATATCAACAGATTCTTCATCGGACTCATCAGTTCCATCATTCGTCTGTTTTCTTATGGCAATCTGACAGACTTCAGATTTTGTTAATGTGGAAGCTACTGGGATGCTTTGATCTACTTCCACCCATGCCTCGAACTCTTCAGGGGTCATATCCGAAGGAATTTCAATCTTTTCTTCAGATTTCTGGTCATTTTTTTCGCAAGATCCTGCGTAGGCGAAGCAGTTTCTGATCGTTTGAGCAGAAACTCGATTCCAGGAAGCTGTTAACAGGTGCACCGCATCAAGAACGTTAGTTTTCTTCACCAAATCATTAGCTTTAAGATTTTGTGTGCACTCTATTTCATCCAGTAATCGTGCCCGCATTTCGTGGCGATAATATACTTTCAAAGCACGAATAATTCATTGATCACAAGGCTGCAAAAGGGAAGTAGTGTTTGCGAGTAAAAAAACAACATTAATATGCTCCAGAGTGACATTTAAAACGTGTGCAGTGCAATTGTCCACAAGGAGAAGAATATCTTGTTTTAGCTTATCGTCCCACTTACGTATCCAGTCATTGAAAATGCCTGTTGTCATCCAGGAATTCTTGTTGGCATGGTTGGCACAAGAATTGACAGGAAGTTTTTTAACACCTTTAAAACAACTCCCTTTAAAACAACTCCCAAACTTTTTCTCCAGACATACTGACGCAACATAAAACAGTGATACGTTCTTTTGAGACTTTATAAGTTTTCATTCTTAAATAAGTATGTATGTTCTGGTAGTGCTCTAAAATACAAAGCTGTTTCGTCGGCATTGTACACATTTTCTGGTGAATATGAGGCAATTAGTTTTGGCCACTCGTCTCGTAGCCAATTTTCCGCTGCTGGCTTATCGGCATCTTTTTGTTCGTCGTGAATTCTCTTGTAAACAATATTTTAGCGTGTCTTCCATCGCTGAAACCAACCATTTGTTGCAACAAAATCTTTTTTTCCCATTTGAGCAGCTAAACTTTCTGCTTTTTGTTGCATAAGGGGTCCGTTGACTGGAGCATCACGTTCTCGAACATTTTCAAACCAAAGACTTAGAGCCTTTTCAACTTGCTCATCTTTACCAGCTCTATTACGCTTGCACTCCGTATTTTCATTTTGCTTATCTCTTCTAGTAAGTTCATCACGATTTTTCAAAATTTTACACAATAAAGGCTGAGAAATGTTTAACTGCGCTGCAGCATTGCGCTGACTCATTTTTGGTAACCTGTCATAACGATTTAAAATTTCGATCTTTTGTTTTAACGTTAAATCATTTCGCTTTCTGGCTTTCATATCGACAAGCTGCATGTAAGGGAGCAAGGCATAAAATGTGAATACGCGCCTTCTGAGTTCCGATAATGTCCAGTTCACATGCGCTGAAGATTGAGGGGAACTCCAGGGGTAAAGAATGTATTGAAGGAAACGTTCTCAGGAAAAAAGCTCCCGTTCCGTCTATCTATCATGTGAGGGGTGTGGTTTTATGGGTTACCGTTTGTCGGCTCATTCCGACTGGTCATAAGAAAAGCCATAAATTTTTCGATTACAATGCCCAGCAAGTGAAAACGGGCCAGAAAACGGTTATCTGACAACCACTGACCACCAGCGGGATGTGCGTGGAGGGGGGAATTCCAGGAAAGTGTAATTCCTCACTCCTTTGTTCATTCCCCATTTCCCTAGGTGGAAGAGGGAGAATTCTGGGAAATTCAAACAACAGCAAAGGGAAAGAAAAGAATGGGTTCCTTCTGAATCCATTGTGAATATTCCTTTGCCAGTTAAAATGAGGTTCGAAAACTGATAACATTAACCGATGTAATTTGACTCCACGATACAAGCGCATAGCATAATTTTAACATACAAATGAATTGAGAAAATCGGGAGCAAGTGATTTCGATAAGAATAAGCCATTGATAACATTAACCGCGATCACATTAAGCGGAGTCCACTGTATATCTAAAATATGAAAAGGTCTAATAAAAAATATAAGTTAAATTATTACGTTTATGGGAAAAATTGTAGAAGTCATATAACTTTAAATAGTTTAAATAAAGCGCTTCTGGTGTGTCACTAAATAGGCCATATTATATTAAGCCGGTTATCAACAGAAAATGCATCTTAATATACAAACAGCTGAAGTTTCTCCTGCTTCTGTTTAATTTCTATACTATTACCTCTTATAATAAAGAGAGGATTTGATGAATCATACAATTTTTTGTATATTTATACTGTATGAATTGAAAAAGTACTATTAGGCTAAGAGAGAACTTTATCGGAATAGTTTTGATTCGGGGTACTTCAAGTGATACGTCGTCGACTTCTGATGTAAATAATTATAACCGTATTTTTTAAGGCATATGTATATATAAATATATAATTCTTAATATATTTTTTAAGATTTTCAGATTTAGAGGGGCCATTTTTCTCCTTTATAACATCCTCGCTTCATAACATGTTTCTATCTCATTTATTGCTGAAGGTGATGGCGTAATCATTAAAAACGCCAATGCTTCTTTGTCGATCCAAATGCTGGAATAGTATCTTGATAAGTGGGATCATACGTACTTCTTCATATTTTCATTGCTTTTGTACTTTTGTATTTTATTCTTCTCATTTTTTAGTATACTTCAATCTCATTCCCTTTCTTTATCTAATTATATTTTTTCTGAGTGCATTGTTTATAAAGCTCGTTGTCTGTCTTACATACACAATATATTAAGGATCGACCGATAGTATCGGCGCCGATACCTCCAAATTTTTTACGTATCGGTATCGGTTCTTTCGATTCTAAAAGTATCGGGAAAGTATCGGTTTCTGTTGCTTTCATCCATTTTCACCGATACTTTTCAACCGATAGTTCACTTTTCAGAAGAAACCACGCAGGCGAAACACCATTCTGGAATCTTTATTTTGGTAATCAGATGAGAGGCATCGTTTAATTGGCCCATTTGTTTGCGCGACTGTTTTCGAACTGTGTTTTTTTTTTTTTTTTTTTTTAATTCTAACCATGGCTAAATGGATGACGTATCACCAAGTGTGGTCGAAATTATGGACGAAGAATCGTTAGATGACAGTTTAACAGGACAATCGTCTATTCTTCTAAATTATTTTGAATTGGTGCCCAACACTAAATACGCTATCTGCAAGGATTGCAAAAAACAAATGTCGAGAGTTAGGCTATAATTTTACTTCAGTTTTATAAACTTTTATCTCACTGTTAACTCTAGAAGGTCATATATATATATATATATATGTATATATATATAAGGTGGTATGTGTTATAAACTCGAAAACCAGTCTTGTCAAAAAACTACAAAACAGACAAGAACATAAAAATCTAACGCTAATCATAGGGACTGGTGCTTGTTAGTTACAGTTTCTGACTGGTGTCAGGAGATTGTGAACTATTGTATAACAGAATATAGACTATTGTATTAACTGAATTATTGAAGCTTAATATCTTAATATTGCCTATTTATATAATTTAGTTTAATCAACGGGCACCAGTTCTCCCTGACCGCAAAAAAATTTCAACATTGTTAAATAGATAGAAATGAAAAAACATACTTAAAAGTGGCTGCACTCAACCTCCAGCCGCAACTCTCAAGAAAATGAACAAACTTAATCCGTGATCCACAATCTTGGCCATATTCCATTCCAGTCAGCGTCCAACAGTCTCGTTGCCACATCCATCTGTGCGCGTCCGAAAACTAGGCTTTAGCGTGCAGATATCATTCGCAAACTGCTGTGGACGCAAAAATATATAGGCAAGCCCCACCTGTAACTTTTGGACTATTTCCAGGGGTTTAAGTTATTTTTAAGGTGTCTAGTGTAATAATTAATAAAATTTAAGGGAAATGCGTTATTGTAAAACAATTTTGCTGAAAGTAGATAAATTTGCGAATCCAAAATATAGCTATTGTTGCATATTCGAAAAAATCTTAACATTTGTCCAATTAAAATATTAACGAAGATTTTTCTGTGTAGATTTGAGGTCCAGTGTGGCAAAGCAACTGTATCAAAATGAAAAATTTGGATGCGAATGATAGAGTGAGGCACATTTATTCCATTTGGAAACCTCTTTTTAATGGTTTTGAAAGGTTGAAGCATTAAAGTTTGATGTGGTTTTCATCGTAAAGCGCAGAGCCTTATAATTATATGGGCAAATCGGGACTTTTCCCAGGGCCCTCGACTTGAAAGGCCCTTCAATTTTAAATGTTTTTTCTGAAATATTCTTTTTTATATCAAAATTTTCCGAAAAATATAACAAATTTCATAGATTTGGGGCCCCCAAATCTGTCAATGCCTGCTGCCCCTGTTGGTCATAATCGGGCGCTGGTGAAGTGCCTTCATTATCGGAGTCAGTTTCACTTTCCTGGTCTCCATTTTTATCATCTGTTACTCTTCCACTAAGTGGTCTGTTCAAAAATTAAAATTTTCTTCAAAACCAACAAAAAAAAAAAAAAAATCAAAGGTAAATCTGAAATATTTGCTATGGGAAGATAAGCTCTTCGTTATATGGATAATGTTTATAGAGTTATTTAAGCCTTAAAGTTACGTTTCCATGAAAAATTTCGTTATAGGGAGACATTCGTTGTAAAGAGACTTCGTTATAGGAAAATTCTACTGTACATATAGGCTTTTGATATCGTTGGAGCATGTCCAGCTCTTGATATAGATTTCACGCTTAAGAGACATGCTTTAAATTTTTATTTAAAAAAAATCTGGAGTGACTCCACTCGACTTTCCGAACACTCACGATTAAGATCATTACCAAGCATTTAAATAAATTTTAATCGATGAATAATTCAGACATATATACTAAATTGAAGCTCAATCGAATGCATAGTTTTAACGCTTCCGCACTTTCAAGAATTTCTCCCCATATGCCATAATGAAAAAGAAATCTTTGTCTTAGCAATGTAAAAAAAACAATAAGTCCTATACACAGCAAAATCAATTCTCGTCTTAAGATGGCGGTTTACAACATATATATCCAATTTGAGCTCAATCGAATGTACCGTTTAAACGCTAGCTCATTTTCAAGAATTTCCCCCTTAGGTCATAATGTAAAAGAAATCTTTGTCGTAGCCCTGCAGGAAAACTATAAGTTCTATAAACACCAAAATCAATACGGATATTATGATGGTGGTTTATAGCATATATATCCAATTTGGGCTCAATCGAGTGCCCCGTTTAGGAGCTATCGTGTTCACTCACATACACACATACATACATATATATACATCTCGTAAATATAGCATAAATGAATTCAGAAGACCTCAAAACGTGCCAATACACCAAAATATCAAAGTCGAATTTTTTCATGATTACAATACATGGTACATGCTTGGAAAGTAAAAACAGGCCTTTTGATTGAAATTACCTAAGTGATATGATAATTTTTAGAATTAAGAGGGGCCTCTCAAAAGGATGTTTGCTTCAGAGTTGATTTTTGAGGTCCAGATCATTTTTTTCTAGAATACACATAAAGGGAACACAAGGTCATTACTTAAAGAATTTTGACTCTAAAAGTACTGCCATATAAATTTAACTTTTCAAAATCAGCTGTACATATTGAAATACAGCGGATCTGATGGTGAGCTGTTAGCTGTTTTGTAAGCAGTAAGATATTTTTTTTTGTGTGTGTGTTTTCTGCTTAAACAGTGTTAGGTGATCCATTTAGAATATTAGATGCGCAAATCTAAAAAGTTATAAAAGAAACAAAAAACAAAACAAGAAGTTGGGGGGAAAATAGCTGTATGGATTTTAAGTTCCCCTACGTGTCGGGGCCCCGGGCATTCGCCCCGCCATGCCTTCCTATTTCTACGGCACTGCTAATATGGAAACCTTTTATCTGGCTCATAGCAAAAATTAGGCGACAAAATAGAGGTTGAGAAAAAATCTATTTAAATATTTGCACCAGTCGGCACTGGAAATGGATTATATTTTATTAATATATCCCTTTAACTCCCCCCCCCCCTTGTTTGTGTTTTGTCAAGCCTAAATAAGGGACATCTTCCTATAGGGAGCGTTTGGGCGGAGGACTTTTTAAGGGAGTCTAACGCATATTCACGTAACATCTGGAGAAAATCGCCCAAAACTCTAGACCACTAGATCGACAGCCACGCGACGAGAAAGAATCCCGAACCTGCACACTAAGATGCTTCTCAGTGTCCAGCTTTTTATAAATTTGGCCATTCGTCTGCATGATTGACTAGAAAAGAAAGACTAGAACTACTATAAATTCATACTTGTATCCACTGATGTGATTCCATCCACTGTATGTATCCACTGTATGTATCCACTGATGTATCCACTGATTTTTCTTTTTAATGCTTTCTACTGGGATCAAATTTCATCATGCTGTTATTCATTTTAACCGGAACTACACTCTCGTTACAAAAACTGCCCAACAGATGTAGGTTTAAATGACATTAAATTATGTAAAGTATCGGTATCGGCTGATACCATAACTTAAAAGTATCGGTATCGGCTATTTCTGAAAATGAATTTATAGGTAAAGTATCGGTATCGGTTATCGGCGAAACTGTGGTATCGGTCGATCTCTACAATATATACATACATGTATATATATGTATATATGTGTGTGTGTGTGTGCATTGCTCTTTCCCTAAAGAATATACATTTTTGAATTTATTTTAGAGTGTTTTTAGATTAAGGTGTTATAAATATATATTCTTATGGATGTAGATTTGTTGTATTCGTAATTTTTCTTAAAAGGATATTACTTTATCAATCTTTCTCTGATGAAATCAATACAAATGCCGTTTAGCTATGAGGATACAAAGGAAAGTATTTATCGAAAGTTTAAATTTCTGTTACGGCTGTAATATTTATGAATGAAACAAGGGTTTTGAGTATAGACGTCTTGAAATAATTTTAAACGTTTCTAGCAGTTTTATACATGAATAAAGATAGAGACAAACCTTAGAAAAACGTATCATTTTGAGACATCACGCATTTGTTTGTTCCCGTACCGTTTAAAAACGAATGGTGTCATTGAGAAGTAATTGCAGTAAGAAAATGTGGTTACTGTGACGCCAACATCACATATTGTTTCTCGGCACTAGTATATATTCCCTGTACTGTATTCTGCGCTTTGCATCTTATATATAGCCCTTCCCCCTCCCCACATCCGTTCACGGCGTTCTTTGTGGTTTATGACCGCATATGTAAAAAAATTCTTTTACAGATGCTAACTTTTAGGAGAGGCTCTCAATTTTTGCTAAGGCCAGTAGTCTCTCACAATCGGATCTTGGCGATATTATTCATTGGCACGTTTTGGTAACCTTTTTAAATCTCTGTTCCTAATTGTTTGGGTTCATTAAATTAATGCACTGATTTATTCTTAACCGCTCTGGATATGTTAGCCCATTTTTCTTGCTTGTTGGCGTATTTTTATTAGCGCTGCATCGCCACGTTTGTTGGCTAGCCCTCATTGTTTCACTCGAAATAGAGATCACTTTTGTTCCAGATGAACAACAAATACGGCTCTAAAATTCGCAGTCCATCCCCTCCCCTTTGCCATCCAGTGACTCTATCAGAATTTACTGAATTTCAATAAAAATTCAAGTTAAGCTTTTTGTAAGGAGATTTCTCTGGATTATTCACTGTGCCGCAACGTAATGGAAAAGTACCTCTTCTACGGTTCCTGATTTGAAAAACCACGCATAACCTGCACCATTGTTACACATGTTTAATAATACGAAATTTTATCTCTTTAGACGCAATTAAATATTTTTACTTCAGTTAAAGATGCTATTTAAACAATTATTTATCCTAGAATTCAACATATTTCATTTAGCAACGGAGATGGCTTTCTTCACGCAAACGTTAAATATGATAATCAAAATAAGCGTTGTGAAGACATCCAGACATTTAGTTTTGCATGAAAACGTAAAAGTCGCTTAAGCATAATGAGCGTTTTATTAATAACTACCTGCGTGCCCGTTCTTCGCACGGTAGGAACCAAATGAATACTTTCCTAAAATATGAGCAAAACTACCTGTGACAAAACAAAATCCCAAAAGAAGTTCAGGCAATCTCTTCTATTGGAACTATCACGGGATATATTAACACAACGTAGGATTATAGTTTAGTTCTTAGACGGCCGTTGATGAATAGAACACTTTTTTTTCACGAAATATTTATTAACATGTTTGATTGATGTGTTTTAATCCATATTAACCTAAGTAATCTACTGACACTACCTATTACTTATGATATCTATTACTTATATTAATATTATCTATCTCAGTTTCTCTCTCTTTAATGCTCAGTTTAAAGAAACAGCTTAGATATTTGAAACCAATGGTGCCTTTACTATTCTGGAGATTCTTTACAATTTATGTATTAGCATAAACTATAATTTTTTTTTTATAATGGTTGGCATTAAAACACCTCTTTATATATTTTTAAGCATAATTCTTGTCAAACTGGTGTATTTAGCACCGCAAAATATTTCATCTTCCCGTAGTGGAAAATATTCAAGCTGTACCAATCTAAATATTTAAATCCTCCATGATTCAGTCTCATGAAAAAGCATCAAACTGCGTAATCTCGAGGAACTATTTAGAATTGTGAATACGACGTTAAATTGTGTTGCAGAGTTTATGACTTTCAGGCAGTTTTTAATTTATGACGCCACGTTCTGACCAGGGTAGTTTGGTTATTTCGCAAAGTAATTTTTAAACTGAATAATATTAAAACTTACGACGTTGAAAAACTCTCACTTGCAACAGAGCTTATTAAAGTTAATTTGTGGTGCTGGGGTTATTTCTAGCTATTCAGTATTTGAAATATTTTTTGGGGCTATTTTGCTAATGACAAAACTTTTGTGCAAGAACTTGTAAAATTGCTAGAATTGAGACGGAAGAAAAGTACATCTAATATGTACCGCCAAAAGTTGTCAAAACTTGGCGACATTTAGCGCGATTTTTGGGAATACATGCGACGGCCGTCATCTAGCTGATAGCGAAAACTATGTATTATGTTGATTAGAATTTTCCACTTTGTGGCGACTTTTGATTTTCCCACAATTTTAAAAAAATAAAAGTTTCCCTTCGTTATTATGGTTGCTGAAAAATCGTCAAGAGTAGCTCGCGCAATAAACAAAATGCCTTGCATTTTTGTAATGGCAAAAATTTTAAAGTCAGACTCTTAACCTAATTAGATTTCTAGCTCATTTTTAAACTCATGACGTCAAAAGGGCGTCATTCTCAGTTGCAATATCTAACCTGAATTAGTGAAAGAATTAAAGAAATGAAAATCTCACGTTATTCTACTTTTCTACAGAATCTGATAATCTGGAACTTTATTATTTCGCTCGTGGTATAATATTTTGTCAAAGCTTGTTAACCTAATTAGGAAATAGATGGTATGCCACATGATAACTATGTTACACAATACTTGGATTTCTAATGTATTACGTGAATTGAAAATGATATTTCTTTTATGATATGCCACTTTATTTACAGTTATGGCTATCGCCAGCATATAGAGATTATATCACAGGATTACTATTTCACACAATCGGCAATTGTAAAAGCTTTCTGGAGGTGAAAATTATAGAAAAATTCAAAAATATCATGGAACGATGGGACTTCCAAAATTTTAAAGCTGATTACGAACTATACTATGTCTTTTTACATATCTGTACAAAATTTGAAACCGATCGGTCTGACGGTGTGGAAGGAGTTCCCGGACAAACAAACAAACTTTCACATTTCTATATTATATATAATAATTTAAAGAAAGGAAATTTGGTTTGAAAAAGTAACTTTTTTGTGGATTTTATGATTACGGGATTCCACGCGAAATGCATGCTAGAAAAAAAAAATATTGACCGATTTTTATAGATCTGTCCTTATTCCCAGAGCGAGTGAAATGATTGCTGTAAACAGGAAAAAAAGTAGTATCAGATTTCTAAAGTAGTAAAAGATAACACCCCTTATCTTTTTAAACTGGAGGAGTTTCTAATTTTATTGTAATTTAAATACATAGTTTAAATGTGTAGGATTTGTGCAGTGGAAACAATGAAAATATTAAAATATTAAAGAAATACTAGATTGAACTTATTAATTGGTTATAATGGGAAAAAATGTATGAAATTCTTATACAAAATTTACCGAATACTGTTTTGATAAGTTATTTTATGATTTCAGTTCATACTTTACAATAATGAGTGAAATATACGCCAGAGGAAAACGATATCGATCTGCAAGTAATTCGATATTGTTACATTCCTTCAAAATTTTTTACCTCTCTAAAAGAAACATAGACAGTGTCCAATATAGATATGTCTACCTAAAAAACGAAAATTGAAAAGAACGATAAACCTGAGCATTAATCTTGATTTTTGAAGTTCTCTTTTTCTAGTAACACAAGAGATAAAAAATGTTGTATTATGAATCATACCAGCGATAAACTAAATTTAGAAAAATGCTACTGGAAAAACTGTACTGATTTTATTTATGAAATATGCTGTGCCATATAAAAGAAATGTCTTTTATAAGCGCTTCCAAAGCATCTATTCTTTTCTGTGATGATTTCCTTTATCAAGTGATTGATTTTTACTCATTTTTTGAGAAAAATGGAGAAACATCTGAGCCATCAACTAATCAAATAATAGAGCATTTTTTGTTCGCCCAGTGAAAAAAATATAAAGAGTTTAAAGAATATGAAACGTATTTTGGTAAGGCTAAGGAGTGGCAATCAGAAGTTAAAGAATATTTCATGGTTTATATTTACTGAAGCTGCTTTAAGTCTAAAAAGAGTATTTTTAAATTTTTAGTGTACGCTTATGTTGAAAGTCAATGATTAACCTTCACAGTGTGAAATTTGCATATTGTATTTCAACAGTAAAACTGAAAAAAAAGAACCGTAACAAATAGTTAAATTAGTTACTTAAAACGAATATCGTGGGCATATGAAATTTAATTTTGAGTGAAAACGTCAAAGTAACGTAAATATAATAAACATTTTATAAATTATATTAAAAAATAATGTGATTCTCTCACAAATTTTTATATTTTTAAAGAAGTATTTCTATATAAATAAGATTGTCGAGTGGCTTAAAATACTGTTTTTAAAAATCATTATAATTCCTTCTTTTCCCGTTACTGAATATGTACACATATATATTTCAAAGGGCGGGCAATTGCCGCTTAGGCATTGCCCACTATAATTGTCCAAAGGTATTGCGGCCATTTTATTATGGGGACACCCAGTGGCCGGCCAGCGTTACCCGCAATAAAGGGACTATGACAAGTTAACATCCATGCCTAAGCGAGGATTCGAATCCTGACCCAAGGCGTGATACAATCCTTCATAAGACACCACACGACCTGGTTGCCTAAATATATACATTGTTGGTGTGTTTTAGGCATAAAACATAGATAAAACTTACTTTACTTAGTTATTTATAGTTCTTTCGACGGTTTTGTTAAAATTCTTACAGTTTTAAACTTTCCTACATTAAAATAAATGTAATGCTAAATTTTCATAAAAAAAAAGAATACATTACCTGTGACAATTATGCGTGCAGGATTGGAACTCATAACTGTAAGGCCTGTTAGTCTGTGCTTGGTTCGACAGTTGAAACTGCTTAAAGCGTCACTTTGTTGAACATGCCTAACATGAAGCTCCCCTGATGGAAAAATGCTGTAACGACCTAGAAAGTAATGCGAAATTATGAACTTAAATGATATATTGCTGTCTATAGATGTTTTTCATTCATTTATATTTAAAATACACGATACCCATATTTGAATTATAATAAACTCGTCTTTAAGGGACGTATAATAGAATTTGAATTTTCTTTTTTAAAACCTGCAAAATTTTTCTGCATAAGTTTAAATTATTAAAATGCTTTCTAAATATAGATTTTAGTTCCGAAAGTTATCTTGCTAGATTTTATTAATTCTTTGCTGCGCATCTGAATAAGATTTCTAAAATAAATATTCGGAAACATGTGCGATGACGTTTAACATCTCATTATAAAAATTACTAAGCAATTAGCAGGCATGCTACATAAAATGTACATTTTCCGCCTTTATTTTAAGGGTGTATTTTGAAGAAATAAAATCATTCTCTTTATCTTGGTACAAAATTAAATAAACTAATTGGTGCAGTGACCAGTAAAATGTACATATTTTATATAACTTTGATTTCTTATTACTTTCCTATTTTTCTTTTTTTTTTAAAGTAGGATCAAGCCTAACATGTGTGGAGTGAATATCTCTTACGATATGCCACACAACTGAAATCCTACTATTTTGTTTGTCTATAAATATAATTTTCTGGGTATGGATCCTGAGGATGGTCCCAGAGGTTATAATTTCCATTCCATTCATTCTTTTATCATTTTGTTTGGCTCTGTTTCTTTCCTTTTTTTCCACTTGGGGTATGTCATTTTTGAAGTAATATTCATAGTGTTTTACTTTTTGATTATATATATATATATATATATATATATATATATAGATAGATAGATAGATAGATAGATAGATAGATATAGATATATTTTCATTTGTTTAGGACTCAAAAGTCATTCCTGTGTTCAATTTAACATTTTTTTTAATAAGGGCTTTTCGCTAATGCTGTAAAATATATCAAAACTATTGCTTTTCATTGTATACTAAACATCTTACTTACTTTGTTAATATCACATTTTCTTTAAGATACGTGTTTAAGCTTTCAGACATAATACAGAAGGAAGTAGCATTTTGTGTACTATTACTTTGACGACATCGAAAGGTAGAACGCTGATTACACTACTACAATCTCACTGCAACGTTAGAGACTCTTATTACCAATGAACTTAAATTAGGTTTTTGTTACCAATTTATCTTTACAAACCCCTAGGGAAACTGACGTTATTTTTTATTATTGAGTTTAATATTGCATTAGCATGTTGATGCTTCAATAGGGGCTTCAATAAAAGCCTCTTCAACAAAAGTTATGTCTCAATCGAAAAATTTCTGTAAATATTCTTCTCCTCTGGAAATAGTGCATTGAGACTTGTGTGCTTAATGGGACATGTTAATGTAATCTGATTTTCCATTAGGTATTTACAGTATAATAATATAAGCAAAAAAAATTCGAACTTTGATCTTTTACTTACTGGACTTGCTTGAAGCATCAACATTTTCCATTGGCTCTTTAATCCAAGATTCCACAGTGACGTATTCTTTGACAAAACCAGGCACGTGGCATTTTAAAACAGCTGTGTTTCCTTTGAGGACAAATTCATCGTGCATTTCAACAGCATACCTTTGAGGCATCACTAAAAAAGACAAGTGACATAAAAATTTAAATATTTCGATACAGTTCGCAAATAATAATAATAATCTAACAATAATAATAATAATAATAATCAGTAAGAAATATTTTTAATGCGTGTAAGGACTTAGAAATTTAGTAAAATTCACCTGATATAAATCCGAATGTACTTTTGTAATTTAATGTAAAAATTTTTCTTACAAAATAATAATGTGAAGTATTGAAGTATGTTTCATTTGTTTTATTTTAAAAGGTGTTTTTAAAAATTTGATATATTATACTCTTACCCATAGCGTTTTTCTTAAGTATGTACAATTGCAAAGTGCCTTCCCTCATCAAAAAATGAGAAAATAATACTTTTTTCCCACTCATATCAGAGATCGTCAACCTTTTATACATGCCTCGCACTTTCGTAGCTCTAAATAGTGAAATTTTCTAACTGCCTTCAAACGTTCAAACACTAACTAATGTTATCAAAATGATTTTAAATAATGTTATAGAAATTTTAAAAAATACTTTTATGAATATCCGTTTCATTGCTTTTAAAAGTTTTATTATGTTTTTAAACAAAGTTGTTCTTTGTCAGACAAAACGCCTTACCGCCAAAGTTAGACCGTTCACTAATGGACGGTACTGACCACGGTTTATACCACTGATATAGATGAACAATTTGTCGTGACAACATACATGCTTCATAAAGGTTATACATTTTGGTTATTCATTTAAAAAGAGAGAAATATCAATCTATTTCATGAGGAATTTTAAAAGCTTTGTTCTATTTAGTACAGATAAATATATTATTTCTTAAATGGAAAGCGTCGTTATGCTGCGGTAATAAAGAATAAACAAGTAAAATAGGGGGAAAATGGTTATTCAATATTTTTTTCAAATTTTGAAACTGTTATATTGAAATTACATACAGGTATAGGACAAAATAATAGGAACACTAGTGAAAAAATGAACCTTTTGTATTAGTAAGGGGTCGGGCCACCCTTGGCCTGAATGACAGTTTGCATTCGACATGGGATTGACAAATAAAGGTCTTGAACAAAGTTCATCAGAATTTGCACCCATTCCTCCTGCAGGGTCGTCTCGAGTTCAGATAGTGTGCATGGAGGAGAAAACCGAGCACGGACTTTGTTCACTAAAAAACCCCGCAAAAGCTCAATGATGTTCATATCAGGTTATTGGAGACACCACACTAGTTGTTCCACTTCATCATCATGTTCAAGTAACTACGTTTGTACACAGTGAGACATGTGAATAGGGGCGTTGTTATCTTGGAACACAGGACATTCTCGCAGGAAGGGAGTCTGAATCATAGGGTGAAGATGGTCTGCAAGAATGCTTCGATAATGGTCACCTGTTGTCACGTTGACACAACGTGCATATTTTTTATGAAAAACTATTATTACAAATCCTAATTACTATTATCTAAATTTAAGCTAATTAGTCTTCTAAATTTAATTAATTATAAGTTTTTAACAGTGACTCTTTTCAAAGCTTTCAAATTTCCTTTCAGCCATTTTATTTGTAAGGCAATAACGCACTTTTAATCATTTCGATTTCCTGCCTTCTGCTATGCTAATCAAACTTGCAGCTGCAATCTGTTTTATTTATATTTTTTTCTTCCCATCCTCTTTTCGCAATTATTCATATGAAAGCCTAACTTGCAGTATTGCACTGCTCCCTGACCGCAGTTTTTTTGTTTTGCTTCTCTGTGAGCAGCTGCATGCATCGAATGTTCTACTAAAGTCTTTCGTGTTCCTTTTTCTCTCTTACATATGTAATAGCCTAACGGCAAAATTTGACCTCGTGACATACCCCCCTGTGCATCTTTGAATATGAGCAGTTAGTTGTAAGTTAGCGAGCAGAGTAGAGCTGCGTTGGAGGTTTGGACTAGCACTTGCCCTTCGGGGCTTGTGCCTCTGTCCGTGCCCATAATATATTCTAATTTTATGTGAAAATATGTTGTTGCTCCTTACTTCAATATTGATCGTGTGCAATTTAACCTAGAAGCCTATATTGTGATCCTAAAAATAAAAAATTGTCATTATCGTCAATAATCTGTTTTTCTTCAATTACGATGATTTAAGAAATAGTGCATTTTCATTCGTCTTCATCTATAGAGTTCGGAAGTGATGTTTTATTTAGTGCAAGGAATTATTCACACCTTGCATGTTGATGATCGTTTTCTTTTCCTTCGATAAAGATGTTTACTGCATGCTCAAGTATTCTAGATATGTGTGTGTTTGTTAAGATGTTAGAAGGAAAATACGTAAATCAGGGAAAAACCCTGTGTTCAACTAATTCATCAAACACTAACCACTATCATCGATCACTTTCGCTACAATTTTTTAATTCTCTACGGTTTTCTTGTTCTGGTTTTACATGCTTTCGCATGGCTATCACCAATATATTAAAATTATTTTCACAATCATAATTTCTTCTGTACATCTGGTGCCAGTACCAGGCACGAACCTCTTGCGAAGTATGTTGTGTTATATGGTTTTTTTTATTGTATTCTTTTGCACTGTCATTTCCACTTGGATTTTAACTTTTTTCGTTTCAAAACCTTTTTGATAATTTGACGTTAAAATGTTCTCAAAGTGCTAAATTGTTTTATAAGAACCCTATTGCTTATTTGTTTACTTGATTTTTTTGGAAACTGTAATAGTACGAAGTGTATTAATGTATGTATAAATATAATATCCAAGAAATTTATATGTGTGTGTGTTTAGTAAAAAAAAATGATGAGTAATATTTGAGAACATATTTTTATGATAATTTTTCAGTCATTTTTGCATGAACATTTTATTTGCTGTACTAAGTAATTATAGTAGTAGTATATGTAACGTAATTTTTTATGCGGATATATGTAAGAGATAATATAAGATTACATTCACTTTTCCTCAACAAGCAATGTATCTTATTTTTATAACTTAAACTCTTGTTGTTTGTACTTGAGTTTCATAATAATTTTCCCCGAACAGCAATTACAACTTTTTCAAGAGTTACACAAACTTATACCCATTATATCCTATTTGATTTAATTTTGATATATACATGTGTTTAATTTGCTTAAAATACCTTATGATAATAGTTTTCATTTGTTTACATAATTTTCATTTTTTTAGTGTACCCATTTTTATCATGTAAGACATTTTATGAAATTTACACATGTTGGTGAAATTTTTTAGGGCTACAATTTTACACTCGTTTTTTGTATATTGTGAATTCCTTACCCTTTTGCAATGCGAGATATAGTGTTTGATTGCATCATTTTTGGTTACTGGCTGGTCCAGTTTTCTTTCTTTTCTTTTTTTGTCTTTGATAGTTTCAACAGTATGCCTTGCTTTGCGTTGCGTTTTTTTTTTATGCAGCTTGTTCCATGCTTCACACTTTTTCTCTATATACTGCAATTTACATTTTGATATTCATGGCACAGCCTCTCTGAGGCACATGCACTCTTTTTTCCTCACCATGTCAAAGTCTGTTTTCGCCACATTTGTTTTTCTTTCCACACGGTTGTTATAATTTTCAGGTCCATGGCAATGCCTTCTGAGGTACACAACTATTTTTGTTTTTGTTTTTATACACACTGCATTCTTGCATACTTACGTCCATGGCACAACATATGTGAAATTTATTCAGCTTATACAATTTTTTTACAATTTTTACCTCACAATATACTTTTTATGTCATTTTTTACACAATTTTATGGTTGAAGTATTGATTTTTTTAATCTCTTGAATTATATTATTGTTTTCTTGCACACATTATGTATTTTTAAATGAGTGCTTGAGCCTTGTAATGTGAATAGCCTGATCCCCTATTTGCATTGGATAGTTCCGGTTTCTCGTTTACAAGTCACATAAAGTTTTTTTTTCTTTTCTTAAATTTTCAGTAATTTTTTACACACAGTTATTTTGCATTTTTTGCCCAGTGACGTGTCATTTTGAAACATTTTTTTGTATTTTCTACTATTCTATGCATATGTGTTTTTGATTCTTGGAAGAAATTAAGTGAAATCAAACAATTTCAATTTTCTCCAAACTACATTTTTTTTGCACACATATTTTTTTCTTTTCAATTTTTTTCAAGACACACAAACTGTTTTGTTATTTAGAATGTTAAAACTTTTTACTCTTTTGTTATTTTGGATATTTATTTAAAATACATTGTGTATGTTTTATGTTTATAAGGTTAATGTGTTCAGATATGAACAATACTTTTCATTTTAAAATAATTTTTTTGGTACCATAAAAATGTTACAAGGATCCATGTTGAAGCAAAATAAATGGTCTTTTTGATGATGATAATAATAAAATCCTAGGTTATGAATATTATGCTTGAAAATTATAATTTAAAAAAATATTTTTGGATCCTAAAGAATTAATTTGAGAATATTATATGTGAAAGTTGTCTCTCAAACAGTGAATATAAAGAAATTGCATATGACGATAGTATATTATTAGAAGTTTCGTATGTTTTTATTAAGTATTGTGACAAATATTTTTATATATTACAACTTTTGGGATTGAATAGTTTTAATTACATAACTTGATGTGTATTACCAAAGTTTATTTCCATGCCAAATATTTTATGTATGGTAACAAGATGTTCTTCCAGGCCTTTTTTTAAAGACTGTTACGCAGTTGTTTCAGTGTTTTGAACAGAACAGTTATACCAATTACCTTTAAATTCAAAGTTTTATTGCGAAAATGTTGCATATAGTAATTGAATTTGAGCTCATAAGACTATGCATAAAAAAAAGGACTTGTGTTAAAAAGACTTCTTTTATTAGGATACTATTTGCTTATTGGTGATATGTTACAAGAACTTTTCTGACTGTAATTCGCAAAAACTATATTTGAACTGCAATATTTTCAGTAAATACGTAGTCACCTTATTTTTTTCTTCAAGGAGTCTGAATCTTCAATATTGCTTTAGAAGTGAATATTTTTATCTTGTGTTTTGCTGATTGCATATATAATGCGTATATTTTTTCTCCTAAACTTGGGGGAGTATATGTCACGTTGACACAACGTGCATATTTTTTATGAAAAACTATTATTACAAATCCTAATTACTATTATCTAAATTTAAGCTAATTAGTCTTCTAAATTTAATTAATTATAAGTTTTTAACAGTGACTCTTTTCAAAGCTTTCAAATTTCCTTTCAGCCATTTTATTTGTAAGGCAATAACGCACTTTTAATCATTTCGATTTCCTGCCTTCTGCTATGCTAATCAAACTTGCAGCTGCAATCTGTTTTATTTATATTTTTTTCTTCCCATCCTCTTTTCGCAATTATTCATATGAAAGCCTAACTTGCAGTATTGCACTGCTCCCTGACCGCAGTTTTTTTGTTTTGCTTCTCTGTGAGCAGCTGCATGCATCGAATGTTCTACTAAAGTCTTTCGTGTTCCTTTTTCTCTCTTACATATGTAATAGCCTAACGGCAAAATTTGACCTCGTGACATACCCCCCTGTGCATCTTTGAATATGAGCAGTTAGTTGTAAGTTAGCGAGCAGAGTAGAGCTGCGTTGGAGGTTTGGACTAGCACTTGCCCTTCGGGGCTTGTGCCTCTGTCCGTGCCCATAATATATTCTAATTTTATGTGAAAATATGTTGTTGCTCCTTACTTCAATATTGATCGTGTGCAATTTAACCTAGAAGCCTATATTGTGATCCTAAAAATAAAAAATTGTCATTATCGTCAATAATCTGTTTTTCTTCAATTACGATGATTTAAGAAATAGTGCATTTTCATTCGTCTTCATCTATAGAGTTCGGAAGTGATGTTTTATTTAGTGCAAGGAATTATTCACACCTTGCATGTTGATGATCGTTTTCTTTTCCTTCGATAAAGATGTTTACTGCATGCTCAAGTATTCTAGATATGTGTGTGTTTGTTAAGATGTTAGAAGGAAAATACGTAAATCAGGGAAAAACCCTGTGTTCAACTAATTCATCAAACACTAACCACTATCATCGATCACATGCGCCTGCATTTTTTAATTCTCTACGGCTCTGCTTCTATATTTATTTTACAAATACTACTACCATCACAATATAATATTAAAATTATTTTCACAAAAATATCTTCTGTACACCTGTGATCTACCCGCTCACGAACGAGAGGCCCTAATCCACAGGGAGATATTGTAGCCCACACCATCACGGAACCCCCTTCATGCTTTACAGTTGGAACCAGGCAGTCCATATAAAATGCTTCTGCCGGTGTTCACCAGACGAACACATGTCTGGTGATCTCTAATAATGTAAAGAATGATTCATCAGAGCCAGATGACGTGTTTCCGTTGCAGTTTTAACCAGTTTAGGTTGTCTCAGCACCACTGTTGTCTCTTCATAGCATTCCATGCAGATATTAACCATTTTGGAAAAACTACTCTGCCATGATTATTCGCAACATGCAATTCCCATTGAATATTTTTCATGGCTATGAGGTTCTGAAGGTGGGTACTCATCTCGGCCATTATCTGCAGCAGTGTAGTCTTGTGTTTTTGATTGACTATCCTCTTTAACACCCGTTTATCACGGTCGTTCAACTTCGATTTTCACTCACTGTTGTGCTTCGCCGAAAACACTTTACCCAGGTTTCTGTAGGCTGTCATAACCCTTGACACACTCGCAAGGTTGGCTGTTCTTGACATGGACGCTCCAGTGAAGTGAGCTCCAATTATCACGCCCCTTTTTATGTCGGAGAGGTCGGACATATCTGCACTTTGCTAGGAACAGAATTTGCTCATACAACTCTCAATCTGCCAAGTGCTTGACTGATACCTTCCCTTTCGCTGCCACTAGGTGGCACACTGTTGCAAAGTGCATTTTCCATTTAATGGACATTCGAACCACGACTCTGATTTAAATGGGTGTTCCTATTATTTTGTCCTAAACCTGTGCATTTTATTGAATGCAGCAGATAATTTTAAAATTTAAAGATAATTTTTAAAAATTGTGCTATATAAACTTTTATTTAACACATACAATGGCACGTTGGATTTGTCTTGAAATTACATTGAATTAAATACGATAACTTGCCAATTTTTTGTTAGTTCATCATATATTGTGTTAGTTTATAACTATGCGTATATAAGTTGATGCTAAAAATATATTCAGAATGTAAATGCTGTGGAATAATGAACTAAAATATAAAAATAGGTTTTTATGCAATACACTTCGAAGTTTCTGAATATAACATGTTCCAAGCCTTGTAGCACTGAGTAAAAAACTGAAAACGACCATAAAAGCTAATAAATTTAGCTTTGAAAGAAATATTTCATTTAATCCTAAATTGTTTAAATTTTCTTTGTGCAGGTTATCTCCTTTTACAAAGAAACAAAGATAAGCGAACACCGAGAAGAGAGAAAAAAAGAATCATCAAAAGATTTCCTAAGAGAAATATTTTTGAACAACTTTTTACTCTTTCAAAATAAGAAAAAGAAAACACACCAATTTTCTACCGAACTCTATTTTCAAAGAAAGCTTTCGTGTTGTACAGCTAGAGGGCAGACTAACTGCGATATTTCTTTCGGTTTTAACTTTTCGAGTGTATTTTTCCCCGTTTTCTCATTACAGAAGTTCATCTTGTACACTTTGTTATTCGCTTCCCTCTGTAATTACGCGTTTTAATTAACAGCTAAAAATTTGCAGTGTTAAGTTCGCTGTGCTTTGATTCAGCAACTGTCTGCCAGGTCAAGCACTTTATTCAATTACCTGAATAAGCAGCCTTTCCCACGTTGCGTGAAGCCAGCGTGTTATATGATTTGGAAAGAAGTTAATTAAAATTTGTAATTACAGATGGACTATCTGTTACTCTTTTGAAAGGGAGGTGTTGTTATGTTACAGTATATGTTAGATTTAAGTAAATTTACCTGAAAAGGATTCTTGAGCCCATTATTAGACGAGCTAGAATATGTTTAACGTGCCACTGTTAAGAGATATATTATTTTCTGAAATGATGTAAGTTAACATTTTAGTTTATATACGGGTAAACGGTTTATATAATGATTATAAAAATCTATTTATATAGAAGAGAGTGGAAGCTAATGGAACAGTAGTCAAATTGCATTGAAAATATTATTTTCAAGGAAACGTTATGCTACACCTAAATGGTAACAGCAAAGTTGTTACCTTTCAGAACAAGAAGCCAGCCATTTGCAGTTACGTGAAAAAGTGCACGTAGAAATATTCGTTTCTATTATAAAATCTTGGTTTGATATTGTTTACTTAAATGACATTTACAAAAAGTACTTCTTGAAATTATACATAAGACTACTAATTAGAATAACACAAATATTCCATCTTATAATCGGATTAGTTAAATTATCATCGGATGAACATGTGTTAAGTAGATTAAAAAAATATAAAATATCAGAATATGTGGGAACTAAAGGGACAAACCATATGGAGTCTTATGGGAAAGTTGGATTGATGTTTCATAGGTATACGTATTGTTAGTCATACGCATGATTCATTTAAAAATAATGTATGATATTTAAAATATAAACACAAATTTGGGTCATATAGGGGAATTGTGGGCCAAAAAACCAACAACATCTTAATATTTTCTAAAGTTAAAATGATTTAATTTGAAAAATGAAGTTCCATCCTCTGTTTTAGTTAACACTGGATTGGATTAGTTAACACGAAAATTGGATACCAAAGGAGGAAGAATAAGGAAGCAACAAGAATTTTGACAAAAGCAGTGGATATTACTAAAATAACACAGAAAAATATACCAAAACGCCTAAATTAAAATAAATAAAGAGGACGCTAGTTTCTTTCTCTTGAAATTCTATGAGTAGTTTTGTACTAAGCTATTCTTCAAGTAATGAAGAATTTCCAGAAAGTATTGATGTTGAAAAAAAATATTCTGAGAAAATAACTGAAAATGATTTTGTCTGAGTAAAATTTGAAGGGAAATATTCCGTATAACATTATGCGGTGGTTGTTATTGAAATACACTGTAGAATTCATAAAAGTTCTCTTGAGTTACCTCACAAAAGTTTGTCTATCCCGAAAAATAAAGAATAATTAATGAATTCAAATTGAACACTTTGTAATGAAGTTGCGACATCCTACTGTCAATCAGAAAACTATTCGTTCATCTACTTTAATTTCTTTTTATTTTTATTTTTCAATTTTTAATGTGAAATAAATGCATTTTGAATTAAAATGTGCTGTAACGCCACCATGAAAGGAAACTAACGGGGCAAGTACAATAGTGTACAAATTTCATGTTATTTTAAAAACAACTAATACCATCTATTCTAATTATTTTTTCATAAAGTCAATGTTTCTCTTTTTATGTATTAAAGAATCGGTATAGTAATTTGTTAATGTCATATAAAATTAATTATTATTTTAAAACTGTCTTATTATTTCCCTTTCTCTCCTGCATTACATAATATTTATTTTACAGAATTATGTATTACACCGTAAAAAGGAAAATTGTGTAGAGAAAGTTTTGACGCATTGGAATACGAGTAAGAAATAGGAAATTTATTCATTACTATGATAATCAAAGGAAAAATAAATTTATGTTAAAAAGTAATACCGTGCAAAAAGTAAAAGTTTCTGTACCGTGCTTTACATAGTAGTTGTGATGCAGTTAATCAAATATTTATAATTAATTTTCTTTCAGTTAATTCACACATTTATAATTACTACTGTTTTCCCTTTACTTATTCTAAATTTACTACTCTTTGATATTTTTAAATCTCCCATCTCTCCATAATGCTATTTAGCTTCTTAAATTACTTTGATTTTAGCATTTGCAATACAGTTTGTTGGTGCCTTTCATCTGAGAATTCATTTTATTTTCTTCGTTCCCACGGGATTTAATAATTTTGCATGGGCTACATTTTATCTCTATTGACCCCCCCCTGTAGCGCCTCACATTTAAATTTTAGCCAACACATGTAAGGCCCAACGTTTCTGTTCATTTTTACAATCTGGCGATTTATCTGGCGACCGTTCCTTTTAGCGGTCAGCTCCATCGAGAGGTTGGCTTTCGGTCCTCGGACCACGCTTTGATCTCTGCCCTGTAAGGTCACGTTTCATGTCGCTATATTGCCAGCCACCGCACTAAACTTATATAATTTGTAATTATTGATAATGTCAATAAAATATCTCTATCGGCATGGTGTTCCTGGTTATTGCTTGCTTCCACTATACGATGGATAGAATATAATAAATTACTTTTCGCGAGTGTAAAATGTTTCCCACTAGATTCTACACCAAATATCCCGGTCACATGTTTCCCACTAGATTCTACACCAAAGTGGTTTTTGTTAAAATGCATTTATATGCAATTATGTGCTATTTACAATGAAGACAGAAGAACTTAACACATGCATAATCACGTATATTAAATTAAACTTTTACGGAGCATGAAAAAGCACATGCTTATTGCATTGTTTATGTTCTTGACAGCAATTAAAATAATATTTTTATCCACAATAGAAAATCATAGCTGGATGAAGAAATGTATCCGTTTAAAGCTTAACTACGACGTTTATGGAAAATATCAAGTTGCAACGAAAGTTTTCCGCCAGATTTGCTTGAGTCAGCTCACGCGGTACCCAGCTATTGACCTTATATGCCAAGTTTATGCGATGCTTAGCGCGACTAATGGACATGGCACTAAAGTCTGACTCTTTTAGCTAGCTCTCGAGGGGATGAATATTTTATCTTCTTCCACAAATTCTGGTAGGCGGGCCTCATCAGCATTAGTAGGATGACCAGAGCGCTCTGCTTCTTTAATATCCTAGTCCTCGTTTTTGAACTTTCAGTACCAAATCTTCACAGTGTCATATGATACAACAGTAGTACCTTAAGCTGTACACATAATTCAGTGTCATTCTGTAGCTGAGACTTTTTGCGACAGAACTGAGAGTAAATGATGGATCAATCTGGTAGCACGGTAGTTCTATTTCAGGCACCTTATACTTAATCATAACGATATTGTTTTACAGATTTCACAACACAGTGCTCTAAAACAAATCTTTTCTTTCAAATAACAAAAATCGTTTTACAAAATATTGGCAAAGACACCAACGCGAACTGCTTGTGCAGGCAGTACTTGGAGTGGCGGAAAACTTTCGTTACAACCTAATATATTGGCATAATGATCAACAGAATAAAGTATAAAAAATATTTATTAAAGCTATTCAATTACTTTCGCGAAAGAGACGTAATTTCATTCCATGGTAGAGCCATCTGAATTCCCCATTATGACCATAGAAGGCCGTTATTTTCTACGCTTGGATTTGCTATTGTTAAATGAAGACTCATGAGAGCATTAAAATATACATTTCAGATTTTATATGCTTAAAAGCTGTTATGTGAATCATATTAAATCATACATGTAAAAATAAAGTCGTTTGACTTTATTTTTACACAATTTTTACATTTTCTTCAGTATGATGAACCAACAATACAATTGCACTCAAATAATAAGCAACGCATAAAAAGATAACTAGTATAAAAAATAAACATTGTCTTATGTTATATCCAGGGTAATCATATGGCGTTGCTAGTCCTAAGCCATAAAAATATACTTTTCTTACTTTAAAGTTCTTAAATTAAATGAAGTAAATTAACAGAAAATTATGTATATATTCAATAGCAAAACTTCCATTTCATCTTTTTAGAAAGCAAACCCCTGAAGCAACGGTTTAAAAACCCATCCCTTCAAATTTTGAGATGAATTTGTGTGTTTTCAAATCTGACCAAATTGATATGAGATCACTTTTGAGTTAGGCCCTATCCAATAAAATATAATTTTGAAAATCAGTCCACCTGCTAAAAAATTATTGCTGTATATCTCTATTCTAAAAAAAAGTAAAGGCCTCTGTCGCCGCTGGCGCTGTCAAAGCTTGTTGGCCTATCTCCTCCTAAACCGTGGGGATTTGAGTTTCGACTAAGGTGCCCACAGATTCGAAAAATTCCGAGAAACCTGATAAGCTGACTTAAATTTCGAAAATCGAATTATTTTAGAAGATATTAATAAAAAACTGAAAAATAAACAGTATGGTTGCCAGATTTGGCATAAAATCATTCATTCCTTTGCAACAAAGCGTTTCCAAGTATGTAGTATCACGTGAAATTGTCGAACATGAAGTAGAAATACACCCATTTTACGCCAAAATAAAAACTATATGAAATAAGTAACTCAAAATGTGTTACACAAAGTTGACAATTTTCAAATAGTAAGTTCGCTTAGACAACAGGAGTTTAGAATTAGCGATTAGTCGTTTTTCCAAAACAGAATAACTAATATCTTGAAAATGAAAAATAATTAAAATACAGATTATTTTAAAGCCGGTTCGGTCCAGCTGGATTATTTGCTACCAGTAGAAATATTTGGCGGCGTTAACTATGCCATTATAGCAGTTATAGTGCACTTTGGATATTTGCTAGCGCGACGAGATGGTATAATTCGAGGTGCTAAGTACACCAATCTACAAATGATTATGTAAATGAAAATATGGATAACGGTTTTCCGGTAACCTTAAATGAACAGTAATTAAAGGTTGTGAGCATGTGTAAATCACCAAATAATGAAAAGTAGCCATTGGTGGTAAGCTATCCTATCTGTTCCGTAGTTTTTATTAACTTTACATGTACGCAAGTCACCAAATAATGGAAAATCGTCATGGGTGGCAAATTCGCAAGGTGTCCAATAGGTTTAACATTATTAAAAATACAGCTGAAACAGATGTTCTGATTTTACTACGCTTTAGCTCCTACTTAATATAACTTTTGACTGGCAACATTAAATATCATTGTGTTTCTGAGGAGTGCAAATAATTTTTCCAGCGATTATAAGCGGAGTCCGCACTCCAGGTGGAGTACAGCTAGGGACCCCTATACGTATTCCCATAACAAAATATCTTCCGTATTGTGAGGGGGAGGGGGTCTACTGCAGTGTGAAATTTAAATTTTTATGTACCAATGAACATGCAAGAACCAAGCAATGTGTAGCCCAGTAACATTCTATCTGATCCAATCTTCGGGTTTTGTCTGTTGAAATTATGTCTTTTTTACGAATAACCCTTATTAGGGGCCGAATGCCTCATACGAAAAGCGAGTGTAGCGAGTCTGGAGGCCTTGGCCCCTAGTACATAAAAAAATACATAAGCATTGAATATAAATTATTCTCCTGTTTTGAAATCAAAAATTAAGAAAAATAAAAATAACATTAAGAAGAAGAAGAATCGGAAGATTTCGGTACGTGGCTTAACATAACAACATTTTTATGTATTTGAATTTTATATATAAATATATTTAAATTGTAAGTAAAATTCTTATATCTATGGGCTCCTGAATAAAAATTCTCTTCACTTGTCCTGTAAAGGTTGTGGATTTTAAGATACTAAGGCACTCCTATCATTGTTCTGTCGAACAGAAAGTACCTCTATGAATTATTTAACAGATAGTTCTCTTCAAGTATCCTTTTTAAAATTGCTTACACGCCTTTAGAGTTACCACGCCTTTTTATCAAATTTAAACAACACACACTTGCTTTCTTGAAAGTCACTTTCCCTAATGCCTGTTTCCACTTGCGATAAGCGACAACATTTCGTCTCCAGAGATTAAAAGACAATTCTGCGTAAGTCTTGGGAATACACACTAGGTTTTTTTTTCCTTACTTTCCCAATGATCTGTGTCAATTCAGTTTAGAACAACATGGCGGGGTTTGGAATTTCGGTGCATGTAGTATGCTTGAAACGTAACAGGGTTTAGTACCTGTAAATATTGAAGCTAAATTTTAGAAAATTGTGCTATCTTGTTCCTCTAAATCTCAGTGTTGTAACTGTTGAATTTGTTATTTTTCAGCGATTGCATGCAGACTATACGCATTTTTTTTGTATATGAGGTATTTCAAAAGTTTTCCGACAAACTTTAGGATAGCAAGCCAAAAATAAGCTCTTTCTAGCATTCAGCGCACTCTTTAGAAGGGTCATTACTAATGATTTTGTCAGTGTCAGTTCACATATGTCTAGTTAAATCGGGGAGATCGTGATTCTACCGGGCCTGCTTGTGCACTCCGAAAGAGGCCTACCGACGTTTCCTCATTCGTTAGATTCAGCCGTAAGATAACGTATCTAAGTGCTGGATACAATAAGTGAGCATCCGCAGTCCGCTTTGGTTGACTCATCAGAGTGCACAAGCAGCCCGGTAGAATCCCATTGGCCCCGTTTAAATGCTATTAACAGTTCAGCTTAAACGGCAACCACGACAGCCATAGCAACTTTTAAGCTCTTTCTTTGCAGACTTTAGTGCTGTAAGAACTCGTGTATTATGCTCCTCAGTTACATCTTATAAATAAAAATGAAATTATGTTTGTTTGTTTGTTTGTTTGTGGATTTGATTCGTATACAAATCCACAAAAATGGACCTATCGGCCTGAAATTTAGCACACATATGTAAAATAATATAGAATAAATCACAGTCCACTTTAAAACTTTGAAAGTCCACCCGTTCCCGGAATTTAAGAGATTTTTTATGCTCTTCACGCAAAAATCTTTCCGTAATTGTAACCCCTGTAGTGAAAAAAGTGTGAAATAAGGATCGTGGTTGCCATGTGTGGCGATTTTGCCGAATAAAATGTCGTTCGTATACAAATCCACAAAAATGGACCTATCGGCCTGAAATTTAGCACAGATATGTAAAATAATATAGAATAAATCGTAGTCCACTTTAAAACTTTGAAAGTCCACCCGTTCCCGGAATTTAAGAGATTTTTTATGCTCTTCACGCAAAAAGCTTTCCGTAATTGTAACCCCTGTAGTGAAAAAAGTGTGAAATAAGGATCGTGGTTGCCTTGTGTGGCGATTTTGCCGAATAGAATGTTTTAAATTCTCAAAGTAAAAATAAAAGAATAATAATGATTTATTTTTGTTAGTTTATATTCGTCAGATTATTTTTTTTTAAATTATAATATCGTGTGCATGGGAAATCAGAGCAGGAATGTAATGCTTTACACGCAAAACAATAAGAATTGAAGATTTCCGAGGCTAATGTGTAAATTCTTTTAGTTTGGCGAAAAAATAAAATGGCTGAAATATGGATTTTGAGTAAGTGAGTTCTAGCGGTTTGCACAGTTTTCGGCTTTGCGCAATTTATTGAGAGCTTAAGGAAATAGATTTTTGGAAACAAGCGCAAAGGTTTTATTAGAATACAGCGTTAAATTTTAATGATCCGTGAAGAAATAATGCAGTTATTAAGGGATTTCAAGCGATCTAAATTCAGAATTCTCGCCAATTGAGTGGATTGATTTAAGTTGGGGGAATTCCGCCAAATTTCAGAAAATAGAAATCTTCTCATTTAGTACATCGGAGTAACGATGAATAAAACACATTATAGTTGATAATTTAAAAAAAATCGGCTGTATTAAGGGATTCCAATTTTCAAATAACTCTCTTTGGCTACTCTTTGGCGGTCGAACCATTTCCCATATTGATTGCTGCTAAGTCAATGCTTCGAATCATTCCCTGAAAAAACTCATGCAAAATGGCGTATGTTGGCACTTTGGCGAGGCTTAGATTTGAAACTGGATTTTATTTGAGACTGGTATATATAATAACACTGGTTATAGATAAAAATGAATGTTGGTATGTGTTTATGAGGTTGAAAAACTCCAGCACCGTTGCACGATGAAATTTGGTTCACCTAAGTCTTTTATGATGGAGAAGGTTTTTATGCTATCCGTTTTCCTTAACTTGGCACTTGGTGCAGCAGCACAACGTCGAATTTATTCCGTTTAGCCTTTTGCTATGCGAATATCGTCCAACCGAATTCGATGAAATTTGGTACACGCGAATCTTAGAACACAGAGAATATTTTTCACTATACATTTTGCTGTAACTTGCCGCTAAATGGCGCTGCAAAGCATCAACTTCTATACCATTCGACCGATCGGCATAAAATTTTTTATACTTACACATTTGAGCACGAAGAATATATTCTAACTGCGTTCCTTTTGATGTTACTCACCACTAGATGACACTGCAATTCATTATTATTTTAACTCGCCACTAGATGACGCTGCAGCAGGCCAAATTCTTGACCATTCAAACGGTCGCTATGAAAATCAGTATACATAGCCATTTGAACAATGCGAATATTTTGGCGTTATCCATTTTGCTATAACTCGCCACTTGACGGCGCTGTAGCAAATCATTACTTTAATTAACTACTAGATGGCCCTGCAGTGTATCACTTCTTGACTATGCAAATGATCGTTATGAAAATTGGTATGCATAGATAGTTGAACACGGTCGCTATGAAAATCAGTATACATAGCTATTTGAACAATGAGAATATTTTGGCGTTATCCATTTTGCTATAACTTGCCACTTGACGGCGCTGTAGCAAATCATTACTTTATTGAACCACTAGATGGCCCTGCAGTGTATCACTTCTTGACTGTGCAAATAATCGCTATGAAAATAGGTATACATAGATATTTGAACACGGGGAAGAGTTTGGCGCTCTCCATTTTCCTATAACTTGCCACTAGATATCGCGTCAACACATGAACTTCAGGACTGTCCAGCCGATAGTCATGAAAATTCGTATACATCGATATCTGAATGCGAAAAATATTTTCGACGTATCCGTTTTGCTAAAACTCGCCACTAGATTGCGCTACGCCGCATGGCCTTCTGCACCGTACAAACGATTGCCTTGCAATTCGGTATGCATGATTATTGGGCACAATATAACGCGATATCCACTTTGCTATATCTGATTATTACAATGAATAGTAATCACCACAAATCGTAATATCAAAAAGTCCATTCATTCCCGTGCGGAGAACGGGTACTTCAGCTAGTTATCTATGTAAATAAAATTAGACTTTTGTCTGTACATTTCTTGGAATACAATAGTTTTGCGATTTCTATCCGTTCTATCCGTTCTATGCGATTTCTATCACCCGGGAATCCGATGCGACCCTCAAAAAAAGTTTGTCTGTCTGTCATTCTGTCATTCTGTCATTCTGTCCGTGACGCTTTTTTTGTTTAAGCATCACGTAAAAACGACTTGGTGTCATGATAGGTGGTCACTCAACTTAAAACATAGGCGTCGAATTTTTAAAAAATCTTGATTGGATTTTGAGATTTTGCGAAAATCCTTTCAAACTGCGTAAATTTGTGCTCAAGCATCACGTAAAAACGGCTAAAGCGAATGATATGAAATTGGGTGTCATGATAGGTGGTCACTCAACTTAGAACATAGGCGTCGTATTTTCAAAAAAATCTTCATGAGATTTTCAGATTTTGCGAAAATCATTTCAAACTGCGTAAATTTGTGTTCAAGCATCACGTAAAAACGACTGAAGCGAATGATATGAAATTGGATGTCATGATAGGTAGTCACTCAACTTAAAACATACGCGTCCAATTTTTAAAAAATCTTGATTGGATTTTGAGATTTTGCGAAAATCCTTTCAAAGTGCGTAAATTTGTGTTCGAGCATCACGTAAAACGACTGAAGCGAATGATATGAAATTGGGTGTCATGATAGGTGCTCACTCAATGTAAAACATAGGCATCGAATTTAAAAAAAATCTTGACTAGATTTTGAAATTTTGCGAAAATCATTTCGAACTGCGTAAATTTGTGTTCGCACATCACGTAATAACTGTAAAGTTGAAAAAATGATATTTGGTGAAATGATAGGTGGTCACTCACTTTAAACTATAAGCATCTAATTAAAAAAAATTGATCAGATTTCGAGATTTTGTGAAAGTCGTTTAAAACTGAGTGAATCTTTGTTCCCGCATTAAGTAATAATGACTAAAGCGAATGATATGAAATTTGGTCACATGATAGATGGTTGCTCAACATAAACTATAGGAGTCCAATTTTTTAAACATTTTTATTAGATTTTGAGATTTTGTGAAAATTCTCTCAAAATGCGTTCAATGATGATTTCTTCAAACTTCACATAATAACGTCTAATACGAATGATACGAAATTGAGTGATATGATAGGTAGTTGCTAATCTTAATTTATAGGCGTTGAATTTTAAAAATATTTTGATTACATTTTGAGATTTTGCGAAAATCGTTTTAAAATGCTGAAAATTGTTCCAGCATCACGAAATAAAGACTGCAGGGAATGAAACGAATTTGAGTGACATGTTAGGTTGTCACTCAACTTAAATTCTAGGCTTCAAATTATTCAAAAATGCTGATTAAATTTTTAGATTTTGCGAAAATTATTTCAATATGCGTAAATATTCGTTCGCGCATCACATAATTACGACCAAAGCGAATGAAATGATATTACTTAGTTAATCTCTAACCTGTAATATTTTAACAATACATGAAAATTATAACTTCGCTTTCTTTACTTTTTCAACATAGTACATCCATTCTGTGTACTCCTACAATGCTGACGAAAGTTCTTGCTTTTTGGAAATTTTCATTCACAAACCCGTCGAGGACGGGTACTTCAGCTAGTTATCTATATAAATAAAGCAATGTGTAAACTGTCCGTTAGTTTGTCTGTCTGTCTGCACCTCGCGTAGCTCCGAAACGGGGGATCGTAGACCTCCCAAATTTTGTACGGAAATTCTCCAAGACGGGTCTCGACACACCTCGAAGCGATTTTTTCGAAATTCGAATTAGAAAATGTTTTATTTTACGTTTTGTCCGATTTTTAGAGATTTTTCTTGCGTAATACATAATAACGCCGGTAATTGCACTCGCAAGAAAACGATATTTACATCATCGTATATAGAAAATTATTTTCTTTTAATAGTTTGTTCGGACTGTGTAACATAATTTGCAGATTTTTGGGAATTTTTAAAATAAAATTAAATTTGACGCTGACTTTCGTAAATTATTTTTAAAACTGCTGCATCTTGAATTCTATCAGTCATGCCTTTTAAATATTTCGGCAAAAGACGGAGCACACAATTCGCCCACTTTTAAAAGAAGAATGGAGGAAAAATATAAATTAGGAGAATTTTTACGAATTTTTAAGTAAAGAAGGATTTTCATTTCAGTAGCAGCTGCTTACAAATTTCGGTTTGGTATCTTGCGGTTTGGTTGTCCTGGATACAATAACAATGATTAAAATTGCCAGTTGAAAAAAATAAATAAAAACGGGTCCCGCGCCATATCTCGAAGCGATTTTTTGCGAAATTCGAATTAAAACATCTGTTGTTTATTGCCTTAATGCGCCAAATACTACTGTTATAGTACAACTAAAAGTCAAATCCCGTTGTGAAGCAATTACAACGAGCGCTCTTCTGAAAACGTGAAAAAAGTTTCTTATTCCAAAGATTTCGTTTTGTGTACATAGTTATTCTTATGTCCAAGCAGACGATTTCTTTGCTTGGCTCGATTTCCTTTTATAAATACTGGATTTATTTGTAAGAAGAAAAATTAAACTGCATAATCTAGAAAAACAATTTTAAAGCCTTTATAAATAGCGCAGTCTTATCTCTTATCTCTTTTCTTTTTGTAAAGGGTTGCAAGAGAGGGTGACGTATTTTTAAAATTAAAAAAAAATGTCCATTTCATGTAGTGTCTGAGGTATTTAACGCTAAAACGTGAACCTAAAAGACAGCGTGTCTGCGGAAATAAGAAATTTTGAAAGTGAGAAGCTCACTGCAAACGGTCCATTTTCACTTTTTTGATACCGAATGATGCTGACATAGTTTCTTTTTGTGTCATTATATCGCAATAATCTCAGCTTATTACATGTATGAAGCAAATTTTAAGTCAAAAGTGAAATAATTTTGCTTTTTCTAGATTCCGCATCACTGGATTGAATTCGAATGACACATGTGAGGAAATTTTTCGTTTCCTACCGTGCGAAGAATGGGCACGCAGCTAGTAAATAATATATATTTTATTAATGCGTGAACTTTGATTGAAGATGTTTATTTAATTTAATGTGTACAATCCGCGTTTCTGTTTTTTCTGCTGAGAGTCATAGCTGAGTAACAGTCATAGGATGGTTTTGAACAGAACTGTTGAATTGATTCACTCGTGCAGATACATTTTCATCCTGGTATCTAACCTAAACTTAAAAGGAATAAACTTCACGTTATTTAGCAGAATTTTGCGTAATTGAATGTTTCTCGGAATGTTTACTGTTTCTTGCACTGCAGACGGAATTATTGACGTATTAGCCGGAAGACGAGTTACGACATTTTCCCTGGAACAGTCTACTAACGACAATAAAAAATAAAAATAATATTTTGGTTGTCAGATTTGTGATAATGTACACAAGAATATACTAATGCAACAAACTGCAATTAAAGCATCGAATTTACGGCATTCCATTTTCTGCAGATGATATTTTATTATTCGCTTTGGAATTCTCTGCGTATAAAATAACTATTTTTGGACTTTTGTCACACAGAAAAATATCGACGTAACGTAAGCTATTTGAAAATGAATAATGGCTTGTAAGATTGTAAGCGGACATCTAATTATTCTTAGAGCAACGAATAGCGACTAATAATGTTTATATCAACTTCCGTCCAGCAACCGTAGAATAATTCTTATATGAATAATGGGGCTTCAACAGAGCTTCTAATGCATTTTAAAATTCGTGTTTAGCAAAATGACGACAATATCACTTGCAGCATCTAACTTTCTAAAAGAAAAAAAAACCCCTCACATTGTTCACGTATGTATCGGTAACTGTTACGGTTTATTATTTGGTTTCTGGAATAATATTTAAATCAGAGCGCATCATGGACGTATTGATAAGTCACTGAACATTATAGACGACAGAAATGTAGAAGTTCAGGGCCTAGGATATCGCATGGCTGTCAGTTTAACTGTCTGTAGTTTTGGGTGATTATACAGGGTGTATCTAAAGTGGTTCAACAAAATATTATGGGAGATAGGGCACATAATAAGGAATCAGAATCGCATAGCTATGTGGGGTAAAAATCGCTGTCTTCCAGTAGCTGTTAATAATCACTTTGCAACGGGTGCTGAAACAACAGTGTATTTTCTGACCATTATTTGTAAAAAGCTAACGTATTTTTCTCAGAAAACATGTGACTAAAATTCGCAGTTTATAAATTCTACTTTATTTCGTGGACGAGATTTTTGGAGACAAGCCCATTATATACGAAATTTGCTTAGGAAATTCGGCAAGCATTTCGACACTTTTCATAAAGTGATTATTAACAGCTAAATGAACACAACGTTTTTAACCCCACATTGCAATGTGATTCTGATTACTTATTATGTGCCCCATCTACCATTATATTTTGTTGAATGAATTTAGATACACCCTGTATATATTCAAATATAACGTGAATACGCGTTAGAACTCCCTAAAAAGTC
Source organism: Cheiracanthium punctorium (assembly GCA_038373885.1). Lineage (NCBI taxonomy): Eukaryota > Metazoa > Arthropoda > Arachnida > Araneae > Cheiracanthiidae > Cheiracanthium > Cheiracanthium punctorium. Next base: position 595,549 of record JAWZYV010013541.1, on the reverse strand, counting down.
CTACGCCCAGGGCCTATAGAAAGTTTACGTTATGGCAATGCAAACAATATTTAAATTCACACACACACACACACACACACACACAAAAAAAAAAAAACGGCAAAAGTGTAAATGTAATATTTGTAGGTTTAATATGAAGCAGTTATTCGACTTTACAGTCTGATGAAAATATTGCCAAACGACTAAGGATGAATTTTTAAATTGCAAAAACATAAATTAAAAAAAAAATTGAAAAAAAAAATGACAATTCTGAATTTTCGGAGAAAAATCGAATGAAAATATGTTCGATTGTTTTAAATCTCCAATGTTATTATTTTACTTCTTTTAATCTTTCAAAAACTGGTATGATTTTTTCTTTCATGTTTAAGTATTTTTTTAAATGTTTTATTACTAACGATTACTTTTACGGAAATTTTACAATCTTTATCCTTCCATGAATAAATAAAAAATATCGGGATAGAATTTTGTAGTATTTCATTCATACAATACACAGGATTTTTTTCATAGTTAAAAAAAATGTGTTCGGTTATTCATTGTTTTAGAGTAAAAAATTAGATGAACAATGACTAAGCCAACATAAGTAAATATTTTAAAAAAATCGATAAGTTGATGATAGAAAATTGATCAAATGAAAGAAAAGTAAGATAGAAAGAAATGATTAAATAAACAAACAAACAAAAAAATCTGAACACTTTTACATTTGAAATGCGCATAAAGGACTATATAGTTAAAACGTATCATAATCCATGCGTCGTTCCTACTTTTCTTCCTTAGTGTATTAAGTTGGAAAGTGTTTCATTATTCATGCGCGTGCCGTAATTTTCTTCCTTGTTCCATAAACCGCTTCTTTGTAATTAAAATCGGTTTTGAAATCGCTTATGACAGTATTACAACCTTCTTCAAGCATTTTCTAACTATACTCCTCCTTTGAAATGAGCTTTAGGGTTTGTCAGTTTCTCGCGAAATATGGAAGATACCGCCAAGCTATGTTCAGTTCTGGGGACTTATTTTTTGGCACCAAACTTGGCGAAAAATTATCAAAAAATGCAAACCTTGTCGACAGTCAACGTTTTAACTTCACCTTCAACCCATGCTATCTGGCAACCCTATTTAAAAAAGCAACAAAACGTGTTGATGCAAATCGGTCCACAAAATTTTATCTCCAAATTATGACGACAGGAAAAGCCAGAATAAATAACAAAATAAGCAGTGCTAATAAAAAAAAATAACAAGTTTAGGTGCTGATAAAAAAAATAACAAGTTTAGGTGCTAATAAAAAAAAATAACAAGTTTAAATACAGGTTGGTTCGAAATTAGTTTTTACAAACTTTTAGGAGGGGTAGGATATACCAAGACGGTTCAGAATCACACAGCAATGCGGGGTCGGAAACGTCGACTTCATGTACCTGCTAATAATCACTTCGGGAGAAGTGTTGATGTGTGCGTCTAATTTCTTATCCAAGTTTTTATAAACAATGGGATTTCCTTCGACAATTTCATCAATGTAATGAAAGGAAAAATTCTGAATTAACAATTTCTTTCAAGTGCAATAGGTGAAAGATGGATGAGTTTTTGAAAAACCATGGACAAAAAACTTACTATTACTTGAACACTTCATCTAAAGTGATATTATTAACAGGTACATGAAGGCGACGTTTCTGACCCCCGCATTGCTATATGATTCTGAATCGTCTCGGTTTATCCTACCCCCTCCTAAAAGTTTGTAAAACGAATTTCGAATGACCCTGTAATTACTTTCTGAACAACCTCCTCAATTAGAGATTTTAAATTTCAAATTTCAAACACGAAACAGCGATCAATCGCCAAAAATTTTTTTTGCAAAAGTCAAGAGTTTAAAAAAAAATGCCGGAATGGTCAAACTATTCGCATCACTTTTTTTGAACTGCGTTTTAAAATAAATTCAGACTAAGTCTCATTTGCCATCTTCTTATGATCGCCAAAGAGCGTCAATTTCCGTAATGCTTCTGTCCCGTTTACGATAAGCGACAGTGGTGCGTCCCCGGAGACGGAAGAGCATTATGGGAACTTCCCCCCCCCCTCCGCCCCCCCGCTGAAGTCTTTCTCTGGTCTTCAACGAGCCGTTCACTTCACGCTTGGAGGAACACGGTTAAAACTTGGGGTTTCACTTAGGTACACCTGAAACGCGACGACGCTTTAACATACACAAAGGGTAAAAGTTAAATTTTGCAGAGCGGACGGAAATCTCCACATTAGTTACCCGCATTTTCATTTAGAAATTGTTTTAAAGTAGTTAGAGGTGGAATCGGGTGCTTTTGTTCCAGAAGTTAATAGAGGGAATGCTTCAAATGAAGAAGTGCTTCCTGAAGGAATATTTTAGTTTAAGCGATTTTTTTTAAAAATATATTTTTAGAAAGATTTATTCCTATGAACTTTCAGTACAATGTGCGAATTTAGTACTAAAAAGATTAAGTATTCAAGATTTAATGACAATTATTTTAACTTATGAGTTAAAATAAATGGTTAAAATGAAAATTTTAAATGAGTCAAATATTAGTTAAAAACCAAAGGGACTGGTTCGTTCAAAATGACATCCTAAGATATGGTGTTGGTTAAAGAAGAATGTTTAAAGATTTTCTTTTTTTTTAACAGTTAAGGTCCATTTAATCTTCCAGCGACTGTTTCGTGGTGTAAACAGCGCTGCTGTCGTTACTAATAATTTGAATCTTATCATATCAAAATGGGAAATTGGTTCTTAAAAATGGTACCATCATCTATTCATCACAGTAAAAAAAATTATAATAAGTAAATAAATAAATTAAAAAATATAAAGATAATAATAATATACAATTTTAAATTTTTTGGTAATTAATTCATAAATAATTTTTGTTAATTTTTAGTAAAGTATCGCGGTATAAAACGGTATGCTTTACTAAAAATTATAGTATGGTATATCCACACATATCTCGGTACATCCACAAATACAAAAAATTGAGTCTGTAAACTCAAAAAAAATCACAGATAATTTGTGAAATTTATGAAAAAATTGGGATTTCAGTTTTTCTGCCAATAAAAATTCAAAAAGTGAAACAACGACAAAGATTTACAGATACAAATGCTTCGACGTATTATTAAGTGAATAAAAAGTCCGTTTCTATAATGTGTGTATAAGTGTGTGTACACTGGCGTTCATCCTAATACAAGCTATCTTACTTCATTTATTGTTATTCTCCTTCAGCAAACTATTTGAGTTTTCTAAAAATTGTATGGTCATCTGTTCATAATATTTAGTAACAAAAAATGTTGAAATTTTTCGATAATTAAAAAAAATAATAATTGATAAATTAATCAAAAATACTTGTTGAAAAAGATGTGCGAAAAAAAAATTATGGCTATTTCGTACTAAGTTTTGCATAATATAGGCTTTACTTTTCCTAGAAAAACAAGTTAATTTCATAGTAAGGAAATAAAAAGCCTCAATATTTAAATTCATCGAAGAAAAATCCTGATTAAGAAATACATTATGACAAGACAATCATTTATTTTCAAAATGTGACACTAAGCATTTTACTTACTAATTTTATGTTTCATTTATACCTATTTTTTGTACCTTTGAATTTACAGTTAATTATATTGTATGAGGAAATCTGTGATACTCTATGGGATTGTTTCCTATTAAATGCATTGCAGCTACGGTAGGCAAAAAATGGGAAACTTTTATTTTGCAGCTCAGGGCAATAGTGTTACCCTTGATGGTTCCTTTTACTTACCGCTGCTAAAGCAGTGAATGGAAGTACTTTCCAATACATAAAAAGTCGGTAGCTACTCTAAAAACTAAAACTAAAACTAAAATTGACATGTTTTAAACTTTATTTGCGGTTTTAGTCGAATTCACGTTCTTTCAATCTCTTCCAATGCTGAAAAACCAATGAAGTAAAATAATAAGTAGTTTAATTCATAAAAGGGAAATTTACTAATACCTTACAACAATTCTAGTAAATATTTTTTGTGTAAAGTTTAGTGTACACATAATCAAAATACATATTAATTTCTGTATATTGTAAATTTAAAACGGACTTTTTTGGAAAAGTATGTAAATTTGTGTCAAGTTTAATTATTAAGAAGTATGCATTTTATTACTGGCGAGTCAGCACCAATTTCTGTAATTTTTGGAATAAACTTTCTAAGACATATAGTTTTAGAAAAAAAAAATGTTTTTCCCTTAATCACATTATAACTCAGATCGACTGCACTTTTATGACATAAAAATAAACAAGCTATTATTACATATCTAACTACACAACAGCAAATTTACGAACCTATATTTTTACAATGCGGAGTTTTGCAAACAGAAAACTCCTACCATAACATAATATATCTCATTACATTTAAAACTCCAATTTTTACGAAAGCGTTTGCAGTGCAAAACATTTCTGCGTTTTTTAAGCATATCCAAATACGTGACTTTTAGACAAAATATCCCGAGCTTAATAACAGTAAATCCAAATCACGTTTGGTATACTTCTTAACCTTAAATAGATATATATACAATTTTTCGGAATGTTTATAAAACTTATTTTGAACTTTTTTTCAGAACTCTAATTATAATCCGCTTTATGGTTTAACTTTTAAAAGACTGTATTTTCTAAGATGCTCTTAACGATGTGCAAGAAGATTTAAAGAAATCAAATACTGTCCGCTTGAATATTTTTTTATTTATTTATACATAAAGAAATGTAGAAAATAAAATAAAGTAAACTGGCTGTAATTTAATCAGCTTAGCGATTAAAAATAATATTAAGTCCACAAAATGCTTTTCTAAAGAATTTATTTGAGATAATAATGATATTGCGTAATGATATGCAAGTGTTTCTGCAAATAAAAATTTCATTTACTTTCGAAACACATTACAATCTTTTAAAAGAATTGAAACATAGCTCTTATTAACTGTATGAATGTTATCTACGAACGGCAAATAATAGTCAGAAAATAATTAAATATGCTATCATGCGTTGTTACTGTATATCTTCCTTTTGTTAGATATTTCTAAATACATCAATTGATTCAATACAACTATATAAATAAAATTAGACTTTTGTCTGTACATTTCTTGGAATTCAAAAATTTTGCAATTTCTATCCGTTTCAAGCACCTGGGAATTCGGTGCGACCCTCAAAAAAAGTTTGTCTGTCTGTCGTTCTGTCATTCTGTCCGTGACGCTTTTTTTGTTCAAGCATCACGTAAAAACAACTGAAGCGAATGATGTGAAATTGGGTGTCCTGATAATTGGTCACTCAACTTAAAACATAGGCGTCGAATTTTTAAAAAATCGTGATTGGATTTTGAGATTTTGCGAAAATCCTTTCAAACTGTGTAAATTTGTGTTCAAGCATCACGTAAAAACGACTGAAGCGAATGATATGAAATTGAGTGACATGATAGGTCCTCACTCAACTTAAAACATAGGCGGCGAATTTAAAAAAAATTTTGGTTAGATTTTGAAATTTTGCGAAAATCATTTCAAACTGCGTAAATTTGTGTTCGCACATCACGTAATAACTGCAAAGGTGAAAAAATGATATTTGGTGAAATGATAGGTGGTCACTCACATTAATCTATAAGCATTTAATAAAAAAAAATCGATCAGATTTCGAGATTTTGCGAAAATCCTTTAAAACTGAGTGAATCTTTTTTTCACGCATTACGTAATAACGACTAAAGCGAATTATTTGAGATTTTCTTACATGATAGATGGTTGCTCGACATAAACTATAGGTATCCAATTTTTTAAACTTTTTTATTAGATTTTGAGATTTTGTGAAAATTCTCTCAAAATACGTTTATATTTCTTCAAGCATCACGTAATAACGACTACTACGAATGATACGAAATTTGGTGATATGATAGGTAGTTGCTAATCTTAATTTATAGGCGTTGAATTTTTAAAATATTTTGATTACATTTTGAGATTTTGTGAAAATCGTTTTAAAATGCTGAAATTTTGTTCCAGCATCACGAAATAAAGACTGCAGGGAATGAAAGGAAATTTGGCGACATGATAGGTTATCACTCATTTTAAATTCAAGGTTTCCAATTTTTCAAAAATATTGATCAGAATTTGAGATTTTGCAAAAATTATTTCAATATGCGTAAATATTTGTTCGCGCATCACATACTTACGACTAAAGCGAATGAAATGATATTAGTTACTCTGTAACCTCTAATATTTTAACAATACATAAAAATTATAACTTTGCTTTCTTTACTTTGGGAACATACTACATCCATTCTGTGTACTCCTACAATGCTGACGAAAGTTCTTGCTTTATGGAAATTTGCTTTCAGTACTAACCCGTCAACGACGAGTACTTCAGCTAGTACTGCTATGTACCCGAATGGAACTTTGTGGAGTTTAATACATAATGATATCTTTTAAGAAAGTGTCAAACGAATAATTTAAAAATTTGGAAATCCTGCACGAAAAGTTTTAAAATCAGTGACAGCGGATCGATAAATTGGAGAATTTATTTGTTGTTTTTAAATAAACTAAAGGGGTTCTTATATGAAATTTTTTGGATTGTGAAATGTCTTCTTAAAACTAATGGATGATATTTACACGCAAAGTAATAATTTAATTTACACGCAAAGTAATAAGATATTTAGCTGGGTGCTTATAAGCTGGCCGGCATTTAGATTGCTTATGACTTGATCATGCTTACACGTGTTCATAATTTTTAATGCTTGTTTCTCTACCAACTAAGAATTATTAAGAATTACTAAGAATTTTCATAAATTGAAATCATAAATATCTTACATAATTCTCTAGTATAATTGTATAGATTTTTTAATGGCTGATCATAAACTGTTTTCTGAAATCCTGTAGTAATACGCGTTTTTTTTCTTTTAATGGCAATGCACTTATGAGACGCCATGAGGGTTACAGTAAGATTTCATTCCATCAATGAATACGCCAGATTCTGCAGTAATCCGATTCATTAATTCATTATGAGGGAACCTATTCGAACGGCCCAGTTATTAACCAGTATTACGATTGTTCATAATAATATCTTACAAGGATTTCCGAATTGCGTTCTTAACCGTCTAGAAAGTCGCATTACGAATGGGGGGATATTCCAGATCATGCGCCAATAATCAAGCTATCGTAATCAGATCCTTCTCCACCCCAAATGAAGGCTTTCTGTAATTAAACACCCGATGAGGCGTGGAATATCGAGTTAAGGTTTACTCCCGGCTCGAAATCTAATTCTGTCAGGTCCCGTCTAAGTCAATATGCGATAGAAGATCCTGTTAGATACTTACTGTGATTGATATGCTATTGAAACAGAGAGTTAATTTACTGTTCCTTTGGAAATTCGCTTAATTAGTGCTTATAAGTCACTCCATCATCCGAGTCCGCAAATGAGTTACAGCGGTTTTTGCATTGCTACACGATTCAGGCTAATTAATTGAAAATACTTTATTAGATACTGCAGTTTCAAAATGCGACGATATTAAATATACAGTGAAACTTTTCGAGCGCGACCACCCTCTGTTCCGCGAAAAATCGGTTGTCAAGAGAGATGGTCGCTAAAAGAAATATAATTGTTTGATAGCCAAGAATAAACGCTTAAAAATATTGTTTTGTTATTTATAAAACTTGTATATTGATACATAAATAATTATACACGCATATTTATAAAATTTAATAAAGTATGCAGACATTTCGGATTGTTCCATTCTTTTTTCTCTTACAGAAAGTACTTTTTTGTCTAGTTTATTTCGTACAGCTGACAACAAAAGAGCAATCTTCATACTCTGCATTCTGAATTCGCCACAATAAAATCTATTTGCTTCAAAATTATATTTTTGGGTTTTTCCGCTACCAAAAGTAACTTCCTCTCTGAATTATCTTTTCTGCGGCTCAATCACATTACTTCACTACTCCAGATGCAAAATCACTCGTTTCGTAGACATGTCTGTTCTCTAACCTACAAGATTTATTCGTGATGTGTACGTGTACTCAGACCAGCTGTCGATTTGAAATTGAGCGACCGGTTTGGAATGTGGTATTTGTTTACTTTATTTTCTGAAAAAGGCAAGAAAAATTTTGATTTAGAGAACCAGGACTGGTCTCTCATAGGCGATTGCGTGGTCTCTTCGAAAGGATTTTTTAAGATTATGTCGATACGGCAACAAATCAGTGGTTTAAAATATTGGTCGTTGGAGGAGTGGATTGCTTAATAGAGGAGGTCGCACATAGAAGTTTCACTGTATTTGTTAGGACTCTTATACGAGTATTTATTTATTTCAACTAATTTTAATTAAATTCCCATCAATGAAAACTGGAAAAGTTTTCTATTATTTAAGTCAAGATAACTATGTCGCATTATTACTTGCATCAGTTTTCATGAAGGAGAAGACGTCGGGGGAGGGAGGTTATTTTTATAAGTTTCCTTAACGATGGGCACTGATATCACAGTAGAGGACGGAAATGACGGCTATTTTATGACGGGTGTACATTTGAGTGGATCGAAAAAAACTTTTTTCGGTATTTCAAAATCTGCTTGTGTGGAAAAGTTGTTCAGTAGTGTGGAGATAAAGGGAAAAATAAGAAAAAAAATTAAATTGAAAATTTAATACTGCCGTAAAGGGTGTTGAGGACCCGAAAACTTAAAAGACACGTATGTTGGCATTCAAAAGAGAAACTAAGTAAAGAGACACGATCTACATCTAGACTTTCGTCCTCGTGTGAAGACGTTGCAAGTAAGTCACACGAGGACTGGAAACAAGCTTCAGTCCCAATAATTGACCTCTTCAGCATTTTGAGAAGAATAAAATTATACCAAGATAAATATCGTGCTCTTGAAAGAAAGCAAATGCTGTTTGTCTTATATCAACACATACTTGTAAATCATTTGTAGTTGTCGCTATAAGTAAAATAGAAAGTACCAATGAACGAGAGAATTTCTATTAGACCAGCCAACTGAAATAAATTATGTTTCTTTCAGTTCGCTGGTCTAACAGAATAATGCACGAAACTGAAGCGGCGTATATGCGAGCGCACTGACTTTTCACCAACACCAGGCATCATTGAGAGCGGAGCCCTTAACTTTGACTAAGTCATATTTGTAGAGACAAAATTTACAGCCATAGAAAGTCCATTGAATCGATTTGCATTTGCTGCCAAGTACGCTCTGCAGTTATGTTAGCTGCATTCCAGATGTAGGTATTATCTGACAAAGCAATGTGTCAAATGTTGTTGACATAAATAAAATTCGGCATAAGATAACAACGGCAAGAATCACTCAATCGTCTCAGTCAATTGTAACTGATTATAACCAAAACCAGTTTGGTTTATACTTTAATGGAAGCAAAGATAGGACTCTAACACTGAAAGACTGTAGAAGAAAACCGATAATGGAACAAGTAAGCTTTAAAAGAACCCCCTCCCGCCCTTGAGTACATTAGCTACATGTCTGCAAATTTTGGAAGAGCACATATTATTGGTATGATTTTATTTTGATGCTGAGGTGATTGAAGCTTTTTTTTTTCAGTTCTTGTGGGACTTATTTGCAACTTCTTCACACGAGGACTAAAGTCTAGATGTAGATCCTGTTACTTAATTTCGTTTCTCTTTTAAATGCCAAAATACGTATCTTACGTACTTAAGTTTTCGTAGGAAGCATATTCGTTGGCATACCACAACCACAGATCAAAACACAAGGGGAATCATGTCTTCTTAACATTGTCATAATGTAGTACTGATTCATGTACACATACGAAATAGAGTTAAACAAAAAATCTAAATGGGGGCTGTATTCAACTGTGCAGGGAGAGGAGTGTGGGTCATGAAGTATTTCAAAGTATGCAGTACTTCTTAGCACCGAGTACTCAATATTCAATAATTATCACTTTTGTAAATTTATATCCTAGAAAAATATTATTTTTGAGTCTAAAATCATGTAACTAAATTTTTTTCCTTTTTTTGAATTCAATCATCTCGCGGCGGTACTACTTTTTAAAATTAAATTTTAAAACTAGTTTTGCCTTGATCCCCATTCTGTAGAGAATCTTTTCTGCATAGGTATTTTCTGATAGACAATAATCTTGTTTTCTCCATAGAAGAGCAAAATATAGTCATTTTTTTCCTTTTTTCTCTTTATCTCAATACTATAGAACATCTTTTCCGCATAGGTAGGTTCTGATTAACAACATTTTTGCTTTCTCCATTTAAAATACAATGTTACTCTGTTTTTTCCGATTTTTCGGGTACTCAACGCCCTTCCGGCCAAATTAAATTTTAAACTTAAATTTTTTAGTTATTTTCCCCTTAATCTACATACTATATAAAATATTTTCTGCATGAGTAGGTTTGGAAATTCCGGAAGAAGTTTTTTTCGATCTATCTTAGTGTACATGCACATAGCAGGCAGCCAGCGTTTTTCACAGTGAAGGAATGAAAAATTTCACATCCAATTCCAAGCCGGGAGTCGAAATCAGGCAGATGGTCGTAGAGAGAGATGAGCTGAAAACCATAGAATCTTTGACTGCGAACAAAAAAGCGGCTCCACATGTACAGACAATTAAGAAGATGTGTTCATAATATCTGTTAACTGATCTACGATACGCTTAGCATAAAAATATTTCGTTTTCTTAATGCTTACCACCCTGTGTAGCTGTCTAATACTGCATCTCGTCTTGGCTCTTTTATTTTTTATTTCCTTTATAATTATGAAACTGTGTGAAATATTTTTGAAAAATCCATCACTAAAGGATTCTGTCAGAAAATAACCAATTGCCAAAAAATTTCCAGAAATCAGAAGTAACAAGAATCGTAATACTATACAACTGCATAAAAACAACCTATACGCAAAAACGCCAAGATGTCGGCCAAACATCAAGAAAGTTGATGCAAAAGCACAAAAGGTAAAGCATATTGGATCTCGTTTATTTAAGTACTGTATTGGAATTTGCAGCGACAGACATGATTAGAGAACATTTATTGAGCAAACCATTGTCTTCAGTAATAAATAATAAAAAAATACTTACAAGCTACAAATTAAAAATAAAAAAGGCCCTACCGAATCGGAAAATCAAAAATTAAAATTTCATTATTATCCATAAAATATTCTCATACAATTTATAGAATAATATTAAATCCAGGGATAAACCAATAAAATGAAACTGGTAATCAAATCTTTATTTATCGTGTGCAAGTATCAAGCGAAATCAAAAACAAATATTCTTAAAAGAACGATCATCTTTTAGTATAAATCAGGATAATCTAACAATAAAACATTCTTGAATAAGAAAAGAGATAAAAAGATTAAAGAGGATTTAATACGATTGAAAAGATCCCCACTCATAAAAAAATGTTTATACTCTGTCATTATTAATAGAATGCAGAGACACTTTGGAAAATTCAATAATATGAAGTTGCAAAAGGTATTTTCAATTAACATTTGATAATTAATTTGGAAAAAGATATGAAGAGTCAGAGAAATTTCTGACTATTCTATCACTGAAAAGTCGTCTGAAGTAAGTTTTAGCTTCTTAGATAGACTTGATAAAAATCAAATATTGGTAAGAACTGTTTTGAATAATGCAAAATCTTGGATAACGTTCCAATGCTCGCTTTATTTAAAGTGATTATTAACGAGTGTTTTGAGTCGTCTCTTTTGTAGTCTAGATCAAACAATCCAAAAAAGCAGACTATTTTGGATTGTTAAATAATAGAGCTGCCTTATTTATTATTATTAAAACAGATTGAACATTTTCTACGGCTAAAACTCATAAGCACAGAAATGTTGGAATGTCACACACACACACACACACACACAAGTGACATGTTTAAGATTTACAATAGATTGCTAAAACTGAAATACTTTTTCCTTTAATGTGACGCGTGCTTACTAAATGCCAAGAATTCTGTTCATTCTGTTTCATTCCACCAAAATACTAATTTTTTCTATACAAATTGTGCATTTTAAAAATCATATTTTTGAATAATTACTGGTTTTTTGTATTCTATGATTGTGTGAAATTTCAGAAAAAAATATGACAGGTTTTAAATAAATTAATTTTCTCGAGACACGTAGTTAATTAAGATACCTCTTATCAAAAAAGTCATTTTAAAGTCTTCATGAAAACATAAAACTTTTATATTATAAAAATATCATATTTTTGAAATGTTCGTACATACGCAATTAAAAATATGAGAGTGTCGCTGGAAATCATATTATAATTCATGAATTTTTAAATTAATGCATTGCTTTGTATTAAAATTTATTAATTTCTAAGAACATGCAATAACTTTCACAAAAGTATATTTCACTAAAGAGAAGCTTTCTCAGAAAACACTTTCTTTACTTATTAAAAAATAGAACGCATCAAAATAGGAAATTAATTATTTTTCAGATAAATGAATAGCGTCAAAATTTGTTATTTTCCGTGCATGATTTTGGATCATTATAGCAGTACAGATTTCTTGCTCAAGTGGTTTATTTTGCATTCGTTTCAATAAAGAGTTGCAGTAAGAAAATTTAAATGGGATGTAAAAATTAAGATTGATAATAGTATAAATATAACTTCTTGTTTAATAAGTAAAAATGTAAGTTTAAAGAGGAATATTTATGAATATATAAATATTTTGTTTTAATAAAAATGTTAAAAAAGTCTTATATTTGAGACTGGGCAATGTTGAAATTCAGAAAATTTCATTTTAACTATCTTATATGTATATACTACTCAATGCTTTAAAGTTTTTATTTCAATAATTTGAAGAACATATTCAAGAACATATATCTAAAACATACACTCCGAATTTTTATAATTATAGCTGCTTAAGTAAGGCTATTGCTTTTCTAAATACGACAAATTGCAGAAGATTTTGGAACAGCTTTCAAAATAAACCAATAGTATTAAGCACTTGAAATAATTAATACTGCATATTCACAAAGTACTCCATGCATTTTTATCAGTAGTAAACCTATGTGTTGAACAGAACTTTCAGAACAAATTCTCAAGCACAGCAATCGCCTTTCAAAATGAGGTTATTCATTTAGGAGATTACCGTAAATAGTGAATGTCTTTTCATTTCTTTTTGTCCTGTTTTTAACTCTCATAACTTCCCCGTTTTTGAATGGACATCGCACAGTTTCAGAAGACATATTCAAAATGTTCTTGAGAATTTTATACCATTTCTTAAGGGTGTTCTGCAATTAAATTAGCAATCTTAAGGAATTCGTTGTTGCAAGAGGTAAGCGGAGGACTATAATTACAATTAAAAATAAATAATAATTAGCACCATACCTGCATGAATAAAACAAAATTATTAAACTAGTATCTACTAGAAAAATATCATAGAATACCGTTCTTATCTAATTGTTATTCGTCAGAACCGTAACAAGACATCTGCCTTTCCATGTCACATTTCATACGATCGTCATTCCTTAAGGTACATTTTATGCTGTCTAACCTGAGAGTAGTAAAAATCCGTACTCAACCACCAGACGATGGATGTGTCATGTATGTATGTGGATGTGCATGTGCACTGCTTCAAACTAAACATCCGACTTTCAAAACGGTTTACTTCTGAGAAGCATAGGTCAATATGGTCAAATTATAGGTCAATAGGAACAAAGGTTAATATTATGGCAAATACATTTCTTTGCCATAAATTGTTCCAGATGAACGCTTTCAAGGCATCAGAAGTCAGGCAATGAACACAGTTTCCCGAAAATGTCCTCAAAAACCACACGTGGCTGATGGCACTAGGGTGTGTGAGCTATAATGATGAAATTACTTACAGATTTAAACTTGCAATTAGGAGGCGTTGTGAATTACCACAGGTACATTAAATTAAAACACTTCTGCAGTAAGAAAATATGATGTACGGTACTTAAACAACTGTTTATTTAAAAGGACAATTGTCGCATAACATATTAAAAATAACGGACGGTGGCGACCAGATAAACGATACTTCTTACAACGAAAGTAGAATTAAGGTGGAATGAAATAAATATATGCCACCAGCAAACTTCAGATTCGCGAGATTTTTTTGAATATCAAGCTTAAAATAAACAATCAGTCTGAGGTACATTTCTCACTTTCTTAAGTAAACTAATGCAAAAAAGTAAATATCTGTTGTCTTCATTGGGTTATTCTTTTATAACGAAACAACATTTTTTATTGAGATGAAAATGCACATCATATTTGTTTTAATGCAATGTGTACAAATACGATGTGGATTTTCATCTCAATGAAAAATATTGTTTTGTTGTATGTATATATAATACTAGCTGAAGTACCCGTTCTTCGCACGGGAATGAATGGACTTTTTGATATTACGATTTGTGGTGATTAATATTCATTGTAATAAACAGATATAGCAAAATGGATATCGCGTTATATTGTGTCCAATAATCATGGATACCGAATTGCAAGGCAATCGTTTGTACGGTGCAGAAGGCCATGCGGCGTAGCGCAATCTAGTGGCGAGTTTTAGCAAAACGGATACGGCGAAAATATTCTTCGCATTCAGATATCGATGTATACGAATTTTCATGACTATCAGCTGGACAGTCCTGAAGTTCTTCTGTTGACGCGACATCTAGTGGTAAGTTATAGGAAAATGGATAGCGCCAAACTCTTCCCCGTGTTCAAATATCTATGTATACCTATTTTCATAGCGATCATTTGCACAGTCAAGACTACTGCACTACACTGCAGGGCCATCTAGTGGTTAATTAGGGTAATGATTTGCTACAGCGCCGTCAAGTGGCAAGTTATAGGAAAATGGATAACGCCAAAATATTCTCATTGTTCAAATAGCTATGTATTCTGATTTTCATAGCGACCGTTTGAATGGTCAAGAATTTGGCCTGCTGCAGCGTCATCTAGTGGCGAGTTAAAAAAAATAATGCATTGCAGTGTCATCTAGTGGTGAGTAACATCAAAAGGAACGCAGTTAGAATATATTCTTCGTGCTCAAATGTGTAAGTATAAAAATTTTTATGGCGACCGGTCGAACGGTATGGAAGTTGATGCGTTGCAGCGCCATTTAGCGGCAAGTTACAGCAAAATGTATAGTGAAAAATATTCTCCGTGTTCTAATATTCGCGTGTACCAAATTTCATCGAATTCGGTTGGACGATATTCGCATTGCAAAAGGCTAAACGGAATAGAATTCGACGTTGTGCTGCGGCACCAAGTGCCAAGTTAAGGAAAACGGATAGCATAAAAAACTTCTCCATCATAAAAGATTTAGGTGAACCAAATTTCATGGTGCAACGGTGCTCAACGGTGCTGGAGTTTTTCAACCTCATAAACACATACCAACATTCATTTTTATCTATAACCAGTGTTATTATATATGCCAGTCTCAAATAAAATCCAGTTTCAAATCTAAGCCTCGCCAAAGTGCCAACATACACCATTTTGCAAGAGTTTTTTCAGGGAATCATTCGAAGCATTGACTTAGCAGCAATCAATATGGGAAATGGTAAAGCACGCATTTATTTGAAAAGTGGAATCCCTTAATACAGCCGAATTTTTTAAAATTATCAACTATAATGTGTTTTATTCATCGTTACTCCGATGTACTAAATGAGAAGATTTCAATTTTCTGAAATTTGGCGGAATTCCCCCAACTTAAATCAATGTACTCAATTGGCGAGAATTCTGAAGTTAGATCGCTTGAAATCCCTTAATAACTGCATTATTTCTTCACGAATCATTAAAATTTAACGCTGTATTCTAATAAAACCTTTGCACTTGTTTTCAAAAATCTATTTCCTTAAGCTCTCAATAAATTGCGCCAAGCCGAAAACTGTGCAAACCGCTAGAACTCACTTACTCAAAATCGATATTTCAGCCACTTTATTTTTTCGCCAAACTAAAAAATTTACACATTAGCCTCGGAAATCTTCAATTCTTATTGTTTTGCGTATAAAACATTTCATTCCTGCTCTGATTTCCCATGCACACGATATTATAATTTAAAAAAAATAACCTTACGAATATATACTAACAACAACAACAACAAAAAATCATTATCATTGTTTTATTTTTACTTTGAGAATTTAAAACATTTTATACGGCAAAATCGCCACACATGGCAACCACGATCCTTATTTCACACTTTTTTTCACTACAGGGGTTACAATTACGGAAAGCTTTTTGCGTGGAGAGCATAAAAAATCTCTTAAATTCCGGGAACGGGTGGACTTTCAAAGTTTTAATGTGGACTACGATTTATTCTATATTATTTTACATAGCTGTGCTAAATTTCAGGCCAATAGGTCCATTTTTGTGGATTTGTATACGAATCAAATCCACAAACAAACAAACAAACAGAATTTCATTTTTATTTATAAGATAATAAATAAAGAATTGAAGCTGATAGAAAATATGTTTAACATCTTATATTGAAAACTATGTTGTACTTTCATATATTTGAATGGGCATAATATATCACGCGGCATTCTTTTCATAAATTTCCTTAAAAAATGGGGAAAAATCTGTTCTTAATGGCATAATGTGGAATACAATGCTAAAAATAGAGAAAATATATTAAGCTATATACTATAGGCATATACCTTAGAGAAAATATATTAAGGCTAAAAATAGAGAGAATATATTAAGGGTAAAAATAGAGAAAATATATTAAAGCTATTTACACAAATACAAAAGTACAAAAAATTAAAAGAAAATAGTTATTTGAAAAGTTTTATAGACAGTGTTGCTGTTTACAGAAACATGACAATCACAGAATGCGAATATAATATGATCCTTTGATCATAATTTATAACGTTACTGCGTTTCGGAACGTTGCATCAAAATAGACATTTCTTCGTGAAAAATATTCCAAAACAAGATATTATCATGCATGTTATAGTTTAAGCGTTTTGAAGTAATGTTCATTCTTTTTTAAAATTATTTCAATATTTTCGTTAAATGAATATACTAATCAAAATATTTCAGAAACTGATTTTCGAATTGGATGTAAAGGACTCTTGGAAACCTAATATTCCCATTTGATTTTAAACGCTAACATACATTGCTTTTCCAACTATCGTAAGATTTACTATTTTGCTACCATGATATCACACTTTGATAGGTGTGTTTTTTTGTACCCTTTATTTTGTAGTAAATATATTATGCATTTTGATGCATATAACAGAGCAATCGTACCGCTCTTTCTGGAAAAAAACCTTCGTCTGTCACCACTCCAAAACTTTTTTTACCACATTTACTCCTAAAGGAAGAAATACTTTGCTCAAAAAACGTTTTCATATCCTTGACGATCAACTGAAAAGCTTGAAAGTTTATAAAGATGAGTAAAACAATATGGAAAATGCCTTGGGTGTCATTAAAATATTTAAAATCCTCCTATTCTCAAATGTTAACTATTTACGACAATTTTACACTGCGAAAAGCTTTTCTGATACAGTACCAGAATTATTTTTTACATGCTTAATATTTTTCATGAAATATCAATCTAAGCTAAACTCAAAGGCACGTAGACTCATGCAAACGCCAAAACCTGCGATCCCCTACCAGAAACATATGCCCGCCTGTTGCATAACTCCCAGTTTTTAGTTCCCCAAGAAAGCCTGGTATTCATTTCATTGACCCATTAAAATGATGAGTTCACCTTGCCCAGTTCGAGGTTCGAGTCCTTGACCTGTGGCATGCATTGCAATGGGCTACTATTACGCCAGTGTGCATTACTTGAAACATCGAGTGAAATTAATTATGTGATTCAAAAATTAATTAAAATGCAAAACAATTTTTAAATAATATGCAGGATAAAATAGATTAAAAATAAATTGCATTATATATACACGCAGGCTCATAAATACAAGTGACATTTTAATGAGTGGAATGGTGTTACACGCGTCAAAATATATTCTAGCTTAGGGTACCTCGAATCGTTCTGCCCTTGTCGAACTGCAGTTAACATCACCAGGAGTGCAAATGACGATATGCGCAACGTGTACAATATAGTAAAATATGTATGAATACTCCCATAAAGATAAATTTGTTATGAATTATGAGGTATTTCCTGGTACTGAGCATTCATCTCACATGCGAATATACTTGCCACTCTCCAAATAGCTCGACTGTTAAAGCGCGATTGCCGGCGTCAATATCGGAAAAGCCATTTGTAACACAAAACTGATATATATCGTGTAAGTGTAGCTGGATTATCGTTAAACGCTAAGAGATGGGGTCAAGAGATTGCATTATTCTAGTCAATAGAGTAGAATAATGTATTTGTTTATTCTACTTAGAAATGAACAATGTTTCTTAGTACCCAGACATTATTCGTTAAAACTACCGAGTTACTTCTCTGTCAGGTTCCAGCTATTTTAAAAAAAAATATAGCTTTTAAAGAGGTGTTAGACAATATAATATACTTTTTAAAATGTTTTAATTTCTAAACTTACTATCATATTAAAAATTTGCATGAAAATATTGTGAATATACATGGTATCTTGTAACTACTGATAAACAATTTAAGGGGAGATAAGAAACATAATCAGGAATCAGAATATCATAATGGGGTGGTGTCAAAAACGGTGTTTTCACCAACCTGTTAATAATCACTTTGGGAAAAGTGTCGAAGTGTTTGTCTAATTTCGTAACCATGTTTCGTAACCATGTTCTCTCAAAATTTCATCCAAGAAATGAAACAATATTTTTAAATGTAAATTTTAGTCGCGTGTTTCCTGTGAAAGATACACTAGTTTGTACATACACTAGTAAACATTGCCGGAGAGTTCACTATCATTTCAGGTCTTGTTCCCAAGTGATTATTAACAGGTTAACAAACTCACATTTTTATGTAATTCTGAATCTTTACTATCTGTTTTACCTCCCCTTAAATTGTGTACTAGTTACACAAAAAACACAGTAAAACAAATTCGGAAACGTTACACTAAAAAATGGGGCAGCTCTTGTAGTTTAAAATTGCAGAAACGTATCCGAACCATGCGGGTAAAGTATTTAGAAACGTTTCTGCATATTTCGGAAAAGTATTTACATATTTTCCTGCTTTTTAGGTAAGGTTTCTGGAAAAGATGGATAACGTTTCTGTTTATTTTGGTAAAATATTGTGTGTGTGTGTGAGTAACCTTTCCGTGTATTTCACAAAGGTTTCCGAATTAACGAGTAACCTGTCCGAGTTTTCGAGAAAAAAGTAACATGCACTAGATGAAGCGTTTCGAGTATCTTACACTAGATGGCAGCACCAAACTCTAACGGAAGGAGCGGTCAGGACTAGCGACCAGAATCGAACCTGGTACGCATTCGGAGGAGAGCACGGTACCACGACGCTGTGATTTTCTTGCCGTGTTTTGCTTTAAAAGTAAACTGACTGCTTCAAAAGTTATTTGTGGTATGGCTTGTTTTGGAAACTTAACATTTTTGGGGGGTTATTTTATAAATGGAGTGAGAATACCATAATTAATAAATATAAATTAAGAACCTTAAATCTTTTTTCCACATAAATTATTTTTAGGAGATAATGTGCCTTTTTATTTAAGTATTCATCCGTTTTATTTAAGTATTCATCCGGCGACGTCACCTGGTGACTGGTCACAAATAAACTTCACAGTGACTACACAGTAGGGTGTATCAAAAATCCCTTTTTTCCGAAATTCGAAAAAAACCTAGTTTCCAAAAGGTGCCATTTGGTAAGTATATTAACTGTGCAAATTTTTTTTTTAAATCGGCGAAAATCTTTTCAGGCCACAAAAGGCTTGAATTTTCGAATTTTTGACAAAAAATGGCTTTTAACTGTGATATAACGAAAAAATATTATTTTAAAAAAATAAATAACTACTGTATTACATAAAATACAATGTAAATTAGCTATTAGGAATGTTTTGTGCAGTTCTTATCGCTTCTTATCCTCAAGTAGTTGAATGCTTTAAAGTTTCTCTAAAAACAGCAGAACCTTCGAAATTTAATTATTGTTATATATTCTCCAACGGACAATGTAAAATACTTTTTTATTGCTGTTAATATAGAGTTTTAGCATCTCCGATTGTTGTAATCCAAATTTCCTATTTATTAGATGAATACTCTTTAATAATAGCGTAGTATGCTAATGAGATGTATGTGTGTGTGTTCGCTATAGGTAGCCAGAGAGCTTGTGAGATCCGGGTCAAATTTGGCACAGAGGCTAAATAGGTAAAAAAAAAAGCCAGTGCCGTAAAAAAAATTTTTGAAATTCGAATTATTTAGAAGATATTAATTAAAAACAGAAGAAATGAGCATCTAGCTTACCATATTTGGCGACCTTGCTCCAGCAAAAAACGATTTATGCTTTCGCAACAAAGCAGGAAAGCTCTTAAAAGTATGTTGGATTCGAAAAAACATGAAGTTGGAATTACGCCAAGTTAAGATTCACGAGAAATAAATACGTGTGTTAACATAAAGTTAACTATTTTCAAATAGCAAGATCGTTTGGATACCAGGAGTTCAATATTAAAGATGACGCTTTTTTTTTTTTTTATACCAGTCATATCCTTGGCAACGTTCTGTGAATATATGGCAACCCTTGTGAAAGCCGCCATTTATTCCTTGTGGTAAGATTGAACTAGATTTGATTGCCACTGAAAGAACATTCCAGCGTTTTCGTTAATAAAAAAACAAAACATTTTAGATTTCAAATGATTTATTTTACCCTTGGGAGGGCTTAACTAAGGTATGATTGCGTCTGGAAGAAGATTTTACCGTATTGATTTAGATTTTACTACATTCGTATTAGGTATGTAAAACTTTGTCCTAAAATCTAAAAAAAAATTAATAAAGAAATATACCAAAAATAGCGAAATGCAATCGGAAAGTAATTTTATTTTGCAGCATGCATATGTTACGTAATGTTACGGTTGTAGCATGGTTAAATACAAAATTAAATGAGTAAATGGGAAATTTTTAATGCATCATGTTTCAAAAGTGATTTTGATACATTCAAAATGAAGAACATTTTCAGCTAAGTGAGTTAAAGTAATTAAATTCATAAACCTAAGCAACGGACTAAAATGCCATTTATTAATTCTAAACTCAAGGCCTCCTGCAGACGATAATTCTGATAACACGGAAGAATGAATTCTAGAATAAGCTCGACTTTTAGTAGTCTTAAGAAGCATAGCGACGTCAGATCAATGCATTCACAGTCGAATCGATTGCCAATGTAAAAAGATGTTCTTTTTCTTTTTTAAATAAAAGAAATTTTACTATAATTATTTTAATTACTATATAGTTGCGCTGATCCCTGACTTCAAGATAAAACTTTTTCCGCCATTACTGCAAAACATTGCAATGTCAAGGACAAAAAGCCTAATAATTTCTACACCGTTTGTACGATCCGCTTGAAAATTTTCATAATTATGTATAAAAATATAGAAAACAATCTGTGCCACTTTAAAAATCTGAAAATCCACCCGTTTCCTCATTTTAAAGCGATTTTTCGCTATTTTCGGCAACATTTCATTTCCGAGAGTCAAAAAAGTTAATCATTTGCGTAACAAAATTAGCTATTGCAAATGACAATGACTTCATTCTGACGTCATACTTAACAGCTTTTTCCAGATTTATAAGTTTATTTATTTATTTCATCTTATAAATAAAAATGAAATTCTGTTTGTGGATTTGATTAGTATACAAATCCACAAAAATGGACCTATCAGCCTGAAATTTTGCAGAGATATGTAAAATAATATAGAATAAATGATAGTCCACTTTAAAACTTTGAAAGTCCACCCGTTCCCGGAATTTAAGAGATTTTTTATGTTCTCCACGCAGAAAGCTTTATGTAATTGTAACCCCTGTAGTGAAAGTGTGAAATAAGCATCTTGGTTGCCATGTGTGGCGATTTTGCCGAATAAAATGTTTTAAATTCTTAAAGTGAAAATAAAAGAATAATAATGATTTTTTTAGTTTATATTTGTAAGGTTATTTTTTAAAAATTATAATATCGTGTGCATGGGAAATCGGAGCAGGAATGAAATGTTTTATACGCAAAACAATAAGAATGGAAGATTTCCGAGGCTAATATGTTAAAATTTTTTAGTTTGGCGAAAAAATAAAATGGCTCAAATGCCGAGAAAGTGATTTCTAGCGGTTTGCACTGTTTCCGGCTTGGAATTTACTCAGAGCTTAAGGAAACAGATTTTTGAAAACAAGTGCAAAGGTTTTATTAGAATACAGCATTAAATTTTAATGATCCGTGCGGAAATAATGCAGTTATTAAGGGATTTCAAGCGATCTATCTTCAGCATTCTCGCCAATTGAGTGCATTGATTTTAGTTGGGGGAATTCCGCCAAATTTCAGATAATTGAAATCTTCGCATATAGTACATCGGAGTAACGATGAATAAAACATGTTATAGTTGATAATTTAAAAAATGAGGCTGTATTAAGGGATTCAACTTTTCAAATAAAGGCTTGCTTTACTTTTTCGCGGTCGAACCATTTCCCATATATTATTGCTGCTAAGTGAATGCTTCGAATGATTTCCTGAAAAAAACGACTAAGTCCTCCCGATTATAGACGGGAGTTAATTTTATTTGATTAACTCTAAGGCGGAAAATGAAAAGAGAAAAACTAAGCGGATTATCGCAAATTGAATATATTAAAAATATTCAGCCTTCAGCTGAAATTAGTTTCCCCTCCGCTAAAGAGGTTTTTTGACAGAACCTTTTAATTTGTATTGGCAGCCATGTACAGGATGTATTTGCATGTAAATCAAACGGGGAGAAACCAACCGTTCTTCCAGTTTTTCAGATTTGAGAGTTAAATATGCACACACGTACACCAAAAGTCGCCAAGCTTGGCGACTTTTGGCATAGTTCTTGAGGGAGGCACGTGACCGTGGTCGGACCATTACCTAACTTATGTGGTAGGACGGTATTGTGCTTGAAATGGATGAATGCCCCTAAAATTGCCATTGACCGTAATGTATTGGAAATCTTTTGAGTGTTCCTGTAGCAGAACTGTAAATGATAAAGACACTTTTTTAATGGAGAAATTCATTTTCTAACTCTTTACAGCATATATCACTCCTGCGTCGTTTGAAATAGCCCAAAACCTCTAAAAAACGCTTTGATGAATGTCGGCCCATAGAGCTTAATGTATTTCGAATCTGTTAGGCCATTCTGTTGATAAACTATCCAGTCGAATGGAACCGAAACGGGAGGTGCACAAATAGATGTTACAACAA
This sequence comes from Cheiracanthium punctorium, assembly GCA_038373885.1. Lineage (NCBI taxonomy): Eukaryota > Metazoa > Arthropoda > Arachnida > Araneae > Cheiracanthiidae > Cheiracanthium > Cheiracanthium punctorium. The sequence goes on along the minus strand of JAWZYV010013541.1, from coordinate 572,337 downwards.
TCCTAAATATAAAGTTTCAACATTCTACGCCTAATAGTTTTTGAGATATGCGAGTTTAATGAATTTCGGCCCATTGAGCGTAATGTATTTCGAATGTTTTGGGCGGTCCTGTAGATAAACTATCCAGTCGAATGGAACCAATAGGGGAGGTGCACAACTAGATGTTACAACTATCCAAAATATGAAGTTTCGACATTCTACGCCTAATAGTTTTTGCGTTAGGCGAGTTTAATGAATTTCGGCCCATAGAGCGTAATGTATTTCGAATCTTTTGGGCGGTCCTGTACATAAACTATACACTCGATTGCGACCAAAAGGGGAGGTGCACAACTAGATCATAGAACAATCCTAAATATCAAATCTCAACATTCTACGACCAATAGTTTTTGAGATATGCGAGTTACATACATACGTACGTACGTACGTACGTACAGACGGCATGGAAAAACTGACCACAATAGACTCTTTGAAAGTTACTTTGAAATTTTTCAAGTATCCATTATTCCAATCATGTGTCGGATCTTGGTGTGTTTCAAATTTCCGTGAGATCTGTAAGATTTTATTTACTATCAATTATCATCCACGACTTTTTTTGTCTGCCCAAAACTATTACCCTCTTTAGCGGAGGGTAAAAACTCTTGCAAAATGGCGTATATTGGCACTTTGGCGAGGCTTAGATTTGAAACTGGATTTTATTTGAGACTGGTATCTATATTAATAAAACAATGTGTGTAAACTGTTTGTTTGTCTGTGTCTCGCGTAGCTCGCAAACGGGTGATCGTAGACCTACCAATTTTTGAACGGAAATTCTCCATGACAGGTCCCGACACACCTCGAAGCGATTTTTCAAAATTCGAACTATTTTAGGAAATATCGATAAAAACGTATCGCAAAAGGCTAATTTTTTTTTTCGGCCATTTCGTAATTGTAACCACACAGTGCATTAAGCGACAATTAAGCTTATCTAGGTAGCCACATTCGGCAGTTCATTAAATGATTCAGACTCTTGAAGTAAAAATAAAAGAATAACGATTTTTTTTTATTTTGACTAGATTATTTGTAAGGTTGTTTTTAAATTAAAATATCGTGTGCATGTGAAATCAGAGCGGGAATGAAATGATTTATACTCAAAAGAAAAATAGAATTTGGAAATTTTCCGAAAATAAATGTGCAACTTTTTAATTGGGCGAAAAATAAAAGGGGTTGATGTGCGATTTTGAGGAGGATTCTAACGCTTGGCGCTATTTATCGTAATTTAATAGTCTGCTATTTGGGTTATGAATACACCTGCGTATAAGTTGTTGAAATTTTCATTCAGTTGGAATTGTGCATTTTTCTGAGCAGCTTTATTGCATCTATTTCTAATATATTACATCCAGAAAAAAGGATGTTAGAAATATCAATTTTAATTTTGTTTAATCACACTCATGAATAATGATACACTTTCCAACTTAATAAAATAAGGAACGAAAATAGGGAAGACCTATGGATTATAACTCTTTTTATATATAGCACTTTAGTGCGTATTTAAAATCTGAAAGTGTGTCAGATTTTCTATGATTCTAGCGCTTGGCGCAATTTAATGAGAGGGTATTTTTAAAAACAAGCGTAGGTTATCTTATAAATAAAAATGAAATTCTGTTTGTCAATTTGTTGATTTGGGTAGTATACAATTCCACAAAAATGGACCTGTCAGCCTGAAATTTTACACAGATATATGTAAAATAATATAGAATAAATTATAGTCCACTTTAAAACTTTGAAAGTCCACCCGTTCCCGGAATTTAAGAGATTTTTTATGTTCTCCACGCAGAAAGCTTTATGTAATTGTAACCCCTGTAGTGAAAGTGTGAAATAAGCATCTTGGTTGCCATGTGTGGCGATTTTGCCGAATAAAATGTTTTAAATTCTTAAAGTGAAAATAAAAGAATAATAATGATTTTTTTAGTTTATATTTGTAAGGTTATTTTTTTAATTATAATATCGTGTGCGCATAAGAAATGAGAGCAGGAATGAAATGTTTTATACGCAAAACAATGAGGATCGAAGATTTCCGAGACTAATATGTAAATTTTTTTAGTTTGGCGAAAAATAAAATGGCTGATAGGCCGATTTTTAGAAAGTGAGTTCTAGCGGTTTGCACAGTTTTAGGCGTTTTGGCGCAATTTACTGAGAGCTTAAGGGAATAGCATTTTTGAAAACAAGTGTATAGGTTTTCTTAGAATACAGCATTAAATTTTAACTATCCGTGCAGAAATAATGCAGTTATTAGGGCATTTCAAGCGATGTAGCTTCAGAATTCTCGCCAATTGAGTACATTGATTTAACTTGGGGGAAATCCGTCAAATTTCAGAAAATTGAAATCTTCGCATTTAGTACATCGAGGTAACGATGAATAAAACATGTTATAGTTGATAATTTAAAAAATGAGGCTGTATTAAGGGATTCCACTTTTCAAAAAAATGTCTGGCAATCGAGCCATTTCCCATTTTGATTGCTGCTAAGTCAATGCTTCGAATGATTCCCTGAAAAAACTCTTGCAAAATGGCGTATGCTGGCACTTTGGCGAGGCTTAGATTTGAAACTGGATTTTACTTGAGACTGGTATATATAATAAGACTGGTGATAGATAAAAATGAATGTTGGTATGTGTGTAGGAGGTTGAAAAACTCAGCACCGTTTCACCGATTACCATGAAATTTGGTTCACCTAAGTCTTTTATCATGGAGAAGGTTTTTATGCTATACGTTTTCCTCTAACTTGCCACTAGGTGGCGCAGCAGAACGTCGAATTCTATTCCGTTTAGCCGTTTGCTATGCGAATATCGTCCAACCCATTTCGATGAAATTTGGTACACGCGGATATTAGAACACGGAGAATATTTTTCACTATCCATTTTGCTGTAACTTGCCGTTAAATGGCACTGCAACGCATCAACCTCTATACCGTTCGACTGATCGGCATAAAATTTTTTATACTTACACATTTGAGCACAAAAAATATATTCTAACTGTGTTCCTTTTGATGTTACTCACCATTAGATGGCACTGCAATGCATTATTGTTTTAACTCGGCACTAGATGACCCTGCAGCAGGCCAAATTCCTGACCATTCAAACGGTCGCTATGAAAATCAGTATACATAGCTATTTCAACAATGAGAATATTTTGGCGTTATCTATTTTGCTACAACTCGCCACTTGACGGCGCTGTAGCAAATCATTACTTTAATTAATCACTAGATGGTTAACTGACCACTAGATGGTAACTGATTGCTATGAAAATAGGTATACATAGATATTTGAACACGGGGATGAGTTTGGCGCTATCCATTTTCCTATAACTTGCCACTCGATGTTGCGTCCACACATGAACTTCAGGACTATTCAGCCGATCGTCATGAAAATTCGTATACATCGATATCTGAATGCGAAGAATATTTTCGCCATATCCGTTTTGCTAAAACTCGCCACTAGATTGCGCTACGTCGCATCGTCTTCTGCACCGTACAAACGATTGCCTTGAAATTCGGTATGCATGATTATTGAACACAATATAACGCGATATCAATTTTGCTATATCTGTTTATTACAATGAATAGTAATCACCACAAATCGTAATATCAAAAAGTCCATTCATTCCCGTGCGAAGAACGGGTACTTCAGCTAGTCTTATAAATAAAAATGAAATTCTGTTTGTGGATTTGATTAGTATACAAATCCACAAAAATGGACCTATCAGCCTGAAATTTTGCACAGATATGTAAAATAATATAGAATAAATTATAGTCCACTTTAAAACTTTGAAAGTCCACCCGTTCCCGGAATTTAAGAGATTTTTTATGTTCTCCACGCAGAAAGCTTTCCGTAATTGTAACCCCTGTAGTGAAAAAAGTATGAAATAAGCATCATTATTGCCATGTGTGGCGATTTTGCCGAATAAAATGTTTTAAATTCTTAAAGTAAAAATAAAAGAATAATAATGATTTTTTTTTAAAGTTTATATTTGTAAGGTTATTTTTTTTAATTATAATATCGTGTGCATGGGAAATCAGAGCAGGAATGTAATGTTTTATACGCAAAACAATAAGAAATGAAGATTTCCGAGGCTAATATGTAAAATTTTTTAGTTTGGCGAAAAATAAAATGGCTAATATGCCGATTTTGAGAAAGTGAGTTCTAGCGGTTTGCACAGTTTTCGGCTTGGCGCAATTTACTGAGAGCTTAAGGAAATAGATTTTTGAAAACAAGTGCATAGATTTTATTAGAATACAGCGTTAAATTCTGATAATCCGTGCAGAAATAATGCAGTTATTAAGGGATTTCGAGCAATCTATCTTCAGAATTCTCGCCAATTGAGTATATTGATTTAAGTTAGGGGAATTCCGCCAAATTTCAGAAAATTGAAATCTTCGCATTTAGTACATCGGAGTAACGATGAATAAAACACGTTATACGTTGATAATTTAAAAAATGCGGCTATTAAGGAATTCCACTTTTGAAATAAATGCCTGCTTTACTTATTGGCGGTCAAACCATTTCCCATTTTGATTGCTGCTAAGTCAATGCTTCGAATGATTCCTGAAAAAAATTTGCAAAATGGCGTATGTTGGCCTTTGGCGATACTTAGATTTGAAACTGGATTTTATTTGAGACTGGTATATATAATAACACTGGTTATAGATAAAAATGAATGTTGGTATGTGTGTATGAGGTTGAAAAACTCCAGCACCGTTTGACCGATCACCATGAAATTTGGTTGACCTAAGTCTTTTATCATGGAGAAGGTTTTTATGCTATCCGTTTTCCTCTAACTTGCCACTAGATGGCGCAGCAGAACGTCGAATTCTATTCCGTTTAGCCGTTTGCTATGCGAATATCGTCCAACTGATTTCGATGAAATTTGGTACACGCGGATATTAGAAAACGGAGAATATTTTTCACTATCCATTTTGCTGTAACTTGCCGCTAAATGGCGCTGCAACGCATCAACTTCTATACCGTTCGACCGATCGGCATAAAATTTTTTATACTTACACATTTGAGCACGAAGAATATATTCTAACTGTGTTCCTTTTGATGTTACTCACCATTAGATGGCACTGCAATGCATTATTATTTTAACTCGCCACTAGATGACGCTGCAGCAGGCCAAATTCTTGACCATTCAAACGGTCGCTATGAAAATCAGTATACATAGCTATTTGAACAATGAGAATATTTTGGCGTTATCCATTTTGCTACAACTCGCCACTTGACGGCGCTGTAGCAAATCATTACTTTAATTAATCACTAGATGGCTGCAGTGTATCACTTGACTGTGCAATGATCGCTATGAAATAGGTATACATAGATATTTGAACACGGGAAGAGTTTGGCGTATCCATTTTCTATAACTTGCACTAGATGTCGCGTAACTGTCAGGACTGTCCAGCCGATCGTCATGAAAATTCGTATACATCGATATCTGAATGCGAAGAATATTTCCGCCGTATCCGTTTTACTAAAACTCGCCACTAGATTGCGCTACTCCGCATCGCCTTCTGCACCGTACAAACCATTGCCTTGAAATTCGGTATGATGATTAATGAATACAATACAACGCGATATCCATTTTGATATATCTCTTTATTACAATAAATAGTAATCACAACAAATCGTAATATCGAAAAGTCCTTTCATTCCCGTGCGAAGAACGGGTACTTCAGCTAGTAAAAAATAATCGTCCTGTACAGCTCTTTGCTTGCTTCTATAATAAAATAAGAAACAACCCAGAACTCTCCACGTGGAACTGGCCGTATTTCGAGTTCCACCCTGCCTTTCCCATCCACACTACCATACAAGCAGTTTTTATACACATTTAGGCATTTTATGCCTTATACAGTAGAATCTCGCTACAACGATATCCTCTATAACGATAATTCTCTATATTACGATATTTTTTCATAGTCCTGGCTGAATTCCCTTTAGATTAATGTAAAACAGTTCTCTGTATTACGATACCCTTTAAAACGATAATTCTCTCTATAACGATGGTAATAATTATCCCTTACATCACAATTCTCTTTACTACGATATATATATATATTTTTTCTACGATGCATCAGAAGCCCAACTCATGCACATTCATTGAAGCTACACAAAGAAAGTCGAGGTAAAATGTGGTTGGAACAGGTTGGACCACGCCTCTGCCAAAGAACGCCTTCTAAGTTTCGTTTTACTGATGTAACACTATAGTAATGAGAAAGTGCATTTCTCGTAAGGTGGAAGGGCAGTTGGATGACACATCTTTGATTCCTTTCCCCCTCTTTAAAAAATGGTCAAGGATTCCTTTCTCCGGAACTGACATAGAAAACGGTACGTTCTTTTGTCTGAACTTGAGTAAGAATTTTAACCTCCGATAAATCCTATCGAGGCCGATTATTGCACGAGGATATTTTAAATCATTTATGAGTTTTGTTTACTTTGAAGTATGTTTACTGAAAATCGAAAGCAAATGGCTAAAAGAAAACAAATATCTATCGAAGTGAAATTCACATCATAAAAGATTTTGATAAAGGCATGAAGCAAAATAAATATGGATAAATTAATGGGTATGTATTTTCAATTAATATCTAATACATTTTTAAAAAACGCTTTTGCGTCATTCAGGTATTATTTATTTAGACATAATATATTTGTTATTCAAATATGCTATAAATATTTATAAGCTAAATCTCTGCTAGAATCCCTGGCGAGGCGGCAAGGGTATTTAACTAAAATTTGTGAGTGTTGTGAAAATTACTGAAAACTATAAACATGTTTTTCTCCTTTTATTTATTATATATTACCCTCGAGGGTGTGCTGAATGAAAACAGAACACTTTCTGGTGATACCGCAGGGTATGGGATATATGAAGAACAAAAATAAAAAATATTTTCGTTCCAATATCGATTCTCTCTATAACGATAATTCTCTTTACAACGATATATTATTTTGACCCCCAAAATATCGTTATAGAGGGATTTCACTGTATTGGCTTTTTTTTTCAAACTTAGGAATTTCTTTCCTTGAACTGAGCGTTGCTTGAATAAATCCTTCTCTTTTTTTCTTTTTTTTTTCCTTCAACAACTTTAATAGAAGCTTCACTGACTAGTTTGATAAGTCTTTCAACTGCTTGCGTTTGAAAAGGTAATTCCATTATTACAGGGAATTTTTCTGATTCCTTTAGGTTCATTAAGTCTTCTTTTTTAATTTGAGCTGCTGATGTTGGTTCATAAATTTCACTATTTTTCCAATGAATTAAATCAATGTAATCTTTGGAGTTGAAATTTAACTTTGGAATACGGAAGGACGAATGCCCTCTGTTGCTTCTCTTGCTTTTAGAATTCGTGTTATTGCTAAAGATCTTACTTTTTTATCTTTCATCATTTAACATTGCGATAAGAAGATTTTCTGTGTGAGCAAAATATGCATTTCTCTGAATCACAGGATCCATAACATCTTTTACTTTACTGTCAAACTTTCTTGACAAATTAATGAACTTCCATAAATGGTGAGCCCTACAAACGTACGAAGGTTGAGTTTTTATAGTGAACCACATTTTAGTATAAACTTTCATTGTATATTCCACCATGGTTAACCAGTTTTCTGGTGTATTTTCGCTTCCTACATAAAGCCTTTAAATTCTGTTTGCTGTTGAATGAGAATGAGAGACAGCCCCAGGATTCTTTCTGTCTAGGCTTTCAGAGCATTTACCGGAATTCATAGCTTTACAAATGTCATGTAAGTATTTTTGCTCCCAGCTAAGATTATTGTAGTCTATTTTTTCTATATCACAATGCACTGGTTTAAAATTAACTATTGGCAAGCTTTCACAATTGCTCAACTGTTTACCAATAATTCCAGAAAATCCACCAGGTCCTGAGGGTCCATCTAAAAATTTGAATAAGTGTCGAAAAGGTAGCTCGCTAAAATGCAAAAGACGTATAAACCAATGCAATGGTCTTCCGAAATAATGTTCTAGGTATGTTATTACTCCGGATTTTGATCCTGTATTCACTTTAGTTCCATCGCAACCTATTGCAACTATATTAGATGTTTGAATGAGTTGTGAATCTAGATAATTTATCCTGTTTTGTCTTATGCTGCGCCCTTGGCTATTTGGAGGCGAGGTATGACAAATGTGTTTAGAACCAGGCTCTTTTACTAAAACTATATGTTCCTCTCTAATTGTTTTCCGACATGCTTTACCCTTTTCTGAGTCTATTATTTGTCTCATGTCAATTTGACCATCAAAGTAAATGGAATGCAGATCTTTAATTTCTTGCATATCTTGTTTGTGAATGTCTTGTCGATTTTTTTCTTTGTCTGACTATTTTACTTTTATCCACGATATTCCTGTTTTTTGTGGATGATATCATTTCGACGTCTTCTAGCACTGCACTAGCAATAAACGCGGCATCTCTGTTTGAAATACTGGATCTTTCACATACTTTGGCTGTTCTTTTTAAGGCAAGTTCGCATTTGGGAAGTACTAACATATTTTTCCCTTTTTCTATCCCTTTTTAAGGGAGGTAAAAAACGTACATCGATAGATGTTAAAGAATCCTCGGGTGAAGTGGAAGACGATGTGACAGGTGAATCAATTACAGAGGATACACCATCTACATCTTCATTTTTTCTCTTTTCTCTTTTCTTTCCGCTTACCTTTTTTTCTCTTGCGTTATTTTACGGCCAATTCCTCCAATATACATCTTCCTCTCTAATCTTTGATCTAAAAGAAAAGTTTCCTCCGATTTTGGAACATTCCTGGACTTTACGCAAACGCATTCAGAGAAACTTTTACATTTACAACTTGATAAATCAAAAAGTGTCTTTTTGGATTTGCATTTGAAAGAATCTATTTTTAATTTTGCTTTTCTCGAGACTCTGCCGGACGACAACAACTTAGATATTTTCCTATATTTGCTATGATAATCTAGCAACTTAAGAAATATGCGATTAAAATATAAAGTTGGAACTTATACTTTTTCCCATATTTCCATCAACTTTAAAGCTACTTCTTTATAAATATCTTTTACAGAAAGAAATGGCCCTTTTTTGCCTACTGTCAAATCTTCTTGAGTCTTCAAATAACATCTTATCACATCGCCGCATGTTGGCAATGTATTCCCATCAAAATCTTTAGGAAATCCAAATATCTTGCAGGCTTTAATTTTAATCGTTTCAATACTCTCGCGTTTTGACATTTTCTTAATTCTTTTTCTCTTAAAAAAGACCCAGAATTTTCAAGCTTACGATAAAATTATCCCAAGTAGTAAAACAGACTTAAAAAAAACGACTCTTTAAAAATTTCTGTTGGAACTGGAAAACCAAGGCACAACTTTTCGCATCGTACTATTGACCTTTCTCTGATTTGACCCCCACCCCCTTTCCCATCTCACTTTCCATACACAAAATCCCCATTTGTATCATTTTGTGACAGTTGGGTAAGGATTTCGTAAATATAACTGTAAATCAAGTGATAGAAGGCGAGTGATGTAGTCGCACGAGTTTTTGGAGCGGCACTTTTTTTAGTATTGATAGCAAACTTATACCAAAGCTTATAATTAAATTTAGAACGATTATTCTTCAGCGTCTAATAAACGAGAAATGTTAATTATATTAAGTGGAGATAATAATACTTTATTTAACAGCAATAAAAAAGTAATTAATATTAGTTGTTTCAGAATATATAGCAATAATGAAATTTCCTAAGTTCTGGCGTTTCTGAAAAAACTTTGAAACATTTAAATATTTGATGGCAACAGACAGTAATAACTATACCCAACATACTTAATGTAAACTTTATGTTGTATTTAATGTAATACAATGGTTACTTACCTTTTCTTATTAACATTTTTTGTTATTTTACGGAAAAAAGGCATTTTTGGCTAAAAATTCGAAAATTGAGGCCTTTTGTGGCCTGAAAAGATTTTATCTGACTTCAAAAATATTTTGTACAGTTAATATACTAACCAAATGGCACCTTTTAGAAAATAGGGTTTTTTGAATTTAAAAAAAAAAATCTGGAGTGACTCCACCCGACTTTCCGAACACTTACGATTAAGATCATTACCAAGAATTTAAATAAATTTTAATCGATGAATAATTCAAACATATATACCAAATTGAAGCTCAATCGAATGCACTGTTTAAACGCTAGCGCACTTTCAAGAATGTCTCCCCATATGCCATAATGTAAAAGAAATCTTTGTCGTAGCCCTGTAGAAAAACTATAAGTCCTACACACACCAAAATCAATATCGATCTTATGATGGTGGTTTATAACATGTATACCCAATTTGAGCTCACTCGAATGTACCGTTTAAACGCTAGCGCACTTTCAAGAATGTCTCCCCATAGGCCATAATGTAAAAGAAATCTTTGTTGTAGCCCTGTAGAAAAACTATAAGTCCTATACACATCAAATTCAATATAGGTCTTATGATGGTGATTTATAACATGTATACTCAATTTGAGCACAATCGAATGCCCCGTTCAGGAGCTATCGTGCTAACTCACATACACACAAACACACATACACACACACACACATACACACATACATACATACATCTCGTAAAAATAGCATAAATCAATTCAGAAGACCTCAAAACGTGTAAATACACCAAAATCTCGAATTCGAATTTTTTCATGATTACAATACTTTCCTTACATGGTACATGTTCGGAAAGTAAAAAGGTATTTTCAATACACCCTACTACACAGTGGAGTTACATCAGTCACAAGTTACCAGACCCTTATTATTGCATGGGCAAATCGGGACTTTGCCCAGGGCCCCCAGTTTCAAATGTTGTTCTGAAATATTCTTTTATATGTCAACATTTTATGAAAAAGAAAACAAAGTTTATAGATGGGGACCCCCAAATTCATCAATGCCCGGGTCCCCTGTTGGTCATAATAGGGCCCTGCAAGTTACAATGTGACAGTCCTGTGACAATTGTGACCCTCTGTGGCGTCACAGCGACTCTAGTGACCATCTGTGCTATTAGGGAAGACGCGTTCACACTTTTCCCCCTGTTTCTTGGCACTTGGCGCATGCGCGCGAAGTCCCAAATAAAGATTTTTTTTCCCCGTAAATACTTTACCCCGAAATGTGGGTTATGTTTCCGAAATCGTGAGTTCGAGTAGAGCATCGGTAGGTTACGCCATACTTTCGGAAACCTTTCTGCTATAAGTATGTAACGTTTAGGAATTTTTTTACTGTGTAGTTGCACAATAGTTACTAATAGACACCCTATGTAGCATAATCGATAAATAAAAAAATATTCAGTTGTAAAATGGTGCGATGCAACACGACTTCAGTATGAAATATTCTAGCTTTGAATCACTTTATATGAAAGTTTTCTACGAAAAGATAAAATAAAATGATATGGATAATTGATATAAATGTTTTGAAGATTACGACTTTGATGATATTATAATTGTGAGCAATATATTTTGAAGAAGGGTCGATGTAGTTTATGAATAGCACATCTGTACATTAGTTCGTTTTATTGATGCTAATTTGCGCGTTTTTTAAGATCAGATCGTAGAAAAAGTAAATCAGAAAAGTAAAAGCACCAGTTTCTATTAATCACTAAAGTTCCACAGAAAATTAAGCAAATTAGTAAAATCGAATGGTTATTATCGCCTTTGCAATTGTAATAAGTGCGTCCAAAAGCAATGAGTAAGCGAAAAATTTCCAGAACCGCTAGGAAATTAATTTAGTTATTGACTAAAATTACGAATTTCACAAATTTTCCATTCTAGGTAATTGAAATCTGCGACAAAAGGTTATTTATAATTTGGCCGTAATGGAGTAGAATCTAACGAGTAATTCAGCATAAAACGAGGTGATTTACTGAAGTTAAACCTGATCAAGAGGGAAATTACTCGAGGCCATTGCAATCATCGAGTCAATTAATTTACTAAATGAACTGCGAATTCAGTGCAATTTTAAACAACCTCTATAGGTGAAATAATTTTGAAATATATCTTGTCGATTAATATGTAACTTAAATTTTTATTTTATAAAATTCTATTAACTGTAAATACACACTAACAGTTCAAAAATTTATATTTTCTTTCAAACATTACTGTATGGTAATTTTGAGTCAATCATAAACATTAATTAAGAAAGACACAACTTAAAAAATGTTATTGCATTATTATGAACAAACTGTGATTGTTAACGAGCGGCTTTCCTTTCGAATAAAACATGCTGCAATAATCTGGACATTTAATTTACAAAGAGAATTACGAATTCATATTCAATATTAAACAGCACGCATAAAAATCATTTCTCTATATTAATAAATCAGGATTACATTTCATAAATAGTATTAATATGTAGTCTTACAGACCAGATTTTTTGACATGATTGTATTCTGAAATTAAAGATTTCACTTCCGATTTCAAGAAAAAAATTAACGACCATTTATACGATGTATATCTAAAATCATAAATTAAACTAAAATTTTATGTAATGATGAGTCCCAAATTATTTGTTTAAGTTTAGTCTCAGCTGTCAGTTGAGTTTAGTCTTAGCTGTCAGTTAAACTGAAATATAAGCGTTTAAAAGGAATAATTAATAGGGGTGGGTCGAAAAAAATGAATTTTTTATTTTTGGAACGCTTTATGCGGAAACGTTGCCTATTCTTATACGAACAAAAATGACATAAATTAAAATTGGTTAACATCTTCCGTTCACGCATCGTACTTAAAATTTATGAAAAATTGCAAAAATCACGATGTTTTTGTAATTTTTTTCTGTTACATTAAACTTTTAAAATAAACACGCTTTAGTTTTCCACATTTGTTTTATGGTTTAAATAAACTATATAAATCGAATTTTGATCAATAATCTAATATTTTCAGTTCGCGCAACGTCTTTAGAAAAACAGAAATCTGCCATTTTTTCGCAATTTTCACTGTGCAACTCTTCGCTTGTTTTAACAGAAAAAGACGGCCCAGAACTCACTACGTGGGGGTGGTTTCACGTCGAATTCCACCCACACCCTGCCCAACCAATCATCCAATTGTTAGGTGTGGTGTTTATGTTATATTTTATTATGTTTCAGATTTTCCATAGTAGGATTTTTTGCCAGTGTTTTTTTATTTTTTATTTTTTTAAATCAGCTACACATTTAAAGTCTAATTTTTTGGAGAAATGAGGCATAACCGATCTGGAATTCACTGTTGCTCGGATGTAGCCATCTCTAGTTTCATGTCCACAGACTTTATATGAAGCCTCTGTCACAAGTTTAACGCATTTCTCCACAGCCTGGTTGTGTAATTTTTGTACTTCTCTGATGAGCGTAGTGTATTAATTAATAATTGATCTAATATCCCCATCACTCAAGTCACACATCAATGGGGGAGGATACAGCACACACGAATCCCAATACACACCCTTACTTGCTAGTATCTCTGCTAGAACTAGCTACTATTTATGGTACTTCATGCTTTTTTTCCTTGCTGGGACACAGCATTTAATGCTAGTCTAGAAAACAAAAACCAACATGAATTTTAACTTGAGTATTACCGAGCTCTCGAATATGTTCTCTTTCATCGACAAGCATTGCCAACAGTACATTCTCTGGGTGCGCAAAGAACGCATTTCGTTGTATTACGCAATCGATAACTTAAAGTAATTCATCGGATAAATACCGGGATGTTTGAATTATTTCAAAGACATGCTTTGGTTCGTCGGTAAAATATTTGCGTTTTTTTTATAGCAAACCACACAGGCATGCATGATTTTAAGATGAAGCCAACTATTTCTTTTAAGTTTCTGGATGGATCTGATGAACTTATTTACAATGTTAGGACTCGGTTGGCCGCAGTTAGCCACCTGGAATGGGACAAAATACCAGGTTCCCGATTTGCCAAGTCTTCTGGAGGATAGCTTAAAGAGATTGCAATTGAAATGTCTAACAGATACTGTTGGTCTTTGCTTAACAAATTCATGTCTATATCAGAATTTGAACAAGCTATGGATTCATAATCGACCATAGGAATGTTTTTCACAGAAAGTGAGCTGCTGCCCGATTGGCCAACTAAAAGATATAGGCCCTGCAGTTTGAACGTCAATATTTTGGAAAATATGGCGAAAAGGAAGCCTATTATAATGCAGAAGGCATGTGATCCACTATAACGGGCGCCCTACATGGTTTTCTAGTCGGTGGATGACACCATTCTTCCATCCAGTGTTGGTTACAGTGCCATCAGATCCTACTACTTTGAGTTTTTCTAGTGGTATTGATAGTTCAGACAAACGAGAAATAATGCTTTGAGTTATATCATTTGATGAACTCGACGAAGGGGATATATGTCCAATATAAATTAAACCAGGTTCCTGGATAAGAGAATAGTGTTCTTCTTGCACATTCCTTCGAAATTGCTTGGCATTCAATTTTTTGACGAAAAATGTATCATCTTTTCGGCCATCAAAGAAAATACAGAAACTTTTATCAGGAGGTGTGAATTGGCTTTTCAAATCTGTTATAATACGACTCTTGTCGTAATTTTACATTTATCAACCACACCTTGTCTTAATTTTACATTTATCAACCACACAGGAAGAATTTGTGTCGGTTATCATCCCAACATCTTGAAGAACACTTAAAGCTATGACAGCTGATGCCCGATCAGAAACTCCAAATCGATCGCATATCAAAACGAACGAACAGTTGTACAGTGGAAATTGCGAAATTTTGGCAAATTCCTGTTTTTTCTAAAACGTTGCGCGAACAGAAAATATTAGATTTTTGATCAGAATTTAATTTATTTAGGTTATTTAAACTATGAAACAAATATGAAAAACTAAAGCTTGTTTATTTTAAAAGTTTAAACTAACAGAAAAAAAATTACAAAATATCGTGTTTTTTACAATTTTTTATAAATTTTAAGTGCGATGCGCGTACGGAAGATGTTAACCAATTTTAATTTTTTTATGTCATTTTTCTTCTTATTAGAATAGGCAACTTTTCCGAGCTAAAGCGTTCCAAAAATAAAAAATTCATTTTTTTCGACCCATCCTAATAATTAAATCATTTAGATGTCCATTCTCAGGAGCAATAGCTTAATATAGTGATCAACTCTAGACAGAATCATTAGAGAAAATAGAGAATTCAAATTTAGAGAAAATAGTTAAATTTCACGAAAATTACTTTTATCGAAAGTGTTTTTTGACCCCGAAAATATAGTAATAGCTTTTTGACCATTATATGTGTTAAAAATGAAACAGTGGATTTTGTCTCAGAGTTCTTCGGTATTTTTAGTTATTTTGTTCTCCTACACTTGATCATTACTGATATGTATAATCATACAGAGGTATGTCATTGCATTTTACGCAAAATACATGGTACGGCTTTTACAACATTGGCTTAAAATAATCCTAAATGCAGACGAAACATTTTAAAAATGCCTCAGATCACTGTTTATTCAATTCATTATTTTTTTCTCCCAGCATAGATAAAATAAAAATTTAAATACCATGCCTATATTTAAAACGATTAATCACTACATAGAGTGCCCCAAAAAATGCTAACACTCCTTAATTCTTTATATATTAGCGATAGGTGGGCAATGTAAGTTGAAAAAAAAGTGTTCGAAATAAGGTAGGAAAAGAGACTGCATTACGAAAAAAAAATTCTCTCAAATTTTTAATAAGTGAAATACAGTAGCATTGTGATCGACTAAAAAGTGCAATGATTTTAATTGCGAAAAGTTGCATTCAGTTTGGGACAATTTTTTGATCCCCGGGTGTCCTAACGTTTGCTACGGCAGAGCGTACCCTCTCTACCTCAGATAAAGGGCGTTAAGCAGTATCTATATATAATATTAAAAATGCTAAGGCTGCTCACGACAGATTCTTGAAGACGTTTCTGATGCAGTTTGAGCATGCGCTTTGACCATGATACTCTCCTCTACCAATCAGCAACCAGTATAAAAGCCTGTCTCCACACATAAGTACGGATTTCATAAGTTATTACGTCATTTTTACGTCATATTAAAAAGCATGAAAAGAATTAAGTCGAAATGTATTTCTTGAAATTCATAAATTTTAAAACTGCTTGTACGATCGCGTGGATAACAGGAGTTTAAGATTTCAGGTAATGCGTTTTTCCGAAATGATATAAATAGCTGTATTCATTTGTCAGTTTTCTTCTGAAAGCATCAATTTGATGATGTCAGATTCTGAATCAATTGAGCACAATCACCAATCAGTTTCGCCTCCACTTTCTTCAACTTAAAAAATCGCCGCACTTTGGCGAGTTTTACAGTCATGGGTTTGAGGAGTTATGCACAAGTTTCAACGCTCCCAAAACAACTAGAAGAAAACGAAAGGGAACAAATTAGCGATAAACGCACCATTTAAAGAATTTGAAGACACTTAATTATTAAAACTAAATTCATTAGCAACCCCCCCCCAACAAAAAAAAGAATGATGTAATAATAAAAATATATCTTAAGTAATGTACTTACATGTTGTTCCAAACAGTTGTGTTAATTTAAGTTACAGTTGCCACAAAAATACAAAAAACCGTGATGGTAACTGCTTGTGTAATGTTATCGCCACCTTGGCGAGAGTGGGTGCGTTTAAGTAGGAATCAACTGGATTCCACTTGGAACAATTTTAAAAATAGCAGTTTTGGCGCGTTTCCTCATCTTGCGCCCAGGAGGGAGGTGCAACGTTCTAAAAGACACTACGAAAGTTCTAAAATTGTTTTTATTCAAAATCATACCTTAATTATAGCATGGGTACTTACGTATTATCTCGTCGGTCCGCCAATACCAGCAATTTTTTTTTGCCAAGATAAATGCCGGACGCACGAAATTATTGGTGATTCCGTATACGACTGGCAACAGTTTGCCGGCGCATTTTCCGAAAAAATAATTTACCGGGAAAGCCTCATTGGATAATACGTAAGTACCCTGACAAGGGTAAAAGAAATCGTTTGAATTCTGAAACTAACTTTTTAAAATATGAACACTAGAATTTTCTTTCAGCCGCTGTCACACACCTTAGTCATGGCACCCTGGGATAAGTACAGGCTCTCCGAAAAGCTCCGCTTTTTCGTATGAGCAAGGTTTCGCTCCTCCGCCGATTTGGCGCTACTACCTGACCCTATCACTGTTGCCGACTCTGCCGGAGAAAAAATGGCTGAAATCAAAATTTAAAGTGTCCAGAAAAGGCTAAAATTTTTTTCAAGCTGAGAAAAAAAAAATAAAATTTCTTTGGCGTGGTACGAGTTTTTAGGTTCTTTTAAAATAAAAAGGCAAACCAATTTATGGGATTTAAATAAAATCCCTTATTTTTAAACATAGAACATACATTTCCATCGCCAGCTTTATCAGGCGTCTAAACAAAAAACAGTTCCAATCTATATATAAAAAGGAAGATGCCCTGACTGACGATCATCGCCCAGCCGAATCTACCAGAGATACACATGAAATTTTAGGAGCTTATAGCTTTGGTGCCCAAGCCATCATTTAAGGAGCGATTTTTGAAAATTCGAATCCAAACCGGGGTGGCTGCCCAAAACGTTCTTTTCATGTTTCCCTCCATATCTCAGGGCGGAAAAGAGATAGCCTTAAATGTCTTGCTTTAAAATTTAACTTATACACATACCTAAAAGTCATTTTCAGGATTTTTTAGAGTTCACACCCAAACGGACGTAAAGGGCCAAAATGTTCTTTAACGTTCTTTTCACATTTATCTTCATATCTCAGAGGGAAAAAGATATGGCAGTGAAATTCTTGGTTTAAAATGTAATTAACATAAATACCTAAAAATCATTTTCGGGTTTTTTTAAGAATTCGGACCCAAACGGGGGTAAGGGCCCTAAACGTTCTTTTCACGTTTCTTTCATATCTCAGGGGAAAAAATAGACCATAAAAATCCTGCTTTAAAATGTAAATAACAGCAATACCTAAAAAACCTTTTCAGCTTTTTTTAGAGTTCGCACCCCAACGATGGTAAGGAGCCCAAAACGTTCTTTTCACATTTCCTTTCATATCCGAGGGCTACAGAGATATTCGTAAAATTCCTGCTTAAAAATGTAACTAACAGCAATAGCTAAAAGTCTCTCTCGTTTTCAGGCTTTTATGTAATTCGCACCCAAACGGGGGGTAAGGGGCCCAAAACGTTCTTTAACGTTCTTTTCACATTTACGTCATATCCCAGAAGAAAAAAGAGATAGCCGTAAAATTTCTGCTTTAAAATGTAACTAAAACATATATATATATATAAATCCTTTCTGGATTTTTTTAGAATTCGGACGCAAACAGGGGTAAGGGGCCTAAAAGTTCTTTTCACGCTTCCTTCATAGCTTAGAGGAAAAAAATAGACAGTCATAAAATTTCTTCTTTAAAATGTAACTAACAGAAATATGGAAAAAAAAAATCAGGGTTTTTTATAATACGCACCCAAACGGGGCCAAGGGGCCTAAAACGTTCTTTTCACACTTCCCTTCATATCTGAGAGGGAAAAAGAAATAGGCGTAAAATTAAAGCTTAAATATATAACTAACATCAATACCTAAAATCATTTTCAGGGTTTTTTAGAATTCGCACCCCAACGAGGGTAAGTGGCCTAAAGTGTTCTTTAACGTTGTTTTCACATTTCGCTTCATATCTCAAAGGAAAAAGAGATAGCTGTAATATTCCTGCTTTAAAATCTAACTAACAGCAATACCTATTATTCGCATTCAGGGTTTTTTAGATTTGTTTAGCTCTTTGGTGTTGTTAATGTCAGACAAAGATTTTTGTCTACCTGGTGCAAGGGTGAATCACTTTTAAAGGGTTGCCAGATTAAATGTGAAAACTAGATTAGGTTTTTCGTTTTTGGTGATTTATTGCCAAGTTTAGCATAAGTCCCCAAAACTGGACCCAGATTGGCGATATCGTCCATTTTTGTTGAAAAATTGCAAACCCGACTGGTTATTTAATTGAGTATTGGTGTCTATATTCGTGTAAATAAAAGTGTAGTATAGTAGGAATATTCCTAGCGAGGATATCAAAAAAGTTTTTTAGCAGACGATTTTAATGTAGACTCAATTTTGAAGAAGTATTTTATGAAACAAGGAAAACAAATACGGCACACTCGCAGATCATAGTGCACATTCCAAATGTTATTTGAAAAAATCAAGTACAGTTAGATTATGCCTAAAGAATATTGTAAAATAGTTTTTGTAGGATATTAAATCTATAACCAGAATATGTTTAATATAATTTATCTATTTTCCATTTGTATTAGTTGGTTTAACAATATCCATTCCGTGCGAAGAACGGGTACTTCAGCTAGTTAAATACTAATGCATATTTAGTATGCTCACCTTTAAAACAGTGATTATGAAAATCTGACTATAAAATTGTACAAAGCAAACACGTTCTTAAAAATGTCTTCCACTGGAATTTTTACAGCCAGTAATTCTTAGAGAATTTAGTTTCTTCGAAACGAAATCGAAAAACTAATCAACTGAGGATTATTTAACTTTTAAAATCCACCCAGCAATTAATTGTTCTCTCATTCAGAAAATATTTGGACACTTTAAAATCTGCTACTTCCCGTACCTGTCAAGAAAATGAAATAGGAATAATTTTGGAAGATTAAAAATTTCTATAAAGTAATTTAATATTGTGAAATTTTTAGCAAATTAATGTAATCAATGTTTAAATTCTTATTTAAATATGAAACATGTATTAATCGATAAACATATACTATATATTACATTGTCGACAAAGTTTTGTTAATTTATAATAAACAATCAATGCATATTCTTGCAATCTCCTTATAGAATTTAAACTAATATGGTAGATTTAGATATTTATTTAGCTTGGTAGTAGTAGGATTAGTAAGTTTTCAAGCTCTCTTTGAAGGGAATGGGATATGCTTCTGATCAAATGTTTACTGAAATCTGTATTTACTCAGTCGTCCATCTGGTACCAACTTGAATGAATTAGTCTTTGCATAATTCTATGCTTAAATCACAGTGCATTAAGTGTTAATCTGTAGTAGAAATAATCATTAATAGTACTAAAAAGGTACTTTGAAACTGTCTTTTAGAGGAAATTATATCATAACTTGAAAATTTATTTTATGTGTAAAATATCTGATCAGTGTAATTTAGAATGGAAGAATTTCTTTAAAAAATGAACGACAAAAAATAAAACAAAAAACGTATACTTACGAAATATTCTAAAAATGCAGAATGCTTATGACGTTAAAATATTTCTGGATTATGGTAGTGTTCTTAAGTTGGTGATCGCATTTTTATTTATTTATTTATTTATTTATTTATTTATTGGTGGTGGTAGTGGTGGGTAGGGGAAGACTGTTTCTTCACAGTTTGATTCATTCTGTATATAAAGTGTTGTACTTGCTGAATAATAAAAGTTTTCACATTGTTGCATGTAAAATGGTTAACTGGAATGAATTTTTTAAATTACCTTTGGATAACGCTAGGGTTCTGTCACTTCTTTCCAAATATAGGAGATAAAAAGAAAAACAAGTCCAAAAACTGACTAAAATGTAATACAAAAATCCAGTATTCGAATTTCGAAAATATTCTTCGTGATATGCCAGAACTTATCCTAGTGAAACCCTGTACTAATATTGAGGAGACTAGTTCCTGTTGTCTCTCTCATTCTCTCTCTGTCACACACATACACACACATCTCATTTATTTATATAGATGGTTACAAGACAAAAGTAGTTTTTCAGATTTTCAAGTGTATACTATAGAAGCTGAAGCTGTTCACGGGAGTAATTTCGTAAGCGGGTGTCAGCTATTTTTGGCGACATTTTTTGTCGCCAACACCCGCTACTTGGCGCTTTTTTTTGTCGCCATATTTTTTACGTGTGAAACACCATTTTAGAATACGATAAAATAATACAACACGGTGAGCACTGTCGCAAAGACAAAGCACTTTAACACATTAAAATTGCACAGATATTCCACTAAAAAAAACAATAAAACAAAATACACCATCCATACTTAACACTAAAAAATGTCAGCAATTTCAGTAACAGGCAATTCAAAATGAGCAAACGGTAAACCGCTTTTAACTAAAAAAATTTCAGTATATTTAGCAATCTAGTTCTACAGCTATGTAAACTAGGCAACCAGTGGACCGTTTTTAACTAAAAAAACCTCAGTGGATTCAGGAACCTAGTTATACAGCTATGTAAACTAGGCAACCAGTGGTCCGTTTTAAAGTAAAATAACCTCAGTGGATTCAGCAACCTAGTTGTACAGCTATGTAAACTAGGCAACCAGTGAACCGTTTTTAACTAAAAAAGCAACAGTGGATTAAGCAACCTAGTTGTACAGCTAATGTAAACTGGGCAAACACTAGCCCGTTTTCAACTCAAAACAACATCGTTGGATTAAACAACCTAGTTATATACCTCATATAAAGTCACTATATGAAAACATAACAACATCAAATATCCATTTACAATTCACATTGAAAACCTTAAGCAATTGCAAAAATTCTTAAAAAAAAAAAAAAAAAAAAAAAAAAAAAAAAAAAAACACTTACCTTTATTTTAAGAAACTACTCAAAAATATCCATAACGCACATCAGCTAATAGCATAACACCAAAACGCTTCCTGTTATTTAACTTTATATTCACGCCCTCCTTCAAATAAACACACACTTCCTTTTTAAACAACAACATGATATTCACTACACTTCAAAAAACAAAACACATTTCCAAATACACCTTATATTCTCCGAAATAACTCACCAAACACCAAACGAAACAATAACTCACGTATCGAATTCAAATTCAGCTCTTATAAAACTTCGGTTTACCGATTATTGTTAAATTACCTAAACCAATCACAAATTGCTTTATCAAACATCCTGGTATCGTTTAATGAACCCACCGAGCGTTTTTTCATCAAACTACAGCACCAGTTAACAACTGAACTTTAAACACAGGTTGCAACAGATATCTGAAACTATCCCTATTGTAAACAGACTGTCCAACGAACTTCAAATTTGGCGACAGATCGGCACTTGGCGAGGACACCTGCTAACGAAATTTCCCCCCTGTTCACACATTTTTGTTACGATTTTGGGAGAATGTATATTAATGACTATGTCATTTTATCTCTCACCCCCTTTATTGAAATTTGTGCGAAAAATGTGTCCCAAAAATGCGCCATAAAAATGCGCCATAAAAGTATGCGACATAATTTTACATATATTTAAATACTGTAAGTTCACAACGGCTTTAATCTATTGCTACAATATTTCGTAAGCTGTAGAATATGCATCACATGTATTTTTTTATAAATAGGATACAATCATAAAAATTTCAACATAGGATTACCAGGCGAAATACACGAAAGATGAGAGATAAAGTGACATAGTCAATTAATATCGTTTTAATATGGCAATAATGAAATTAAAAAATATGGGGGGGGGGTTCAGGGGGGTCTCCCCCTGACGAGGCTCGAACAGCCGAGTTATATATATACATAAAATTAAGAATTTTATTTTCCAATATATTCGATCTGATAGTCCGTATGTTTAACTATAATATTACACCTTGATTTCAAAAATAAAATTGCTTCTCTAGAGAATTCAAAAATAAAATTGCTTTTCTAGCGTTTAGTTTAGTTCCACGCCTCCACCCTATTCTTCCAGTATCCAACCATTGTTTTGGGGGATATCGCATATAAAGAGCTTATGGTATGTCCAAATCCTTTAAAACACTTGGTAAAAAATGTTTCTGATAGTAATCCGATTTAATTTTGGCATTTTTTAAAACTTTCTTTATTTTTCTGTTATTATTCTCTAATAATGGATAAATAACCATAAAACCGTTAGCGATACTTTTCTTTTTACTATGAACCAACAGCTTATGTCTAGTTCTCCTATTTTTCGGTATTATATCCATCGTTTTTCTATTGTAGTCATCTAAATATATCCAACCATGATTAGTAAGTATTAACTACATATTTACATTTTTCACCTGCCAGAAAATTTTCATACAACAATTTGCACATGCAAATAAACATGTTTGAGCATTAAGTGGTGAGCGTCATGCTTTTTGTATTGTTAGGATTTAAATAAAATTGTACAGTTTTGTTTACAATTCCTATTTAAAGCTGTTAGCAGAGATATTTAATACTTTAGCGATAGTTCTTTAGGGAGTAGGATTTTATTTTCAAACATGAGATGGGATTTTAGATACAATGCAATGTATACCTGCCTTTTTGTTGGATATTTATTTTCGACCTTTTCTCTACTCAAATAATAAACTCTGAAGCTCCTTCCTTTTTTATTAATTTGATACTTATTTTGCCTGTAGAAATGCTAAATGATTTCTGCATCCTTTTTTTTCAATAATTGAGCAGCAGCATATTTCTTCATAAAGAGCAAAAAACATAGCTTTCGATACATTGCTCATTTTCAGTGACATTTTAAAGCTAAGGATATTTTTAAGAAGAAGACGATAGTTAAATCCTGATCCGAATGAATGCCATTAAAACGTTCGTTTTATTCAATTGAACTTAACGTATGGAGAAAGTTCAAATTCTGCTAAAAATCTGTAAACTCCCTCTGTAAAATGAGTCCAATAACGTAAACAACACTTCTTTACATGTCTCAAGCACACTTGCGGCATTTCATTTAAGAAATTACGCATATTTTATAAGATATGCGAAAAATGTGCACTTTACTAGAATCATTATAAAATAAAAAAATAAAAAATGTTATAATGTTCTTCACTATTATTTCAGCACTTGTTCCAAAGTGATTATTGCTACATGAAGACGATGTTTCCAACCCCACATTTCTGTGTGATTCTTATTCTCTATTATGTGCCCTACCTCCCTTCAAATTTTAAATTAGTAGTTATGGGATTCCCAATATAAATAAAAAATTGCACAGTTTTTTTTATATTGGGATTTTTTTTTATATTGGGTATTTTCTTATATTGGGGTTTGTAGTTACAATGAAATATTTATATTATATTCATCATTTTAGAGAAATCATTTCATTTGAAATTATACTACTTTTAAGAATTAGTTTAAACATTTCTTTCACGCATTGGTAACTGTAAAAGCCAGTTCGAAAAATATTGGTTTTTCAAAGAACTTCTTTCGAAATCCTGCAAATATGCATTAATGAACAATCGAAAGAAGGTTGAAATGTTATTCTTCACAAATTAATCTATGTAATGGGCTTCAGAAATAATCGTTTGTACTATATTTTAAGAGATTCAAAGATGTTACATAAAATATTTGTATTTAATAAAAAGGAAATCAACTATTGAAGATAATCCTTCCATTAGCATTAGTATTTGAAATAACTAATTCTTACATACATTCTCTGCATACATTTCGAAAAGACCATAAATTTATTAGGTAGTATTCTAACAGTAGTTTTTAAGCTAAGGATGTAAGTAAGTAAAAGTACTCTTTCATACATCACTTGAGTGCTTTATTTCCAAGAATGAAGTCCATTTCAAGAATCAATTAGTAGAAAATGATTTAGATTCATTATCATTTTATTTCTTTGCGTTATTGGGAACTTGCACAACATAAGAGTGTAGGTATCAGCAAAATAAGTCACAGCCATTCACCATATGGGTGAGGAAATGAGGAGCAGGCCGCCTCGTATTTTTATGCAAAAATTGAAGCATGGTAAAAATTTAAATTAAATGCTTTTTCATTTATCAAAAACCTTTTGCCTCATATGAGACTGACTTTTAATATACAACGTACATCCATTACATCATGACCATCCTGTTTATAAAATGTAGCTTATAGACCTGCACGGGCTTGAAAATTAATTCCCGGCCCTGCCCGGCCCGAAACGCGACGATTCTTATAGGCCGGCCGTGACCTGTAACCATTTAAAATAAACATCACGGCCCGGTCCGTACGGGCCCATAGTTGTGGAGTAAAAATTCGAAAAATTGTAGAAATTTAAAAAAATATAAAGATGACCAAATAGATCGCTAAATAATATATTTTTCCGACATTTTATATGAACCTATTTGTGCCCAGATATTTTTGCAACTTTCTTCGATTTTTGCTAATACCAGCAATAATAGATAAATTTCTGATGTCAAATTCTTGAACAAGGGATGTTTTCTTTTAACATCATTGTGTAAAAAAATTGAAATGTCACCATCCTACTCGGTCATATTAAAATATTTTGTGGTTCAATACTCGTGAATGAGGGTTAGGAAAAATAAATAACGTTTTCGAGCGATAGCAAAAATGCCGTCCCAAAAAAGGGACACTAGGCATTAATGGGTTAAGAAAATTTATTAATATTAACTACTACATTAAATTAACATTCAAAATAACAACCATTATATATATATATATATATATATATATATACGCACACACACATAAATGGTTGTTATTTTGAATGTATGTTTATTATATATATATAACTAGGCTGGTCGAGCCTCGTCAGGGGGAGGAGACCCCTCTGAACCCCCCTAATCTTTTAGTTTCATTATTGCCATATTAAAACGATATTAATTGATTATGTTATTTTATCTGTCACCCCTTTTTCTTTTATTCTTCCTTTACATTTATTTCATCGACTGGAAGTAGGAGGGTTTCCTGATCTTAGCTTGCAATTGCAACTTGGGTCGATGATAACTGAAGTAACTTATGTATAATTTTTAGTATCTATCTTAACACACCAAAAATTTTGCTTTTCGTTTTTTGATATTGTTGAGAGAGCTTCAGGCGAGTAGGGCTGCTATATTTCGCCTGGTAATTCTATTGGCGAGTCATCCAGCGTGGGTAAGAATACCAGGCTTTTAGGCTTATGTTTCAAATAATTTCTCTTTCCACTTTCACATTCGCTAGCCCAGTGCCCGATGCGTTTACACCTTTTACAAGTTATTCTTGATGCTTCCTTAATTTTACGAGTCCATGTTTTATGTTTTCATGTTTCGTAATTATCTTTATTCAGCGTTTCAATTCGCCAAGTTCCTTTTAAGACGTGATAAGGGAGCCAAAATGATACAATTGTTACTCTCATATGCATGGCTGAAAATCAAAGTTTTTCAGAAAAATGAATTTTAATTTTGTTTTCTTGAATGACCCAAAATTAGACATTCAAGGGAAAATTAAAAATAATCTACATATTAAAGGGATTTCATTTTAATTTATTTTGATAGCTGAAGCTCTAATTAAGCTTACATCATAAAAAGTGCAAAGCTATATAAATTTTCAATTCACGAGCCATTACATGTATTTTTTGAGTTTTAATTCACATAATTCCTTTCAAAATGTCGTATTTTTAAAAATAAATAATTAAGCAGTAAGTGTACAAATTAGAAATAAAATTTCTCCCATTAATCAGCTATCCAAAAATACATTAATGTCCACCCAAACTCATGTAAATTGTAAAGAAGGGTGAGTTTTATTTAGCGCAGATAAAAACGCCAAAGGATGTACCCACGATCATTATTTACGACTGTTGGCCAATCAATCAAGGTAGCACTAGTTTTTAAATTTTTTTCATGTCTGACACTCTAACTAAGTCAACGTACGTAATCATGGAAATTTTCAAAAATACTTCAAAATTTTAATTCTCGCGCTTTGCATTTATTTTTTTTATTTATTATTACTTTCTTTTCAAAAATTGTTGTTCGTGTCAAAAACTTATTGAAGTAAGCGTACAAATTACAAATACAATTTGTCTTGTAATTCAGCTATCAAAAATCGCATTAATGTCCATCTAAAGATATGTAGTTACTAAAGAAGGGTAAGTTTTACTTAACGCAGGCAAAAAACGTCAAAAGAATGCAACCCCATTCATTCTTTACAATCGTTGGTCAACCGCTCAAGTTATCGCAATTTTTTAGATTTATTTTCATAGCTGACATTATACCTAAGCTAACGCAACCATAAAAAAAGCATTTAAAAAAAAGCGTTAAATTATTGATTCACGCACTTTACATGAATTTTTTTCGATTTATTTATTTACATTTTAATTTCAAAATGTTTTTTATATCAAAAAGTACTCTTTCAGTAAGCGTGCGACTTATAAATACAATTTGTCCCGTTATCAGCTATATCAAAACGTATTAATGTCCATTTAAAGGCTTGCAGGTCATAAAGAAAGGTAGGCTTTACTTAGCGCAGGTAAAAACGACAAAGGAGATACCATCGTTCATTATTTAGGATGATTGGTCAACCTATCAAGTTATCACTGTTTTTATGTGCTTAAAATGTTAATCACATCAGATTGTGAATCTCAAAAGGTTATGTGCTCCGTCGTCGTGTTAGTTCCGATTCTGCGTCGCGTAAGCACGTTTTGTTGTTACAAGGCTAATCAACTAAATAAGCATACGTAATGTAACTAAATTAGGCATTTGTTATTTACAATCTGATGTGGCTAAGATTTTAATGACGTTAAAACAGTAATAACTTGATTGGTTGGGCAACGAATTTAAACAATGAACGTTGGTGCCTCCTTTTGAATTTTTACCTGCGCTATGTATAACTCCCCTTTCTTTATCAATTACATGTCTTTAGATAGGAATATTTTTGCGAAATTTTGATTTTATCAATGTTTGATCATAGATCCATGCTTGTTTTATGAATAATATATATAGATAGATAAATATAGCAAGCAATGATTTTGATATCTTTGATTCGTCCCCGCATAACACATAGGGGAGAGTGGGCTACTTAAGACGTGGGTTGTTTAGAAGTCATCAATTATTTTATTTGTTATTAATCATTTGAGGTTCTAAAAATTCACAAATAAATGGCTCCTATGCATCACATCGACGATTGAATTTGAGTGAAGAGATGCAAAGTAAGTTAATTAAAAAATATATAATCGTTTTTCGGTGCCTAATGTAAAATTGCTAAATCCTTCCGTTAATGCAATTTTCATAGTGGTTTAATACAACTTAAACCTGTAACATGTATTTTGTTGCCATATATTTTGTAAATAATTTTATGTTCTTTGCTCGTGAGGCTATTTTTCGGTTATGCTGATTTTACGAATGGCGAACATTACGAATGATTCGGACAAACATTTAGAGACAGCCTTACCTTTAAAATCGGAAATTCCAGGATAAAACTTCGTTCGTCCTGTGAAATCCAAAAATATTTGCGAATATAAATAAGTATGCTAGCATATTTGGAGACGTATTTAAAAAAAAACTTCCTAAAATTAATATGACTTCTCCTTGCTCTTATTTACTCAATTGCTTAGAGTAGTTAATAACAGCAAAGGGAAATTGAAGCTCTTCTATTGGTACTTGAAAGTGTAAAGGAAAGTAATGTCATTATTTCCAAATTTGGAATAACTTATAATTTAGGTTATTTATTATTTATGTTAGAAAACTACTCCTAAAAGAAGAGTACTCAGTTGTTTCAGATGCAACGATAAAATGAATTCTATTTTTTCAGATTCATCAGACATTTCAAGAGTTCTAGAAACTTCCTTTACAATTCTTCGTGGAAAACAAAAATTTTAGGTTGTATAAAAAAGCAGAATTCACACAGGACTTTTATTTTGGATTTCAATCCTTTTTATTCCATGTCTAATGCCAATTTGAACTCTTCCACTGTATAGTTTAGAAATATAATTGGTGTTTTCCTAAATAAAATATTCTAGTTGTGAGATTCACGATTTTATTAAAAAAGTTTCAAACAACCCCTCCCCCCTATTCCTTACGCGGTTACTCTGAACAAATTAAGATTAACAAAAACCGATAACATAAGGTGTCTCAAAAGACACCAAAACATGCTGTTCTGTCATACCATGACAAATAAGATTTACGTGGGAACTTGTGTCCGGAAATAGAAGCGGCGACCACATGAGGCTTAACGCAGGCTTGTCGAAGCGTGATCATTTCAGCCTTGGACATTGCCGTTTCCGAGGATGAATTGTTTTATTAAATCAGAATTGATCGATATGCATTGCGTGTACTACGGGTGGTAAGTCATATTAATAAATAAGTCAATTAATAAAGGCCACATATATTTTGACATCATTCCTTCCTTCCCTCTACGCCTACGAAAATTGCGCTCAAGGTACGTCCGAAACTTGCCGCTTGTCCATTTCCTCCGCGGCACCATACACGCAATGCATATTGACCAATTCTTAGTTAGTAAACCGATTCAACAACGTCCTAGGCTAATGATCATGCTTGCATGAGTTTGCAAACATCGCAATCTAGCGGTCGCAGTTTGCATTTCAGGACACAGGTTCCTGTGTAAATCCGGTTTGTCATGGTATATGAGAGGAACATCTTAAGTTTGGCCACAACATTTTAAGACACCCTGTGTATAATTAAACTAGCACTTATACGGAAAACTTTATTTCATGCAAGCGATAGAGTAGATATTTCTAAAATATTTTGCAAAAATGATGTAGAAGCAATATTTGCAAAAATGCTAAGTTTATTTTAATGCAAACATATATGTACCTAAAATTGTTAATTTTGTAGGAAGCAACCCCCCCCCCTCTGTATTACAATTAAAGCAATTTTAGCATGTACAATTTTATGCATTTTAAATTTTTAAATCGGTAATTTTGCTTTAGCTTTTTCTTTACATCATGAGTATAATTATTGATTTAGTTTCCTTTCATTTTTTCCTTCCGATTCTTCTGAAAATCTCCAATTTCATAAATGTTTCATTACTATGAAAGAAAGAGCGACTCAGCAAGCAATCTGTTATCTTCAAGTCATCAGTATGCTAAAAGAAAGTACTATTGTAAAGCTCATTCATCTTCAAGATTAAAAATAAATATGTTTTTGAAGTAAACACGAAGTAAAACAAAGGTATTTGTAAAAGAAAATTTTGGAGTTAAAATAGATCACGGTGTTTCAGAAAACATACTATGTAATTCAAGAGTTTTTTTTCAAACTAGTTAAGCAGATCCAATTAATGCTATTGTGCCTTTTGTTTACATAAAGACACGTTCTTTTACTGAGAATGAAAAAAAAAAAATATGTAAGGTATTTTTAAAAGTTTCAGCTTCTTCTTTCTTTGCATCTTTATGGATATCGTCTCCAAATATATATTTTTGAAAAGAAAACTTAAAGCCGATGTTTAACGTTTCCAGCTAAAAAAATGTCACTCTTCCGTATTTTAAACTTCAAGGATATAAAAATATCCCTGTTTCATAAGTTATTGTTAATATTTGCATTGGTATTGTGCGCGTCTCTTTTCTTATGAAAAATCGTAAATTTTATGTGCTCCTTTTTATAGATAGCGTATACTTAGTGGATGAAATATATGCGTAATTTATATTTGAATGCTTGCTACGAATTTGGAATAAGAAAAATATTATTCTTTAGAGTTACATTTTATAACTTAGGGAAAGAAGTTATGTTAGAAATATTCAAGTACTGGATTTTTTTTCTTCGCAACCATGACATTTTTTGTGAGTAAAAATATAATATAACATTTAAGTGATCCCAGTATATTTTACATTGAAATCGAAGTTTAGAAATTTATTAGAATATCAATTCCTAAATAAGAGGATACGCTGATAAATTTATAGGTGCTCAGGGAAATAAATATGCGTTTAGTTCATAATTTTCACATTTTTTTAATGGTGGGCACTTGCCGTTTACAGACATTGGCCACTAGCAAAGGACGGAATTATTGGTCTCTTTATTATGGAGACACCCAATGGGTGGACCGCATTGCCTCCTGTGAAGGGAGGGCAAAATGACATCCAAGCCCGTTCCAGGAATCGAACTCGGACCTGTGCTGTGGTAGAATGGCTCTCTAATCACTACACAACCTGGGTTTTTACTTTTATAGTGCAAATTTTTAGATACCTGAAAATGTGCGTTTAAGCTTTTATTTTCGTTCAGTGTGCTTTATGCGTAGTGTGAAGCTTAGTATACAACGTTTCACCGGGACTGTTGCGGAACATTGTGTAAGGGACGTTCACATTACGTTGCAAAGTTGCCCGACGTTCTATCGCGACTGTCATGATACTTGCTCCCCGTACACGCCTTGCAATAAAGTCGCGAAACATGCGTCCCGCGATGATTTGCAAGGTTAGTTTGCAAGATTTTTACGTGTTTTTGAGGCTGCAGTGAAGTAAATGTCGCCAGTCTGAAGATTCCCAATTAAAACGGGGAACGTGCAGCAATGTCATGAGACATTTGGTGTTAGCGCACAGGACCAGCGCCAGACATAGGAAAGGCAGGCGATTACCTACAACGACAAGACAATCTGAAATGGGGCCTATCATGATGTTATGGGAAAGTATAGGTGACGGATACTTCTCACTCACGAATAGTCAAATTCTTAGGATAAATAGATGCGATCCTTAATTTGGTGCTGTAAGGAATATAGCATGTAAAAGAAGTGAGAATTTTAATACATGTTACTGACAGTGTCGGAAGTGAGACCGATCAACCAATCACAGAAGACTGCTTGCGCCTAATTCTCTAGAATTCCTCAAACATGGTCTTTATATTCGAGGGAATACCTAACCTGATTTCGGTGTGAAAGCCTAGAGGGGCATTTCACTCCTCTCCGCGTGTAACGCTCCGACACTCGTTTCTCCTTCCAATTATCTGTCAACATCATAAAGCAACCCAATCACAAGGCAAATCCGCACTACTCAATTCCCGCCAGCACAAAAGAGGTGACGCCATTGGTCAAGCGTCTGGGAAGGCGTTGCATCTGATTTCTGACTTAATTTCTTAATCCTTCTAATTACTGCATTCACGTAACACATATATACAATTATTTTATAGTACACACTTTATTTTAGCACTTAATAGATTAAAACTGTATTAGTTCTGTAATAACCTGGGCAAACGGAAAGAACTATTTGTGAGCGGCGGACTCACATGGTCTATAGCTTTACCTCCACTATCAGGTTAGTTTTGCTCCGAGTATAGAATATCCAAAGGGTTGGGCGACATCGATTACGAAGGGGGGGGGTGTTTTTTGACAGGGAGGGATACTCGAGCTTGCCATGCTTTGTGGGAGTGCTTAACAACTCCATGATAAACCCATCTACCTTTTAGTAGCAGGTATCAGAATAAGCTTTCCGCATCCATTTACCCTGTCGGGAATAAAGCACGTCTATTGCTTATAGTGATGCCAACATCAGAATGAATCCGACCGCTTTGTGGTAGATTCGTACGCAGATGTTTTCTCTGATTATGTCGTCATGAATGGAAAAGGCTTGATTTTTCTACCACTGAAAGCTTTCCGAAAACATCGTGGTGGGGCCCCTGGAGTGCTTGTTTTAAGATTGTTTTTACAGTATTATTGTGTGTACCGATTGCTGCAAAATACTAGGATATCATTGGCAATTTAACACAATTTTAACGCAACTAAAGGGATAATTACTGACTAGTCACGAATGAATGATTTATGTAAACACCAATTTTTAAAGGAAATAAACATTTCCATAAAATAATGAAAGGTACATACAATCAATACAACCACTACTAATCGAGTGTCCTGGTACTAATTTCAATGCCCTCTTCCTCCAGTGTCCATTTTTATGCCACTGACACCTTCTCTCATTTCCTTTACATACTCTGAAATAAATATTTTAACATTCTCTCTATACATGATATTACAGTTTTTTAGTGACTTTTAACTGAATTTAAATTATTTTAAAAAGAATAATGTATTCTTTTTTAGTAATTTGAAGTTTCCATTATAATACGTTTGCAAATAATCTTTTTACAGTCAAACTGAATATAAAAAAGGTAAGTAGATAACGCAGCATTCCTTTTTTTTCTGCTTGATACAACCAGGATCACAACTATAGATGGACAAATAGGCCACGTGCCTCGCACGCCGTTTCAAAGAGGGTGTAGGGGTGTGAGCCAAAATTAAAGTGTGCCTACAGCGATGTAATTTCAAGTTGCAGCACAGGATGGTTTTCAGGGAGGAACTAAGAATCTTTTCATAAGCCCGTTGATAGTGAAATAAAGATATATTTCAGGAATACTTTCGATGAGATTATCGCAAGTTTATCGTGGAAATTTGGAAATTTGATTCACTTTTTATGTACGAATTTCATAATTATATGGATATTTATTCAATAAAAACCTTCTCCACGTTAAAGGGAGAAGGTTTTTATTGAATAAATATCCATATAATTATGAATACCTGCCTTTCTCTGCCAACAATCTTAATATGTCGACTTCACGAATCTGTAACAGATAAAATTAGAAATGCATTGCGATTTAAACGTTATTTGTTATGTCACATTTTATACAGAATAAAGATTCTACGGAAAAAAAGACTATGATGTATTACTCTAATTTTGCAATTTTCCTTAACGAAAAGAAAAAAAAGTGTATTTACTTTACAAAACAGTTCTAGTAGTTATTTATTCATAAATCTGTATATCGCAACTTTTTTTCACAACTTTTACTTTCCCTGAAGCATTGAACTGCTTTTCAAATCATACGAGCTTAATTTTTTGGACTGCATTCAAAGACTCGGCACTCTTCAGATTTGCTGACACATCGTGAATAAATGTAGCAATAAAGTGAAAAATCCGAGAGCAAATACCGTGGTAGTACATCCTCCTCCCTCCACCACTCTTCGCTCTTCTTGAAAATAATGTGGAATATTCATTTTATGAAATCTCGAAAAAATATTTCCGGACTTTCAAGAATTACTTTTGATTACTCTGCAGAATTTACCAAACCGTTTTTCTTCTATTTATGTTGTATCCATAGTTTTGCATATTCTGTTTGTTCACACTACGCGCATAGAAAAAAAGTATTTGAGAGCATGTGTTGTATAAATACCTGGCAAAATTGTAAAAGGTGATAAAATACAAGTAAAGTGATTTAGAATCCCAAAGCCATGGATGCTCTAAATCGTTTTATTCATATATATGTTCTTCCAGAAGATTATTAGAACTAACAGTTAACACAGTTCTGGAAACAATAAATGCATGGACTGTGCGCAATAATTTATCCATCTCAACTATCAAATGTATTTCTTTAGTATACGCCAAAACTGGCGCAATTACGTAGACGTCCATACTTTTGGATAGAAAATTCAACAATTCCATATGCAACAAAATTTAAATACATAGGATTAATACTGGGCAATGAAATACAATTGATGCCTCATTTAAAGCATATTAATAATAAAATTAATTAAAACAATAACTATTTAAATTTTCAGCAGCAAATTCAGGCATTTCTAGAGAAATCTTAAAAGTTTGGTACAAGTCCGTACTAGAGAGTGTGTAGTTTATGCCAAAACTTGTTGGTTTTCTTTGAATTGTCATGGTTTAAGTTTACTACAATCTATAATAAATTAGGGTGTTACTAATAATTTCAAAAGCATACAGAGAAACATGAACCCATTCTCTACAGATTGTAATTGGAATTGCTCATACATTTAACAATAAAAAAAATAAATCAATTATGCCCTTATTTCGATACTTAAATCATACGATCTATATCAATAGAAAATATTAATTTGCATCCCCTTGATTACGATTTGAACTCAATAAAATCATCAATAAACCCTTTGTTACATCATGTATAAATGTAAAATAACAAACAAACTGAAATTGATATTTATACAGATGCTCTAAGCATCAGCACGGCTGCGGAACAGCATTCTGTGTCCTGCAGAATAATAACCTAATCAGTACCAGTCAATTTTCACTACAAATTTCAAATTCATTATTCCTAGCTGAATTATTGGCAATGTCAATTGCAATAGACTGATTCTTTATCTTCCATTATTCTCCCACAACAATACTATCAGACATCAAAATAGTAATAGTAATTTTTAAAAAAAGTAACGCAATAACAGAATAGCAAATTCAAGTCTTAAAAAACTACCCATGTGCTAAAAACAGCAAGAGTTAAATGGTCCACGTCTCATGTGACTTCGTTGAACGATCTGGCGCATAGCCTAGCAAAAGAGGCAGTTTTCTATAATGCACAATAATCATACAAATATAAAAACAACTACACAATGCACTACACAATAATAATACAAATATAAAAATTGTCTTCCAGCCAAAGCCAAGGCTTAAGAAAATAAAATAAATGATTGCCAGCAGAGATGGGATATATCTCAAAAAGGAAGATATGCATATACCTTTTTTAAAACAGTTTAAAACACTTTTTCAGCAACCATGGACCATTTCCAACTTATCTAAATAGAATTAATAGATCTCCCTTAATGAACTATATATATGCTATAATACAGGATCAGCATTACTATAATCTAACGTAAAACAGACAACTAATCAAACAGATGAGTAATGGGCTAATTATATTCTAAAAAATCCTTTTCTTATTAACAACTAGCTGCGTGCCCGTTCTTCGCACGGTAGGAAACGAAAATTTTCCTTACATGTGCAATTCGAATTAATTTCAGTGATGTGGAATCTAAACAAAATTAATTTTTTTTAAACTCTTGGCGTACAGTTTCGGCCATGAGTACTAACCTGGCATCACTGCAATATAATGACGCAAAAAATCTACGTCAATGTCATTCGCGATCCCAAAAGTGAAAAGCTTGACAGTTTGCAGAAAACTCCTGATTTTCAAAATGTCATATTATTACATCATACTGTTTTTTAAGTTCAAGTTGTAGCATTAAATTCCTCAGACACAACATGAAAGGTACAACCTTTTATTTTAAAAATAGCTGCGCACCCGCTCTTCATCCGGGAAGAAGCGAATATTTTACTAAAATCATATCTGCATGTGACAAAGCAGAATTCCATTTTTAAAAAACTTCAACTAATCTCCACTCTTGAAATTACTGCGGGATATATTAACGCAAATTAGAATTACTTATTGTTTAAATGGCTGTAAGACAACCGTTGAAAAAGGATGAACAAATACTTTTAATTTCATGAAATATTTATTTAAGTGGCATATTGTGATTTATTCATATTATCCTTACAAATCTACTAATACTACCTATTACGCATATTGATAAAATATATTTTCAATTCTCCCTCTTCAAGGCTCGATTTAAAGAAACAACATTTAGATTAATATGCACAAATGGGACCTATTCAATGGCGATTCTTTGCAATTTACACATTAGCTTAGCATAAACAATAATCTTTTCACATAATGGTTGTCATTAAAGAAGCTCACGATATGTATTTTATTAATGCATAGTTTTGCAAGATTGGCGCATTTAGCACCGCAAACATTTCATCTCACTTTGGTGTGGGGGGAATATCCAAGCGGTGCCAATTTAAATATCCATGTATCCAATATAGCGATATCATAAATCCTTCATTGTTTTGTCGCCTGAAAAACATCAAACTGTGTAATCTCGGTGAGCCATTTAGACTCTCTTTAATTGTGAGAGGGCGTTAGAGTTGCAGAGTTTACGAAGTTTCCGCATTTTTTAAATTTATGACGTCACAGTTTAACTGCCGTTAAAGACACCCCGGTTTGTTGAGGGAGTTAATTTCGATATTTCGCACAATAGTTTTCAAAAGGTATCATATTAAAACTTTGCTATAGATAGGACCGCTATAGAGGAACGTAACCCAACTTTAAAATGCATATATTAGAAAACATATATGTCTGCGCAATAATTAAATGCCAAAAATAAAATAGCAAATAGAAACTTTTTAATATATCGCGCTTTAAAATGAACTTTGCAACTTTTAAAATGAAGAACATTTCAGCTGCGTTAAAATATCTTAATTTTTAAATAAGCAACGGATTGAAATGCCACTTATAATAACAATAATAATAATAGTCGTGAATTTCTTAGTTTATTTCTACTGTACATTTTAATCAATATATCGTCTCCTTGTGTTGGAAAAGAGCGGGAATAAATGCGTTATAATTGTGGCGTAATTTTTACGCATCATAATACAACTGACCTCATAGATCCTTACTTGAGAATTGAAAATATGGACAGCGCCCTATTAAAATATCTATCTATAGGTTGAAAAACATTTTTTCTAATCGTTTATGTGGCAACAACACAACATAAATCCGCGTGCCATGATTAATTAATGCAATGGCGAAAGCTCTCCGCGTTGATGCTATTAAATTCTAAACGTTATATTGCATAAAAATTCGTAACAAATCACGTAATTTATAAAATCAAAGAGGGCGAAATATCTGTTTTATCATTTGCTAAAATATCAAAAAGATATGATGGGTAGATTTGAAGATGCGACAGTTTTAAAAATATTTTTCAAATATCACTTTTAAATAAAAAATTCCTAAAGATCTGCAAATTATGCTACATATTCAGAAAAAAAAAAACTGTTTTTAAAAGAAAATTTTCTCCTCTATCCGATGATGTAAATGTAGTTTAGCTGCAAGCGTAATTTCCATCATTATTACGAAATAGGTGAGAAAAATTGCCAAAAATAGAATAAAACATAAAAAACTATAGCTCGAATATTGAAAATATCGCTTCGAGGTGCACAACTTCATGTTTATAACTTCCCGCACACCATATTTGGTGCTTCTAATTGTAGCCGCTTGCCCGTAACGCCACCGACACACACACACACATACATATTCTTTTATAATAAGTAGAGAAATAATAGAAGTCATTTCTGAAATAGAAAATTCAAAATCAAAGTTTATACAGCAATTACCTGTAATGTTTCATCACTCTACCTCAGACTCTGATTCAGATTAATTGGAATTTATTATTGTCATGCCATTTTATATTTTATGACTTATTTTTGAGGATTTCGAAAGTGTCACTTTATAGTATATAGTTATTATTAAACGCTTTACTTTTTTTCCTTGTTTTTTCTAATCAGAATTTCTTTCTTTAGTATCAAATTTTCGGCCTTACGTTTGCATCGTATTTAAAATTTATTTTTCTGTTTAATGTGTCTTATAAATAATTGTATTTTGACATGTATTGAAAAAAAATTGTACTATACTACTATGGATTTAGTCCAAGTTCTCTGAGAGCAATAGTAGCTCCAAGCCAAGAAGGCGAGTTGCTCTAGAGATGTCGTATCTTGTAGCTAATAATAGCTTTACAAAAGGTGATGGAACTCTAGCTAAATTTCATTACTAAGCTTGAAGGCAAATTATTATTTTAATCTTCAAATTGCATCATTTGAAAGGAAATACAATTTATTGCAATCGAATTTATCATAGCAATTACAGGAAAATGCACAGTTTGGAAATTTCAGTAAAACTTCAACATATTTTAAGTGAATACTAACACTGGGCTGACTTTTTTTTACATATGCATTCTGTGTATGTTCATGCGTGCGTGTGTGTGCGTTCTTGGGTTTTTATATGATAAAATATTTGGGTTAATGTAAACATTTTTGATTAATTCTGAATAACATGTGTGTATATTAACCCTATGTGTGAATTTTGAGTATACCGTTTACCTAGGTCACATGATGACAGAAGATCATTCTTATTTATCGCATAGGTCTCCTTTATTTCAATGCAGCCTTTCAGTTTTTTCAACTAGGGACTGGGGGATCACGCAATTTTAGTCTCTAAAGGAATCGGTGACACTTGAAATTCACGATGAAGGGGCTAGTGGAAAGTTGCAAAGAAGAATCGAAAGCTCAGATCACCCCTGTCCCTGTAATACAAGCACATTTGTCTTAAATAAAGACTGGAATAAAAGATTTTACATTTCAATTAATTTATTTAATTCTAAACTTCCAAATAATTTAATGGAGCTTCACAGACCACCCATAACATGCGCTTATCAATGATCTTCGTTAAGCATGTTAAGTTGAATGCGAATGAATGGTCACAAATAAATTCAGTCACACAATTTTGGAATCTTCACTGAATTGTTCGATGTATAGAGAGCTCAGAGTACTGTGTGTTAATTCCGACCACAGCTATATTCATAAAAATGTGACCTAGTTACAGTAAAGTAGCGATGCACTTAACAATGAAGACTCTTACAGTGCTATCTGGTGTCTAAATTCAGAGTTAAAGCTTTTATCTCAAAAACGCTACAAGATGCGAAGAAAAAGTCAATTACAATGTTATGAACGCAAGGTGACAAACCAAATGGATGATTTATGAGCAACTTTCGAATTAACATTTTTCCCGTACCTCGTACTGTTTTTTCAGAGGGTAACATTTACTCGGAATCTAGCCACCAAATGGTGCTGTAAGCGGTTTCACTGTGCAGCGTATAGAATATATGTAGTGTGTATGTACATATGCACACTGCATATATGCTTTACGCTGCACAGTAGAATATATTATTGTATATTTACGTCTTCACATAAATTCAGAAAAATTTTATAATTATTAAAATAGCGTACATTGGAATTTTGTAGAATTTTTCAGGAAATTATATTAGAATTATCAGAATTTTATGTAGTTATTAGATGTTCATTTATTTTATTTGTGTAAATGTAAATGGTGATACATATATAGAAAAACACCGAAACTCAAAGTTTAGATTATTTATATGTACCTTTTATTTTTATACTTTGTATCTTCCACTTGAATAAACGATGTTCATGAATACTTAAGAAATGTAAATTTGCTTTTCAGTATCGTAATTATAACTCAGCAATTTTTTTCTAAATCATTGTTATTTAAATACATATCTATCTATATACATATGTGTATATTCTGCCTATTCCGTCATGTGTAATTTCGTATGCAGATACGTGCGTGAAATAAAACGAAAAATACTCTTGAAAACATATTCCTTTTTTAGTGGCTCGTTCTAATGCTTACTGGCGTAACATTTGCATTAAAATCATTTCATCTAAATAATTTATTCTCTTTTGCGTGTTGAGATGATTTATTTTGTATTCAATAATGAAAGCAGTTTATGAATAATTCAAATGAGGAGTAACAAGTCATGTAGGTATATATAACTAAACGTAATTTAATAGTATGACTTTTCCTTGAAAGTATGCACCTCCTTAAGAGAGTTCAGTTAAAATATTTAGGTAATCTACCGTGCATGTGTCATAATTTCAGAAGACAAAAGGATCATTTCATGCAATAATTACGTGACTTGTCTTTGAAAATACCAGACAATGAATATTGCAGTGTGAGGTTGAAGATGTTGAAATAATGCATCATTATGAATACATACTTATTCATTTAAATATAACTTCAAGTTTTGTTTTAATAGTAAGTAGTATTGTTATTAGAATTATACTTGTAAAGTGCTTACGTCAAATGAAACATCGGTATATATTCGGTATTCGGTAAATGAAACTTCGGTTTATAAATTGAACAAATGGGTCTTGTATTCAGTATTTGTTACATCCTTATGACTATATGATGTGAATAAACCTGTAAAGAGGGTGATCAGAATATGCGAGAAAAGCAATTGAAAGTTTAATAATTCACGGAATAATGTAGGTAGAGAACTAAAAATTGACACGCATGCTTAGTATGACATATGGTTTTATTGCAACCTTAAGAAAGAAAATTTCAAGTAATGACCGACAGATGGCGCTGGACAGCAAAACGTCAAGTGACGCTGCATGAGAATCTTGTATAAAAGGAGCTGTAATAAGAGAGCGAAACAGATGCACCAGCAATCGCAGTTTGTTGACCTTTCCAGAAAAGGCACTGTTAGTGAAACTGTAACACCAGAATGGGACAGCTTTACGATTCTATCGTCACAGGAAGGGTATTCGAACAGGTAAAGGTCCTATGACAGGTTCATTTGGGAAGAGAATGATTTCGAAGTTCGAAGACTCGGGTTGTTTAGACGAAGGGCACAGTAGTGGCCGACCGAGTTCACATGCTAAGGCCGCTCTGACAGTTCAGGAAGAAATAGAGATTGTAGCAGGTTCTTCTACGCATGCGGAAGTCAGCGCTCGTGAAGTTGCACATCGCACTGACATTCCATGCACTATACTGTTTGGGTACCACTAAGGCGAATCCTCCGATCCTATCCGTACAAAATCCAGCGTCATCCTGAACTGTTATCCGGCGATTTTATGAAGAGGAGAGCGTTTCAAAAGATGGCAGAAGATGACATTTTGTTGTTTATCATGTTGTACACCGATGGAGCCCTGTCACACTCTGAGGGTCTGTCAATTCCCACAGCTGTAGAATTTGGGCTACCGAAAATCCTAGAAACACGTTTTCCTCTTGAGCCGTCTGACACCATTATCCACGCTTCCCCCCTCTCCCACTGGCTAAAGCCTTGTTCGCGTATAAGTTGGTACGGATCTGGTCATGTGGCTATGAATTAGTAAATTGAATTGCTGGGATGC
Organism: Cheiracanthium punctorium; assembly: GCA_038373885.1. Taxonomy (NCBI): domain Eukaryota; kingdom Metazoa; phylum Arthropoda; class Arachnida; order Araneae; family Cheiracanthiidae; genus Cheiracanthium; species Cheiracanthium punctorium. The sequence goes on along the minus strand of JAWZYV010013541.1, from coordinate 531,131 downwards.
ACATTCATTGAGCATTTGCTGTTGAAATTAGTATAGAAATAATAGCAACGAATAGCAGAACGAATAGTTATTTTGGTGTTTTCACTTAGTGCATTTCTTAAGTGTGTTTTCAGAAGAAATAATGCTTTTTGACAGTTATGAAATAAATAACTGACAAATTATGTTGATAGCAACTACAATTATACAACAAACATAACATTCCCAAAGCTCGAGCTGCCATATTGATTTTTATTTAGAAAATCACTATGCATATTATTTTCTCTTGAGAAATGAAAGAAAAAGTAATGGATGTACATTATCTAGTAAATAATTAATAACAGGAGGATACAACATTTTTTTAACATAAGTCTGTTTTAATTTTTAAAGTCTTTCCAATTTTTATATAAAGATTTTCACTAAATTATCTTCAAGAAGAAAAAATGTACAAGTTTTATCATTCACAACGGTGTTATATTGTGTCGAAGCCACCTTGCAAATAAATAGTTTATCTCTTTCTATAATTAATACATTTTAATGAAATAATTAATTTTTTTAAAATATAGAAACATATCTGGGGTGCACCATGAAAGGCTATATATCAAAAGGTTAAAAAAAGTTTATCTTATTTGAAGTAATAACACGAATTTCAATTTTAATCTGCTGATGCAGACCAAGTTATAACTTCAATTAGATCATTAAAATAAACGGTTTGTTATTTTTCTATAAATTTTTTTATGAAGTTATTATGCAATATCTTTCGTTCGAAAACAGTTTCCAGTTAATTAGTCAAAAAAGTTTAATTAGAATTCATAAAAAATCAGTAATAAACAATATATAAATTGCGTGCTTAACCTAATAAATATCTTTAAAATCCGATTTACTGAGAATTATTAATTATTATACGATGGTATTCTTTAACAAAACTTCTTAGAGATAAAAAAATACTATTTAATTAAAAATTAAACAATCCTATTTATAGGCAAAAAATATTTAACTGAAATTCTTAAAATTAACGTTAGGGATTCATTTCAATATTTTACATTAGTCTTATCAAATATCATTTAATAAGGGATTATGCTTAGATTAAGTTTAAAATTATTTAATTGCACTATTTTTATATTGATGATATTAAAATTCATTGAAAAATGTTATTATTTGTACATATTAAATATGTTAGATATTAATTTGTAATCAATAACATTTCAACACATATCCAAGTGATTCCACGGGTTCCCTGATCGTGGGCAGGCGTTTTATACTTTGCAAAATCAGTTGTAGCTCAGAATTGATACTTTTGTATATTCAGTTTAACTTTCTATTCTAGTTCGCAACAGCACTATATATGCATATTTTAATGTTCAACTAATTCGCGTACAGAAAACATACTCCAAAGTTCGTCCTTCATTCAGGTATATTATACAATCTAAAAACGTTCAAAGAAGTATGCTATACATTACTTATAAAAACAAACAGTTACGGTCATATTCAAGAAGTACTTGACACCCGTGTTAACTCACCAAAACGAGAGTCAGATGTCGAATGGATGTATATTTGATGTCTCTTTAACATCTGAAGGTGTTAAGACGGGTGTCAATTACTTGGTGAATACGGTCGTAATTGGTCCGCTGTTGGTTACGTAGCAACGATTTAACATGGCTTTCTCGATAAAAAATGATTTTCAAACGTAGTGAAATAAACTTCTTTACAAAAGAAGCAATTGAATAGGAAAATCCCAGTTTATACTTGATTAGCACAATAGTGTTATTAAAATCGAGCAGGTTTTTTAGCGTCGACACAATTTGTCGAACTGAGACATTTTTCAAATATATTTGCCAGAGAACGTGCAAGGGGGGGCTTAGAATAAAATGTTGAAAGCCACGCAATGTTTGCAATTTTTGATAATTGATCGCCAAGTTTGGTGTCAAAAAATGTCTTCTAACAGAACAAGCTTGACGATATTTTCCAAATTTGGCTAGAAACTGGCAAATGCGTCAGTTTATCACAAAGGAAAGTAGAGTTATAATATGCCTGGCGAAGACTGTAAAACATTCTTAGTACGCGATTTTAATGTGGATTTTAATTCCGAAGAAGTGTTTTATGGAACAGGGAAGAGAAATAGGGTGCACTCATGGAGTATGATGCCCATTCGAAACAGTTCTTAAAATGGTGAAGTGCAGTTGGAGTATGCTTAACGAAGATTATAAAACAGTTTTAGTAGGCGATTTTAAAACAGATTTCGATTCCAAAGATATGTTTGTGGAACAAGGAAGAAAAATACGCCACACTCACGAATAATGATACACTTTCCAGCGTATAGGGATGAGGAAGAGAAGTGGGGACGACTCATGGATTATGATACGCTTTAAATAGATAGAACTTCAGTGCATATATAAAAGCTGAAAGTGTTTCAGATTTTAATTTTTTCTAAAATATAAAACGCGTTTTAATGTTCCAGGAAGAAAGTGATGAAGCAGTTTTCAACTATCATACTAAGAATTTTGTCCGGAAATACTGGCGTAAGCGACACCTGAATCCCGCACGTGATGGAAACGCTGGTATATCGCACATAAAACGACCTTTGGATGAGCTTGTACTACTAGGGTAGTCACAATAGCAGTGAAAAAAAGCCTTTGATTGTATACGCCTTTTTTTTCTTCTGTGAAAAATTTTAGCTTTACCTTGAAAAGTATAAATTGTGCTATGACGGACCAAGAAACGTGAAAAATGTCTGCACATTGCGCTGGGTTTAAAAAAAAGTACTGCAACAAAGTACTTTTTTTTAAATGTATGAGTTGTTTGTAAATGTATGAAACTATAATCTAAAAAAGAGACGTATGTTTGAGCGGATTTGCGTGACAAGAAGTCTTCAAGCTCTTGGAAGAAAAATATTTTATTGAGAAGGTTGTTTGAAATAAACATATTGCAGATCGCAGTCTGGGGGTGGCTCAGCGTTATAAAAATCACGTTTATCTTCTACAATCCGCAAGTGGTGAATTGATGAGAAAATTCAGATGCTAACACTTTTTGACGTTACCGAGAAATATACTTGGCAGCGATAACCAACTCCAATTTTAGAGTTAGAAACAATTTAGACCAATGGAATTAAAGTAAGCAAGCAGCGATTGGGTAATTTTGAAAGGCAGAGCATGGCATCAAAAATAATTGAAATGAAGTATGCCAAAATAATAAGAATTTAAGAAACTCAAGAAAAATGACCACGAATATTTATGTGATGTACATCACAGTGTAAATAACCCAATTTCGACATTTAATGACGGCATTTAATGACATTGAATGTGAATATGTTGTATAAAAATCTATCCATTATGAACTGCTCACAGAAATTCAAGGTTTAAAAAGGAAACCGCTACGCTATCTTTAATACCAAATTTAAAGCTTATATAAGAGTTTTCTCGTTGCGGTATGTACTTACTATATTTGCAATATTCATCACTTTTTGCATTCATCTCTTGTAGGCGTGGTATAACGAGATTGAGTATGGCGGGGTATAACGAGATTGAGCATGGCGGGGTATAACGAGTTGATCATACTCATTTTTTTATTCATTCGCTGTTTTCTGTCACTAACAATGTTATACATGTTATTTTTGTGTTGTTTTATGCAGTGCATTAATCCTAAGAAAATTTAATATTTATATTAGTTTTAAAAGCAAAAAGAGATGAAACTTCATTAAGAGTTGCTTTTTGTCGCTAAAGGTGGTGTGAAATAAGTAACAGATGAGAATATGCCAGAAAAAAATTAATACAATTTATCAAATTTAATTCATTTCCTATCATGCAAATTATTTTAAAATTTGAATTATGATGCTGCGGACTGTTAGACTTTGGTTCGAGATAAACATTCTATTTCTACGTCTGATTTTTGCATTGTAAGGTTAAGTGAAATGAGTAGGCATTTCTCTTCGCTCAAATATATAAACAGTTTGTTTTTAAATAATATCTTAATTCTGTATTTTGAGACATTAGTAGGCAATATTTGTACTCACCAAAAGGTTTATTAGGAACATTTGAGGGTTTAAAATTAAATTCTATACCCATTAAATTATACACTAATTTTCCCCTACCACACAAAAACATATATATAAAGAAAAATAATTAAAAAAATTCTTACTTTGACTATAAGCTGTTTTGACCTTTTCTAAACTTAGAGTAGTAACAGAATTTCTCACATTTTCAGGGATGTTTAGTTCCCCCGAAAGATTTTTGGAGACACAGAAGGGAAGGAAAAAAAATAAATTCAATTGCCAAACATTTTTTTTTTCAAATACAATTAACTGTTTTATGAGTTTAAATATTGTTTGTAAATGTATGAAACTATAATCTAAAAAAGAAATATCTTACAAAGCAATTTATGTGTATTTTTGATCAAAAATAAATTCTCATTTTACCTCAACATACCATGTATTGGAAGTATACTATGATTTCGCTTGCAAAAGTTTCGATCTTTACAGTCTTCCTTTTATATCTATGTGCCATTTTATTTTTATGAACTCTCAAACAAAAGGGTGTGCTTGTATAAATAATTCTTCATCTTCATTTTTACATAGTTGCAGGATGAACATCGTAAAATATCTCTAACAAAAAAGATTTTGCTATAAGAAGAAATGTTGTTGTGTTTGAAATTGAACAGAGTAATAACGGGCAACCTGGGAATATGATTCAAGAAATTTTTATTTTGAAAGATATTTTAAATCGCAAAACTGTTGGGGAGAACGAATTGCAAAACGCTTTATTTTTATTTTAAATGAAACATTAATACAGATCCTTACGAATTCCGAATAGTCATAATTCTAAAAAAAATATATATGCAGGTTGTTCCTGCTGGTTATCTATTAACGATAAGTAAGCAATGTAAATTAAAAAGACGTTCAATATCACCTCTGATGATTTTTGCTTATAAATACAAAGTTTCATGATGGAAGGATAAAATGTTTTTCATCTCATTCATATTTAGTGTATGGGGCGCATTTTACTAAATTGATTTTTTTTTTTTTTTGTACGGATGTCGTATTCAAATTGAAGAGGCACTTTTTGAAAATTAATGAGAATAATTTTTCTTAACATGGTCCTTTTCACTAGCTTATTTTGAACATTTTTTTTTTAATTTTAGATTGTCTACTCATCTGTAATGAATAAAGAATTAAAGTACGTAAAAAGCACTCAAAATACTGGTGTTAAATGATAAAATAAATAAAAACTATGTTTTTCTTTCACAAAGTTCTTATTTATTTTAAAGAATTAAAGTGCTTTACTATCCGTTTGAGACAACCTGTAAGAATTTTTCAGTAAGCGATACGACTTTAAAATAAATTACTGAAACTTTCGATATTGTGATGCTCAGTTAATGCACATTTGGAACAATTTTACATGCTTGTTTGTAGATTTATAATAGCGTAATTTTTAAGTAATGGTAGTACTTTTTTTAATTGGAAAGAATAATTTCTGGACGTCCATAATATGCGAGCTTTTCTTTTTCATTAGTGTTTTTTATTCAATTAGTAGAAGTTAAACAGTTTCCCCTATCATAACGCTAAATTAACTGCAACTTTTAACGAAGAAACTTTTCACAAAAATAGTTGTACTGATCAGTTTAAGTATTATTTCATAGTCAAATATTGAGCTACATCTACAGATTATGTATTAAAGTAAATTATAATATTATCTATACATACAAAATTGAAATACCTTGATTTAGCAGTTTTCCATGTATATTTGAACTGATTTATCTTTTTATAATATGCAGGATGGAGAAAATAAATGTTTATGAAATCGTTAATGAAAAATATGGAATTTACTGTTTATTACTACTTTGGATGTGTTAAAACTACTACATAAGTATAAATAATTCTAGCCGTAACTATATATTTACATAGCTTAGAGTGTTTAAATCCTGTATATCTTACTTTACAGTTCATATTCTGTGTCGAGTGTACTTTTATTCATCTAAAAGCCAGAATTTCAAAATATAACTCACTATTTGACTCTCTGACGTTACATCAAAATACTTTCACCATTCCATAATAAAAGCACGCTATTTTCGAAAAAACTTTCTTTAAAAGTGCACTTATTTAAATGCTAAAAAAAAGAAAGAAACGCAGTCACACTATTATTTATTTGACTTGATTCGTGATACTAAAACCTTAAAACATCGTAAATTCTGTGTTCTAAAACTCTCTACCTTTATCATCTGCTTGTTTAAACCTTTCACAAACTCCGGATTATCTCGAACTGAATGGCCACACAAGCAGAAATAAAGACTAGGTTTGAATTTTTCAAGTCCCCATAAACTATATAGCGTCGCATGTCTCCCAGGAAACTGATACAACTTTAAAAAAGAGATTTTCTGCATTTTACATCAAATAGAAAGGGCAAAGAAAGCTACAGGTTAAATAGGTAGTATGACTCTGGGAGGATTTATTTTGAAAAATACCTTGAATTCCAAAATTTAAACAATTCCGGAAATAAATTTGTGTATGTAAATTGTGCCATTTCTGAATACATGCAGTTCAAAAGTTTTACAGCTACTTTAAGATATTTTAAGACAGATGAGTAAATTCTGCAGTACCTAAACAAGACTTGATCAAATAATATGTATGCATAGTTTTGAATACATTTGATTTTCATTTAATATTTATTAAAACATGTTTTTACAAATATGCGCAGATTTCAAAGTAAGTAATTTTTTCTGTGCAAAATTTCATTTAAACAAATTTTCATAAAAATTTATTTACATTATGCACAATTGAAAACGATTTTGATTTGATCATTTAGGTTTAAAATTTATGGATGGTAATTATCAATCGCCATTATCGGATAATATTCATAAACCTTCTGTTAAAGAAACATTCATAAAAATAATTATTTAACACAGGCTGAAACTAAACAATTTATTTTCCCATTAAACATTCAAAAGGAACTACAAATTATGTTTCTTCATGCAAAAGGTACTACCCAAAAATACCTAAATATTGACATATTTGTAAGCTAGAGAGTGCACTTTAAATCATGTATTCTTTTCAATACGCTTCATAATCTCTCTTAAGTATATTTTTGTCCTTAAAGATCGTGTTTCAAGCTATTGGATTTCTTCTACACCTATCAAGCTACAACAAAACACTTTCAGCTCTTCTATAATAAAAATAATCTTATTCTAAAGAAACATTAAAAGAAAATTTATTTAAATGTTAAAAAGTAACTCAGTCACACTGTTATTTATGTGACTTGATCGGGATACTAAAACCGTAAAACATCGTAAATCCTGTGTTCTAAAATTCCTAACTTTATCTTTTGCTTCCTGTTACCTTTCACAAACTTCGGATTATCTGAAACGGAATGGCTACGCTGGTAGAAATAAAGGCTAGTTTTCACTTTTTTAAATCTCTAGAGACTGAACAGCGTCACATATCTTCTAGAAAACAGATACGACTTTAAAAAAGAAATGTTCGGCGTTTTAGATCAAATAGAAGGCGAAAAGAGAGTTAACGGCTAACCTGGGAATATGATCGCAGGAAGTTTTATTTTGAAAGAAATCTTTGAATTGCAAAATTTTCGGGATTCCAGAAAGCTTTCTTCCTCCCTTTTTTCATGCAAACTATGCCATTTTTGAATACCTGCAGCCTCACAGTTGCTTCTGAATGCTTAAATTTAAAGCGTGGTAACATTTGAGGAAAGTAAACAACATTGAGATCAAAAGTACATTTCTAGAGTTTTAAATTCTATTAATATTTAGTTGATGTTTATTAAACATCGTTAGACGTTACACGTTAAGACGTTTAGATGTATATCTATGGATTTCAGCCCATATAATTTTTGTCCATGAGAAATGTAAGTTAAACACCCTATTTCACAAACTGTTAAGATAAAATTTTCTCTAGTTTATAAGATCTATGAGTTCGGGATATTGAAATGGAAATGTTATAAAAACCCTTCACTGCCATTATTGTTTATATGATAACTTTCATAAACAGTTTTTAAGAATGTTTTTGGATGATAAAATTTTAAATTACCAAAGATGAGAAAATGTTTCTTCATCGAAATGTATATAAAGCATAGGTTAAAACTAAACAATATATATATATATATATATATATATATATATATATAACCATTGGAAAAGAACGATGAGAAATGACCACTTTTTTTGGTTTATTTTTTTTATTTCCTAAACATGAGCCAGAACGTTTGGTAATATGTAAAAACCCAATAATATTAGACAGTAAAACAAGTAACAGTGTTTTCTGCCGATGGTGGTTTTTAATGTTAATGCACTTGTTTAAATGTTAAATAATGTATTCTGTATAACACCCAAATGTAATCGAAGAAGAATGTTTTTTTTTCTCTAAAAACAATTTTTCGATTAATTAAATAGTATTAATACACCGAACCAGGCTTTCTAAAAATTGGGAAATATTTCGTGTATTACAAATGTACACTTTTTTAATTGAAATTCCTGATAAAAATATTACAGTGCGGTTTAAATTTCGATTATTAACTCCGAAATTTAACCATAATCTTACAAATGATCACAGATGAACAATCTTCTGTACTTCGAGGAATGCCGTTTTTTCATAATAAATCCAATAGTGCCTCAAAAGAAAGACCCAGTAAGCATTTTAAATACAAATTAGTTCTCAAAATGAAATCAAGCATTTATCCTACTTCAAATCATATTTCTTTGCAAATCATACTTTATAAATACGCTATTTTTTTATTTTTATTTATTTTTTTTTTTATTCTACAAAGTTTTTGCTAGCTCTAATTCGGAGAAATATTTTTGTAAAATCACCAAAATTTTTGTAATCAAACGAAACATTTTGTTAGTTTAACAAAAATTTTGTTAAAACCAATAAAATTATTCGGTTTAAATAGCGCCAATCAAATTTATGCTGCATCATTTTTTTTCAATTGAATGAATTTTTATCCCCTTGTACAGGTGAAAGTTGAAAAATCATAAACCCTATTTTATGCGTGTTACTTTATGTGAATAATATAATTTTGTAACAAAATAATATAATTTTGTAACAAAATACAAATCACTCGAAATTTTACTGGGAACTATTTAAGCTGCTGAGTTCTTTATAAAAGAAAAATATTGAATTATAGATGTAAACAGAAATCCAACTAGCAGTAAAATGAAAAATAGATATACTGATGAAATAAATAATATACGTAAAAAGAGTGTTTTATTTTGCAGTTAATTGCCTTAAATTTTAATAAATGTTTACCCTTCAGTGAAAAATATTCACGGATGCCTACAGAAACCACGATTCTAACTCTCTTTGTAATGTACGGCTAAGAATGTAATTGTTCAGGTCTCTAAAAATATGGAAACCGATTGAGGAGAGAATTGTATTTAATGAAGTATGTGGAAGTGCTCCTCACAAACGCTTCTGCAGCGGAGTCAAAACAATCCTAAAATATACGGAATATTTGGACTTGATGGCGTGATTCAATTTTTTCGGAGTTTCGCAAAGTAAGGCAGTACTTTGATTATTCTTGCAAACACCTTGCTATTCCTGTTTCTCGGCCTTTAAAGTGTTGTCGGACCCTCACAAACTCCCCGATCTCAATCAGAGCTCCACTAACGAACAAATAGCAGTAGTGGTGAACGTTTCCGCTATTACTTCCTTATTACCAATGGAGAAAACTTCTTATACCTACCTAAGCTCAAAAAGTGATTTACTACCCTTTTTACTAAGTACGAATCTTACTCGTCTTCTATTATCCATGTGAAGCTATTGAACTTTTATCGCAACTGGCGTTTTTATGTACATAACAGCCTTTCAGATAACTACATCTCTTTACTAAGTGACCCCATAAGAAAAGGAAGTATTATGGGGTATAAGTTACCTTCAATATTTAGTCCGAATGCGCAGGGCATTATAATTGGCAAATAAAAAAATGATGCTGCAAAAAATGTTTCAATGCAGGTCATGTTTTCAAGGATTATTTTCTAAGTGCTTTAATTCAATTAAAAATATTACTGCTTGTGAGAAGCGGTATTCAAAATTAATTTTTCTGAGAGAAATACTTGTTTTTTTTATGGAAACATGTACTTAATTGATTAAACAGTAAGAAAAATGTGAATTTCTATCCCGCATGATCTTACGACCTTTTAATTATAGATTTAATATTTTGCATTTATATAAAATATTATTCAAAAAATAAGTTTGCCATCAATATGTCTTGGAATTTATGTACTTTTTCTTTTCCATTTAAACAAAATGATATTATTGAAAATAGACGTTATGAACGTTTGCCCGAACAGTGACCGAACGCATAGAGTTGGGACACGAAAAGTGTTTGATTCAAGCCCAGAAAGCGCCTGTTGACCTAACCGTTCGGAAATTTCTGTGGTTGTCTCCAAAACTTCGCGTAAATACGGATTAAGATGTCTTATGTACGGATTAAGACCCTACATGGAAGGTAGTGTCCTCGACCTAGATCCCTCGGCAGATAATTGGCTGTATCCCTACAAATCAAAATCGTGAACGTTTAAATTAATAATAACATTAAAGGTGTAAATCTGATTTATGTCTTCTAACGTACATGCAATCCAAAATGAGGTATGGAGATAATATTATTGTGATTGAAAACAGCGTTTCCTTAAACTATACACCATACATAGCGTGTGCTATCTATCTCATTACTAAACATAATATAATTATCAATGTTTAAAAACCAGAATAATTCAGTTACAGCTGCCACCATTTCCGATTTCCTGAAAAGATCTAAACTAGTCCATAAAACACCTAATTAAATTTATTATTTTATGACCTGTAAACATATTAGCAGCATATTATTTAAGGAAACCAAATTAAAAATGCTAAAAAATGAGGAAGCTTGCGAACAGATTGCTGTTGTGTTTTGGGGCAAACAAAAACAAGTTCTTTCATGCAAGGAAACGCTGAAATTTATGAAGGTAATCGCGGAGCTCATTATTCCCAGAAGAAATTCTGTTTAGCTTATCTCAGGAACAACAGATGCACCTCAGCATAGAAAAAAAAGTGCAATGAATTATTGTCCTTAACGAAAAAGAAAAACATAAACTGTTGACTGTCGACCAGGGAATGCGGTCAACGTAAAAAGTGAATAAGTGCATTCAGTTTTTTCTTAGTTTAAGTCGCTTTTCTAAGAGGGTTTGTTTGGTTTCTATATCATTTATTTTCTTCTAGTCAATTGTTCATTTAGAAATCGGTCTTGAAAGAAACAAAGCTGATTTTTCTATTTCTTGTTTCATCCCAGTTACTTTTTATAAATATGGGTATGTGTATTTCTTCTCTCTGTATTTCGTTTAAGGGTGAATTTTTTTTCTTCTGTTAAATAATGCAGCATTTCTAACAGCTTTTAAAAGAATTAATACACGAAAGGCATACATGTTTTTGAAAATGAGTCTTTGGTAGCCATTTTATTTTCCTTTACAAACGGTTAAAGGCTGTGAGTGTTGTGAAACACACAGTAAAAAAATTGTAAACATGCACTATTTCGAAAAAAAAACAAAATTAGCAGCATGGATTTTACTTGCATTCATCTAAAAATCACAGAAACGTTTGTGAAGAAGCATTATTTCTTTTTTTATCTTCACACTTTCTTCTTTAAAATATTAAAAAATCGTCTTACGTCGTGTTTTTTTAATGAAAATTCTTATGCTTAATTTCATTTAAAGGTAACTATGTATTTCTTCTACAAAAATTATTGGTTTTGTTTATATTCTTTTCATGGGAATTCCATTGCCTAATTCGCTTTCAATTTATATTTTAATAATGGATTTCAGTTATGAAAATATTAAGTTGTGTCTCATTTCTTCTAAGATTAGCTAATACACTGCCAGTAAAGTCACTAAACATTTTTGTATAAATCTTTCTTTGATATTTGATCCTTTATTGCTCTATTTTATATGCATGTTTTATGAACTACCATGTTTACAGTTGTATGAATTACGATCACCTTTTGGGTTCCATCGTAGATGGTCTACAGTATTTTGTGTAAATATTTCTTTTTGAGTATTTTGTATTCAAAATCTATCAATTTGATATCACATTATATTAAAATTTAGCATATAATAAACCAATAAAGTATCTTTTTATTAACATGGTGAAGTAATTACTTAAGTTTTTTTAAATTATTAATTATTTAGCCTTGTGAATATAATTAAGTTTGAAAAATAATTATAGGTTATTTCCGTTGAAATAAATGATGATGAAAAAATATGCTTTGAAACTATTTATTTAAAAAATATTCTTTAAAATAAGCATAGTAACAATTACGGTCTGATGGTTGCTAAAGATGAAAAACACTTGTTACACGAGCAGTGAAATAGAGGTGGAGTGACTTCAAAAACAGAGTTACATTCCAATTTGCTATGCGATAGTGCTACTAAGGTTATAACTATTAAAGCGCTGGCTACTCAGTCTACTACATAAACCTACAAAGTTTGTTTGTTTGTGGGATTACGGCCGATTAGCTATGCATGGGCTCTAGGCCGAAGGGAGGGGTGCCCGCCGTACGGGTCTTTCTAAGGCGTCCTAACACGTATTGCGCTAAGTTTCGGTGAAAACCACGGAAAACTCCGAACGGTTAGGTCGACGGACGCGCGATGGGACCCGAACCCTGGACCTTCACACTTTGTCCATCTACCATTTCCAGTGATATAACCACTGTGGCATGATGAGGCTAAACCTACAAAGAAATGGCACCAAACAGATCAAAGGTATTTTTTCATTCAAAATCAAAATAAAGTTTCATGGTGTAACATTCTTTAACTGATGCAGACCATGAATATTGATTATTTAGTTTTATTTGAATAGTAGAAAATAAAGCCATTACAAACTGAAGAGGAAAGCGATAAACATTAATAAATAGCTTACACAGATTTAAAAAAAAGTCTACAACAGTAAAATAATCAACTTAGTAGAATTTACTTAACAATATATGCATTATTATTAGATTTTTATTTATTTACTTATTTATTTTGTGCTAAATTAGGTTGATTGCCTTAACTGCTGTAGAAAATTTAGGTAGCATATATTAAGAATTCCCTGCAGATGTTTCTTCCTCTTTGTCTTTATCTTGAAGAAAAGAATAACATTGTTACGATTGAGATTTTTTTTCATATAAAAAAAACTAACACTTTACTAAAAAAAAATAGAGAGAAAAAACGAAGGAGGAAGAAAAGAAGAAGGACGAACTATTTTCATGCTATTGTTATCTAGGGGAAAAAAAAAAAAAAAAAAGGTGTAAAATTTTATAAGCGAATTTGTCTAATCTTATTGTTTAATTAAGTTAAAAATAGTTTTAAAATTTGATAGAAAATAAATATTAAAAGAAAAATATGCTCTCAAAAGTGTTTCGTATCGGGTTCTGAGAATTAAAAAAAATATTGTTCACATGTTTACAGAAATATTTAAAAATAAAATTAGCATATGCAACATGTTAATTAAAGGATTAATAAAAAAAAATGACTGTTTTAATGTTCAAATTTACTGCAGTCGTTCAAACATTTTCATTTTTTTACCGTGCATAGTACTCACAATAATGATTTCTAAGAAATTGTCTGTGTGTGTCTTGAAAGCATTTTGAAATAATTACAAAATACTTATTGAGATATTGAGAATGCTTTTACTAATATGATATTCTTTCAAGCATTCTTTGTGAGGCTAAAAATAAAAAATATTATTTTAAACTGACAATTAATATATACACATTAATTGCCTAAAACAAGCTTCTGCTTGCAAGCTGCATTGATGTTTATTTAATTTAAATCAGGAATTAACGACGTCTTTTTTATGTTTAGTTTCAGCTTAATAAACAGTGGCATAAAGAATTATTTACTGTATTTATAAAAAATTCTGGTTCATGTCATCAGATATTGTACAGAACATTCATATATGTTTACTTTAGTTTGGTGGGGGAAATACGTTTAAGGACATGAGTGAAACCAAGTCTTAGAAATAACGATCTTTTAAGTATCTCTAGATTTAAAACATTCATCCATTCTTGGTAATCACAGTTGTTTGTAGCGTACGCTGCCTTTCAGTAATATTTAATGGAAGGAATTATAAAATTATTTTAAAATTTATGCGAGACTTTCTCGTAATGTTCTTTTTAATTACAAAGGTTTAAATTTAAATTTTATTATTCTTTGTAATTTTCATTCTACAGTAGATGTTTTTCAGACACATAAGATCTGCTGGGACAGCATCGTGCAAAAGCAAATCTAAAGGCAAAAAAATACAAGAGTAATCGAAGACTTATTGTTTCAACTATATTCAAAACTTTTAAAATCCGTATGTCATGATTAGAGAACTAGAATGCTCTAATGAAAATTTGTTAAACACCATATCAAAATGTTTCGAAAATATTAATGGTTTCAAGCACGTATTTTTCTTTAAGTGATTTAGAGACCCTTTAAAATATTTAATTAGAAAACCAATCAGAGGGAAAAATAAACGGTTAAATGGGATACACATACCCTACTATTAGTTAAATATATATCTTTCGAGATATCTTTCAATGATTATCTGGAGCTTTCAGAGTATCGGGATAGATTATTACGGTTAAACATATGTAAAATAAAGCATTTACATATTCACATAAAGTTTTATACAACTTGAACCATTTTTCAAATAAATGTATTTAATTTCAAATTTTTAAAAGGTACCGGTAGATATTTTTAAAGAACTTATTTGTAAACTATTTCCACATTTAAGGATTTTCATTAGCATTGACGAAATCATTAAAACTATCCCTGTGAAATGATTATTTGCAAATTGATGAAATGTTTATTTGCATGTAAAATATCAATATTCAGAAAAATGAAAAAGTCTTCAGAATTTCTCAGAAAGATGAGAAAAATAATCAAAGTTTGTGGGGTTACGGCCGATTAGCTATGCATGGGCTCTAGGCCGAGTAGTAATGTTGTTTAATGGGTACCAGACTTAAGATTCTTTATATTCTCATCTACGACTGTCGTTATGATTTTCCTGTAAATTTTATAAAGTGTCA
Organism: Cheiracanthium punctorium; assembly: GCA_038373885.1. Lineage (NCBI taxonomy): Eukaryota > Metazoa > Arthropoda > Arachnida > Araneae > Cheiracanthiidae > Cheiracanthium > Cheiracanthium punctorium. The sequence continues at coordinate 516,129 of JAWZYV010013541.1, read as the reverse complement.
TAAATTCTGGATACCTTATATATAATATCACATATTTAATAAAATAGTATTTGAAGACCAATATCGTCATTGTCTGGTTTGCACGACATTTTTATTTACATTTAAATTACAACTGTCAAATATGAGTGAAATAAAATAACCCCAGCAAAGTAAATAGCATTGAATAACGCTGTTTAAGAAAAGACTCAAAAATACTTTTCCACGGTTTAAGAAATTTAATTTTGATGCCAAAGAAATTTCAAAATTTCGTATCCTAATTCTGTGCTTGTCACAGTAATAACTTATATTTGACACGGTGTTCTGCAAATCAAACGGGAATGTGTCAAGTTTCTTCAAAAACTTGCGTTTGCTGAAGGGAGAAATAAGTTTCCTTTTCTTAAACCCTGAAACATATTGCTTTCTTTGACATTTTACGATACACAACACTTCTGCAGTGGTCCAACTATAATGAGAGCTCGAGGAATGGTTGTCAAAATAAGACTTCTGTTCATTTTCGAAAAATATCGATAAGGGTTTTCCAAACTCGTCATTTAAAAACCTCGTTATTATGTGGTTTAAATCTGAAATTATGTGTTTGATTCTCTGCCAATAGTTGTTTAATTTATACGAGTACATTATATATTTTAAATAATATTATAGCAAACTGATCGGGTTTTTTAAGTTAGATTTCTATTCACTTTTGTTACGCTGTCGTAAAATTTCTTAGAAATACATTTCTTGTAGACTCTTTTGAAAAGGTGTACGTTTTTCTTAAGGTAAGGTCCCTACCCTCGGGACACTTAATAAAATAAAACTTTAATGAAATATCCATTTTTTTAATTGAAATGGGGTATAAATTAGAAAATTTAAATGTCGTTTCAATAAAATCAATGTAAACTTTAAAATAACGGCCGATTTACGTGAAATTTTGGTGAAGAATTGCATTTACGCCACACCTTCTGTAAGCAATTCTAATAAATATTTTTCTTATACTTTAAAAAAGTTTTGATTTCTGAATTTCACTGTATTTGAATATATTACATATTTTCAATAAGTGATTCTTTCTGTTTGTTTTATTTTCGCCTCTCTTTGCTAGGAATTTTTTTTCCATTAAATGTATTTATCTTTAGTTAGCATTATTTACTTCTGCTAAAAACAGATCACTTTCTATATCATAAAATAAGAATAATTTCTTTAAAGTTTGCAGTATTCTGGAAATCATACGGGAATCTTATTAATTATTGAGTATGATTATATACATGGTGGCTATAGAAAAAGCCCGTATATAGACATCTAGGGCCGGTCTGTTCAACTGATCGAGATGAAATTTAAAGATAATTATTCAGAGACATGGGATCGAGATTCTGTGAATGGCATCCAAGTAGAATTCACGATTAAGGCTGCAGGTAAAGAAAATCTAAATTTTCGAATAGCAGTACCTATATTTTTAAGTCGCAAAAACCCTATATACCGTTCTAACAGTACGTATATCACAACAGCCAATATAAAAAGGATCGGGGTACAAGTGGGGAAATTCGCGTATGACAGAGGCTCAAGACACCAATCATAAAACGACCTTCACCAGATATTCAGCGTAAAAGACCAATAAAAAGCAGTCTGGATATGTCAGTCCTTTCTTCAGATTGTGGGAAAGGATGCAATGACAGCGAAAGTTTACCTGAATTTTGTGCGTGCAATAATGGCTTAGTGAATGCTGAATATCTCACAAACGTGGATCTGTGATTGATATCTTCCCTGAGTCATATGCAAATTTACACCCGTATGCCAGGTTCGTGATTTTATTAGTCTTTCACAAAGCGGTTTTCGTGCTTGCATAATGCGTTCATTTTTTGGTGATATACGTACCGTTCAAACACTTTTTTGAGTTTTTGCATGAACTGAGCATTTTGCAACGGAAAAAGAAAACTATTGCCTTTCGAAAATTTGGAGTTTCTGTAGCTATAACTGGATACGTGAGCGCTACTTTGTTGCCGTTCAGAAAATCTCGAGCCCATACCTCCATCTAAATAACAACTTTTGAACTTCCATCTCGATCGGTTGAACAGACCGACCCCTAGAAGTCTATAAAGCATCAAAGTTTTTTATTGCCACCCTGTATATATATTACAGAATATGTTTATGGAGTTGAAAATATACTTTTCAGAAAGCACTGAAATATAAAAAGCACATAAATCACGAATTTAAACATAATAGAAATTTACCCTTATATTTTAAAATTGAGTACAATTAAAATGATGCAAGTTGCGCACACATAAAAATGGATAAGGAATTGTCCACACATGCTGCTAACTCTTGATACATTTTGCGTCAATAAATAGAACTGAAAGTTTTTTTTCTCAAATTTTCCTTTGTTTTCTATTTCCAGGTATATTTCTCTCTGCGGATCAGGTTCTAACGACTACATCCGTAACATGTGTTATTTGATCTTTTCCTATAATTCAATAGTACCTTTGTTTGCAGCCGTGTTTTCGTGGGAGGAAATGGGAAGCTCTATGAATGTCGAGTGGATGGAAGAAATGTTGTATTTTTTGACTAGAAAACTCTTATTTCAGGTGCTGGTTCGAATTCTTTTATATGTGCTGTGAAAATACATGGAATATTATAAATGGAAGAAGAAAAAAAACATAAATATACAGGGTGTCTCAAAAAGGTAGTAACGGGATTCAATTCTATATCTATTATAAGTGGGCAATGTAAATTGAAAATAAAATGTTCAGAATAAGGTTGGAATAAAGACTCAGTTCAGAAAAAATTAATCTCGTTAATTTTTAAAAAGCGACATTTTAAAAATTTGTATGTGAAACTGTACAAATAATTCCCGATTAGTAAAATGTGCCCCATACACTAATGAGGTGATTGACAAAATTTCAGAATTATATTTGAAAAAGTGACAAAGATAAAAGTTTGTTAACTTAAACCAGCCATTTTCCAATAGCTCCCGAAGGGAAAATCACGTGGATTGATCGCTTTTCAGCTTTTCAAGGGTCGCACAGAAATTACGAAAGAAGAGAAATATATATATATATATATATATATATATATATATATATATATAACTAACAAGTAAAACACAAAACATACTACAAATAAGACATATCTCGCAGAAAAGTAACAGCTATTATCAAGAATTAGAAACCAGATTTTGAAACCAAATAAAGTGCAAGAATTATTGTGATAGTATAATGGAACGGAAATTATAACCACTGTCACCATCTTCAGGGACCACAAACAGTGGATTATAATTTACAGTAAACCAAATAGTAGGGTTTCGGTTGTGTGGCATATCAGAAGAGATATTAACTCCACACATCTGGGCCCTACCCTACTATATAAAGGAAAGAAGAAATCAAAAAGATAACAAAAATTAGAAAGATAATTTTACATACCATACCTTGAGCACATGGAAATTTATTTTGAACAGTTGATATGTGTTGCCAATGCTAAGAATTGTAAAAAGTGAAAAATGGTGTTGCCACTAAATAAATGTGTAAAAGTGGAAAGAAGAAAGTTTAGGAGTTGCCAAATACTAATAGGTAATATTATTAAATTTTAAGAATATCCAGGTATATTAATATAATAAATATATATTGAATAATAATAAATTTAAAAGATTGAATAAAATAAATATTATAGCAAAATTAAATATAACATATTGTTTAAAAAATATAATGATTATTATTATTGACTAAGTATGTATAATAAGTTATTGTATGACAGAAGATTAATCTAGTAAATAAGAAAAAAATAATGTTTAGAACAGAATAATCACAATATAGGAACCCCGTTTTTTTTTTTTTTTTTTTTTAATTCCTCCAGATATATATATGCATGCATAAACACATCCAAATTGTTTTTAAACATATTACTTTTTTTTATTTTTATATATATAAGAGAAAAACTTCCTCCGCCCAACCCAACCATCCAATTACAAACTTAAAACCAAAACCCCACCCAACCTCCAGTAAATTAACAAAGACATTAGACACATCATTTTCAAGAATTGTATATAATGGATTTTAGGAACTTAGTGGGATAGTTGTATTGTCTAGCTGACAGAAATAGAGATTTAAAATTGGAGACTTTGAAATCATCAGAACATAGAAACTTGATTCTACAGCAGTGATTATAGATGATATTGCGAAATACAGATTTATGTAAGCAGGAGGAAAAATGAGTAAAGCTATTTACTTTAAAGCTAAAATCTTTACGCTTATCATATATATTGAAACTAAGGCTATTTCTAGGAGTGATGGAGATACTTAGATCTAGAAAACTAACAGAATTGTTAAGCATATCATTTTTAATTAATTCCAGAGCAGATGGATATTTTATGGGGAAGATAATGTTATTATTATTAGTAGTGTTTACAAGTAAGATATCATCTATATATCGTTTAAGAATGATGTGTGTATTAGTATATTCTTTTTCATAGTAATATAAGTAAAGATCTGCAAGGTAGCTAGATGCTGAACCACCTTGTGGTATACCATGATTTTGTAGATATATTTTATTGTTATGTAGAATAAAATTATTATAGATAATAAATTTAGATAGACAACTGAAATATGTTACATCAACATGGGAAGGGAGCTGAATATTGTTAACACAAGTTTCAAATAATTCATTAATTACATTGTAAAGGTCGTCAAGAGGAATATTGTTGAATAGATCTTTAAAATCATAGGTATATAAAGAGGTAATATTACTAATAGTACATATTGTATTGCGTAGATCATAACTATTTCCTATAGAGATAGAGTAATCATTACGTTTTATATAATACTAATGCATAACAGACATATATATATATTACCACCCCCCTAACAGTATGTGTTTGGATTCATGTGCAGCCACCCGGTCATCTTTGTTCAAAGATATCTCACGCATAATGATGAAAGGCTGAAATTTTGCAGATCCATTCATTAATGCATGTGAATTTTTTTGGAAGGGGGTCGTATACAAATTTTCAAAAATGTGACTTTTTGAAAATAAATGTGAAAAACTTTTTCTGAAAGCAGTGTTATTTCCGAACTTCTTCTGAACTTTTATTTTTCAATTTATTATTCCCATTTATCTTCAATAGATAAAGAATTAAAGCCTGTTACTATGTTTTTGGAATACCCTCAATAATTTAGCTGCATTTAACAGTTGACCAAAAATTCAAAGTGGTCGTATTTGCAATGGATAACTTTAATTAAAATAAAGAGCATTGCAATATCCCTCGAGGGATCGTAAAACCCGTAGAGGGCACGTCTCCCGGAGGACAGATAGGAAGGGATGACTCCCGTATTTTGTGTGGTTGAAGGAAATCATCTTCCTTCGGTGGACGAATAGGCAGAAGTCCAGACTTTCGGGGTTCTGGTAACAATTATTCCATGAGAAATAAGATCTCTGGTTTTCCTTGGACAGTTTCTCTTTAGCGGACAGTTCTATGCTGATAATAATATTGACATATCCAAATGTATTATTTCTGCTCACGGCTCTAGATGAGATTCACGTTTACATTTTTTTTAAATGGGTGGGAACTTGATCATCGAGGTATTGGCCACTACTAAGGCCTAAATCACTGGCCATTTTATTATTTGAGCCCCGAAAGGACGGCCAGAGTTACCTCCTATAAAGGGACGGACGAGTTCACACCCATGCTCGAGCTGGGATTCGAACCTGAATCGAAGGCTTGATAGAATGTGTGTGTGTGATTATGGCAACGCTACACTAGGGCAATCTGACAAGGGGGATGCCTTGGTAGGAGGACTTTCTAAGGGGTTCTAACGCGTATTCACGTTACATCTGGAGAAAACCTACCAAAACTCCAGACCGTTATATCGACAGCCGCGCGATGGGTCCCGAACCCGGGACCTTCACACTTAGGCCATCTACCATTTTCAGTGGCATAACCACTGTGCCACGGCGAAGCCAAGGCTTGATAGAATGTTTCTTTAGCCATTTTCCTGTTTATAAAGAAACCGCGATTACCTGCCTTACCTGCGATTAATCGATTGGTGTGCTCTGCCCACCAAGAGAATTGGTGTGTGCGAACTAACCCAACATATCTGCTTGTTCGCCCACCAGATCAGTTCTTGACGTCACGAGAAACTCGCCTATTTGTATTTGCTTCATCTCCTGCGGACACGACACCAATGAGGCAACCAATCAAACATTATTATAAAATTTAGAGTTAAAATGGATATTTTATGCCAGATTTTCCATTGTTTTTCTCACATTATCAAAAAGTGCGCATCCCGTTATTTTGGTTTTCTGCTTCATTTATGTGCAGTAAATAATTATTGAATCAAAATCAGTCTTTCATTTTTAAGAAATTGAAACTGTCTGAATCAAATTTTAATGGCTAAAGTTTTCGACGATTTTGAAATTCCGTATCTATGGTTACCAGAAAGATAATGAATCTGTATTTCATAAGTCTAACATATTTATTTCTCAGACATTTTGCAATTGAAAATTTTCCATTTCATGCGAAATGCTATCTCCGATTCCCTTGTTATTGCTTCGCAAATGCGTAAATTGGAAATGTTAGTCTGGCATACAAAAGTTCAAAAAGAAGAGATAACGAGAAATTGAGACTGGATTACAATCATTTTGTATTTCATACTGTATTGTATTTTTTTTAAGAAGTGAACTTTGAGATTATATGAAAAAAATAATTCTCTATTTTTCCAAATATGAAACAATATTAAAGATTGTATGAATTTGTGAACCTAAAATTGTATGCACAAATTGCATTTCCTATGTTGAATGAACTTTGTATATAGTTTACATTATTTTCAATCAAATATGAGCTGCATGAAAACTAGTATAGAATAAAACTAAGCTAAACTATTCACAATTAAGCAGAGTTTGTGGTTTAAGCATGGCGTTGTATCTAACAGTAATCGTTATGAGCCGCAAATTAGCAGTCATTTTTTGCTAATCAGGATTTATCAAAAATATATGTTTGGAGCAGAAATATATCCAGGCTTTTGAAATTTGTTTACTTAAAGAGCAGTGATTTTAACTTTGAATTTTGAATGCAGAATATTGAAAAGCAATTTTCATACGCCATATAATGTTCAGTTTATCAGGCTAATCTAAAGCATTCTTTGTCAGCCTTACTTTTCACTTTGTCATCTTACTTTATTTTAATGAAGCGTTTAATGTAGAAATGTATCAGAACTTTGATTCTGCTTGTAAAACAAATATTTCATATTGGAAAGCTGGTCATTAATTTTCTCACGTTAATTGCTACTTGAGATTTATTTACCTAATAAATATCAAACAAAATAGAGATGGAAAGTTTTCTTTTACAGAATAAAGAAGAATTGATTTCTTTTCTTGTTGTACAATACCGTCATATGATGAAAAAATGACTTGTCAGAGGAAATAAATGAAAAGCTTTTTGTCGTTTCAATTCAGTTTGTCATTTTAACTTTAAAAATGAAAACTTCAATGTATCTAACTAGAAAGTTTTCCAAAAATTCTAACTTGTTTTCATGTATTAGTCTTCAAAAGAAATATAGAAATTATTACTATTAAAGTGAAATGTACAATGGAAGAAAATATATACAATGGCATGTATAATGTTACTATCAATACAGTGAGCTACATGAGACGAAACGTTGTTAAGTAATCAGAACTGTTGCAAGATACCAAACTTTAATGCCTGGCCCTGTACCACATTATGCTGCTTGGGCACAAATCCAGGGTCTTTGCAGGCGAAAGCAGTTTCGGAACGGAATGAGTCTGAAAGGATGGCAGATGTTTACGTTATGTTGTTTTAAATCCCCAATAGGTTTTCATGCATAAAGAATCAAACAAACGACAACGTAATGCAGCAGAGCCATCAACATATAGTTAACAAATCACGATAATGTGTGTGATGACTAAGGGCCTTTGATTGGATGGATGAAGATCGTTACATTCACAATCATTTCAGTTAAATAGTAACCGTGTGTTCCTTTTGAGTTGAAATGGTTTGGTTACCAGGTAAAACTAAGGCAATCTATACTAATATAATAAATAGGTAAACTTTGGGGTATTAATGTAGTATGTAAAGGATAGTCTCTCGAACGATTGAACCGATTCCAAACATATATTCACTAACAGAAAGCTACATGCTGCGTTAAATACATTCAAGTGTATTGAGAAATAATGAAATCTTTTCACCTTCACAAAAATGTAGCAGCCAGCGCCATTTTGGTTGTTAATTTTGGTTTAGATCACGTGAGTTTGAATTACTTGTAATAATTGGTTTCCTTTTATGTTATAAAAACTTATAAATAAATGAGTCACGTGTCAGTCGCATGACAATCATCTACATAAGATGAAGCTTGGCAAATAACGCTATAGCCAAACATAAAACCACCTTACATATGAGCTATTTCTATAACTACTAGTACAATGTGAGAGAAATGTTTTTGCGTTAGATAGTCCATTCATTGAGAATGTCTATCTGAAAGTAATTTTTTTTTAATTATGAAAGACTCGATATTAGATCATTACAAAAAGATAGTTTGGTCACGTTTGAAAAGGAACAAGGATAAATAATAATACAACGGATTTTGATTTAAAATATTAATTTTTGAAATAAAGTTAATTAAAAGGATGTCTTATTCATGGAAATTATTTCGTTATGGTGTTTGGATGAAAAAAAAAGCTTTTTGGATTTGATAGTTTAATTTTCAATTACTTTAATGAAATGGACAAAATCATATATAATTTCTAATGAGACATATTATAAATATTTATTATCATAATTGACATAGTCCTATTTAAAAATTTCAACAATAATATGCCTAAAAGAAAATCAAAACTTCCTATTCCATTAAAGGGCAGCAGAAATACTCAAAATTGGAGATTTTCTATTGAGCATAGAAATAGTCGTGCAAGTCTCAGAGAGTACGCATGGACAATGCGTTTTAAGGAATTTAGTTCCGAACTTTTGCAGTAAGTGACTAACAAAAAGGTTAAGAATCTCATGGGATTGCCAGTAAAACCGAGGGATACAGTTAGTCACTGATAAGTTGTGGATCGGTGTTTGGATGAAGAATAAAACTTTTTGGATATGATAGTTTAATTTTCAATTATTTTAAGGAAATGGACAAAATCACATATAATTTTTAAGGAGATATATTATAATTATTTATGATCATAACTGACTAGTCTTATTTAAAAACTTCAACAATAATATGCCTAAAATAAAATCAAAACTTTTTAAACGTAGATGATCCCATTAAAGGGATAGAAATACGCCAAATCGAAGAGACTTCTATTGAGCATGCAAATAGTCGTGCAAGTCTGAGACAGTACTCATCGGCAACGCGTTCTAAGGAATCTAGCTCCGAACGTTGTGGGAACTGACTAACAAAAGGGTTAAGAATCTCATGGAATTCCCGGTAAAACTGAGGGGTACAGTTAGTCACTGATAAGTTGGGGATCGGTTCTCCAAGAGAAATATTGTTTAATTAGCAATGGAAAACATCTTGATGATTGTACGTTAACTGAACCGGAAATTCTCTCGACAATTTTGTGCATTTTACTGCAGGCTTTGTAGAATTTTGTAGGCGCGTAGCCCTTTCTAGACTTAGTGTGTTGAGATATTATAGTGTTCCATCTGTTGCATGCGTCACTATAATCAAATTTCAATCAGCATCAGCATCTCGAAATATATAGGGCAATGATGCAGGATAGGTATTTGAAAAATAAATGTTTTATTAAGGTTCACTAAATTATGTGTAGAATTTCAGACCTGTTTCAATTTAAAAAAATACCCAAATAAAATCGGAAAAATCCAACTTAAAGGAAAAGAAAGTCAATTTTCTTATAACAATCTAAATTTTTCAGAGTAAATAATCATTCCCAAGGAGCGAAATGCATCCAAGCTTTTAAAAGAGTAAATATTGAATTATTTGTCAAGTGTAAAGCTGGAGTTATATAACGTGATATTAGATAAAGGACTTTCAAGCTGACAATAATTTGAAAATTTTGACTTTTTTGAAAATAATTTGTTTAAAAGGGACCTTTTTACTACATAAACGATTGACAGTGGCACAGAAAGGTTTCTTATGCGACCGTAACTTCATACTAGGGAGTTATATTACATATGTTTCACAAATCTACAACTGAATCAAGGCTTTCCAGCGAATTTTGCTTTACTATAACCTCAAATTTATCACCATTTAGCTATATAGGATCTACCACCAAGAAATAAATACAATTTACTCCATTCTGGATGCAACTCAAAAATAGAAATATCAATAGTATTATTATTTGAAATGATTAAGCTTCATATGTACGCGTAACTTAGATACTGCTATTTGCTCCGTGTAGTCCCATCAATGTTGTCGTCTAGTTGAATTTCAGACATGAGACGTGAGCCGTGACAATACATGGCTTTGGCAGTACTAAGTTTCTAAACCTTTCCTTCTCCCATCAGCTTTTGTCGGATCCTATCTGTTTAATAAATAACAAGAAAAGTCCCTTTCAGGTATTTGTGATGCAGATCATCACGCATATCTTATTTTAATTATCAATTACTTAATTGTTAATTTTTTCTAAATTTAATCCGTGTTCAATATTTATTCTTTGCACTTTCGATTCGGATTTTCTTCGCTTCGCATGTAAAGTTTTATTTCTGCACCTGCCTTATATAAAATTAATCTTCCGTTTTAATTTATTTTTGTTTTTTACTTCCTTGTACGTAGTATAAGGAAGTAATGTGATCCCGAAAAATTTTAGGGTTCAAATTTCGACAAATAAAACCGATTTTGACTACCCCTAAATTTAATTTAAAGAATTTTTTCGATGCATCTCATCCTAGGCTAGCATTCACGATCCTATTAACGCGTCTGCAACTCATTTTGACCAGCGGCGAGTTTATTGTGGTTTTCCATGCCGTGTGTACGTACGTACGTATGTATGTAACTCGCATATCTCAAAAACTATTGGTCGTAGAATGTTGAGATTTGATATTTAGGATTGTTCTATGATCTAGTTGTGCACCTCCCCTTTTGGTCGCAATCGAATGGATAGTTTATGTACAGGACCTCCCAAAAGATTCGAAATACATTACGCTCTATGGGCCGAAATTCATTAAACTCGCATATCTCAAAAACTATTAGGCGTCGTATGTCGAAACTTCATATTTTGGATAGTTGTAACATCTAGTTGTTCACCTCCCCTTTTGGTTCCATTCGATTGGATAGTTTATCTACAGGACCGCCCAAAACATTCGAAATACATTACGCTCAATGGGCCGAAATTCATTAAACTCGCATATCTCAAAAACTATTAGGCGTAGAATGTTGAAACTTTATATTTAGGATTGTTGTAACATCTAGTTGTGCACCTCCCCTTTCTGTTCCATTCGACTGGATAGTTTATCTACAGAACCGCCTAAAAGATTCGAAATACATTACGCTCTATGGGCCGAAATTCATGAAAGCGTTTTATAGAGGTATTGGGCTATTTCAAACGACTCAGAGGTGATATATGCTGTAAAGAGTTATAAAATGAATTTCTCCATTAAAAAAAGTGTCTTTATCATTTACAGTTCTGCTACAGGAACACTCAAAAGATTTCCAATACATTAAGGTCAATGGCAATTTTAGGAGATTCATCCATTTCAAGCACAAAACCGTCCTACCATATAAGTTAGGTGATGGTCCGACCACGGTTACCTCCTCCCTCAAGAACTATGCCAAAAGTCGCCAAGCTTGGCGATTTTTTTGTGTACGTGTGTGCATATTGAACTCTCAAATCTCAAAAACTATTATGAAATTTCATATATAAGATTGTTGTAACATCTAGTTGGGCATCTCTACTGGAGAGTTTATTTACAGGACCACCGAAAAGAATTTCAGTACTTTAATGTCTATGGACATCTTCAATATAATACAATTGTAGACAGTCATTGTTTGGTACATGCCCAAAATCTCTCCGTCTGTCCTTGACCTTGGCGAGTTTTGCCGAAATGTCGCCAAATTTGGCGATAGTTAGTCATTTGGTCCATGCCCAAAGTATCGCCATTTGTCATCGTTCATGGCGAGTTTTGGCGAAAGATCGCCAAATTTGGCGATAATCTGTCATTGTTGGTCCATGCTTAAAATCTCGCCAAATGTCGTCGACATTGACGAGTTTCGCCGAAATATCGCCAAACTGGGCACCAAAAATTATTTCTTATTTTGTATAACACTAAAACTTTAACCCGTAGAATTTTGAACTTTTGTATTTAGAACTGTATAATAATATCTAACGGTTTTCAATATATTTTTTGACAACAATCGACTGGAAATTTATTTACAGTGTGAGCCAAATGACTTTAAATACATTAAGGTGTATGGATACATTCAATTCATTGAAAGTCTGTGGTCAATGACTACTTTGGCTATCCCCAAAATCTCGCAAACTATCTCAAGTTTGTCGGCTTTTGGTGAAATATCGCCAAATAAAGTGTCAGGAAATATTTTTCAAATTGAACTCAGCTTGGCGATATCGAAATATTTGGCTAGAAATCGCTAAACCTTACTATTATTGATATTTTATCTCTTTCAAACAAATAAGTTTAGAGGAAGTGCGTAGGAAACATTTTTGATTTAATAGACGTGCAAGGAAGTCATGTGTTGGACATATCAGATTTTTTTATTTCACTTTTGCAGATGCCAACCCTAGCGTTTCATTTTCGATGGTTTGTTTATGACCATATAAGGCATCAAATCTATAAATAACATTGGCTTTCATTTTGGGCTACAATTTTGCTGATAGATTTTTTGTTTTGTCCTGTTGGGACGTCGGGGATTCAAAAATAATTATATGGAAATGTATTTAACGCTTACTGGCGCCTTGTTTTCGCACATTGTTTGGCCTGCCCTTTGGCGTGTTTTGCTTCAGTTACTACTTTCTTGGCTTGCGTTTTGTCGACACATTTTTCGCTTTGCTGTTGCCCTGAAAAGATGCGTCACTTTGGGGTCTGCCCGGCCACAGCAGGACTTTATATTTTTGAAGTTCATATAGATGTTGATATGTTAAATAAAATGTAAATGCCGCTTTACGATGTCTTGCTCTTTTATCATGATTTTGTTTTGAGGTGAAGAACCTTTGTAATCTGCCTCACATAAAACTTTCATTTTGGGTTACAATTTTGCTTAATGATTTTTTGCTTTACCCTGTTGGCGCGTCTGGATTAAAAAATAATTATATAGAAATGTATTTAACGCCTACTGGCGCCTCTTTGTTTTCGCACTTTCATTGCCGTGCTCTTTGGCGTTTTTAGCTCCTGTTACTACTCTCTTGGCTTGCTTTTTTTGTCGGCACATTTTTCGCTTTGCTGTTGCCCTGAAAACCCGCGTCTCTTTGGGGTCTGTCCAGACACCGCAGGACTTTATATTTTTGAAGCTTATATGTATGTTGATATGTAAGTAAAATGTAAATTCCACTTTACGATGTCTTGCTCTTTTATCACGGCTTTATTTCGAGGCAAACAACCTGGGTAATCTGCCTCACAGTACTAATAACCCTTTCATCGTCAGCAGATGTAATGGCCACATTTTTAGTTCAAATAGAAAAGTTAAAGAGCTATACTTAGTAACTTTCAAATACATTTTACTTAAAACTTTTATGGAGTAGAAAATGACTATCACAAGAATTTCGTATTAAATTATATAAGGTGTCCCCAAAAGACTATAGCACATTTTGATTGTTTATCCAATAGATATAAGTGTACGATATAAATTAAACAGAAATATTCAGAATAAAGAAGCAAAAAAGACTGCAATAAGAAAAAACTCTCTTAATTTTCATAAAACTTTATACTTAAAACTTTTATAGTGTAGAAAATGACTATCACAAGAATTTCGTATTAAAATATATAAGGTGTCCTAAAAAGACTATAACCCATTTTAATTGTTTATTCAATAGATATAAGTGTACGATATAAAGTAAACAGAAATATTCAGAATAAAGAAGCAAAAAAGACTACAATAAGAAAAAACACTTAATTTTCATAATGTGATATTTTAATTTTTTTATGTCCCACAAACTGGAAAAAAAATCTCAGTAAAACGTGTGTCACTACAGAGTTCATGTACAGAACCTTAGCCAGTCATCTTAAAACTTCTCACATATATATCTAAACAAACATGGTCAGTGTCTATACATGAATTTGAATCTATGCATGAAATATTCCGAAAGAATTTCAGATAAAAATATTTTTGATAAAATATGACATCCAATAAGATATGGGCCTACCAACATAAAATTCTTTTAACTCTTTGCGAAGTTCTGAGCAATTATTTGTGAAATACGTGTCTTGAAAATGCTATTATTTTCTGACATCTTTTCAATTTACAAAAATCCGATAAAATATCATACGCGACACCTCTAAAAAATCTCGAAGAACAACGTATTTATTTTGTATTATTTTTTTTTCCTTCTCATCTGTTATTTTTGCCTTTTCTCAAATGTAGAAATAGAGCAAAACATTTATTTTTGAAAGAGACATTTTCTGCTTTCTTTGTTCTCGAACTGTGCCGTATTTCACTCGTATTTGCAAGAAAAAAACATTTCTCAGTAACAAACTTGCACTTCTAAATTATTACATTGAAATGATAGTTAGCAGTTTTTTAGTTTGTTTTACTTATTCGTTTTTGAAACTGTTTAATTTAAACATACCGAATATGATAATATTTTAGTCATGAGTAATACTTTTCTCCGGAGAAATTGTTTAAGTTTTCAGTTTTAGAATTATGAGGTTTGTTGTTTTTTTGATATTCTTACAGAAGTTACTATTGTCGTGTTTTCAGCAGATTTTTAAAACATCACTATACTTTTATTCTTGTCACTTTCTTGTACCTTTGATTTTTTAGTTAATTTGCTTTTTAAATTTTCACATATTGTCTCATGTTAAAGTTGTAGTGAAAGCTAATTTTAAAATGTATTGAATAACGATTTACTTTAAAAATACTCAAAATAGCTTTGATTATTTAATTTGTCATTATTTTAATTTGTTTTTACAGTTTACATGCACAGCTTTCCCGTACGTCCAGGCCCGTAGAGAAAAAACTCGGGGGTCAGCGATCTGACGGGCCCTCTCCCACAATGATCAAATTGTTCTCATTATAACATAGAAATAAAGTAATTTTCCTTTCACACTGGCACTTTCAATTTTTCTAAATTTTATTAAAAATCTTCATTTTGGTATTGCATACAAGTAACTGTTTTTTTTTCTTTACAAAAAACAAAAGTATTTGATGTTAAAAATGAACTTTTTTCCAGGGCCTGGTCACCGAAAATGATCTGAGTCCGGTTTGATGAGACTGATCAATGACGATCCGTTTCGCGCAAATAGTTTCCACCACGTCGTTGTAAAACTACTCAACCAGAGCCAGATTACTGCATAGGCTAACTAGACCTCTGACTAGTTTAAGAGTCTGAAAAAGGATTAAAATAGTTTAAGCTATATTCTTCAAAAATAGCGTAAAATTTAAACAACACACGCCGGCGTGCGAAAACGTTTGTTTACACTGCAGTCAGGAATAGAACAAACTTCATACCACAGCATTCCGCTATAGAACATCATTGACGTGACAGGTTGAAGCATAACTTTTGTGATTTAATAATTTATGGACTTCAATTAAATGTTTTTGGAAGAGGGGTGGGGACGGGTTAAACCTATACGGCATTGTGAGCAAATGTTTCTGCCTTATCAGTATAAATGTCAAAGATCAGGAGTGACTCCACTCGACTTTCCGAACACTTACGATTAAGATCATTACCAAGCATTTAAATAAATTCTTATCGATTAATAATTCAAACATACATACCCAGTTTAAGCTCAATCGAATGTATCGTTTAAACACTAGCACACTTTCAAGAATTTTCCCCCCATAGGCCATAATGTAAAAGAAATCTTTGTCGTAGCCCTGTAGAAAAACTATAAGTCCTATATACACCAAAATCAATACCGGTCTTACGATGGTGGTTTATAACATATATTCCGAATTTGATCTCAATTGAATGTACCGTTTAGGAGCTATTGCGTTCACTCACATACACACATACATACATCTCGAAAAAATTGCATAAATGCACCAAAATCTCGAAGTCGAATTTTTTCATGATTACAATACTTTCCTTACATGGTACATGTTCGGAAAGTAACAAGGAATGGCCTCACAGGGTCCCCCGAAAAATTCTTGCCTAAGGTTACCGAATGTCACATTCGGGCTTAGCGCTTAACAATGTAGTTTTAGCACTCCGGCTCCAAACCCGCCAAAAAGGTCTCAGCCCTCTCCAAACGGTTTGTGACATTTGCAATCCACTTTTGTTTAGAGCATCAACTTTAGGCCAGATTAAGCCCATATCACACCTTCCTGATCTTCAATTCAGACAATACTTTCGTTCGACTGTTTTCCACAACAGTTGGATCAACAGAATTGTCCGATATGTATGTTCAAAATCCGCAGTCGGTTCGGGAAACATTGAGTATGTCATTCAACTTGTCCAACTTCTCGGACAGACCAACCACAGACAAGCAAATGGAGATACTGCAGTGACATCACAGATTCGCCCTTTCCAGTCAAACCAGTTGAGTGAAGTAGTTGAACAATTTGAATGAAATTGATGAATAAATTGAAGATCGAACGTAGGGAAGGTGTGGTATGGGCTTTACACGAACAACACTTCGAGAAATTTGGTTGTCACAACCAGTTGCAGAAACTCCGTTCCGGTGAATCGATGAGCATGGAGGGTTGCCATAAAAAACAAATTCGGATGTGCTCACAAACGCCAGACTCGCCGATCTGGCGATTGCTACAGCATGTAATTTATAGGTGGCATATCGCCTCTGCAACCTTTTAAAATATTTGGGATATCGAGGATTAAATAAATGTAAAATTTTATTAATGCTTTCAATCAGAGCTATTTCTATATCACCTTTTCATTTTAGAGTCATTTTTTTCTTCACTCATCACTACGATCTGTATCCCTGAGTCTTCCACCATCTTGTGACGTTGAAATAGGGTTCCATAAATTACGATTGGCTGACATTTCAGCAGCCAATAATATTTTCCGCCTCTGAACGAAATATTTGGAGTTGACCATTTCCTAGGTAATCGAGAGGAAATTTCCAGGAAAGAAGTGTCCGCAACTGGTTGCGACAACCGAATTGCTCGAAATTTTGTTTGTGTAATAAGGTCTTGAGTCGGTGCTGGATTTCACGAGTTCTTTCTATCTATACAAAAAGAGCTTTCGGAGTTTAATCTGGGGGGCCCCAAGAAAACCCTAACCCAGGTGGGGACCCCCCTCTTTCCCCTTCCCTCTCGTCTAGCCTGTGCACGTCTGATAATCTAATTAAATTATTTTATGAAACTGTTTCCTAAATAATAATTCTAGATTAGGCACATTTTAAATGTTACTTATTTTTGTTTTGTAAAATATCGCTTTTTCATTTTTATTATTTTTTATTTTGAAGAATGTTTAATGTACAGTCCTCTGTCGCAACTGTGTAGTTACTGTGCATTTTCTACCGAAAATATTAGTGTTGCCATACTCAAAAAAATTTGGCAAGTACTATAGCTGCTACTACTATTAAACTGTAGTTTAGTTAGAAGTTTTCCCTTTTAAACAAGGAAAGAGAAAAAAAAAATACAGCGACTCCACTTTATTTTTCGAAAACTTGATTGCAATAAGAATTCTTTTTGATAACCCTGTGCAAAAGGTATGACTCCTACTTTCAGCGGTATCATCGCAGAATGCCTGACGGTGACCTGCCATATACATGCAGAATTTGAAGCTAGCCGAATGCACCATTTAGACACTAATTCGTCAGTACACTGTAGATCATTTGCGTCCATCGGCCGTAATGTTTAGGGATTCTTTCTTGAATCTCTGCAAACAAACTATCACTTCTACACACACCAAAATCTATGCAGGTCATGTGACCTATATTATAAAACAACCAGTTTGAGCTGAATCGAATGCAACGCTTTGACACTTGCGCACGTTCAATAATTGAGTTCCTCACGTCGTAATTTATATAAGATTTTTTTTGTAGCCCTGTAAAGAAACTGTATTTCTTACGCACACCAAATCCAATACCAGTCTTACAAGGGTACTGTATAATATGTATATCAGATGTATTTAAAGTGTATCCGAAAAAAAGTTTTTGAAAAGTTTTATTTTTTGATGTTACTGTGCACTTTACACATTATTCAGAGATTTGGTTAAAATTTTACAGATCTGCATTATCTATATAAATAAAACAGAGTGTAAACTGTCCGTTTGTCTGTCTGTCTGTCTCTCGCGTAGCTCCGAAACGGGTGATCGTAGAATTACCAAATTTTGTACGGAAATTCTCCAAGACGGGTCTCGACACACCTCGAAGCGATTTTTTCGAAATTCGAATTAGAAAATGGTTTATATTATGTTTTGCCCGATTTTTAGCGATTTTTCTTGCGTATTGCATAATAATGCCGGTAATTGCACTCGCAAGAAAACGATAGTTACATCATCGTATAGAGGAGTAAATTTTCTTTTAAAAACTGTTTGTTCGGACTGTGTAACATAATTTGCAGATTTTGGGGAATTTTTCAAATAAAATTAAATTTGACGCTGACTTTCGTAAAATATTTTTAAAACTGCTGCATCTTGAATTCTATCTGTCATAACTTTTTATATTTCGGAAAAAAAAGACGGAGCACACAATTCGCCCACTTTTAAAAGAAGAAAGGAGGAAAAATATAAATTAGGAGAATTTTTACGAATTTTTAAGTAAAGAAGGATTTTCATTTCCGTAGCACCTGCTTATCAATTTCGGTTTGATATCTTGCGGTTTGGTTGTCATGGATACAGTAACAATGATTAAAATTGCCAGTTGAAAAAAATAAATAAAAACGGGTCCCGCGAGCAGATGATTTCTTTGCTTGGCTCAATTTCCTTTAATAAATACTGGATTTATTTGTGAGAAGAAAAATTAAACTGCATAATCTAGAAAAATTTTTTTAAAGCCTTTATAAATAGCGCAGTCTTATCTCTTATCTTTTTTCTTTTTGTAAAGGGTTGCAAGAGAGGGTGACGTATTTTTAAAATTAAAAAAATGTCCATTTCATGTAGTGTCTGAGGTATTTAACGCTAAAACGTGAACCTAAAAGACAGCATGTCTGAGGAAATAAGACATTTTGAAAGTGAGAAGTTCACTGCAAACGGTCCATTTTCACTTTTTTGATACCGAATGATGCTGACATAGTTTTTTTTTGGTCATTATATTGAAATGATCTCAGGTTATTACATATATGCATTTGTCTGACATTCGGGATTTTGTTTTACTGTTTCAAAAATGTGCTCGAAAGGAATTCTTATGAAAACAATTATTTGAAAAAGGAAAGTTAACATTTTGGCTATTCATTTAGTTATCCATTTTTTAAAAAAGAACGCAAGCTCTTTTAATATAAATGAAATCAACCATACAACGCATCCGCAACACCATGTGTGGCGTATTTTTCTATCTGGGAGGAATTCTTTCAAAAAGCAAACACCGAAGCATAAGGGAAAGCAAGAACCCCGGATTTAAAATGATAATGTCGCAGAAAACAAGAACACGCCAGCTGTGCATGGAAATCGAACAAACACAGAATATTGTACGTCTTTTGTTGGAACAGGGAAAATAGTCAGGAAGGGAAATAATATACGACGTAATATAAACCTACCGGTCGAACACACAGACTGTGCAATAGTGATTATCTTGATTAAGAGGAAATTAGAAATGTTATCGTGTAGTATGTCGAAAAAAAAATGTATACTTATCGTCAGATGAAAAACACGAGATTCTTCATAGAGCTAGAATTACATAGAGCTGAATCGACTTCCTAACAGAATGCCATTTTGTGTGTGTGTGTGTGTGTGTGTGTGTGTGTGTGTGTGTGTGTGTGTGTGTTTGTGTGTGTAGCATTATCTCCTCCTAAACGGCTGGGAGTTGAGTTTCGACGAAATATTTTCTAAATATATTTATTTCTCAATTACTGCTAATGCACTAATGGTGAATGTTTTAGAGGTCGTAGTTTTGCATTTTATTCACTGCATTTTAGACACGATAAAACATCACTAGGGGTTACGTAACGTTTTCGTCTCTTTTGCTGAGAGGAGTGATCAATCCCGCTGAGGAGAGGGCTCGTGAATCTGCAGAGGCATTTTCACTGCAGTACTGACGCCGGAATATTTAAATGCCTTGGTAGATTTAAAAGGCAGCCTGTTTTTGTATTTTTTTCGTGTCTTTAGATTCTAGCATGAGAAGAAGAAAATATTAATAATGATAGAAGTCTAGTCGGATAAATGTTGTTAAAGCATTAAGATATTATTTTTAAGTTTAGCCAATAAAGAATTTGGCATTATATCTTACTGTACGGAACTTGTATAAACATGGGAAAATCACTCCCCCCATATTTTTTCCCCTTTTTGCCTCTTTTCGGCTATTGCCAGAGCATATCTGTGATTCACCTGCTACATACAGTGGTGGTAGTACGAATGTTCTAGAATATTATCCAATATTGGTCTTTCATCAACTTATTTGGTATTTGTTAACATTCTAACTTTTCGTTCCTTCACAGTAACAAATGCACTAAATCCATTTCAATAAATATGTCTGATATTCGCATTTCTGCTTTATTGTTACAAATTCGGGGTCGAAAGAAATTATTTTGAAAACATTCATTTGAGAAACGAAACTTAACATTTTGGCTATTTATTCAGTGATTCACTTAAAAAAAAAGAACTCAAGCTCTTTTAATATAAATTAAATCAACCATATAAGGCATCCGCAAGAGCATGTGTGATATATATTTTTCTTTCTAAGAGGATTTCTTTCAAAAAGCAAACGCTGAAGCATGTGGAAAAACAAGAACCCGGGATTTAAAATGATAATGGTGTAGAAAGCAAGAATACACCAGCTGTGCAAGGAAATCGAGCAAAAGGAAAATGTTATCCAACTTCCCCTGAAACTGAGAAAATAGTCAAGGAGGGAAATAATATGACGTAATATAAACCTACAGGTCGGAGACACAAAACAGTGCAATAGAGAACATCCTGATTAAGAGGAAATTAGAAATGTTATCGTGATGTATGTCGAAAAAAGTATCATTAGATAAAAAAACATTGGGAATTATGTAGAACTGAATCGACTTCCTAGCATCATGTGATCAATTTGTGTGTGTGTGTATGTGTCGGTTGCAGAACAATAAATTTCAAAAATTCAGTATAATAATAAGATTTTTGTTTTCCAAAATATATGTATCTTTTAAAACTGAGAGACATGTTTTAATAAAATTGTATTGTTTTGAAGATTTTTTGATAACTTTGTTTAAATACTGCAAAGCGTGAAAATGAGTCCTAGACGAAAAAAGTATAAATTTTAAAATTTATTTCCTAAGTAATAAAAACGAATGGATGCAATGGGAATATACAGTAGAACCTCTTAATTATACTTTATGAACTTCAAATTTAACCAATTTTTCAATTTCAGATTCAAAATTATGGAATTTTGACTGATCATTTATTTAATTTCGTATGAGCATATACTTGGCACAGATTGGCGACACTGTTTTGAAAGAAATTATTTTTTTTAAATTGTTTTCGTTTTCCAGATGAATGCATATAGAGTCCTAAAAAGCCAAATCAACTCTACCTGCATTCAAATGAAACGCCGTATAGAAACGTTAACACTACACAAAGTTTCAGAAGCATAATTGATACAAAATGGCGGCCAGTGGCGGAATGGAAAAAACGCTTGAAATTGGTAACTTAATGAGAAAAGTTTTTGTATCTTGTTCTTCGTGTATGTTTACTTATTTCTCTCATTTTTTTGAAGTTCTTAGCCTTTGGAAGTAAAATAAAAAGTATGCAATAGGAATGTGCAGTGGAACCTCTTAAAATGTCTACTGTACAAGCATTTGCCCTTTGTCAAATAGCCGTTATGTGCTTTACCTTAATAAGAAAAGCAACACATTTTGCAAAAAGTCAAATTAGATAAAATTCGGCATTATCAATAAAAGTATTAGTGTAAAATGTATAAAATAAAGGTTTTTCTTTTTAATATTGAAAATTAAATCCACCCGTCACATTGCAGCCATAAAGAATTATAAAGTATTCACTTATGTCAAGAAAAAAAAATGAAATTCTTGTGCACACAGATTGTTTGAAATCAAATGTAGTTAATACCGCATGTCTTGCAGAGAAACCGCTGCTTTTATCTCATCATATGACAGAACCAAGCAAACGTGGTCGTATTGTAGAGTACAATCTAAGCACCAAATGAGCTATTGTCATAACATAAAATGGATGTTTCGTTTGTCCAGAGAGTATTTCCCCCTACATAAATTGCAATAAACTAGAAGATACTGAAACCTGTGTTTCCCAATTGCAATCCCTATCACGTTATATACCGGGTGATTCAAAATAGATGTTAAGGCGATTTTTTTTTTTCTTTTTAACCGTAAGTGATCGAAACATACTTCCAATGACAAAAGTTCGTCAAATTAAGAGTAGCTTTCAGATATGGCATTTTTAGTGGGGGCTGTATACATATTAAATACGAAATTTAATTTTTATACCGTCCCTCCTTACCTACCCTTTATCTTTAGGCTATTTTTTTAGGCAAAGAATGTTGTTCTTTGCCTAAAAAATTAATAAAACAGATTCCGTGTCTCTAAGTGGAACAGTTTCCGAGATATTACAATTTGAAAATTTTGGCATTTATCGCCAAGCACTAAGGGGATGTCTCAAAAGGGAGAAAAATGTAATTGCTTTTCAAATGAAGTTAATTTATGTTAATAATCGTTACATAGACAGAGTTAACTTCCGAAAACCTAATTTAGCTAGAATTTTCGAATAACGCATGTTTGGCACTGTACAGTGAAAGTTGCCACACCATAGTAACCCACACCATTATTTTGCCATTCTCTTTTACATTTTATAATTCCTTCTCTATAAGCGTGGTGTAATTACTGTATGACCCCACTTCCCTAAACCCCCTGACCCAACTTCCCTATAACGAGTTTTATCTATTGTGCAGTTATACTTCTGAATTTTCTTTGATATTGGGTTACAAAATGTGTGGCGTTTAAAGATAATTTTTAAGAAAAAATGATCTCGTTAGGATAAAGTATGCTTATCTTTTATATAAATATTCCAGAAATCCATCCTTATTTAAAATAGGAAAGTAAATAATAAATAAAAAGTTGTGTTTAAAAAATTCATACTAAATATATGTCGTGAAAGACACTTTGCATCTCTACGAATATCTGAATGCATTTTGAAAATTCTAAAGGACAATCTGTCAAGTAAAGTATCATTAAAAAGAAAAAAAACACTTGTGTCAAATAAAGCAATACATCTCAATAAAAATATTTTTACAAGGGGGAAAATAAACGCTGGAATTTTCCTCAGCTGAAACTGGTATTTCCTTGATACAACGCATCAAATATTTATGTACCATCACACAAACATTTCTGAAGCAAATTCTTCTGCAAATATGAAAGTCAAGCGAGCAATAAAGATAGATGATGCTACATAAATATGTGAAAAGCACCAGCGACTGCAAATATTGACAGTGTGAGTAGTAGCAAGGAGGAAGAAAAAAAAAGCTATTTTTATCGCAGAAAAAAAAGTCAATGAAAGCTTTTTTCCTCAAACAATAGCGAACAGAGAAGCTAACAATAAGAAAGCGCGTTATCACAGGAGCTATACAAAGAAAGCAGCGTGGAAACAAATTTTGCTGATACGAACATTAAAAGTTTTATACAAGAAATAAAACTGGAGTATTTCTTTTTTTTTTCTCGTCGTTCTTTTCTTATACTTTCTTGTAACAAAAGCGGATGGTGTTCCTGGTGGCAACATTTTCGGTGTTCATTACCTGATAATGAAAATAAAGTATTAACTTTAAAGGTCCAGAATGTGGAAGTGCGAAAACATATTGAAAATCTTTATTGCTAAATAAGGTCGATAATCATGATTGCGTAATGCTGATGATAACAAGTTACAGATATAAACAAAGCATTTTTATATATAAGTGAGCAGCTAATAACATTTTCTTGGAAAAATCGAAGAACGTGTTTTGTAAACGTTGAGTTATATTTTAATGTTATTCGCACCCATTATGGGATTTTGGTATAGGAAAACGATCTTAGATATAAAAGTACTTAAATATATATAAATACGGGAGAGATGGACCAATTAAACATATTTTAAATACATATCTCTATAGATAGAAAAACATACTGAGTTAGTGAAACTGATAACCATTTTACGTGAGATGCCACTATTTTCTTCTCAAATACCTCGTATTTTTTAACTAAAAATCATCATTGCTGAAGGTAAGTCCAAAGATATTCGTGTGGTTATAACTATATAAATAAAGGTTTTGTTATACATGTGATTTATCTAATTTCGATGATGTAATCTAAGGGAATAAGTAGATATCCAGTTAACCTAAAATAACACAGTAAAATCCACTCGCAAGATTCAGTGCTTCTCAGAAAGACAATCTGAAGAAATTAACAACGTCTAGGCAGGAAAGATTAACCATACAATCTTGACTTTTTCAAATGTTGCTTTTAAATAGTAGTTGAATTTAAAATTTAAAGATATAGTATTTTTATGTTTTCAGAACATGACAGATACCTATAATAGGTTAGGTTAGTGTACGAGCAGGGAACGGACTGGAACGAATTTGAAAAATGTAAGGACCCAAAATTATTGTACAATTATCATTCAGTTTGATGCATACCACCTGCTATTTCTATTATTAGTTTAAACTCGTTTCTTTAAAACACCTTATATTTACAGTAAATTAGTTTGACATTCGTACAGAAAACAACGCATATACGAACCATCTTACATTTATTACATTCAAACATGTAAATATAGATCGTAAATTCTTATTCTGAAAAAGATTGAATGAATGAAAAATCATTAACTTAGTTCACAAATAGTAAACATTAAAATATTCTTCCATTTGCTCGGCAGAAACAATGAAACTTGATTTCTAAAACAAATTAATTAGTGCAGATGGGATATTAAAAAAATGCTTATAACTGAATCCAATTAATCGCTTTTTCATTCTGCTCTATCAATTGTGCAAAATTTGCCTTCACCGGATATTTATTATCTTTGCTAAAATCTGCCAGTTGCATATTTTATTCATTTTTTAAAAATAAACTACAATTAAATATTTCTAACATCTGTTTTAATTATTCACAATTTGAATTTACGAAAGCCTAGACTATAAGAATTTATTTACTTTACATTTTTAATTAAAATTTTGAAGCAAAGTAATCTACATTCGCCAAATCATATTTACACAAATCTTATAAATAAAAATGAAATTCTGTTTGTTTGTTTGTTTGTTTGTTTGTTTGTTTATTTGTTTGTTTGTTTGTGGATTTGAGTTGCATACAAATCCACAAAAATGGACCTATCAGCCTGAAATTTTGCACAGATATGTAAAATAATATAGAATAAATCATAGTCCTCTTTAAAACTTTGAAAGTCCACCCGTTCCCGGAATTTAAGAGATTTTTTATGTTCTGCACGCAAAAAGCTTTCCGTAATTGTAACCCCTGTAGTGAAAAAAGTATGAAATAAGGATCGTGGTTGCCATGTGTGGCGATTTTGCCGAATAAGATGTTTTAAATTCTCAAAGTAAAAATAAAAGGATAATAATGATTTTTTTTGTTAGTTTATATTCGTAAGGTTATATTTTTTTAAATTATAATATCGTGTGCATGGGAAATCGGAGCAGGAATGAAATGTTTTATACGCAAAACAATAAGAATTGAAGATTTCCGAGGCTAATATGTTAAAATTTTTTAGTTTGGCGAAAAAATAAAATGGCTCAAATGCCGAGAAAGTGAGTTCTAGCGGTTTGCACAGTTTCCGGCTAGGCGCAATTTACTGAGAGCTTAAGGAAACGGATTTTTGAAAACAAGTGCAAAGGTTTTATTAGAATACAGCGTTAAATTTTAATGATCCGTGCGAAAATAATGCAGTTATTAAGGGATTTCAAGCGATCTATCTTCAGCATTCTCGCGATTTTGAGGAGGATTCTAACGCTTGGCGCTATTTATCGTAATTTAATCGTCTGCTATTTGGGTTATGAATACACCTGCGTATAAGTTTTTGAAATTTTCATTCAGTTGGAATTGTGCATTTTTCTGAGCAGCTTTTCTGCATCTAATGTATTACATCCAGAAAAAAGGATGTTAGAAATATCAATTTTAATTTTGTTTAATCACACTCATGAATAATGATACACTTTCCAACTTAATGAAAGAAGAACCGAAAATAGGGAAGACCCATGGATTATAACTCTTTTTATATATAGCACTTTAGTGCGTATTTAAAAATCTGAAAGTGTGTCAGATTTTCTATGATTCTAGCGCTTGGCGCAATTTAATGAGAGGGTATTTTTAAAAACAAGCGTAGGTTATCTTATAAATAAAAATGAAATTCTGTTTGTCAATTTGTTGATTTGGGTAGTATACAATTCCACAAAAATGGACCTGTCAGCCTGAAATTTTACACAGATATGTAAAATAATATAGAATATATGATAGTCCACTTTAAAACTTTGAAACTCCACTTTATTTCCGTTCCCGGAATTTAAGAGATTTTTTATGTTCTCCACGCAGAAAGCTTTACGTAATATTAACCCCTGTAGTGAAAAAAGTGTGTGAAATAAGCATCTTGGTTGCCATGTGTGGCGATTTTGCCGAATAAAATGTTTTAAATTCTTAAAGTAAAAATAAAAGAATAATAATCATTTTTTTAGTTTATTTTTTTAGGTTATTTTTTTAATTATAATATCGTGTGCGCATATGAAATGAGAGCAGGAATGAAATGTTTTATACGCAAAACAATGAGGATCGAAGATATCCGAGACTAATATGTAATTTTTTTTAGTTTGGCGGAAAAAAAAAGGCTGCTAGGCCGATTTTTAGAGAGTTAGTTCTAGAGGTTTGCACAGTTTTAGGCTTTTTGGCGCAATTTACTGAGAGCTTAAGGGAATAGCATTTTTGAAAACAAGTGTATAGGTTTTCTTAGAATACAGCATTAAATTTTAACTATCCGTGCAGAAATAATGCAGTTATTAGGGCATTTCAAGCGATGTAGCTTCAGAATTCTCGCCAATTGAGTACATTGATTTAACTTGGGGGAAATCCGCCAAATTTCAGAAAATTGAAATCTTCGCATTTAGTACATCGAGGTAACGATGAATAAAACATGTTATAGTTGATAATTTCAAAAATGCGGCTGTATTAAGGGATTCCACTTTTCAAATAAATGCCTGGCGGTCTAACCATTTCCCATTTTGATTGCTGCTAAGGCAATGCTTCGAATGATTCCCTGAAAAACTCTTGCAAAATGGCGTATGCTGGCACTTTGGCGAGGCTTAGATTTGAAACTGGATTTTACTTGAGACTGGTATATACGTATAATAAGACTGGTTATAGATAAAAATGAATGTTGGTATGTGTGTAGGAGGTTGAAAAACTCCAGCACCGTTTCACCGATCACCATGAAATTTGGTTCTCCTAAGTCCTTTATCATGGAGAAGGTTTTTATGCTATCCGTTTTCCTCTAACTTTTCACTAGGTGGCGCAGCAGAACGTCGAATTCTATTCCGTTTAGCCGTTTGCTATGCGAATATCGTCCAACCAATTTCGATGAAATTTGGTACACGCGAATATTAGAACACGGAGAATATTTTTCACTATCCATTTTGCTGTAACTTGCCGCTAAATGGCGCTGCAAAGCATCAACTTCTATACCGTTCGACTGATCAGCATAAAATTTTTTATACTTACACATTTGAGCACGAAGAATATATTCTAACTGCGTTACTTTTGATGTTACTCGCCACTAGATGACACTGCAATGCATTATTATTTTAACTCACCACTAGATGACGCTGCAGCAGGCCAAATTTTTGACCATTCAAACGGTGGCTATGAAAATCAGTATACATAGCTATTTGAACAATGAGAATATTTTGGCGTTATCCATTTTGCTATAACTCGCCACATGACGGCGCTGTAGCAAATCATTACTTTAATTAACCACTAGATGGCCTTGCAGTGTATCACTTCTTGACTGTGCGAATGATCGCTATGAAAATAGGTATACATAGATATTTGAACACGGGGAAGAGTTTGGCACGATCCATTTTCCTATAACTTGACACTAGATGTCGCGTCAACACATGAACTTCAAGACTATTCAGCCGATCGTCATGCAAATTCTTATACATCGATATCTGAATGTGAAGAATATTTTTGCCGTATCCGTTTTGCTAAAACTCGCCACTAGATTGTGCTACGCCGCATCGCCTTCTGCACCGTAAAAACGATTGCCTTGAAATTCAGTATGCATGATTATTGAACACAATATAACGCGATATCCATTTTGCTATATCTCTTTATTACAATAAATAGTAATCACAACAAATATTAATATCAAAAAGTCCATTCATTCCCGTGCGAAGAACGGGTACTTCAGCTAGTTAAAATATAAATATATTAAGCATGGGCAACAATAAATCTTTTGTTTGTAGTATTCATTGCCATTCATGAAAAGTAATTCTACATCAATCTTTGAAATTTAAATTCCAAAGTATGTTTCTGTGACTTTATAATAAAATTATAATATATATATATATTATATATATATATATTATATATATATATATATATATATATATTAATTTCAACAACACGCAAGTTTAAATGATATGAATAGTGAATCCATGTAAATAAATAAAAAAAAAGACAATCAATATAGGGATAACTCTAAAAAATTGAAGATATGTGAGCAAATGGAAAATAATTTCTAACCAAAAAAAATAAATAAAATAATAATAATAATAATAATTTTAAAAAAATCTAACATTCTATGAAAGAAATTCAATATTTCATTTATATTTCCCCACATCTACTGAAGAAAAAATTAGGAACTTTCGAAAATCCCTTTTAAAGGCATAACAGCTACATGCATTTTTTTATACAGCTCCCATGCAAAAAGTTTTCAATTATTATAATATGCCAAATAATAAAATGAGGCTAGGCGCCAATGTGATGTACGGAATAAAGAACCATTCCATTTGACATCTTTTGGTTCGGTTCCATTACCGGCTGGGTACCTATTGGCTGATCCTATAATAAAATGATCAATACTTTGGGGCCTTAGTAGTGGCGTGATGAGTAAGTGAGCTCTCTTGAAATAATAAAAAAAATATGAGGTGATGCACAACATTTGAGCATTTTATTCTAAAAATTCTCAGGGATCTACAAATAAATTTATGCTGACTTAAAACACTTTTCAATGCCTTTTGAAAGATAATAATCATGTAAATACCAAAAAAAATAATTTTTTCTCTCTAAATATATGAATGTTAACTTTTGAATTCATGTTTAAATATCAACCACTTTATTTAAACCTATATCATCGACTTTTTATGATGAAAATCCGAAAATTTGAACATCACGTAACTATATATAAGGGCACATTTTACCAAATGGAAAATATTTTGGTCTAGGAGGTATACAAACTTAAATTCTTTACTTAATCAAATTTTCAGTAAATTAAATTAGACTAAATAAAAAAATTAATATGAGATGACGTAAAAAATTAACCAGAGTATCAAAAGTGTTAAAGATATTAAAATAAGTATTTTCTGAATTAAGCCTGTGTCCAATTGCTTACTAAGGCAGATAAATCACGCCGGATGATCGCTTTTTAGAAGTCACACAGAAATCGTGAAACAAAATATGCAGTCTAGCTATTAAGGTTTACATTGAATTAATGTATAGCCTCTGACCGACTTTGCTTAAAGATGTTTCATGCTTTAGTGATGAACAGCTGAAATTTTGTCCATCACGTTGTTAATGTGTGGGGTACATTTTGCTAACTGGGTACTTTATTGCACGGGGCATATAAAAATTCAAACTTTCTATTTTCATAAATTCAATCCCCATAACTTTTAATCGATTTCATAAATTTCTGAAACTTACTTTACGTAATTGTGTAGTATATTACATCTATCTGTGATCAATAGTTAAGGAATAAAAGCCAAGATCAATGTTTATGAGACTTACTGTATATAACTGTGGTTTATTTTTAAAGAATAAAAGTCGACTTCAATGTTCATGAGACACACTGTGTACAATGCGGTGGGTCTTTCATTTTTTGAATACTATGTATATTTTATTAGATTTACTTGTAAATGTATATCTTTGAACAAATTATAAATAACTCCTAATGCAAAATTAAATTTTATAAATAGATCAGTTAAGTGTTTTATAGACAAAATGCAAATTTGAAAATTTTTACAGATAATATACTGTTTAAAAAGCGCAATCTTGTGTTGAAATAGATAAATGCATCCATCATTTCTGTAACCATTAATGTTACACTTAAAGTAATCATATTGCAAAACAAATTGTTTATTCAAACCTTTTCTACTGCCACTTCAACGATGAATAGAAAATTAAGATAAGGGCACATGAATTTAAATACACCTGTTTTATCATTATAAAAATGTGTCAGAATTATAAATAATAAAACCTCTATTTTGATCATCATTTCGAACTAATTGATCAGTGAATCTTGGAATGAGATTTAGAGAATTCATTACTTGCTCGTTTTGCCGGTAAAATTGAAAAAAAAACTTTATATTTCACTGAGAATGATGCTTAAGCATACTGGAATAAATTGGAATATTTACAGTAATGGCTTACAAGCTTTTTATACTATACATGAAAGTGCATTTTTTTATGCTAGCACTTGGACTAAATAAATTGCCGTTGTATAAATCAGAATATCTTCAATAAAGTGTGTACTGCATACAGGATTATTTATTTATTTAAAGTGATTAGAAAGCAATGAATATTAATAAAAGTATTTATGTACTTTACTGTCTGAAGATAACGTACACTTCTGAAATTCATAATAGAAACATTAGAACAATTTTGAGGTTTAATCGAAAAACATTTTAATTGTTCTTTGGCTAATTTAAGAGCCTATATTTCTTTTTTATTTACTTTAGTGAAAAAAAGAAAAAGAAAATATTACTCAGTCTTAAAAACGTATTCAAGCATAAGCATATCCTACTTCAGTTTTGTGCGTACCCGTTCGGTATATTCGAGATCATAATAGAGCTTTATATATTAAACCGATCTAGGATATTTTATTTACACTAGAATACTGATTTTAGATGCAGTACTTCCACATAATTTGATTTTTTTCTTTTTTATATACTTATTTGAAGTAAAAAAATTAGAGGTAACTATGAATAAATATCGATATTTTTTTAGTATTTCATTAGCAATGTTTTTCATATTTTACAAATATATTTAAGTAAAACAGCTGACTTCAGATAAAAATAGAAGGATTCTTTTATTTTCATGAACTGGAAATATGATTCCAATATTTCTATCAGTATATATTTAAATAATTTTAAATAATAATTCATGTTTTACTCAGAAAGCCGAAGTAATACAAAGAAATCCTATGAAGCAATTCAAGAAATATCTATATCTATCATTCTATATATCTATCTGCATATATATGCAGAGCCATATAAGAAATATTTTACTTGTAAGTATTAAAATTATATTACATGAATTTGAATTTACTTGTTAAGTAATACTATGTACATTATTGTTTGCTTTAATTAAACGCATATAAATATAAAGTGTTCATTTTTAAAATTCTCCTATTTACAGAGCTTATGATCCCATTATCTTTTTTTATGATCCCATTGCTACCACATTTAAAGGATATCTTAACAAGACCATGGAAGGGATATATTATAATGAAAAATCGTTTAAAAAGTCACCCCAGAAGTTTTAAAACGTTACAGTTCAAATAAAACAAACAAATAACCATTATCAAGAGTAGAAAATATGAACGGGCTGACGTAGCAATTTTACACTGTCACAAAACTGTAATGTCGCTTTCATGTCATACGAGGCTTATTGTGGAGAAATGAGTTTTACAGGCAATGTGTGGTTATTGAAAACCCCTGCCTCTGACCTGACCTTTCCGAAAAATCTGCCAACTGTTGAGCGACATGGCGAAAAATTTGCGGAGTTTGATGAAAAAAAAAGATGTTTCTCGAAAGAGCTGGAATTTTCTGCATATTTCTATCAAGATGGAGGTTACGAGAAATCTTCCAGAAATTTCTATGTGGCGTGATATCCGGCCCAGAAAACTATGACTGCAAAGGAAATCTCAGTTCCGGAAGTTGATTTGAATGTGCTTGTGGATACGTTGCTTGAATTCGAGCCCTTTGCGTTATTACCAAAGATTTACTGATTGCCTGTTTTATTATTTTGTGCAATCTCTCTACATTCTAGTGATAACACTGGAACGATTTTCTGGAATAACCATTGAATAAAGTTTTCTTTTCTCTTAAAAAGGCATTTTGGAGAATTTGCATATCAGCAACTTATAACAAAGTAAAGCGCCATATTGTGATTCTTTTGGCAATATTTTCTCTCTCAATTTTATTTTAATTTAAAGTTTCCTGCAAATTTGGTAGCTATTCTGGTGAGCAGTTTATATCTGAATGCACCGCTCTGAATAGGGGGGCTTTGAATTCGAACTCCATGTATAAGCATTTTTAAGTCAATTCCTAAATTATAATTTTGAGTAAAAACAAGAATGGAAAGATAATATTTGATATTAAAAGTTCAAAGCAAGTACTCTGATCCATCGAAAACTGCAGATAGATGATAAAAGGAAATTCTTTTCACCATTTTTTTAAAAACCAAAACTGAAAAATTACATTTTGGAAAAAAATTACATTTATGAGACAAGTTCAGAAATCTGAAATCTAGAAAGAAACCTCATAAAAAAATGTCTATATACATTGTAATACACAGAGCAAATTAAGAAAATTTCTGTGAAAAGAAATTAAATGCGAAAAGAAGATAGTTCTTTTTTAATTATTTAATTTTCATTCAGTTTTATAAATGAGTTTAATGTGGTTTTATCAGCTCTGGAGCAGTTTAATTATAGAATAACTTTTCCCTTCCCCTTAACGAGTCTCTATAGCGCTACCAAGAAGTCACACAATATACTTTATTACGTACCTCATGACATAGTAAATCTGAAACAAGGAAATCTAACTGTACAGGAGAAAAAAAGAAAGAACCATTCTTGCAACACTTGGAACGTTTAATTAAAATCAGCCCAACCATTTCTGAAGGCTAAGCTTGAGGCCGTGAAAGTCTTCTTCCAAAGTTTTAAGGAGGTAAAGAATTTTGCTACTCCCTAAGAACAGAGGAAGAATGTTATAATGCATTGTAACTTGTTCTCTACCGCACTTAATTAAAAGACAACTGGGTTATTTTATGCCATATTCTCTGTTCGCTGAAATAAATGTATAGAAGATTAATCGCTGCTATCAAAAATAATAATACAGGAATTTTTATTCCGGATAGCACAGGATATTACTTGTAAAGGAAATTCAGCGCTCTGTTCATAATTAGAAGGAGTTGTTAAATTTTTTTTTAAGAAAAATCTCACTTCCGTTCTAATTCATTAATTTTTATAAAGCTATGAATAAAACTGCAGGTGATATGTAATTTATCTGTGGTATTGTTACGAAAGAAAATGATTAATTAGCTACTGATGTAACTAATTAATCTTGTATTCTAATTTTTTTAAAGCGAATGGAATTATTGAAATATGAAGTTATTGATACCAAGGAAAAAAGAATCAAATTTTGGGTTGTCAGATAGACGATGGCTTTTTTGAAAATCGTTCGTACTTTTATTAAAAAGAAAATATTGGTAAATTTAAGCGTATAGCCTGGATATGGATATATTAATTATAAAATGTAGTAAGAAAAAAATACAAATGTTATTAATTTCGAAAAATGTTTTTAAAAAATGTTTTTTGTAACAAAAGTATATTTAAAACCGAAGAAATTGTGACAACTCTTTAATTGTTCTTTAAAAGAATAATATTGTAGGGCTGTGTTGAGGGATTACTTAAAATATTGATTAAAATATATTAATTACTTTAATATTTCTTATAAATCGTTATCTTAATAATACCTCTGGAAGCTTAGGTAATATATTGCACATGTAACAAACACTTATTTAAATTCGTAAATTTTTTGCAACAAAAGGTATCTGCAGAATTGTAACGCATGAATCCTGTGTGACCATGAAGAATGGAACCAAACTATTGCTTGGATTTATTCAGAAGGAAGCTAATTACTGATATTCATTACCGGTAAAAAATATAGTTAAGAATCGTCTTATTTTGTTAAAAATTAGTTGGTACGTACTCTTCCAGTAGAAATAATATGATGTAAAACACGGTTTTATTTTTTTATGATTTTCTAGAAAAAAATAAATGAAAGAAGGAAACAGCTTTTTGCCTCTACAGAGCAATACGTTTCAAATATATATATTTAAAAGTGGGGAAAAAAGTATTTTCCTAAGATAACAAATATTTTTCACACATTAATAATCGCATTTTCGACACATAATCTTTTACATCTCTTTGTTACACACTGCTGCGTTTACCTAGTAGCATACCACATTTCTGTGTCATTGTGTTGTCTGCATTTACGAAAAGCATTTATAAGAGGGTTTTGCAAAAAATGCGAAAAAAAAATATTGCTTCAAATACGACAACAGCAACGATCACATTTCTGCCACATGACTGTTAACGTTTTGTTACGTTTGAGGACATAAGAAGATTGCTTAAATTTTCTTGAAAGCACAGAAAGCAGAAGAAAATTTTCTTGAAAGTATTTCGGTATTGTCTGAATTTCACGTATCTGAAATTTTCTTTTGGTGTATGGAAGTTCACATTTTTTTCAACCCACCATTTTTAATATTTATGTTGCCTTGTTAGGTTTTTAGTTCAAAAACTAGAAGCTCACAGAAGAATTTCAGAGTTGTAGTTAGGTAAAGATATTTTATATAAATTACACGTTACCTTATCTCAAATGCCCATAACAAACATGTAAGATTTGGAAAGTTCTATACGTTTTACATTACTATACAGGTTGTCTCCAAATCCATGTCACTGACCAATGTAAAATATACAGGGTGTCAATAAAGGTTGTAACGGGCTTTAATTCTTTATCTATTACAGATAAGCGGGATGTCTAAAGTGAAAAAGAAATGTTCAAAATAAGGTCGGAAGTAATACTCCGTTAAGAAAAAAATCCTGTCGTTAATTTTCCAAAAAGTTACATTTTTAAAATTTATACGAGCCCCGTACGAAACAATTCCCAATTAGTAAAATGTGCCTTTTACACTAAAGAGGTGGCGTATAAAATTTGAGTACTATACCTTAAATGTGTCAAAGAAATAAATAAAACTCTAACGCTGACTTAAGCCACTTTTGAATGGCTCTCGAAGAGAAAAAATCACGTCGAATGATTCCATTTTAGGGGTCGTACAGAAATTATGAAAGAAAATCTTTTTTACTACTCTAGGAATAAACTTTTACATTCAAAATCATGAATAGTCCCCGATCATATGCTTTAGAGATATCTATGAGACGTTGGATGATGAAAGGCTCAAATTTGCTATATCACCTCATTAGTGTGTAGGGCACATTTTACTAAGGGGGAATTTTTTTTTTTTGTACGGGATCGTATAAAAATTAAAAAAGTGGGACTTTTTGAAAATTGACCAGAGGAATGTTTTCTTAACGGTGTATCATTTCCGACCTCTTTTTGAACCTTTTCCGATTCACTCTGCCCTTTTTGGGACACCCTATATATAAAGATACATTTTTCCTATAGCAACGTGCAGTCGAAAATGAAAATTCCCATGCAGTTTCAGCACGACAGGGATCCACTCATTTCTACAATAATATGGATAAATACCCAAGCTTTTCTATTTTACCGAAAATTATAGACTTTTCAATGAAGGGTTGAAAAGTACATGTGTAAGAAAGGAAAATAGGGAATGTTACTGTAATTCTACACATAATTGCATAAATACCGGCGGAGCCACATACTGCTGAAGTTGCATGGTACTTCTCATTTCTGACCACACACAACTATATTGGAACCCTTTTTTTATAGCTGTCCTACATATGCATAAAGTTTAGTATATGTATTCGGAGACATCCTTCATAGGTATAAATTATGAGTGGAAGATTTTGGTATGCGACTACTTCACTCGCGTGCTTGGTTAAAAATATGCACTTGAGGAAGTTAGACTGCAGGAAGTACTATCAGGAAATTCTATTGGTACATTGATTGTTTGAGGGTCATGTGTAGAGTGTGAAATGACGTCATATATATTTATTCAGCACTCTACAATTAATACAATCGAAAACGGAATCTTTGAAATGAAAGATCTGCATTTACAAGACAGATTGTCACTTTAAAATTTCCTTTGTCATAGTGCATGCAACAGTTCGGCAATTGAAAACAGCAAGCATTTTATGTGTATATGATAAAAATATGTATGCATTAATATATATGTTGCAGTCGTACCTCGTTATTCCGACAGCAATGTACCGTCATCGCGATTACTCGAGTCGCATATAGCCAAAATAAGTCACATGAACAAAACTGGGAAAGTTGACGTGGAGTTTGTGTAGGGTTAAAACCGGATGTAGATATGAGGTCCGTCTCTATTAGAAAATGTATGTATTTGATCGTTGAAACGATGAATATTTTTGCAAAAATCACTAAGTGAATGTTCGTTAAACTGTCCAAAAAGCTTTATGATTGTAAAAGAAACTTAATTTGACGAATATTCGAAACATTCGTACCACCGGTACCACAAAAATTACAGAGCTTGCACAAATTAATTACAAAAAACAGTGAGCAAATCACTTACAATAACAGCAGTAACTCAAAACAGGATAAGACGTCAGGCATAAATTTCCGAAAACATCATTGTGTCGCCAAATTTGACGCTAGAGTCAAGAGGCAAAAGTTTGCTCTATCCTCAACAATGCCTGTAAATCTATCTTTTCCACCATACGCTAAGAATGGCCGAGAAACCACATTACCGTTTTACAATAATATATATTTTTTTCTTATTTTAATTTCACAGTAATCAAAATGCCAATCCACATGTGTAACTAATACAAAGTAAGTTTAGCTAGATGATCAAAGCATTGAATGGTATCAAAATTCATTGTTTTTGAATCACTCAGAAATATACCATTGAATGCCTGGTTGATGTACTATATAAGCTTTTTCCTATTTTTGTATGGGGGATCTATTTTGTTTGATTCAGATTTTGGAAAATTTATCATAAGTACGTTCGTATTCTGTCTCGTTTTTAATGTTATTTCTATTTATGCTGTCTTTCATATTATTCGGTGTCCATATCAGTGCATTATAAACTAATCAAGTTTTAATGCATTTTCAAACTATGAAAATAATTAAATAAATTTATTTTTTATTAAATTATTATTATTAAATTATTATTATTAAAATGGGATATTTGTTTTAATAAATACTTTATTATCAATTTTGAGTAACTTTATTTTTTATGAAATATACAAGTGGGGTAAAGAAAATTTTTCTTCCTCTTATCCCTTTCGCTCCTAAATTAAATGATTTTTAAACAAATGCATTTTGTAAATTAAAATATTAAGGTTTGTACACTTTTAATAACGGCGGATATATGTATGCACATGTCTCTTATTTAACACACAGCAGTCTTACATGATTTAAAATATTATTTTATTTATTTATTTTTGAAAAGTGAAACTATTCTCAAAATTTGTTTTTAATTTTTCCACAAAAATTTGTTTTTCTGAAAACAACTGAAGAATCTCTTTGTTTTAAGTTTTATTTTATTCTTTCTGATGGTCGAGTCATCAGCCTATTGTAGTCTTGACCACTACGAGCGCCAGATATGTCGGTCATTATTGGTTCTCTTAGTAGGCAGATCAGTGCTGTTTGTTCCCTATGAGTTATCTTCCATTTTAGAATAATTCTGGATGAGAGACCAAGCTCTTGGATTGGCACCCTCGGAGGTATCTTTAAGACGTCGTAGAAAAGACATATTTTACGTGACGTGCTCCTTTTAGCGGGCGCAGCCCACAGGATACTCAGTTGATAGTGGAGTTTTAACCTACCAAGCGCTGACCCATTCGGTGTTACTTACCTTTCAGCATTATAATTGTAACTGCGATTAAACGACTGACCTACTGACAGACGTATTATTCTATATTGACGATTAAAATCTAAACAGCATGGCCATATCACGGACACTCATTTTATAACAATTGCGTACATACCAATTATTTATGAGATGAACTTTTTAATATAAGGTCAGTATTTTTAATTAATAGCATTTACTGCGAAGCCCTGCAATCTACAGTCCGACTGTTAAGAGAAATCTGTATACACTGTATTGGAATTCGTATTAAAAATTACCTACATTAATAAGGTTTAATCTAATTTGATTTGCATTTAATAAATATATACGCTAAATACAATAGATTGGGAAAAAGCTTCAGTAAATAATTAAATCGTGAAAATATGCAAGTCCAATAACAATTCAGCCATTAAACTTTTCTTTTCATAGTAAATTCTCCACTTAAAGGAATAAAATAGTGCTAATTAATTTATGATAAATATTTTTCTTTTCAACTGCATTTATTTTTATTTAAAAAAGTAAAACCGATACGATCTTAGTGCACATATTTAACTTATTTAATTTATTTTATGTAAATTTAAAATTGGGGAGCTGTTAAACTGAAATATTTTACATGGAGAACAGTTTTCTCCAAGTAACGATAGAGGAATAGTCAATACCTTTCATCAAATATACTTTTATACAAATGCATTAACATATTTATGGTAATTGTATTGTTTTAAATATCAAAATGCGCGCATAAATTGTGTTACTTTTAAATGTAAATAGATATAAAATAGGGTTGAAGTATAATTTATTAAAAATTAATTTTACAGGGCGCATTAGTTTATTTTTTCAACGCTAATCCATAGCGAACATCACGATGCGATATAATTCTACGTACGGATATTATACGTAAGTATATACAGCTGAAGAGATTCTTTCAATAAAAATCTATATCATAAAAGCGTAAATTTGTTTATAAGTCACATACTGAATAATTTAAATACACGAAATATAAGGCTTGTGAGAAAATTATTTGCGTTGACTAGAAATATTAAATGTTCAATCTCGTTTCTCCTTTTATTCCAATTACGTATTACATTTTTTTGCTAGAGGATTACGGGAATCATTCTTTTACAAATCACGCAAGGGAAAGACTGCGAGTCAGCTATTGATTTTTAATTATGAGATTAAGTTTTCGTGTCAGAACATAATAAACGACAATATGATTATGCATGCACAACAGCTGCGAAAATAAGATATTTTCCTTTATGTCCTTACATATCTGCTGATGACAGTCCATCCAAAGAGATGAATCTTTATTGGCTAAACTTTCGACAGGTATTTGCATATTGCTGTGCCGTGGTGGAATAACTTTCTGACAGAAATGGTATCTTTCTCGAGGCTTTTAATATACTGTTTTATAACAAAGTTGATTAATGTTGATGAAAAAATATTTCGAATAAACATGTGGCAGATGAAGTGTATGCTTTAAATGCATGAATCCAGATTTTTGTGTTTCAAGCTAGTCTCAGTAAAGATACATGTGGTGATTTTTATAAGCCTCATGCAAGAAATCTATTAGTCAAAAGTTCGGTGACATAACGACGTGCTTAGTGGTCTGTTCACATTATAATACACACCTTGATTTGATGTAACGAATGCTTTAGCTACTCGGATGATGGTCCAAAGAATAAAAATAACTCTATTCACTTATTTATAATAGCATAACAATGCACACAAAAAATGTGTAAATTCATGACGTAACAAGTTCTAGGCCAATTCGAAGTCAGCTGAGAATCTCGATTGCTTATGTCAAACACTCTTCTAAAATTCTAAACTTG
This sequence comes from Cheiracanthium punctorium, assembly GCA_038373885.1. Lineage (NCBI taxonomy): Eukaryota > Metazoa > Arthropoda > Arachnida > Araneae > Cheiracanthiidae > Cheiracanthium > Cheiracanthium punctorium. The sequence continues at coordinate 476,165 of JAWZYV010013541.1, read as the reverse complement.
TATAATTTAAAATAAAATTTATTAAGATTTACTATTAAGATAACATGAATAAATAATTAATCGTAAATAAAAAAAATAAAAAATACTCACTGTAAGACAATGGTAGCACTTTAGTATTTGTTTAATATTATTTTATATGTACACTACCAATTTAATACTAAAAATACATAATAACAATTTTTTAGGTTTATTTAAAAATTATTATTAATATAATTATTATTTACAATTTATTATAATAAATATTTTCTTATGAAATTTCAGTTTGGAGGTTTGACATAACTTAAAAAATATTTTGTTTTTGAAATAAATCTTGATTAATGCATAAACTCAAAAGTTCTAAAGAATTCTTTTAACTTTAATGTCAACGTTCTTGCGTACATAACTTCTTTAGACCTCTAAAATAGATTTTTCTTATCTGCTCTCACTGACTTTTCTATTGGTACTTTTATATATATATATACTTTCATAATAAAAACAGATTCCACAAACGTACTTAAAGTATTTCAAACACGTTAAGATGAAAGAAGGTTTGGAGAATCACGATTTTTATTTATTTATTTATTTTTTATAAAGGAAAGCTATTCAAAATAGTTATGTTTTATTTATTTAGAATGTAACTTACATTTAATTGGAAATAATAAAATTATTAAGTAGAAACAGAATTAATTTTTTACACAATAGGTACCTTTCTTATGTTAAAGTTTTTTGACCATCATATTATTTTTCGCTAGAAATAAATTACTGTAAATTTATAAAAAAAAATAAATGAAAATATTTTCTAAATTCATCTATCTATTAAGTGATACCTTGGAACTCTAATACACATATTAATACATATTGATAGAAATATGAAACAATATATATATATATATATATATATAGTTTAAAAATCTAGCAGTTATTTATTTAGTTTAACTCTTTTAATCAGGGCATTAAAATATTTTCGAAAAATACTAAGAAAATCGAAAATATTACGAGCTTGAATACAGTCTGATTTTTTCCTAAGTTCAAAATTTTAACTTAGATATGTGAAAGACTTTTCTCCAGATATTAATAACTAAAAAATATCCCAAATAAATCAAGTATACCTCGAAATTTAAGTTATATTATAATAACATTGGTGATGTATATCGTCCACTGAATATATGCCGAACACTTTTCCCCTAAACAAATATACTTGAATAGTAAAATTAATTTTTAAAAATTCATTACAACTACATATAGATTTCTTTGGAATGGTGTAAATTAATGTTCTTACAAAAACTAATTTTCAATTCTACCTAGCTCTCACTTTTCCGAAAAAGCACTGTACATAGTATATTCAATTCTCATCGGAGAAGACTAATTGAAATTCGCTAATTTCATTTTTTTAAATGTATTAAAGTCATTTTTACTCCTTTCTCACGCAAATAAAATGAATCTTAATTAGATAATTTAATTTCGATATCGAAGTTTTCTTTGTTAATACATTCCAGAGAAGAATGTTTTTCAATAAATAATATTTTATCATCACAAGAGATATTTTTTACATTTTTGGATTAATTTACTAAAATGTATTAAAAGAGAATAAGTTCACCTAGTAGTTTTTTTTTAATAATAATGCTGTATGACTTAGTAACTTTATTCTAAAAATGAATAATACAATCTACTTAAGTTTAAAAGATTGAAATTGCAGTGTTGTGAAATTAGCATAGTCCAGCTTTTTAAAAAGTATACTTTTCTCTTTCATTGAGTTTGAGCCACACGCCTTCTATTTTATTATTCTGCTAATTAAAAGCAAAAAAAGTGGGAAAGGGCTGTAATCTACGTTTTTCCAGCTTCAACGTTCAACTGAGAAAATTCAGAGCATGTTCTATCGATTGTCATGTTCTGTGAGCTGGCCCGGTAGAAGATTCGCAATGTATTCCCAGCCGACTACGTGAAGGTGACTGCACTTGAGGTTACCCAAAAAGGTCTACTCTAACAAGCAGCCTCATGCAGAAAATAGTTTAACTACTCTAAAGAGACATTTTAGGTCAAAATTTTCACAAACTGGGATCTTGATTGGATTTTGGACAGGGCTAGTCAAAAATTTAGGGTCGTTTTAACCATGTTTCTCTAGCTTCACTGCAGCACATTCAATTGGCTACTTCTTTAATCAACTTCACTCTCCGTTTTACTCTGTGGTGTTAGGTAGTGAAAGATTGACAATGTGTTTTCGTTTCATGCATTTTTAAAGCCATATGGTACAGTAATAAACACATTATCGCTTTCTCGTAATATCCCGTCTGCGTAGTTCTTCAATTCAAATTGGAGCTGTGACTTTCTATCATACCTAATGGAATGATGGAGATTCTCAGCCTTGTCTTATGAGGCGCTACGGTTCACCGTTAAAATTTGATTTATTATCTGCCGCCCAAAAGCATTGCTCACATCAAAGTTTGAATAAAATTTAAATATATTTACCTCACAATGTTTTGAGATACGTTTATTTGATGTAGTCAACGATAGCTTATGTATAAAACGGAAGGAATACGAACCTATAAAATCTGTATGCATGAAATAGAAATGTAAGAAGTAAAGCTATAGGATTGAGTGTCTGGTAAATGAGTGTTAAAATAACACATACTGGAGACTGGGTGTACAGTGGGTCAATTTTTAGATTTTTCAATGTAATTCTAAAAATATTTATAAAACTGAATGTTAAACTGATGTATTATGTTTTCTGATCTATTGGCTATCATAATTAATTTTAGTTCAATTTTCAGAAAGGCTTTTTTTTACATTTAAAAAACATTTTTGTGAAGTACTTTTTGCTGACCCACTGTACCCCATAAAGGGGTACTGAGTCAAAAAATGGGGTACAATGGGTCAGATAACGAGAAACACAATAAACATTTTCTTTCACCCAATAGTAATTTAAACATTTTTATTGCCAGACAATATTTAGCAATAAGTTAGATATTAAAGTTTATTAGGTAAAAGTTAATTTCATGCTTTCAAAAGATACACACACTAAATTTATCAATAAAGAGAAAGGTTTAATTAGATAATGTCAATATGAGTCCTACAAGTTTACAAAATTTTAAATTTATAGCTATTTTTAAGACAAATCAAAAACTGTTATTTTACAATGACTATTATTTATTGCAATAACAATTTTAGTTGTTGACAATTTTTCTGATGCAAAAACTTCCCTGACGGAATTCAAAAGTGAATGTTGTCAAATTATTTTTTCATTGTAGATTGATTTTCTTAATATATTGCATTAAATATCAAGTTAAATTACAGTTTTTGACGCAAAACTTGTGCCAAGAGCGAAAAAATTTCGTAGATTTTGCAATTCTTGTGTCCATGTAATAGCATTTTGAGATTGAAGATCGAAGATATTTTTTCTCGCGCGAGAAAAAATATATAACAGTTAGGTAATTCGAATTTTCAACTTTTAGGAAAAACCTCCAGGTATAATTAATCCTATTGCGTATTTTTTTTTCAAATTTACTCTTCTTGCTTTTATTTGCAAGAACAAAATGTTCAACAATAAAAAACTTACTTGTTGTTCATGAGACGATAATGTTACGATAGATCTAAATATAAGTTGGACAAGATTTCATTTAATGATAATACTGCATTTTCTATCGTTAGCCCTAGAAACCAGGAATTATCTAGTTCTTTCACACCTTTAGGGAAAAATATGCATAATCGAAGAGCTCTAACATGAATTCATTAAATTTTTTTTTTCTCTAATGTAGGAAGCTATTGACAATTTCTGAAGAAAACTATTGTCTGTTAATAATTTATCCAACGCTTTAACGCACTGCAAATCATAACATTTTTGCCATTATTTAATACAACAAAGTTCTGAAAAAAGGGAAATACATACTTTGTAAGTTTAGATTAGCTAATGTGATAAAAATGACATGCTAAGCGTGAAACAATTTTAAAATTTTGAAAACTGTTCTGTAATAGGACTAACTCATATTACATGTATTAGAAAACTGTCTGTTTTATCCTAGAGATGAACGGGTATTCTTTAAATTATTCATGCTTAAGAACTTTCTGCGTTCGTTTATCTCAAATTGTACCTAAAAAGTTTCAGTAGTACATTAAAATACTAATTTTTAAGTAGATATTTTATTTTAACTTTGTGTAGAAAATAAATAAATAAATAATTACTTGTGCAGCTAAACGTACCCCACTTATGCCTGTACTTACGAAGCATTTCTTAAATAGCTAGAAAAGTATATAGGTTTTTAAAGAGAAATTCATTTTTTCCGAATTTTCATTCATTCCGCTAACATTCGAGTCTGTTGAAGTTTAAAAATAATAATTTTTATTAAGTATGCAACATGTGCATAATTCAAAGCATTATATGAATTTTGTTTTATTACTCCCACATTACTCTTAACTTTACACAACGATAATCGGAGGCACGGTAATATAGTGCTCAAAGAGATAAAAACACGCCACTTTTGAAAACGAAACTGCAGTTGATTTAACGATTCTTGAGATAATATACAGCGGAAAACAACCATGTACTAGAACATAACATATTCGTTCTCGGTGATTGAAATGCAATGGATTCAAGCTGTTGTTTTATACATTAAATGGGCGAGTGCATCATTTGTCCTAAAAAGCGATTGCCTGCCGCGAAAAGCATTGCTCACATCAAAGTTTGAATAAAATTTGAATAGATTTCCCTGGCAATGCTTTCAGCTAGTTGGTCGATGTACTTGATGATAGATTTCATGTAAAAAAGGAAGGAATATCAAAATGTGTTATTTGAATGCGTGAAAAAGAAATTCAAGCATATGGTCGTGGAACTGAGTATATAAATAGTTTATTTTTTAAAGTTTTTAAAAAATCAGAAATGACGTTTATAGGGGACATAAATATCAAGAATCACGAAAAAATTGTGTATTAACAGCATGCTTCATCTATATATCATTGTCAAAATAATATCTCCTATGTGCAAAATATGTAATTTTTGTAATAAGTTATAGAAACTTTCTCCTGTAGCATTTTATATGAAGTAGTTTTTTGAAAACTAATTTAAATTAAAGTTTTATGTGTTACACACATTATTTGATTAATTTTATATGCATTCAAATGTGATAATTTATTTATTATTACCAAATAAGCGTGATTTGGTAAAATTCTGGATGATGCAAATAGCATTTTTTTAAGCGACCTCAGTTCACCGTATAATGCTTATAGTCACAAAGCAGTATTTTTGTACGAAATTTTTGTTAGTAAATTAGTCATAATATTCAAAATGTCTAAATCTCCAAAAAGTGCACACAGCAGATATTGGTTTGACGATAATATGCCAGGATTTGATTAAATTTAGAATATACTCTAAATACCATTACTGTTCGTATCGGGATGACACATTTAAATAAGTTGCCATTTTTCCATTACTTGATTCGATCCTGCAGTAGCCTATAGCCGATTGAAGCACTGCTCCCATAAGGACAACGAAAGTAAAACTGCGCTGACCTTGGTAAGTTCTTAGGATTTTCACAGCATTTTATGCCCAAACTTTTATGGGACCGTATAGGGTAAAGAGAGCAGGTGCGCTAAAATGCGCCTCCGCTACAATTTCCTTCATCTTGAATCGATATATTTTGTGTGAGCCAGTCCAGGTGTTGTTCTCTCATTCGGAGTCGGTTTAAAGTTAGGACAATCGGAGTTAATATCATCTACCTCCCACTGGGACTCAGTAAGATAGAAGCCGCTTAATTTTGCCCATGCCCAAGCTTATCCTATATGTAGGATCTGACGTTTAAACAAAAAACGCTTTAATTATGATCAAAATGGTTCTATTTAAACCACTTTCATGATAGTGGTTATTAATAAAACTGCTTTGACGACGTTTAAGCAAAATCCGCTTTGGATAACATCAGATCAGAAAAAGTTCAATGAAAATCTCTTTGGTTAAGATCAAAAACAGCATTATTTACCTAGCTAGATTGTATTTTAATAATAATTTACTTGTTTTATAATTTAGTATTTTAAAAATGATATGTTTTAAGTACCTATTATAGTTCTGGAATTATTTTCGATAACAATTATCCAAGTTCTAAAGTTTCAAAATTTAACTCATTCTTATACTTGAGATGCCAGTTTTTATCGCATTAAAAGAAGCAAGTTTAAATGGTAAAAACGTATTACATTTCAACTTATAGCTTCTAGCTTTCTCTCAAGAATAACTATGCTGGGTAAACGAGTACTTAAATGAACTCTAAAATACATTGAGGTGCATTCTTTCCACGCTCGGAAAAGTCATTAAATGTACCACTGAAGCAGTTTGGTGAGCATTCAAGAATCGCTAAACAAGTTTTAGTTTGGAGAGGTTGCATTTTTTTTCCAAACACGGACGAATTCGCAAATAAAATAAGAAAATTCAGCTTTAATCAAACCGTTTATAGTAGCGAAACGCATTTTCCGATAGTTTATTTTCGTAACATTTTATTCCACAAAATATCTTGTTTGCTATCGAAATTCAATGAATGTGCCTTTGACAGCTGCAAGAAAAATTAACTTAATCAAATGTTAAATGCAGAATGTGAGTTTGAGTTTGTGTTTTTAAGTTTTCCCATATCGGTGTTGCAAACACTATTTTCTAGCTTTTTCGTTGGCTGTACTAGAGCAGTTTTATATCCGGGTATTTGTTTATTCTTCTGCGTTCCTTAAATGTTGCTGATACATAGCAAAATGTTTTTCTTCGATTTTTTCCCCTTTTACGAGAAAATAAATGATAAAAATTTCGATACAAGGTTCTCATATATTCAATTCTTTTACATAAACAAGAAACTAAAAGTTTGTCTTAAATTTTATTAAATTATGACTTGTGAATTTAGAAAATTTTGAAAGTTGTTAAAAAAATAAAGAGAAAAATTAAAAAAAAACGAGTTGGACGTATGGCATTACTTCTGAATAGTAGTTAGTGATAAAGAATTAGATTTAAATCTGTAACTATGAACATTGTATGTCAATATACAGTAACTATTAAACCATATTTAGCGAAGTACAGATATTTTGAAATTCGGGTACTTATCTCAACAATTTCTAAGGAATTTCGAAAGTATATATCATGTGCATTATTTTATTTATTCTGTCATATGCCACGCTCTATATTATTTCACTACATTTCATATATTGTAAAATAATTAAGTATTCTTACATTTAATACTGTATGCACTTTGAAATTTTTATGCGCATTGCATAGTTCTTATACAGAATTAATCAAAATGAAGAGAAAAAAGAAACATTACGGTATATAGACTGTAAATTAAAAGAATGCTAGCACACTATCGAAAACCTATGTAAAACGAAATTAACTACTGCTACAGTTAATACTTAAGTTGATCCACACATTCCTAACTGGATAAAAGCGGATAGTACTTAGTTTGGTGCATAAGGTGCCCCTGTAATGTGGAAAAATGCACACAAACTTTTTTTTAAATTTTCGGAAAACAATATTTTTAAAAATATAATTATGTTAAACTTAATCCTCATTTCTTGCTTTTAAATCTATCACATTCTTTGCCAAACAGCAAACATCTAAATCTTATAAGAATGGGTTTATATTTTTCTTTCAAGTTAGTAGAAAACTAAACTTAAATCGACCTTAATCGAATCATCGTTTAAAAAATTATCATGCAAATCAAAATATTATGCATTTCGATTTCTTGGATATTTTCAAGAACGAGTGCTAGCTCTTCTACTAATAAAATTGTAAAGTCAAACATTTAATAGAAAGTCTTTAGAATAAGAAAGTTTCCATTTGATTTTTAAACAAGATAAAAATATATTATCAAAGCAATGCCAGAGCAAGTTTAAAGTATTAAATAAAAAATATCATTTAAATAACACCGGTCAACACGATTTTTGGGTGACTTCTACATGTTAAATTTTACTTTCACCTACGCCAAGACTAAGGAATATAATTGTTTTTAATGAAAGTTTGCTTTTGTATAAATTAAAGCATTTTTTCAATTTTTTGGTAAAAATGACTGATTATATATACATTTTTTATAATTCCACTCTAAATTATGATCAGAAAACTTTTTGCTGGATATAAAAGTCTTTTTTATTCAAGATTTGTGATAAACGATAACATATAAACGTAAAATAATAACGTAGAATAATAAGATTAATGTCTAAAAGTGAATATATTTCGTATTTTTTTATGTTCGTATGAGCAAATAATAATACAAGCAAATAATAATATTAAAAATTATACTACAAACAATACTACAAGCAATACTACAGAGTTACAAATAATAATACAATTTACTTTCGGGTTAATCAAAGGGCTGCTATCTTTCGTTTATGAAATAAAATATACCCGACGTAAATCAGACAAAAGCAAACTTTAAGAACTAAAAATGAAACATTAGGCGTTTTTCAATCTCTAGAATCAGAATTTAAGCATGATAACAAACGACCCCCCCCCCCACTTTTTTTTTTTTTTTTGCCCGGTGTAATTTTACTATATTATCTGAAGAACAAATAAGCAAAACATTTCTTAAAATCATTACACATTTCTTTGTTTCTTTTACATTTTAAGCAAAAATATATGGTGTTTTTTATATTAAAAATATTCTACTAAATAGTAATTACGAAGAAACGGTGAACTTGAACTGCACTTAGAAACATTTTATAGTATTGTACAGGGTTGTTCAAATTAAACTTCTTCAACTCAGAGGCCTGTGCAGGATGTTGTATGAGTCATGATGTGATGAAATTTTGGAAACAGACACTTCGGATTACGCGCTCGTGATTTACTAAAAAGAAATTATTAGTACAAGAAGTTGCCGATAGGTGGCTCTACAGATCAACAAGACGTTCTACAGATGTTCAACAGCACGAGAAAAAGTTGGCACACTAACAACGCCCTGTGGCGATTGGCTAGCGGCGTCCACGATCACCAAAGTAGCGTCTTGAACGCGTGCAGAATCCACAACATGTCGTCATGTACCTGGTAAAATTCCCAGCTGTCCGGTTCTTTCGAACTTCTTCATCATGTCTCGTAACGCACGTGGTGTCATTGATCCTCGGCGTAAGTTCTTTAGCCGACGGTATGCTTTTACCGCAGCACAGGAGTTCTCGTCATTGTGGTAGAAAAATTTCACTAACAGAGCTTTGTCTTTCAAAGCCGCCATTGTGCATCAGCAAGCTGGAAACAACTGCCTCTACAGCGCCTTTCTTCCACTTTTGTAGGGCTCTCTTTTGGATACGTTGCTCAGAAGCTTTATTTCTGCAAATCACGTTATTGCAATATGCAAATTAGTAGTGTTACAGAACCACTCATCGGCAACTTCTTGAACTAATAATTTTTTTAAAATAAATCACGAGCGCGGGATCTGAAGTGTCTGTTTTCAAAATTTCATTACATTATGACTCATACAACATCCTGCACAGGCCTCTGAGTTGGGGAAGTTTAATTTGGACAACTTTGCATATAGTCACTTTACATATTAATTTGTGGTCACGAAAACAACCAGAAATCTTAAATTTTATGAAGAAAAAATAAACTCTCTTTGAGTGATAAATTCTTGTCAGGTTTTGCCCAAAAATCATCACCCAAAAAGTATGCCTTTGTAAGATATTTCCTTTTTTTAAAGATTTTTATTTTCATAAGCAATTTCAATTTTCTTGAAAATGAAACTGCGACGGGCTTAGGTGCAATTTTATCATCCATGCCTTATACTCAAGTAAATCTGTACTTGAACTTTATTTTTCTTTTCAATTAAAAATAAAACTTTATCATGAGATGCATTTTTGTTTAAACCGTACTCTGTTCTGTAAGGTGGTGATTTACTATTAATCTTTGAATTACTTCCTCTCTTTCTATCTTTGCTTTTCCATTTTAAAATGAATAAATTTCCCAACTAAGTAATTAAATGTATTTGAAAGAAATATATTATCACATTATTTCTTTTCTTTTCTTTCTTTCTTTCCGTTTTATGCAAATAACATTATACGTAGTGCAATTTTTGTTTGTCTGTTAGTTAAAAAAATGATATAAAGACATAACACAGACGCTGTGTTTTTATATCTCAACAGAATTACTAAAAGAAAGTTATTTTGAAACAATTTAACATGTACTGTTTAACTTCTAAACTTTTTTAGTGCAACACACACACACACAGAGAGAGATAGGTAGTTTTTCCATTAACAAATTTTCCATTAACTTTAGAGTTTCGTAGAAATTTCATCTTTTCTCAATTTCCCTTTCACAATATACAGAGTGCATTATCTTTAAAATAATGAAACGCCTTCTTTGTGTACAAAAATTACCCCTATATTAATTAATTTTCAATCAACTTTAGAAAACACGAAATATATATTATTACATTTCTTCAATTTTCATTTCAAAATGTATTTGTTTTTAAAATTTAAATATTGAAATATAAAAAATCTAATATATATATATATATTAACAATAAAATAAAAAGTACTGTCCTAAGAATTTTCAACATATATATATATATATATATATATATATATATATATTGTAAAATCAATGCACTATGTTTTACTTAATTTTTCTATCAACCTTATAAAGTACGGCATATACATAACTACATACACCCTGAATAATTTCCCTTTTACAATGTATCAGTCTTGAAAACCATTAAATGCTTCTGCGTATCAATGCATGCATTCGCCGTGAAACACCATCTGGATACCATATTTTTGCAATAAAAGCTACCTAAACATTAACAAATGAAAACTTCGCATGCACCATTTATCTCTCCGTAAGCGTTTTCGCGTGCAAGCGCCCGAGTTAAAATGAGCCTACCTAGTCATCTGGAGCTATCTTTGAATCATTAGGAGCCGCCTGATGTTATCACCTCAGAGCCTGCATTATTAATTTCTCTCGCGCCTTCCCCCCTTCTATCATAAATAAATGATTTGTTCGCGTTCCCGTAAAGAGACTTATCAGATTATGGGGGTAATGAGCAAAATTTAACCATTTCACTCTGACATTTGATCTTTCCGAACTGGAATATAAAACCTAATCGGAATTCAATATTCCTTTCATATATTCGTGCACGTTTTGTTTTTGCGATGAAATAGATATCGGATTCACAGTAGAATACTTTTTAGAGGAACATTAATTATTTTAAATAATGATTCGTGAAGATTAAGGGGCATGAACGCATTTGTAATAATATTAAACAATAATTCCTTAGGAAAAAAATAATTTGTTCGGATATATATTTCCTTTCTATTAATATATAGCTCAGCGAATGAATAGATACATAACTTTAATGTGCAAAAACTAGCAGGCAAAAGTTCAGGTAAACTATCAGTTTTTAGTAACGTTATTTAGCTAGTTTAAATTGGTATTTTAAGAACTTTTGACCATCAAACATTGGATTTTATTGTTCTGCGTATAAATTCTAATGATAATTGAAATTTTAAATTCCATGCATTTATATCTTATAAATAAAAATGAAATTCTGTTTGTTTGTTTGTTTGCTTGTTTGTTTGTGGATTTGAGTTGTATACAAATCCAATAAAATGGACCTATCAGCCTGAAATTTTGCTCAGATATGTAAAATAATATAGAATAAATCATAGTCCACTTTAAAACTTTGAAAGTCCACCCGTTCCCGGAATTTAAGAGATTTTTATGTTCTCCATGCAAAAACCTTTCCGTAATTGTAACCCCTGTAATGAAAAAAGTGTGAAATAAGGATCGCGGTTGCCATGTGTGGCGATTTCGCCGAATAAGATGTTTTAAATTCTCAAAGTAAAAATAAAAGAATAATAATGATTTATTTTCTTAGTTTATATTTGTAAGATTATTAATTTTTTATTATAATATCGTGTGCATGGGAAATCGGAGCAGCAATGAAATGTTTTATACGCAAAACAATAAGAATTGAATATTTCCGAGGCTAATATGTAATTTTTTTTTAGTTTGGCGAAAAAATAAAATGGCGCAAATGCTGATTTTGAGAAAGTGAGTTCTAGCGGTTTGCACAGTTTTCGGCTTGGCGCAATTTATTGAGAGCTTAAGGAAATAGATTTTTGAAAGCAAGTGCAAAGGTTTTATTATAATACAGCGTTAAATTTTAATGATCCGTGAAGAAATAATGCAGTTATTAAGGGATTTCAAGCGATCTATCTTCAGAATTCTCGCCAATTGAGTACATTGATTTAAGTTGGGGGAATTCCGCCAAATTTCAGAAAATTGAAATCTTCTCATTTAGTACATCGGAGTAACGATGAATAAAACACGTTATAGTTGATAATTAAAAAAAATTCGGTTGTATTAAGGGATTCCCCTTTTCAAATAAATGTGTGCTTTACTTTTTGGCGACCGAACCATTTCCCATATTGATTGCTGCTAAGTCAATGCTTCGAATGATTTCCTGAAAAAACTCTTGCAAAATGGCGTATGTTGGCACTTTGGCGAGGCTTAGATTTGAAACTGGATTTTATTTGAGACTGGGATATATAATGATACTGGTTATAGATAAAATTGAATGTTGGTATGTGTGTATGAGTTTGAAAAACTCCAGCACCGTTGCACCATGAAATTTGGTTCAACTAAGTCTTTTATCATTGAGAAGCTTTTTATTCAATCCGTTTTCCTCTAACTTGCCACTAGGTGGCGCAGCAGAACGTCGAATTCTATTCCGTTTAGCCGTTTACTATGCGAATATCGTCCAACCGATTTCGATGAAATGTGGTACACGCGGATATTAGAACACGGAGAATATTTTTCAGTATCCATTTTGCTGTAACTTGCCGCTAAATGGCGCTGCAACACATCAACTTCTATACCATTCGACCGACCGGTATAAAATTTCTTATACGTACATATTTCAGCACGAAGAATATATTCTAACTGTGTTCCTTTTGATGTTACTCACCACTAGATGGCACTGCAATGATTATTATTTTAACTCGCCACTAGATGACGCTGCAGCAGGCCAAATTCTTGACCATTCAAACGGTCGCTATGAAAATCAGTATACATAGCTTTTTGAACAATGAGAATATTTTGTAGTTATCCATTTTGCTATAACTCGCCACTTGACGGCACTGTAGCAAATCATTACTTTAATTAATCACTAGATCATGCTGCAGTGTATCACTTCTTGACTGTGCAACTGATCTCTATGAAAATAGGTATACATAGATATTTGAACACGGGGAAGAGTTTGGCGCTATCCATTTTCCTATATAATTTGCCACTAGATGTCACGTCGTCAGGGCTATCCAGCCGATGGTCCTGAAATTTCGTATTCATCGATATCTGAATGCGAAGAATATTTCCGCCGTATCCGTTTTGCTAAAACTCTCCACTAGATTGCGCTACGCCGCATGGCCTTCTGCACCGTACAAACGATTGCCTTGAAATTCGGTATGCATGGTTATTGAACACAATATAAAGCGATATCCATTTTGCTATATCTCTTTATTACAATAAATAGTAATCCCCACAAATCGTAATATCAAAAAGTCCATTCATTCCCGTGCGAAGAACGGGTACTTCAGCTAGTTTATTCATAATTTTGTTTTACAATAAAAGTAATTATTAATTTTACAAAATACTTTTAAGAATTTCAGTTGTTTACACGGACTTTCGAATTTCAATTAAAAAGTAAGATTTTTTTAAACATTTCATTTAAAATTGGAAATCTTGAAAATTCACTATTATGCACGTTTAAATAGTAATACTTCGTGTGTTTATATTAGGTAAAGCTTAATGATTGTTTCAACAATTTTGTATAGAAACTTTATCATAAAAATTTAATGCTCAATAGTTTGTTAAGAAACGGTCATTCCTACACTAAGTTAAAAATTCATGAAAGTATTACCAGCTATTTCAAACTTTATATTTCGAAAGAAAAATTAGTGCAAATTTCCTTTAACACTCCTATCTTAAAATATTTAAGAAAATAATATTTTATATCTTAAGTAATTTTAAAAAGGAATCTTAAGTTTTTTTGTCTTAATTATTGATTAATCTACGGATGAAATTTTTGCGAAATTATAACAACTATTACTTTTAAATACCCATTGCTGTCTGCCAAGCTTATTTTCGCTTAGTAATTCACTTATCAGTTACGTATTTGATTTTAGTGTGTTACATGAAAAAATGATATTTTTTCGTATTCCTATTAGAAAATTAGTCGGATTTTCCAAATATATTTTTCATTAAATATACATTCATACAAATCATTATTTTGAATAAAAAACATATTTTTATAATAACAGTGCACGCAAGCATTACGATATTCAAAATATATGAAATATTATCTTTCAGTGGCATTTCCTCAATCATGCTCAATTGCAATAAGTATACGTAATAGCAGAATCTATATAAAGAGACATGCGAGAACAAATTCTGTTTCCGTGACTTTTACTCTTTTAGAGAGACATATAATCAAGCCCACCAATGGGCGAGTGTATAAGTTACTGAAAAAGGGGTGATGGCTGAAGTGTGAAGGTCCAGAGTTCTGGAATACTATGCGACTTTTAATGTAATTCTCGATAGCCCTCGTGTAACTTTGTCGTAACCACAAACAATCCAAGATCCAGTAACACTTTTTCTATCCTGTTATACGGTCGTAATTGTCACTGATCATTCTTCTAGGCATCTTAAATTGGTACCACTTGCTTCTACCTCTGCCAATGATGCTGATAAAGCTCTCTTTAAATTATGGCCCAGATTTGGTAGCCTTGAAGCAGTATTGCTTGACTTATAACCAAAATTCATTACATCAATATTTAAACATTTGTATAAAAAAAACATTGCTGAGCTGGACATTTACAGGATAACACCATTCCGGAACTTGTTACGAATACTAATACTAAATATTGTGTAAACTCTTTTTTGCTTCATCTTCAAAATTTTGAACATGCATTAATAATTCCCAAATCCCTTTTTAAAGGTTCTACTCCCTCAACTACTGATTTTACACCTAACTTGTTGCATTTAGGAAGAGCGTAGTCCCATATTTTTCATACAAATGAATTAGAAGAAACAGCTAAGCTTAAATGACGCTCATACTGATACATGTATGAGAAAAACAGAGTGTTTTTAATTAAAAAATATTAAAACATAAACATATATTAAAACATAATTTCTGATCAAATAAACCGATTGCAGATTAATACCCAGTGAACAAAAACGAATTTATAAAGAAAATATCATTGCTTACCTAAAATTTTTGGATAAATTTAAACCTTTGAGGTTACTGAGGTTATCTCTCTTGCTTCTTTCTCGATTTGAAGATTTCACGGTACACTTTCAACACTTTTTCAGTACATAATTGGTAGAAAAATTTTCACTCCTTTTCGTTCTGAATATCTTGCCTCATCTTGAAACAATAATTATCTCCAAAATACTTCTCTGAATAATTTTCATGATACAACTTTGTAATGAATGTAACTTCTCAGCCACTGTACACAGGTTCTATGAAAGTCTATTAATGCTCAGAGAAAGAGAGAACCTATGTTGGATCCCTGGGTCAAGGAGTAGGTACTAAATGCATTTATTTTTTGTTGTCATGTTATGTTTTTAAAGGTGCCCACAGACTCCCATTAACTCCATTATAATGCACTGTATGTATGTCATGTCTTTTAGTTTTTATATGAATCCGGCTAAAATTGTGAAATAGAATAAGTAATGTAGTTTTTAATTAAATTAATACTCATCTTTACTTAAGTTGAGATCGTTTTTTTTTCTTTTTCATTGTAAACTTTTCGTGTCACATTTTTTTTATATTTCAGATTGGGGTTATGTCAATTTCCCCTGAAGTAAAATCGTTTGGAATTAATGAGATCCCTGCACCTCTTTATTGAAAACAGACTCCAATTATGTTTGAATGTGTCTTTTGGAACAATTGCGAGTTTTTCTTAATTTTCACAAACAAATATACGACACTTTAAAGGTTTCCTTGAACATTTAGGTGTTACAGTGGATCTCGCCTGCACAGTGACCACCTCCTTATGCAACGAAATATGACAGTATATAAATTTGTGCACCGACAAAGGTCACTATGTGTGGTAGGTTAAAAGTGAAATTTCACAGATGTACTCACTATAGCCTTATCAAGGTGGTAACATATACACCAAGGTTTTTGTTTTCATGCACGTTTTCTGCAACAGGAATATATATTTTTTATGTAATGTCCCGAATACATTTGGTCTGTAATGTAACTATGTGCCCTCATAACAATTTTTTTTGGTACTATTTTATTTTCTGCACATTTTAATGGGATTTCGTATCTTGTATCTTATTTTATACACGGTGAAATGTGTCTTCAGTTTTACCAATTTTCCAATACATGTTTAGTATTTTCTTCATTGAGATATGAATACAAGGAGAAGACATTAGTAATCTGAAACTGTAGCCGATCCGCCATATTGCTTAGACATCATTGCAATAGGAATATGTTATTATATGGTGACAGCTCCACTTTTAAAGAAGTAATGGTGCCAAAGTTTGCGCCAAGATTAATTGCGTATTTGACATAACCATAAAACTTTTAACTGCAAAATGGTGAGATTTTGTGTTTAGAACTATTGTAACATATAATTGTGTATTTTTACTCTGATACATATGATACACACAATGCTGAAGGTAGCTAATGCCATCTCCTTGCATTCACATCGCTATGATTTTCTTATACGTTGAATTTGTTATTTATTGTTGGCACTGCTTCGACTAGATTACAATAAGCTTAATGAAATGAAGTCATCCTAACTAATATTATAAATGCGAAAGTGAGTTTGTTTGTTTGTTTGTTTATGACGCTTTCACGCCTAAACCGCTGAATAAATTATGATGAATTTTGGTTTTAGATATAGATGGTACCCTGGAGAAGGTTATAGGCTACTTAGAATTTCCGATTTTTAATTACTTCTTTAATTATTAATTAAAAACCGTTTTTACGTTGCCATGCTTGGCGAGTTTCGCCCATATCAAGTGATTCATGTTTTGAGCTAACAAGAATGCTATTACTTCAGGAGAACAAAGAATGCTATCAGGCTGAAATTCATGCATGTAGCGCAAATAGTTCCTTTACAGGAACACTCAAAATAATTCTAATGCATTACGCTCTATGGGCATCTCTTTAACTACGGAACCGACTCCAAAACTTTTTCGCTAATAGAAAGCGCTGCACTACGCCTGATTAACATAGGGTAAAATTCATGCATATAGCATAAATATTTCTTTTACAAGAACACTCAAAACAGTTCGCAAATACTGTCGTAACTGTCTCTATTCGCCAAATGACTGAAAAAAAATCTAAATTTAGTAATTCTGCATACTCTCTTATTTTAAATAAAGTATACTACAATGCATTACACTTCATTTAAAATAAGTAAAAAGCAAATAATATTTAAATGCAGTTTCTTTAGTCGCAAACATATTTGTTATTCACACATGCTCCGTTTCTCTCGGGACCTAATTCTAAAGCCGACGCGGGCGAAGTCGCGGGTAGCCGCTAGTCTTAGAAATAAAAGTGCTACATTTTTAATGCTTTATTGTGATTGTTTATGATACAGAAAGTTCTGAATTTAAAACATGTTTCTGTTGGAATAAAAAAATGGTGTACTAGAAATAGCTACGAATTCAGATGCAAAAATAATGTTTTTGAACACTTCTAGTCTTCGACTCAATCATTCCAGGCTTCATTTTATGCAATTTTTGTCTAGCTTTAATTACTAAATCTGCGGATTACCAAGATCATATATTTTTTTTCTTTCGAATAGACCATGATAAAAAAGTGATAAAATGGATGTAAAACTGCACACAGAAGATTCCGTATGACATATTAAATATCTAAGTGCTTAAATCTTTAAACGTTTACTGTTGAAAATGTGTAATTGAGTTCACTGAATTGCAAATCAAATTATTTTGCATGCGTTATATGTTTTTGTGCAAACACGCCTTAATGGGCAGATTTCGGTGTTTGTTAGCATATGAAAATAAGGTTAAATAAAACACATTTTTTACGTCAGGAAGACGGAAGATATATGTGATGATGATCATACATTTTTCGTACAAAAAATTTTGTTCACGTTTCTATAAGTTAAGCATATCTTTCAGTTCATTTTAGTTTTTCCCTACTTCCATGATCAGTTTAAGAGTCTTGCTTTGCTGTAAAGTATACACACGACAGATAATCATCCACCTGTCAAAATCTTTAAAATTTCGGGGAAAATTACTAACCTTAAAAGGAACGGTCGACGAAGAAAAACGTGAGAAAAACGATGGTCGTACAATTGACAAAACCTCCTGAAAAAAGTTCCGAATTCCTCAGGCTGAAAACAGCATCGATATCCATCTGAGTACGATTTTAAGAAGTTTGAGTAGCCAACATCCATACTGCTGCAGAATTCCATTAATTCAGATTTTTCTATAACTGTGTCTATTTTTTTGCAAATGATTGTATTTCCTTTTTTTAATTTGGTTCCTTATTCGGTAGAACACAATTAATTGTAAACTGTTTCATTTTATATTAAAATATGTAGAAAGAATATCTGAGGCTAAAAATCAAGGAATTTAGAGACTGATATCTTTTCCAATACATACTTAACTTCTTCTAGAAGAGAAGACGCAGCTGCATAACTGAACTACTCTATAAGTATTCCAATACACTGAAAACATCATAATCGTTACCCGAGTATTTATCGATGGCTCCCATCTGAGATCTTATCAATAAACGTCACGTGTTTGATATGAGATACAGATTCATTTTGTACCGACGACGTATTTTGAAAGAACAAAAATAAAATATGTTTTCCTTACTAATCATAAAGTATTCTGAACAAAATATACAGTATGTATTAATTTTTAAAATAACTTGTAGACTAACTTATGTTTTTATTGATTGAAAATCGAGAAAGAAATCTAATTTCGATAAGTCATTTTATTTTAATGTTTTTTTCTACAATCCCTACAATGTGCTACAAAGTTTTTGGAGCACAGAATTTCACTATCGCTTGCTTAAATTATCCTTTAAAGCAATTTTTTATCCCCATATGTGAATTGTGAAGCTTTGTTGAAATGCTGATATATAAAAGCATAATGATCTCTTTTTGTACAATTTTTATACACTTATATGTAATTTATATAAAATATATTTAATCTTTGCTGTTTTTTAATCATTCATTCATAAAGCATTTGGTTTTCGTGAATAAGTTATTTTATAAAGTTTATTTTAAATCAAAATTGCCTTAGATTTTTTTAAAGGTCCGGTTGTATTTCCCATTTTAACTGTCCCTATGTATAAAAGTTTGGTTTACACTTCTTTAGAAGATTTTTGGGTATAAAATTATTTTTAAAGAAGCAAATGATAAGTATCATTTAATAAAATAAACATAATTAGTTGTCAACAACTATAGGTTAATAATTATATGGCAAGCCTCTGGTTTGCTTAGTTTTGTTTACTTCTTGAAATTTCCTGCTTGTTTATATACCAGGTGATCCAAAAAGTCCGGAAATTTTTTTAAAATTAATAATTCGAAATGCAATCAAGATACAAAGATACGGTTTGCAACAAAAGGATGGAAAAGAAACCGGGTTTTGTGTGGCAACGAAACGAAAATAGTTCTGTTGGCGAACAACAGATAGCGCTATAGTGTTTTATTTCACCAAAAGATGATTTACAAATTTAAAAAAAAATGTTGACAAATTGCAAGTCAGCTTAATTAGGTTAATTGGTACTACAGTAAATTTTCAATGTGCTGCCCATAATTCAGAAGTACAGTTGTGAGACGAGTCACCACACCGTTCACAGCACTTAGTAGCATTTCTTGCGTTACGGCAGACACATTTTCGCGGATGGCATCTTTCAGTGCTGCTAGTGATGCCGGTTGGTCGCGGTGCACATTTGACTTCAAGAATCCCCAAGGCCAAATTTCACAGGGCGTAAGATCGGGAGATCTTGGAGGCAATGATTGATTAAAGCAGCGACTGATAATGCCATCCTCCCCAAATGTTGAGCGCAGCAGATGTTGCACAGGCAGAGCAATATCAGGTGGTGCTCCATCGTGCACAAAGGTGACTGTTTGAAGTACCTGTCGCGCTTGCAGTTCAGGAATAATGTTGTTCTGTAACAGTGCTGCATATTGCTGACCAGTGACAGAAACTGTTTCGAAACCCGTCTGTGTGAGTTCCTTGAAAAAAATGGACCAATTATGAAATCAGCAGTGAAGCCACACCAGACTCTCACTTTAGGCTGTTGCAAGGGTACCTCAACAAATGCATGTGGATTTTCTGTGGTCCACATTCGACAATTGTGGGTGTCAATAGCGCCAGAAAGTGTAAAATGCGCCTCATCTGTCCAAAGCACAGTGTGAAGCCAGTTGTGCTGCTCTTACATTTTATTGAATACCCAATTGGCAAAATCTCGACGAAGAGTCGAAGTCAGGAGGTTTCAGTTCATGGTTATGTTGCAACTTATGGGGATACCGTTTCAGAGTTATTCGCAGTGCTCTCCACACACTTCCGTACGACACTCCTGTCTGCCTCGAAACTTCTCGGGCACTGGTCTCCCCATGTGCAGAAATCGCCGACATGGATTGCACCGTCTGCTCCACTGTCGTGACAACAGCAGCGGCTGTTGAGGGACCAGACCTTCTTGCACGTGATGCCAAAGATCTGGTAGATTCAAATTTCTGCATCATTTTGATCAATGCAGAAGGCGCTATTGGTCCTTTTTTGCCTCGCATGCCCTTTATGTAGCGATATGCTCGCAATATATTTAAGGAGTGACTTACTCTACATAAATCTTATTAAAATGTAGTCCTCGAAAAAAAGAATACTGCATGAGAGTTACATTTGGGTAATTACGTATTTTTGAATAGTTAAATATTAGTGGATGTATGCAAAAGATAATTTTTTATAAAGTTCACTAGACTTTAATACATATTTCATTATAGTTAAGTTTGCTAGATTTTGAAAAAAATAAACATACATTATGTTTATTTAAATGCTTTATAGTAAATGTGCACTCTTTACTAACTGTCAGCGAAATCAAATGCTTCAGAATTTAAGATTTTGTATCAGTAAAATATTTGTAGTTAATGTCATATTTAATAAAAATTATGTTTAGCAGAATCTATAAAGTGAAACTTCTTCGGATACATTGTTAAAAAAAACATTTTAAAAACTTTATTTTCAGCTTTTTCTTTCAAATCAGTGTTTCAACTTTGGAAAAGAATTTCCATAGAATTCTTGAAAGTTCCTAAAGTATTGAACAAAATCTAATCACAAATTCTAATTTAAAGTTTTAATTAGAAATAACAAAGGATGTCAACGAAGCATTTAAATACCCAAACGTTTAGTTTGAGAGAAAATTATGGGTAGTTCCAAGAGTAATTTTACACTTTCGCACCCCTTAATCTGCTTTAATTAAAGAGTACGAGTATTCTCCTATAATAATAAGTTAATTTAAGGACAAATTAATCACCTAGTTCAAACCCTTCTCGAACAAGCGCTTCTTTCTCGACACCTCCTGTAGGGAGATACTTTATCTTGTGTATTCACTGTGTTTACGAAGTTAGAAATGTAATTTAATTAATGGCTAGTCACAAGTGCATTTTAACGCTAAATTGGATTTATATTCACCCGTAATCTGACGAAAATATATTTATTTCTTTGTTTTATTTTGAATGAAAACCGAGAGTTTTGAAATAATACTTGTTCTGTGTGAATTAATTTTGCCAAATCTCAAAGATTTTACGTTTGCTTGATTTTAAAATTTAAAATGGCTCTGTTTCAATGATTTAGGACAACATTAAGTATTTAGACAAAACGATATGACCTTTAGGCCGTAACAGCCCATTGAATGAGACAAATAACTATTAGCATTCGATTAGCAAACGATTAGCATTAGATGTTGTGCATTCGATTTCCAATCAACCACTAAAGACCATGTGTGTACCTGCAAGTTTATATACGTTGTTCTGAAAATTATTTTAACAGTAGCTAGAAGTGTCTGAGTTATACCAAACTCTTAATATATGTCGGAAAACCTACGATAGTATAAAAAGCCCGTATGTGAAGCCACTGCGTGTCACAGTAAAGGTCTTATTAGAAGAAAAAGAAATGGAAAGAACGTGGTTGTTGCAACAAGTTGCGGAATCTCTTTTCGATGAGCATGAAGGGTTTCCATAATAAACAAACTCGGCTGTGCTCACAAACGCCAGAGATTAGCCGAATATGCGATTTCTAGAGAATATAATTGTAGGTAGCATATCGCTTCTCAGGAGCATTTTAAATATTTAGGCTCTCGAGGGTTCTATAAATGTGAAGTTTTGCTTTCAATCAGATCTATTCGAATATTGCTATTGCATTTAAGAGGTATTTTGTTTTCGCTAATCGCAATCGGCAACGCTGAGTCTTCCGCCAGCTTGTGAAGTAGAAATACTAAGCACTACGATTAGCTGGCATTCCAGCAACTAGCATTACTTTCGTCTCTGAATGGAAAAGCTGGAGTTGACCGTTCCCTATGTAACCGAAGAAAATTTCCAGGAGAGAAGTTTCCGCAACTGGTTGCGGCAACTAAATTGCTCGAAATTTTGTTCATGTAATAAGTCCTTAATGCCAAGGGGGTATTTGTATATATCCTCCATTTCCGGATTCGCTAGCGCAGTCGGAACTTTCTTTCCGACTGCGGAAGTGCGCTCTATTTACAAACTGTAAGCAAAATCAAATGTTTCAGAATTTAAGATTTCATAGCAGCAAAATATTTGCAGTTAATGTAATATTACATGAAAATTATGTTTGCTAGAATCTCTGAAGATAAATTTCAGTAGCATTAATAAAAATACATTTAAAAAACTTAATATTTAGCTTTCTCTTTCAAATGAGTGTTTCAACTTTGAAAAGCATTTACAAAGATTTCTTGAAAGTTCCTAAAGTGTTGAACATAGTCTAATCCAAAATTGTAATTTAAAGTATTATTTAGAAATAACAAGGATGTCAACGTAAAAGATGTCAAATGATGTCATAGTAAAAATATTTTCATGAAAAATCAATGTGCAATCGTTTTTCTCTTCAGATTGAAAACTAAGTTTATCTCTTTGAAGTACTGTTTTGTTGAACAAAATAAACATATTTCGATTTTCTCTCCCATCAATTTCACGAAATGTGATAAGATTCTTGAAACAGCCCTGAATATAAAATTACATTATATATTAAAGGTATATTAAATATTAAGGGTAATTACATTATATATTAATGTAAATATATAATATATATTATCTGTAAAAGTAATATATAATATATATTTATATTTACAGGTAAGAATAAGTAAGTACAAATTTGATATAAAATATCTATATTTTTTTATCGTCAGAAGTATTTTTAAAATGAAATACAAATAAATGCCACTATCCGAAGGGGGAAAAAAGAAAGAAAAAAAAAAAAAACACTGGATTTTGGTAAAATTTGAGGTAAAAAAAAAGTCGTTGGAAATAATTTTTTTTGTCCTTTCCTTTCAAAATGAGGTAACATGATTATAGAATGACCAAAATATATAAATTCCATACTAAATGTTTTTTTTTTTTCCGCCAGAAGTACTTTTGGAATTAAATACAAAGAAATCTCACTGTCAGAAAGAAAGTGAGTTTGATAAAATTTGCGAAACAGAAAAGATACGGTGAGGTAAAATGAAGAGGTATTCTTTTTTCCTTAAAAATATACTACATGAATAATTTTTAAATTATATATATTTTAGCCTATTTATGAGAATATTAGTGACAAGATGTATGCTCTTTAAGAATATCTTAATTGCATTTGGTAAAAAAAAAAATAGAAAAAGTCAGCTTTTATCTGCTTATTGAAAGTGTATTCTTTTCTTGTTTATCCAAAAAACTGTCTAGAAATTAATACAATCCTGAAGATTTGAGAAATTCTGGAAGTTACTTTCAAGTTAGAATTGGTCTAAACAGCTTGAGAAAAAAAAAGGAAAGATTTTCAAAGAAATATATTCGTTTTTCTTCCTGTTTAATTTAAATGTGGTTGGGAAATGGCTAAAAAATTTGGTTAAGCTTATGTTTCCAAATGGTTCTAATAAAATGTTTAATAAATTTCGCCTATTTATTTTTAAAAATATAAGGATAAAACAAGCTATTTATACTATTAATCAAAAAGAAATGCCTACTCTTTTTACCTTACCTTACCGTGAAGCAAAGGTGTGTTGGAATGTTTATCTAGAACTGATGTCTAACGGCTATGGCCAACACATTTTAACTATCGAAAAGTTATAATAGGATATATACAGGGTGTCCAGTGCTAATGGTGCCCAAGGGCTATTTCCTAAACCGTTAGTCAGAGACACATAGTTCCAATTGCCAAAATGCTTTAAATTACATAATCAGTTATATGAGAAGCAATCAAAGTCAATAAATAAATTTCTGTAAAATATCGAAATTTGAATTTTTATATGGTCCCCCTGTCCTATCAGTTATATTTAGAAATATTTTCTTCATACAATTTCATGCACGATAGAAAAAAAATTCGTCCTTCCACGAGCAAAACACATCGATTTATGAAGTAGCAAACATTGTGACTGAAGTCACTTTTCCACGTTTAAAAATGTCCCGTTATGGTAAACCGTTAAGGGACTATATAAATACTTAAATATTAAATTATAGGTTTTAATTTCATTTTCTGGCATAATGCGGAAAAAGAAGCAAAACTAATTTTACTACTGATCTTCAAGCATACAGGGCCTTATTATCGGATGGGCAAATCAGGACTTTGGCCAGGGCCCCTCTTCCCAATTTCAAATGTTTTTTCTGAAATATTCCTTTTTATATCAAAGTTTTATTAAAAATAAAACAAATTTCATAGATCGGGAGCCCCCAAATCTATCAATGCCCGGGGCCCCTGTTGGTCATAATCGGGCCATACAAGCAGGGGTATACTGGAGAAGTAGGCCGATGATCGTAAAGAGATGAAGGTAGGTTGGTTGGTATTGTTGTCACATACTCTGGAGAAATTTGAAGAGAGCCAACATTGCGTTGCTGAATCAAAAAAAAAAGCATGGAGCTCCGTAGAGGGAATTAAGATTTACCTGTGAATGCAGCGCAGTTAAAAAGATTTTTGTTAAATCGACAACGTAATTATTTCACTTCGAATGAAAGAGAACTGAATCCGATTTCATAAGAACGCCGGGAAATCAGATTAGGTAACAAATGTACGAACGTAGACGTAGGTTCACAAGAGAAATATGCACCCTAATAATCCATGACCTCCATAATCACGTTATTGAAAACTTACATCTTCCTAGCGCTTGTCGATTTCATATTTTACCGGACGGAAGCACAGAAAACTTAGAAACACTAAGAAAAAAAGCATTATGAAGATCATACTCTTGAGGAAGCACAGAACACACGATGGAGATGCTGCATGTATTGTATTAGATTTCAGTCGATGTCACAAAGCAGTCACATACTATTATTTAAAAATATTACACTTTTACAATAATTCCGGTTTAACTACGCTATTAAAAATATACTATACACGAGCATATTCATAACATTGGAGCTTGGGGAAGCATCTTATAAAAAAATTACTGCGTTGATGCTAAAGCGGCCTGGCATATCGGTGGGCGAAAGCCTCCGTCACCAAAAGTGATCGACGCGTTGGTGGGCAAGGCCTTCTCACGTGAAGTGAGTGGCTTGTCCCACCGAAAACAACTGCTAACTGCTAAAAAAACCGTTAAACATATTTCTATAGAAAAGGGAGCTCGATCTTTCTCGAACAATCTTAGCAGGTGTTTTACGATACGCCGCAATATGCTCCTTGCGCAGCAGGGCAAACCGCAAGAGAAACACATATGTTTCAGCGGAGCAGAGAAGGGTGTCATGAGAAATATGCGTCAGAAAGGGGGTTATGATTACTATTCTTTTAGTAGGAGAAAAACTGGCGTCAACTGTTATTTTATTTTTTTATTTAGGCAGCTGATAAAAGCAAAATGCTTTAGAAGTACGTTAATGCTCTGTAATTGAGAAGGCTAAGAGGAAAATTGAAAGCTTTGAAAAACAGTTATTGTTAAAATCTTTTAAATAAAGCTTAGAATATTTTATTAGTTTAAATTTAGACAATATTAATTACGATTTGTATTAAAAATTTTTCATTAAAAAAATATGCACGTTGTGTCAACGTGACAAGGGGGTTATAGTCGAGCTTTATTAAAATCAATCTGAGGACAGACTTACTAAATCGTATATGTGTAGCATGCAGATGTGTAACATAAGAGTGTGCTACGTAAAGTAGAGGAGGCTTTCTGCATGGGTGCATATTTAGATTGCAGACGAAGGAAGTTATTTAACGACAGTTCATTTAAAAATCTATTTAAAAAATTATTTTTTCAGCATAAGCTGTATTTTTATGTTACTTTATTGGATACACATATTTAAACGTTAATGTCCTTTATTGCAATCTGCAATCATAAACTGGGTTATGAAGTTTCCAATAAATATTACAAGGCTCAAAACCATGTACATTAATTTTTCTCAAATTCATTTTGTATACAACCCCTATTTCGCAGCTCAAAAAGTGCTCTAACTTTAAGCAGATGTAACTCGGAGAATTTTGGTCGTAGAAGAACGAAACTGCAGAAATAAAATTTTTCTAAATATAACTGATAGGCCTGGGGGACCGCATAAAAATTTAAATTTTGTAATTTTTATAGAGATTGAATTACTGACTTCGATTTTTTTTCTGATATAATAGATTATATAATTTAAAGCATTTTTAAATTGGAATTATGTGTCTTCTAAGAAAGGTTTAGGAAATAGCCTTTGGGCAACGTTAGCACTGGACACCCTGTATAAAATTTGATAAAACGCGCGTATAAATATTTTTTGCTTCAAACTATCATTAGAATAGTTATCTCTACCTTTAGAAGACTAATGTTACATTTTTAAGAAATGGTTATTATAATTAAAATTAAGCGGAAAATGAAAAAACAGCTTATTTTTATCGTGAAGTCCACAGGTGAAATTTTACAATATTTTTGTACAAATGCACTTAATGCTCTTGAATTTATTTCAAGCTTTGGAATACAAGCGTAAGAATATTTGAAGAAGGTAATTATCAGTTTTTGTGTGTGTTTATATTAATTCCAAGAGTGAATATATTAACAGAGTAGGGAAAATGTCAATATGTTGCTCTGTCGTTGTCAGGATTGAGTAACAGATGTAAATCGAAGAAGTTTGCAAGGTCTAAAACTGTTATAAATAATTTCTTAAATTTGAATGAAAATAATGAAAAGAGAAACCCTGTAGGTAGGCCTAAAGCTTTATCATTCAGAGGTGAAAAAAAAACTTTAATGACTTGTTCGACAAGTAATAATCAATCACGTTAAATATTAAACAAACTGGTTTCAATGCTGGAAGAAAACTATTTGCAACAGTTGATGTTAGAAGGGCTTGTAGTTTGCAGAACGTAATACAACACCTGTTATAAACCGTATATAAAATGAAAATTTAATCATTAAAAAAATAAAAACAAAAAGCAAGGGAACTTGGTTGGTTCTGATGGTTGGTGATATTACTTGTACGTCTTGTGAAAAGAAAAAGATTTTTTTTTTTTTTTTTAAACGGCAATTCGGTGGGGTAACTTCTATGAAATGATGATGCCATTCTTTTACTGGAGTTGGATGCCTGGCCTTTATTTCAGCAAAATGAACACAGAGACATATAAAAACTTTCTTGAAGGACCACCTATTGTCAAATATAGTTGATTTTCAGAAGAAAAATGGATTTTCCAGCAGGATAATTCCATAGTCGATTCATAGTAGTCGGGCTATGGGAAACTGATATAGGTAAAAATGTGCTAAATTTTACATTGACTATCTATAAGTCCTGATCTCAAAAACATTAAGAATCTCTGGTGTAATCTTTCTTGACGCTTATATAGCCATGGAAGGCAGTATTCTTCGTCCACCAAATTAAGATCTGCTGTTAAAGCTAAATGATATAAAACTGACGCATTACATAAAAACGAGATGCCTACCATGAAAACGAGAATATTCCAGCTTAGGAACAGTGGCGGCTCAGCAAAGTATTAATATTTGTTTTTTTTGTATCATTAAAAAACATTTTTTTTTCAGTGGCCATACATTTTTTGCACGGGCTGCTATGAGTTAATTGATAAAATATAGACATTTTGCCTTAAAATATTTGCAAATAAAAATTTTGTCTGCTTAATGTATTTCTTACAATGTATATTAAGCATCAGCATTAAAATTTTCAGAAAAGTGTTTTTTTTTTTTATCCTTCTTGAATATTCACGATGACTTATACTGTCTGTAAAATTTTTACACGCACTGAATTTACCATTTTGCCCGACCTTTATGGTTAAAAATAACTCTTAATATAGTTTCTATTTTTGCATTTATAACTAATACAACTTTATAAAATATATCCAGGTGTGAACCAAAAATGCTCGATCTTCAGTTTCTTTGCTTCATTGTAGTTAACCTTCTAAAAATTCCGTGAAGCCCATGTAATATCAGAAATAGACATTTTTTTTTTCAAAACAGTGTAGTTTTTCACAAATGTGACGTCATATAACAAAGAAACTTTTTTTTAATTCACTGGCTGTTATTTGCTACTGAAAATATTCAATCTGTAATTTTTTTCGTGATTTTTTTAGCCTATAATTTGGGACAATAGTAAGCAATATTTATGCTAATTAAAAAGGTTATTAAGAACATTTAGAAATACAATATTAACTAAACCGAATATTATACAAATGTTTCCCACCACATTTTAACATAGATTAAATAAAAGAATTCTTGATTATCTTTTGGCTGATAATAAGCATTTTATGCATTTCCTACATTTAAAATAATAACAAACCATCCCAAATTTTAAGGAATGGTTTAGTTTCATGAATTTGAAGAACAAGGATTCAATAAGTAGATAAAATCAAGTATTATGTTTCCAAATCAAGTATTATGTTTCCAATTTAATAAACTTTGTAATGAGAATAAATATTTCTAGCTAATGTCTGAAAATTTAAGCTAAAAGAGAGACATCGTTTAAAAATTATTTGTCTATACTTTTGATCAGAATACAATACCTACCAACTTTACTTCACTATATTCTAAATATACTCCATGTATATACTGTTTTATATGTATTTTTGTAACTAATCTTCATTTGCAATTACAATAGTCTGAATGGAGAATTATTGGACTACACATCAGAATAAAAGTCACGTGTGTGTATAGAACACGCAAATGAATTTTTATATTTCTAACAATGAACAGAATATAACGTCTAAAACAAGATGGAATCTGTCGCAAACTATAAAAAAGCTTTTAACGAATTATAAAAGGTAATTTAGATATCTGCATTATAATTTACCGCATATTATTATAAAGATTAGCAGAGAGAAATTAAATCAGCGTTACAAAGGCAACTTTTCGAAAAGAGTTTCTTTGAAAATTCTAATCAGCTCTGCACGCCAAAGTTATATTGAACAAAAGAGAAGCATTTTAAGAAAATCGTTAAGTTTCTCTCTCTACCGCGTAATCTGATAAAGCTGCCAATGAAAGCACCTAATAAATCATTAATTCATAATAAAATGGCATCTTGAGAGAAACTAATTATGCAAAATTTGTGGTGATAACAATAAATTGCGGTTACTGTCAGAAAAGCCGTCCAAAATCAACCTTATTAATTTCCTTAGAAATTCAGACAAAGAACAAATTGTTTTTGTAGAAGAATGTATGTAATGACATTTCGTGATACGTTTATAATAAATATTTTTGCGGAGTTGCAATTGCTCAAATCTACAAAAGTATCAATAATATTAATACTCATAGTGTAAATATTACAATTAATTTTAATAGTTTAAAATTATAACGTTTTTAATATGCTTTTTATACATAATATTTATGTTCTTGATGAAATATCTACTTGAAGTTTCGTAAACTAAAATCCAAAAGAATTTCACATCAGAAAACATTATTCTGATAAATCTTCTAATAAAAGCTCCTAATAATCTGCTAATGCAAAATTAAATATTTATTTGAGAGAACTAAGGTAAAATTTTTGAAATTTATTCTCACCAAAGTCCGTCAAACTTATTAATATAGTATTAATTATAATTGGCAACTCCATTATGTGAATTATGGCTCCGATTGGGCTTTAAAATTTCATTAAAAACATTAATAACATAAGATAATAGCTGAATTAATTATATGTCCTTCTTTAACACACACAAATGTAAAAGCCAACCTTATTACCTTCCAGAACACTTACGATACACTTTTACGTGTTACACTTACGATACACTTTTACGTCCTTGTACAAAGAAAATGATATACTATTTTCGTGAAGTTTTACTGATATTCTTAGCTTCTTAACATTATTTGATGTTTTTTTTCCTACGTTAGTACGTACGCATGTGTGCATGATCCATTTTGGCCATCACTGAATATATTTTGATTAGTTTACTGTGACAAATGTACGTGCCTATGTATTTATTTCAGATTAAACAAAATAATCATAAACTAAAGAGAATATAGTTATGGATGCTATAAAAGTTTCACTGGGTATTTGAATTTCGCAACTTCTTATGCAGGAAGTACGACTAAGCAAATCTTAGATTAAGGTACATATTTTTCGTACAAAAATTTGACGATATTTTTCTAATAATCGTTATTTTGTGGGATTTTCGGGGTTGTATACGGCTATAGTTGGACCTTAGTGAATTTCGTATCAGGATTACTCAGGCACAAAATTTTATCTATAGTAACTGTTTAATATTCAGCATATTAATTTAAATATTACAACCAGAATTTTCAAAATTTAAAATCTTTGTCCAACCGTCTTTTCATTTTTATTATAATTATAATTATAATTTTATTTATTTAAATTTTATACTGTAAGACATATTTATATTTGTGTACTAATACAGATGAGCCGCTTCAAAGACCAGATAAATGCTTTGACTCTTGGAATGTCATTCGTTTTATTATAGATGCTCCAATTATGAAAAGTACAGAAAACAGTAGTCATGTTTCTTTGAATGTTTTACTTTCATTTTTAATCATTTTCGCCATTACTACATATTACTTCAAACATTCTTTTCCAGTCTTTAGATAGTTAGCTTATCCAAGGAAAAAGCTCTCATTTGTTCTAATCACTGATATTCACTTTTAGTTTATTACGAGTATTTCTGGAATTGCATTTTATATGAGTTCTGACTTATTTAAAAATGAAAAAGCTCGTACTTTTGATCTAAAAAGGAGATTGGTTCCAAACTTAGAGTAAAATGACACAGGCTTGTTATAAAAACACTATTAAATTCTGGAACTGCAAAAATTAATGGAAAACAATGAATACGCACTGGTGCCAGGACCGAATTTGTGTTGAGGAAAATACCGTCTTTTTTTCTTCTTTAAATAATAACACAGGATTAAGTTACGGTAAAAACACTCAAAATATTGGTGTCAAACGTTAAAATAAATAAATAACTTTGTAAATAAACACACATAAAATGATACTTAAAACAAGATACAATCGTTTTCACTGAAAATTTATTCAGTCTTCATCAGTCAAAGCTCTTCGTCTCACAAAGCATTGGGAACTGAAAAAATATAAACAAACAAGCAAGTTACTACTTGAGTAAAAGGGAAAGGAGGGAAACCACGGAGATTAAAAGAGGGGGAAGTGGGGAATGGGATAAAAAGAAAATAAAAAAATAAGGACAAACAAAAATAAATAAACAAATAATAATAATAATATGAAGAAGAAGTAAAAAAAAAAAAAAGAACACAAAAGACACGCAAACAAAGAAAGCACAAAAGAGAACAAACAAATACTAAAACACAAATAACATTTCCCCCCTTTTAATACACATACATGAAAGCACTATTGTTTTATTAAATATTAATAGATGTATTAAAATAATAATAAACATAAAGGAAAGACACAAACATACACACACAAAAAAAACCCAAATCAAAATAAAATTTAAAAAAAAGAGAGGGGAAAAAAAGAAAAAGAAAACTGGCAGCAGAAGAAAAAAAATGGGGGGTGGGTGATGGAGTATAAAAGTGAATAGAACCTTACAACAACAGCTTCCAAGCAAAATGAACAAAAGAAACGGAAGAACCATCGTTCACAAGACGTTCCAAGTGCTGGGTAATGGAAAATCCTTCCAAAAAACTCTAGATTGGACAAAGACTGAGGAGTGCACAAAATCGTAGCCTTAGATAACTAAAACAGATGATTAGAATTCCAACAATATGAGGCAGTAGAACATTTGGAAAGTTCGTTCTTAGAAACATATCTCTCATGCTCTTGTAGCCTAAATTTGAGAGCTCTTCTGGTCTAACCAATATAACCCAAATCACAAGATCCACAACCCTAGCAGCACAATTAGTCCAAAAGACGTTTAAAACACGCTTTTTACATGAAAAAACGTGTTTTCAACTTAATTTTAACGTTTTTTGAACTATTTGTGCTACTAGGGAAGAAGTATAATAAACACCCCAACGGTTCTCAGTAGGAATAGGATCTTTAAGGGAAGAAAATTGAAGTTTATTAACAGGTTTAAAATTACTTTGAAACCGAAATTTTTGAGAAGTTTACAAATGTTGTAGCATAAAGGTTCATTATGGAAATTAATAGTAGTAGTAAAAGCATTAGGCTTTTTAAATTTAGAAAGAGCTTTATCAATAATAGAGGGTCTATTATTTAAAGCTCTTCGTGTGTTCTTTTTTGCTTTTTATTATTGATGTTACTATTATTTATTTATGCATTTTTGTTTGTACTTATTTTGTTTTTTGCTTTTTATCCCATCCCCTTTTCTCCCTGTCCTTTAATCTCCGTGATTTCTCTCCTTTACTTTTTTAAAGTGGCAACATGTGTGTTTGTTTATCTTTTTCAGTTCCTACTGTTTTTTGAGACGAAGGGCTTTGACTGATTGAAGATTGTGTGTGTCATTCTGTCATTCTGTCATTCTGTCCGTGACGCTTTTTTTCTTCGCGCATCACGTAATAACAATAGAAGCGAATGAAATGAAATTTGGCGACGTAATAGGTGGTCATTCAACTTAAAATATAGTCATTTTTTTAAATTTTGATTAGATTTTGAGATTTTGTGAAAATCGTTTCAAGCTGTTTAACATTTGTTCTCTCGCATCACGATAAAATTACTGAAGCGAATGAAATGAATTTGAGTGACATGATAGGTGGTCACTTAGCTAAAAATACAGGTGTCGAAATTTTTAAAAATTTAGATTAGATTTCGAGATTTTGCAAAAATTGCTCAAAATATGAAAATTTTTATGGATTACGTATCAACCTCTGAAGCGAGTGCAATAAAATTTAGTATCGTCACTGATGGTTACTTGAACTCTTTGCGTCAAATTATTTTAATTTTTTTTATAAATTTTGGGATTTTGTGAAAATCTTATAATGTTTGTTCTAGAATTCCTAAAAATGGATTAAGAGAATACAATAAAGTTTTGCAACATGATCAACAAAGGCTAAAACAGCAAAATCGGAATTTTGTGAAAAAAAATTAAATACATTTTTTAAATGTATGTTTTATTTTAGATTTTGTGGAAATTGCGCAAAATGTTTTCGAGGAATGATGTTAAAATATATACATGAATCAAACAAAATTTTGTGCCAGGTTAGAAATGACGTCTTGACTTGAAAAACTCATTCAACCAGAATAATTTCCCAATCCTCTAATCTTTTAACAATACACAGAAGATATCATTTTTATTTGTATACTATTGCTAATATACTATTTCCATTCTTTATACACGTACAATGCTGACGAAGATTCAAGCTTTTCGAAAATTCGCATTATGTACTACGCATTATGCACCGTCAACGACGATTGTAACTATGAAAACAACTTTTTTTCAACGTATTGTAAGTTATAAGGTAACTTAAAAACTTGTTTTTGCTGGATTTACTCAGGAACCAGAACGCATACAAACACATGATGGCCATAACAAAAATTCGAGAAAAATTAAATCATGTCTGTCAGCTGAAGAAATTTCGAAATTCGAACAATTTTAGAAGATATTAACAAAACGCTTGAATAAAGAATCCTAATCGTTGCCATGCATGGTGATTGCCGTTGAAAAACCTGGAATCCTTATTTTGAAGCAAAGTATTATCATCATGCAAAATCAGAGACGAAATTAATTCTTGCATAAGGTTAAGAATATATTACGACAAAATATACCTAATTTTCGAGCAATATGAAAGAATAAAGGGACTGTTTTGCCAAGTTTATCAATTTTGAAAAAAAAAAAAGTAAGCAGCAATAAGCTGTCCTACGTAAAAGAATTCCACGGCAATTTCAAGAGAAGAGACTACCTGAAGATTTTTATTTCTAAATATACTTCTTAAGAATATAAGCAACCTTTCATTTCAATGGCATTTTAACGATTATGTTACAGTACAAATTTTGTGTCTGCCGAAAATATTTGGTTACAGGAATAATTGAATGACTGTTTGGCTTTCTTAAAATTGAACTTTACAGGTTATGCTATACTTTCATTAGCTAGTTTTTTTTTTAGAAAATTACTAATCCTTTCTAAACGAGAACAAAGATTTTTAGTGAATATTAATTAAAATTTGAAAAGTTTTCTATTAAACTTCTCTAGAAGTAGAGTGCAGGTACGCACAGACAAAGTATCCAATAGTATTTTTAATTTCATTATGCATTAAAATGAAAAATATATTAATTTGTATTAATTATTTAAAAACACAGTTAAATATCAAGTATTTTTCCCAAATAACATATTACATAAGCGTAAAAGTATTTCTTTAATAAATATTATGGGTTTTCAAATGCTTTGTAGTCTATTTTATAATACTTTTGGATATTTCAGATAATTAGTGCATCCTTTGTCTAATGAATTTTCATTGCAATTCATTAAATTCTACTTGTTTTACCTAATAAGGAAGCATTTTTTAAAAATTATTACTGAATTCAATATGTAATTGTAGATTTAACTATATTCATGTAGAGTGTCCTGAGAATAAGCGAAGTGTTATGACGATTTAATTGATACTAGAACCAGCAATTATTCTAGTAAGTTAAATAAAATTATTTACCAGTGTATTAATTAATCTGCCGATATCTACTTAACGCAGAAATAAATAACACTTGGGTAAAATGTAATTAATTGCGTATTTAACTACTGATTGTTTTTATTTTCTGCAGTGGAAATTGCGGAGACTTAGAAATTAATACTCAAAATAATCCTTTGGAAATATACAAAGCATTCGGCATTTCGAAACATTTAATTATAGAAATAATTTGTTCTGAAGGGCAGAACTAATGAGCGTACATTCGAAAAATTTTGCTGTTTTGCGAGTAATAAGTTAAATATGTTAACCAAAGCGGCATCAACCGAAAAAACAGTTAATTTACAACTTAAATGCAATATTAAGCATTTCACTGTAGGTACTAGCTTGCTGAAGGGAATAAAAATTGAAATTCTTTATCAACCGATCAGTTTCATTTATAAACGGAAAATTTCATATATTATAGTGTTTCAAAAGGAAATGTCAGAACTACTTGTTTATTAAGGTTCGGTGACAGTGTCATCTCATAATCATGTTTTAAAATTGCCCCTACTTTTTTTTTCTGTTTAAATATAGAATGTTACAAATGTATACCAGAACGAGGAGATAGTCTATATATATAAAAATGAATGTTTGTGGGTGTGCGTGTGGGCGTGCGTCACCATGAAATATGGTACACCTAAGTTTTTATGTCACGGAGAAGGTTTTTATGCTATCTATTTTCCTCTAGCTCGCCGCTAGGTGGCGCTGCGGAACATCGAATTCTATTCAACCGCTTGCTATCAAAATACCGTTTGACCTATCTTGACGAAAATTGGTGCATATGGATATTTGAACACGGAAAATATTTTTACGCAATCCATTTTGATATAACTTGCCGCTAGATGGTGCTCCAGAGCGTCGAATTCTATTCCGTTGGACTGCTCGCTATGAAAATAACTTTTTTCAATTTTATTGAAAACTAGCTGAAGTACCCGTTCTTCGCACGGGAATGAATGGACTTTTTGATATTAATATTTGTTGTGATTACTATTTATGGTAATAAAGAGATATAGCAAAATGGATATCGCGTTATATTGTGTTCAATAATCATGCATACTGAATTTCAAGGCAATCGTTTTTACGGTGCAGAAGGCGATGCGGCGTAGCACAATCTAGTGGCGAGTTTTAGCAAAACGGATACGGCAAAAATATTCTTCGCATTCAGATATCGGTGTATACGAATTTTCATGACGATCGGCTGAATAGTCCTGAAGTTCATGTGTTGACGCGACATCTAGTGTCAAGTTATAGGAAAATGGATCGTGCCAAACTCTTCCCCGTGTTCAAATACCTATGTATACCTATTTTCATAGCGATCATTCGCACAGTCAAGAACTGATACACTGCAGGGCCATCTAGTGGTTAATTAAAGTAATGATTTGCTACAGCGCCGTCATGTGGCGAGTTATAGCAAAATGGATAACGCCAAAATATTCTCATTGTTCAAATAGCTATGTATACTGATTTTCATAGCCACCGTTTGAATGGTCAAAAATTTGGCCTGCTGCAGCGTCATCTAGTGGTGAGTTAAAATAATAATGCATTGCAGTGTCATCTAGTGGTGAGTAACATCAAAAGTAACGCAGTTAGAATATATTCTTCGTTCTCAAATGTGTAAGTATAAAAAATTTTATGCCGATCGGTCGAACGGTATAGAATTTGATGCGTTGCAGCTCTATTTAGCGGTAAGTTACAGCAAATGGATAGTGAAAAATATTCTCCGTGTTTTAATATTCGCGTGTACCAAATTTCATCGAAATTGGATGGACGATATTCGCATAGCAAACGGCTAAACGGAATAGAATTCGACGTTCTGCTACGCCACCTAGTGAAAAGTTAGAGGAAAACGGATAGCATAAAAACCTTCTCCATGATAAAAGACTTAGGTGAACCAAATTTCATGGTGATCGGTGAAACGGTGCTGGAGTTTTTCAACCTCCTACACACATACCAACATTCATTTTTATCTAATACCAGTCTTATTATACGTATATACCAGTCTCAAATAAAATCCAGTTTCAAATCTAAGCCTCGCCAAAGTGCCAGCATACGCCATTTTGCAAGAGTTTTTTCAGGGAATCATTCGAAGCATTGCCTTAGCAGCAATCAAAATGGGAAATGGTTCGACTGCCAGACATTTATTTGAAAAGTGGAATCCCTTAATACAGCCGCATTTTTAAAATTATCAACTATAACATGTCTTATTCATCGTTACCTCGATGTACTAAATGCGAAGATTTCAATTTTCTGAAATTTGGCGAGAATCCTGAAGCTACATCGCTTGAAATGCCCTAATAACTGCATTATTTCTGCACGGATAGTTAAAATTTAATGCTGTATTCTAAGAAAACCTATACACTTGTTTTCAAAAATGCTATTCCCTTAAGCTCTCAGTAAATTGCGCCAAAAAGCCTAAAACTGTGCAAACCGCTAGAACTCACTCTCTAAAAATCGGCCTATCAGCCATTTTTTTTTTCGCCCAACTAAAAAAAATTACATATTAGTCTCGGATATCTTCGATCCTCATTGTTTTGCGTATAAAACATTTCATTCCTGCTCTCATTTCTTATGCGCACACGATATTATAATTAAAAAAATAACCTAAAAAAATAAACTAAAAAAATCATTATTCTTCTTTTATTTTTACTTTAAGAATTTAAAACATTTTATTCGGCAAAATCGCCACACATGGCAACCAAGATGCTTATTTCACACACTTTTTTCACTACAGGGGTTAATATTACGTAAAGCTTTCTGCGTGGAGAACATAAAAAATCTCTTAAATTCCGGGAACGGAAATAAAGTGGAGTTTCAAAGTTTTAAAGTGGACTATCATTTATTCTATATTATTTTACATATCTGTGTAAAATTTCAGGCTGACAGGTCCATTTTTGTGGAATTGTATACTACCCAAATCAACAAATTGACAAACAGAATTTCATTTTTATTTATAAGATAACCTACGCTTGTTTTTAAAAATACCCTCTCATTAAATTGCGCCAAGCGCTAGAATCATAGAAAATCTGACACACTTTCAGATTTTTAAATACGCACTAAAGTGCTATATATAAAAAGAGTTATAATCCATGGGTCTTCCCTATTTTCGTTCCTTCTTTCATTAAGTTGGAAAGTGTATCATTATTCATGAGTGTGATTAAACAAAATTAAAATTGATATTTCTAACATCCTTTTTTCTGGATGTAATACATTAGATGCAGAAAAGCTGCTCAGAAAAATGCACAATTCCAACTGAATGAAAATTTCAAAAACTTATACGCAGGTGTATTCATAACCCAAATAGCAGACGATTAAATTACGATAAATAGCGCCAAGCGTTAGAATCCTCCTCAAAATCGCGAGAATGCTGTAGATAGATCGCTTGAAATCCCTTAATAACTGCATTATTTTCGCACGGATCATTAAAATTTAACGCTGTATTCTAATAAAACCTTTGCACTTGTTTTCAAAAATCCGTTTCCTTAAGCTCTCAGTAAATTGTGCCTAGCCGGAAACTGTGCAAACCGCTAGAACTCACTTTCTCGGCATTTGAGCCATTTTATTTTTTCGCCAAACTAAAAAATTTTAACATATTAGCCTCGGAAATCTTCAATTCTTATTGTTTTGCGTATAAAACATTTCATTCCTGCTCCGATTTCCCATGCACACGATATTATAATTAAAAAAAAATATAACCTTACGAATATAAACTAACAAAAAAGAATCATTATTATTCTTTTATTTTTACTTTGAGAATTTAAAACATCTTATTCGGCAAAATCGCCACACATGGCAACCACGATCCTTATTTCACACTTTTTTCACTACAGGGGTTACAATTACGGAAAGTTTTTTGCGTGGAGAACATAAAAAATCTCTTAAATTCCGGGAACGGGTGGACTTTCAAAGTTTTAAAGTGGACTATGATTTATTCTATATTATTTTACATATCTGTGCAAAATTTCAGGCTGATAGGTCCATTTTTGTGGATTTGTATACAACTCAAATCCACAAACAAACAAACAAATAAACAAACAAACAAACAAACAAACAGAATTTCATTTTTATTTATAAGATTACCATTTATGGATATTTGAACACAAAGAATATTTTTACATTATCCATTCTGCTATAACTTGCCGCTAGATTGCGCTGCAGAACGTCGAATTTATTCTATTCAACCGTTTGCCATGAAGGTACCACTCAACCGATTTTGATGAAAATTGGTTATTTGTGGATATTTGAGCACGGGAATTTTTTACACTATCCATTTTGCCATAACTTGCCGCTAGGTGGAGCTGCAGAGCGTCGAATTCTATTCCATTGGACCGCTTGCTTTGAAAATACCGTTAAACCGTTTTGTATGAAAATTAGTATACATGGATATTTGAGGACGTAGAATACTTTTACGCTATCCATTTAGCTCTAATGTGCCGCTAAATGGCGCTGCAGAACGTCGAATTATATTCCGTTTAACCGCGTGCTATGAAAATACCATTCAACCGATATTGATGAAAATTGGTACACATGGATATTTGAACATGGAGAATATTTTTACTTATTCATTTTGCTATGACTTGCCGCTAGAAGGCACTGCAGCGCATCAACTTCTATACCGTTCGACCGTTCGCTATAAAAGTTTTATACTTACACATTTGATCACGGAGAATACACTCTAACTATTCATTTAGTTGTTACTCACTACTAGATGGTACTGCAGTGCATTATTACTTTAATTCGCCATTATATGGCAATGCAGCGCGCACACTTCTTGACTGCACAAGATCTCTATTAAAATTGATATGCAGATACTTGTACATGGAGAATATTTTCGTGTTATCCATTTTGCATGTTAAGACTGTTCAATTGATCGCCATGAAAACTGGTATAGATAGATACTTGAACACGGAGAATATTTTGGCGGTCTCCATTTTGCTGCCATTAGATGTTACAACTTCAGGACCATTCAACTGATCGCCGTGGAAAGTCGTACACAAAGATGTGTGAAGGAGAAGAATATTTTCGCCGCATACGTTTTGCTATAATTCGCCTTCCGTACCGCTCAACCGCTTGCTATAAAAATACCGTTTAACTGATTTGGATGAAAATTGGTACACACGGATATTTGAGCACGTAGAATACTGTTACGCTATCCATTTTGCTATGACTTGCCGCTACATGGCGATGCAGTGCAACAACTTGAAAACCGTTCGACTTTAAAAATTGGTATACTTACACATATGAGTAGATATAATTTTTTTTTCGTATTCATTTAGCTGTAGCTCACCATTAGATGACACTGCAGTACATTATTACTTTAACTCGCCGCTAGATGTCACTGCAGCAATCAACTTCTTGATCGGTCAACAGACCGCTCTGAAATTGGTATACATACATATTTGAACATGGAGAATGTTATCGCATTATCCATTTTGCTATCATTGATGGCGCTGCAGCGTATTATTATTTTAATTCGGCACTAGATGGCTCTGCAGCGTATCTTGACCGTTAAATTGCTTGCTATGAAAATTGGTACACAACATGAAAATATTTGAATGGACATTTGAACATGAAAATATTTTAATGCTATCCATTTTTGCAATAACTTTGACAGTATATGGCGCTGCGCCGAATCATCTTCTTCGCCACGTTCAAAAGATCACCATGAAATTCTAAATGCATGATTATTGAACACAGATGATATTTATGCGATATCCATTTTGCTATATCTATTTATTATGATAAATAGTAATTACAACAAACCCTAATATAAAAAATCTATTCATTCCCGTGCGAAGAACGGGGGCCTCCAACTGGTATAGTTATAAAAGTACAGAAGATAGAACCGTTTTCGGGGAAAAGTAAATAAAAACTAAATCAGCAAAGCATGAAGTTAAACATGTTAAAATTGACCGCCAGAAGAAAAGTTTGATCTTATAGTTTCGATGGCTGCAGCTATCTTCGCTTTCAGTTCCACAATGTTTGCTGGCTGAGACAGAAACAAATACATCCTCTGTGCCTCAACGAAAATAGTCGAAGAGTTTTGAGTGGGTGCGTTTTGAGGAGCACTGACAAAAATTATGGTCAAAATCCCCTCTCTAGTTCCCCAACCCCCCTCCCTCCAAAAAAAAAAAAAAAGAAAAACGTGTAAAGTCACTTGAATTGTTTAAAAGATATAGCGTTTCAAAGTTTGGAATACATTTGTAGTCATCATGTATCTAGTCTAGGAAAATTTACAAAAGAAATATTATTTAAAATGTAAAGCACTGTAATGAAATTTTTACTCTTATGACTGGATATATTAAAATTTAATTAACGTCATTTAAATTGTAAAAAAAAAATACAGTAGTGCGGAAGAAAAGTCTAAATCCCTTCTCAGCATTATTGGAAGAAAAATCATCAATGGTTTTTCACTAGGATACATATTGCGCATAGAAACATATCAGTTCAGCCTATTGTTTAGAACGATATTTTAGTATATTGACTTTTGAACAAAGCTATGTTACATTTTTTAAAATATTCATGAAACATATTTAACTAGGGGCCAAGGCCCCTAGACTCGCTACGCTCGCTTTTCGCATGAGGCATTCGGCCCCTAATAAGGCGTATTCGAAAAAAAGACATAATTTATCAGACAAAACCCAAAGATTGGATCAGATAGAATATTACTGAGCTACACATTGCTTGGTTCTTGCATGTTCATTGGTACATAAAAATTTAAACTTCACACTACAGTAGAACCCCTCCCCCTTATAACAAGGAAGATATTTTGTTATGGGAATCCGTGTTGTACGGGTCCTGAGCTATACTACACCCGGAGTGCGGACTCCGCTTATAATCGCTGGAAAAATTATTTGCACTATTCAGAAACACAATTATTTTCAATGTTGCCATTCAAAAGTTATATTAATTAGGAGCTAAAGCATAATAAAATCAGAACATCTGTTTCAGCTGTATTTTTATTATGTTAAACCTATTAGAAACCTTGCGAATTTGCAACCCATGGCAATTTTTCATTATTTGGCAACTTGTGTATATGTATAGTTAATAATTAACTCTGAGACAACAGTTCTTCATACGTTTTCTTTGATAAAAACTACGAAACAGCTAGGATAGCTTGTCACCGATTTTCGACTTTTCATTTTGGCGATTTACACATGCTCACAACTTATGATTACTGCTCATGTAAGGTTCCCGCAAAACCGTTATCCATATTTTCATATACATAATCCTTTGCGGATTGGCGTATTTAGCACCACGAATTCCCTAATAGCACAACAGTCCCCTGTGACTGAAATGCGACCACACAAAACTGTCACAATAGAGTTACAAACAGTCGCCGCGACTCCGCAGCAAAGTCACGCCAGAGTCGCTATGTCCTCTCGCTGTGTAGTCGCATTGTTACCGTTCAGAGAAGTCACGATGGGACAGTTTTGCGACAGAGAAAAAATTCGGGGGAAAAAGAGTTACCGAAAATATACACCAGATGGCAGCACCAAACTCTCAGGCAAGAAAAAGTTGAGGTCCAGAATCGAACCCTGGAGCTAACGGTTAGTACCCCCGCATCTTACCACAACGCTGTGAATACCTTGTTCGAGATCCTTTAAAAGTGAACTGATTGCTGAAAACGCTAGTTCTGACGGCTTCTTTTGGAAATTTAGAATTTTTCTGTGAGTATTTTATAAATAAGTTTTATATATAAATATATATATTTATTTTATAAATAAATTTTATATTCTGTGAGTATTTTATAAATAATATAAAAAATATAATTAATAAATATAAATTAAAAATCTTGGAAATCTTTCTTTTTCCACATGAATTATTTTCAGGAGATAACGTGCTGTTTTATTTAAGTATTCATCCGAAAAAACTAATGATTTATTGAAAATTTTTGTTCGGTTATGAAATAAATTTGTAATTTGCGACATGTGGGGTTTGATATATATTAAGGTATGAGGGATAAGATTTATATTTTTGCTATATTTTGCCTAAAAGGGATTTCATATAAAAATAAATAAAATTAATTGGAAAAACATGCATTAGATAAAATAAATAAAGTATTTTTGACTTAGACCCAAAGTTTTACCTCAAATTTTTCGTAGTGGAACTTTCAAACATACCAGAGACGTATTTAAAAGGGGGGAGGATCTGAAAACTTAAAGCAATTATTAAAAAACAGCAATTTTGAGACATTAGTATTTACTCTAGTAACAATAAGGTTGAAAATACCGGATAGTCCACCACCATCCGAAATTTAAACCTTACATTACGCTATCGAAACATATATGCCATTGGGATATATGAAAGAAATTGTTAATTTTACTCACAGATACTTAGTTGTCACCATTGTGATTAGAACTCTCAACTCTAATATTTTTAAGAATAATATTTTTTTATAAATAATAGTGTCTTGTTTAAACGAAATAATTTAAAAATTAATAAATTAAACTAAATTCCATTACTACATAACTGCGAGGTTTTATTGAATTACTATTTTCGGATTTATTTATTAAATGTTTCACGAAAGAAATTGCCACAAAATATTAGAAAAAATGAGTGAAAAGCGGCTGTGTGACGCAGGCGCGTAGCCAGGAAAATTTTTCAGGGGGGGATATGGGCATTGAAAAATTTTCGGGGGGGGGCATATGAACTTATATGGGTATAAATAGACGGAATATAAATCACTAATCCAAAAATTTCGGGGGGATATATCCCGATATCCCCCCCCCCTGGCTACGCCCCTAGTGTGACGTCATTTTGGAGTCCAAAAAAATCAGTAGTCACAAAATAGTCACACAGTGACATCACAGTGGAGTAACTGAGCGACCAATCACATACTAGTCACATGGTGACTTCACAGTGGAGTCACAGAGCAACCGATCACATACTAGTCACATGGTGACTTCACAGTGGGGTCACTTAGCGACCGATCACATATTAGTCACATGGTGACTTCACGGCGACGTCACCTGGTGACTGGTCACAAATAAACTTCACAGTGACTACACAATAGAGTGACATCACTCACAACTCACAATGTGAGTAGTATGTGACAGTCGTGTGACAATTGTGACCCTCTGTGACGTCACAGCGACTCTTTTGTGACCATCTGTGCTATTAGGGTTGTATGATCTCGCTGCGCTGGCAAATACCCAAAGTGTACTACAACTGCTACAATGGCATAGTTAACGCCACCAAATATGTCTACTGGTTAAAAATACTCCAGCTGGACCGAATAATCTGCATTTTAATTATTTTTCATTTTCAAGGTACTGGATTCTAGCATTCTGGAATTCGAAGTTAAGATTCACTCTGCTTGGAAAGATACCATTTTGCCGGATCATTCCTAATGCCAAGATCGCGCTTTTAAAATCCGTTACAATTAGTTATTCTGTTTTGGAAAAATGAATAGTTGCTCATTCTAAACTCCTGTTGTCTAAGCGAACTTACTATTTGAAAACTGCCAACTTTGTGTAACGCACTTTGAGTTATTTATTTCATATACTTTTTAATTTGGCATAAAATGGGTGTCGTTTTACTTCATGTTTGTCAATTTCACGCAATTCTACGTACTTGGAATTG
Organism: Cheiracanthium punctorium; assembly: GCA_038373885.1. Lineage (NCBI taxonomy): Eukaryota > Metazoa > Arthropoda > Arachnida > Araneae > Cheiracanthiidae > Cheiracanthium > Cheiracanthium punctorium. The sequence continues at coordinate 431,481 of JAWZYV010013541.1, read as the reverse complement.
CTTTGTTGCAAAGTAATGAATGATTTTATGTCAAATCTGGCAACCATTATGTTTTATTTTTTCAGTTTTTTATTAATATCTTCTAAAATAATTCGATTTTCGAAATTTAAGTCAGCTTATCGGGTTCCTCGGAATTTTTCGAATCTGTGGGCACTTTAGTCGAAACTCAAATCCCCACGGTTTAGGAGGAGTTAGCCCAACAATCTTTGACAGCGTCCAAAGCGGCCTTTACTTTTTTTTAGAATAGAGAGATTCAATACCGTAAAAAGTAAACTATACTGAAATTTTACTTAAAAAGAAGTATTAGAGTTGCGCATGACATCTTACAATGACTTTTAAATAAGTGTTTCTTAGCATTTCGCTTTAGCGAACCTTGTAAAACGAGTGTTTTACGAATAAAATAGTTACCAGATGCATATATTTGTTATGAATGAAATTTAAACTTAACGTTATTAATAAAAAATTTTATAATTGAAAGTTTAAAAAAATAATAAGAATTTTTAAAAGCAATCCATAATAGAATATGCAATATTTTCTAAAAAAGAAATGATTTAACCATAATTTTTCTAACATTCAAACATTAATTGATACTATCGCATAAAATAAGCTTTCTAATTTTATTTTTTTTTGTATTTATCTACGTTTTTATTTATTTTATTTGTTTGTGGATTTATTTTTTATAACAGTTTAAAAGAATTTGAACTTGATGTGAATTTTATGATGTATGTACATTTAAATGCTTAAAAAAAGTCTTTATGAACCAAAATAATTCGCTTAGAAATGTAAAATTTCCTTAAGATTTCATGCTATTTCTATAAGTTTTCAAAATTTGACATTTATCGTTACACATTCAAAATATGGAGCTCTATCGATAAATCAGTCAGTTAATGAATAAATGACACAATGATAAATGTATTCGAAAAATTCTTTAAAAAATTCTTAAAATTAAAAGTTTAAACTCTGTGCGTCATTTTGTACGACCTTGACAAAAATACCACTGTTTTTTAACTTTATATGAATAAACATAATATTTTAAATTAATTAAATGTATCCTGAATATCTCACTTAAAAATCGATATGTTTTGGAAAATGACATGCATTTGATTTGTTGAACAAGGAAAATGTAAAATTCAAAATTGAAGTATTTTGGTGTAAGGAATACATTTTTTTATACATTAAAATATTCTCTGTTTTTATTTTTAGTTTATTAAGGAAACTGCAGTTATATATGCAATGCTAATAAAAATATTTTAACATTATATTACAGTCTGGCTATTCACTAACAATTCAAGCAGACTCACTTAAATTACATGGAACATTAGTTTTCAAATTCTTATCCAAATGATCGTTTAAACTCTCAAAGCGACACTATTTTAAACAGGCCACTTTATGCTACTTCATAATTTTAAATCATCATGTATTCTTACCTAATTCCACTTTTAATTTAATGCAAATACGTTTGAAATTTTACCACTGAGGTACCTCCCAAACACCACGCGGTAGGAAGCATACTTTACTAAATCATTCCGAGTAACAAAACAATATTTCATTTTGCGCAAACCAGGGAAAATCTGAAATGCTAGTTTGGGGACTCAGAATAACGAATGATAAATTACACAGTCTTGCATGTACTCAAGGTGCGAACGTTTAACAATTTTGGTCTAAGAGTGGCGTCATCAATTATAAGATCATTAATGGTGTAAATTACCGTGTCGTTATGATCTGTGTAGTTTTACCGGGGAATTATTAACGGAAAAATGTTATTTTTAGAGGCTCCTTCATTTTATGACGATTGCAGCTTTTGTCAATACCAGCAATGCTGAAATGCACTCTAAAAAGCATTCGAACGAAAGGCAAGGCTCTCTGAAGTATGTAGAGGGATTTTTGCAGGGTTCCCCTAGTTATACTGCTGAGCGCAAAGTGCTCAACACCATTCTAACTATCGCTCAAAATAAGTCGCAAATATCTTGTGTTTTCTTAATTACTCAATTATTGCCAATCACGTGTTTTTGTTGTTGTCCTGTCTATGATAGAACCTAAATAGGACCAAAGGTGGTCCACACAGCCTTGACGATATCCAGGCAGTTGTTCCCATAGAGGTCAGAATGACGATTTTTAGTTATTAGTTGGGCTTTTGTCAGAATGGCAAGGCAAGTAAATATAATGCTTTCTTCAGTTCGATGTTTTCTTTTCTTAATTAATTTTATTAATGACTGTGTCGTTTTATCTCTCACCCCTTTTATTGAAAATTGTCCGAAAAACGTGTCCCCAAAAAAGCCTCATAAAAATGCGACATAATTTTAGATATATGTAAATACTATTAGTTCACAACAGCTTTAATCTATTTTTACACTATTTCGTAAGCTGTAGAAAATGCATTACATGTATTTTTCTATAAATAGGTTACAATCATAAAAATTTCAAGATGGGGTTGCCAGGCGAAATACACGAAAGACGAGAGATAAAATGACATAGTCAATTAATATCGTTTTAATCTGGCAATAATGAAATTAAAAAATTAGGTGGGCTCAGGGGAGGTCTCCCCCTGACGAGGCTCGAACAGCCCAGTTTTTTTTTTTTTTTCGATTAAAAATAAACATTTCATGTGAGGTTTGTTTTCGACTATATAGTTTCAAAATCTGTGGATGGCAACTTGGAAAACAAAAGGTTTATGTTGTACGTCGCATGCTGATTACATCATTTGAAAAATCGAGTAAATTCTTGAACTAAATAATTATTTTGCATTTTCCGTCGAATATATTATAGTTTATTATTTAGTAGGAATGATCAAATGCATAGCAGCTGCACAGTTTAAAATAGCAGTAATTGTCATATTTGGTCATTTTATAAAAGAAGATATATTTTGTAGGCCCGCGACATCGGATATTATAAATATTTCCCGAATATTAATAGAGGATTTATTAGTATTTTAGCCAATGCGCGAAAGTGATTGGTATTTAAAAAAAATACAGACCTTTTGTCGAGGCATTTTGTTATATGACTTAATTCTTTAAGCATAATTTTTATTCTAAATTTGAACTGAAATATTTAAATTGTAGCATATTTTTCTCATAAAGCTTTGCTCAACGTGAAATAATACAATTGCCTAAATCAACATTTTAGTTTCATGCAATTGTGCACGGAAATTAAACATTGCGGTTGCTGCAAAATATTGCGCTGTGGAATGATCATACTAAAATACGAAATGGTGTTTAACTTTAGAGAAACAAGGTAAAAATATTTATAATCGTTTGGGGACGATGAATTACGAAGGATAAATTACACTTGTCTTTCATGGAACAAAGGAATTAACACTTTAGGTGCTTGTTTGAAGAATAGTGTCATTTATTATAAAATGAAAAGTAATGCCCAAGCAATAAGAAAGAAGCATCTTCGTCTTAAATCAATATCAGATATGTCATATAAAGAATTAATTTATAATGGAGGATTCAAATCGATGAAATTAAATCCTAAAGTTATTTTTAAAGAATATAATTATTTGATTACAGAAAGTGTATTCCTAAAATAGGTAACACATCAGGAGAATATTTAATTGAAAAAAAAAATCGCTTAAAATTCAACCATTAAAAAAACTGAACGTTTCTCTTTATTTGAGAAAAAAAAATTACTTCTAAAAATAATAATATGTCCCTTAACTTTTAGCAGCTCATTTGTCTTAAAGATGCTATTTAACGGAGCTATGTGTATAGCGCACTTTAAAAGATTATGGTAGCTATTTTTTCATAATATGCATAGAATTTATTTACACTAAAAATAACCAATATTTACCTTCTTCGTCTCTATGAAATAAGTATTTTGTGTGCACAATAAAGAAATAAATAACGATAAATGATGAAAATCTATATCAAACTAACATAATTGTTTGCATTTTCAACTGTTTAGCATTGCTAATTTTCAAAAAGTCAATGATATCAAGTTCTCTGAGTGATTTAAATCATTTTTACAGTACAAATTTAAAGTTTTTAAACTTTTATTTTGTTATAATAAAAAATAATTTACATTATGTGCATAAAAATGTAGCTAAATAATATGTAACTAAAAATGGAAATTAATCGTGAATTGTAATTTTATACCTATGCATTATTTTTTATAGAACTTTATTTAATTTGACTTAAATTTCAGTAATATTTAACAGTTTCTTTTGATTATGATATTTTACAATTCTTCGATTTGATATTTTTTAAGAAATAAAAGTCAGATGACAGTATTGAATCTTCTATAATTTTCAAAAAAATATTTATTTTACCAAACAACCGTTTATTTATGAAATTTTTAACAGAACTTATGTTTAATATCATGCAAATGTTGGTCGGTCATTGAGTGCTCCCATAATAAAATGGCCAGTATTTTCGGCCTTAGTAGTGGCAAAAATACTTGATGAGCAAATTACCGCCTACTGAAAAAAAGTCATGCAAATGTGCGTAAAAAAGGCGGAATAATTACTGTTATATTATAGGGTGGTAGAAATTTAATTCAATAATATCTATGTTAAGTTTCCTATTCCAGAGAACAAAACGAAAGTTATAACGTTTGCGTAACTTCTCTGAATTAGAAATGAGGAAAGGGGTCACATAACCCAACTATTTGTAAATCTGCTTACAGTATATATTGGGAGTAAAATTTCAAAATATTTAATCTATTGTCCAACTGGTAGTTATTTCTACGGAAACTAACATCAGCTAAAGTGACAAATTTGATGATGTCATGATGAAACATATGAAGAGTTTTTACAAGCTCGATCTACAAATTACGAATGGAAGATAGAAGCCACCAAAAAGATCTCAACTTACCATAAAACATGGGGTTGAAAACCATGTTCAGAGGATGGAAATCTTGAATAAAAGTATTTAGGTTTTGACATAAATCTAGAATGACAAAAGAACAATGCTATCTGCAAAAATACTTATTTGTTAAATATTAGGGGAGTTTAAAGTGGCTTTTGCTAAAGTTATTCTACAGTCCACAATGATGGAAAAATGATTCCCAGAATGCCAGGAATGCATTTGTTGTCTGCGCAACAGCATAGATGCCTGTATGACATCCAACCGGCATCCAGCTTTCGAATCCTCTGAATTCATAACCTGCATTTTTCATGTTTTTCACCCTTTCATCCTGCTTTGCGACCAAATTTTCTATGGTAAATTTTTATCCGCTTGATGCATTTTAACCTCCCTCTGAATTTGTTGGTCGAATATATGAAAACCCATGTAAATAAATTTCTTTGTATGCATAGTAAAAAAAAATGTATTTTAGGAAAACGCTTTTTATTCAAAAGGTTCTTTCTAAACGTCCTGAGTTTCAAATTTGATTCCGGAATTTCACTGCCACATTAGAGTACAAGCCAAATTTCTCATGTCAATTTCACATATAAATTATAGTGCTTAGAAATAAATGGCTAATATCGTGAATAATAATTAAAAAAATTCACATAGTTCTTTCAAACTTCAAAAAATTAATTAATTATTAAAGTATTAAATTTAGCCTACACTCAAGGCTAGGCAGTGAAATTGTATAAGTTTTCAGGTTTTTAAGGGTTAAATATTATTTACTAAAAGGCACTTTTGAGGATTTTTTTTACTTCTTTTGAACATTGCTTTTTATAAGCCGTTAAAATATAGGACTCCTGAACTCAGTTTGGAAATTTATTTCCTTCATTATGACTTGCTTGCAATTTCTGTCATGAGATATAAAACAGAATTCAAAAAATTTAAAAATTAATCTATATCTTATAACACTAAAAATAAATCCCGTATAATTTAAAAAAAAAAAACTATTCCTTGCATCACTCCAGAATAAAATCTCAGTGCCTCATTAAACGTACTGCATATAATCATTTTAAGAATAAATTTTATTTTATTTCCTAAATATGATTTAAAACCATTAAGTTACGATTTCAGCACATTTTCTAATGGAGAACTCCATAATTTTAAATCATGCACTCGCGAAAATGAACGTTTAATATAATGCAAATGCGCATGGAAATTAACAAGGCGGTAACTGCAAAATACTGCGCGGTGGGAGGAATTTCGTAAAATCATTCCGAGTTACAAAATCATGTTTCATTTCGCAGAAACCAGGGGAAAAGTTTTAACGCTCGTTTGGGGACTCTGAATTACGAATGATAAATTGCAGACTTCCATGTGGCCAAGGCGCTGACGCTCAACACTTTTGCTTAAAGAATGGTGTCATCCATTATAAAATTTTAGAAGTTAAAGTAATATGAATAAACTATTCTTGCAACGAATGTTTGGTTGTCAGTTAAGGTGTCGTGTTAGAGTAGGGATTCAGGATTTGAAGTGACATAGGATACAAAATATCTGCAATTTCAAAACACGCACATGCATAAAAAAGTGTATACATGCTTTCTTAAACATTTATTAAATTACATAATTATATATTAAATTGATACATTTCATTCAAATTTATTTAATTTGAAATTGAGATAAGATGGTTCAATAATAGGAAATTTTTGCGATTTGTCGTCAAATAGAGAAGGTATTACTAGGGTGAGTTGATTTTCAGAAGCTAACATTTGGTGCAAAATTTGGTGATATTTCGCCAAAAACTTTCATTCTTGGTGACGGCGAGATTTTGAGCATCGAGCAAACAATAATTGACCATAGACTTTTAATGTATTTATGATATCCCTGGACAGTACTACCATGATAGTATTTCAGCTGACCTATAAAGTTGAATGCTATCAAAAGGTGAGGTAATCAACTCTATGTGACAATATTTCTGATACAAACTTTCTATACTCTATAGCTAATCGTTTTTGAGTTATTGGAGTTTCATAATTGCAAAACAATGTACCCGCTGAATTCCGTTGCCATCACAATAATTTCTGAACAGCAAGACCTACAGTCAGAAAATTGGGATCAATGTATAGTACAGTTTCTGTGGACTATGCATGGAAACCGCTTACAGCGCCACCTGGCAACTAAATTCTGAGTTAGCGTTCTTATTTCAAAAACGATCGGAGATACAGGAAAAAATCCAATTACAAAGCTGTTTAGCATCATCGATTTATTACGAAAATACATCTTGAACATAATGTTAATAACTGAAGGCGTAAAATGCAATGCGCAAAAACTTATTACTGATAATTTTGCCAGCGTGTCACCGGCGATATGTTGTCCAACTTCAAGTGGGAATTGCGGACCAGCTCCAGATGTGTGTTGTTGCTGACGGAAAACACTTTGAGTTTGTCGTTTTGTAAAATTCAATCAAACAAATGCCAAAACAGTGTGTTTTATGCATTCCGTCCTTAGCTTTATTGTGCAAATTAATGAGCAGCATTTAATGCATATTATGGTGATTTTTCTTACTAAATCGATGAAAATATGGAACAACATTATGACTGACTTTTTTCCCGGATCATTTTTGCGATAAGAACGCAAACTCAGAATTTAGCTCCCAGGTGGCATTGTAAACGACTTCCATACACAGCGCATGGCAATTTTAGTATATTTAGACCCTGCTTTTATGATAACTCTTACCGTTCAGAAATTATTGGGGTTAACAACGGACTTTGGAGGACAGGCTGTTTATACACGTAAAAACAAAAGTTAAAGTGATAGACAACACGAATTTAAGGTCTATAAATGTATACTACCATACATTAATAACTGCATGATAAAAGCACATGTATATTGAGATGTCACAGAGAAGATTGTGAAAGATAATTTAGGAGTGGCTGAAATGGATTTCCGTCAAAATCTCAGTGCCGTTTTTTTTCAGATTTACAATACTTCTTCGTACAAAGAATTAAAAAAATCTATCCAAAACATGTAACTCATAACAGAATATTTCTTCCTTGTATTTTATTTTAGCAGGACTTAATACAAGTATCTTCAGCATTAGAGTTTTTCACAAATACATTCCCTCGGTGGTGTTTAAATTTTACTAAGCTCACATGATTTTTAAATTAATCAAATGGTTCAAAGAAAGTTCATTTATTGGCAATTAAAATGCCCAAGTTTCATCAGACGAGAAAGCAAACGAGCAAAGCGAGATATGTGAATTGATTTTTTAATTAAATTTAAATCTCGGGACAAATCTTACTACCATATAGGATTTTAGTATATATATATATATTAATAGAAACAATCACTTCTATTGTAATTTTCTGCTAACAGAAATATTTTTCATACCGAGAAACAATTATTTCAATTTACCTTACAATACAACTCAGTATAATGATTGATAATTTTAGTCTTGTTAAAACAATTCTTATCCAGAAATCGTATATCATTTGCCTACAATCGACCAGCGCAATTACACCGTGCTTGAGAAATCAGGGAGTTGAATGATAAATTACATGATTTGGGATGTAATCAAGTGGTTGCAATTTACATTTAATTCCCGAAGAGAAAGAATACATTCGGCAGCATAGAATGATATAGTAAAAGTGTATTATTATATATCGTTTCTATTCAATGTTATTTTGATTGACATTTTATTATCACGCGTTGCTATGAATGTAACCATTAACAAAATAAGAATACTGAAAATTGCTATTAAGTGATTTAAACAAGTAGAGAGCTTTCTGAAGAATACTGATAATATTAAATAAAATAACTCTTGCAGTTATGAGTAGAACAAAGGGTGATATTTTTATACTGATTACTACTTCTCAAGTGCAAACCACCCATATAAATTTGGTGCTATACTTACCTTTTTTTCCCCTCCAATGGGCGGGCATTTTCTAATCAAGCATTTTTGACACTACTAAGGCCCGAATTACTAGCCATTTTATTAATAGGAGCACCCAGTGGGCGCCCAGCGTTATCCCCTTTGAAGGGACGGACAACATCCATGCCCACGCCGGGATTTGAACCCGGGACCCGAGGCGTAATAGAATGGATCTTAAGCCACCACACAACTTGGGTGGCCACTGTACTAATCTTAAACAACCGAACACGCTTAGTGGAATAATCAATTTTCCACGTAAAATTATTCTAATTAGCTGGATATTCCATCATCCGCGATCACAATCAAAACTTAGTTCGGTTTAAAACATTGAAAATCCATTCAATTAAGCGAGGTATTCGCTTAACCGATAGATATTCCATTGTGCGGGCTCTACAGTATATCCTTACTAGGGAGCTTTTCCATAGCGGTTTCACTCAAGATAACGCTAACGTTCAATGACATTTCACGCACATGCGCATGTATAAAGTTTACGGTTTCTGGACTAACTCAGAAGGAGACTTTCCTCATGACGTTTGTCTCCCTTGCTCCCATGAGCGTTCTTCAGATATAAACAAACATGGAATATTTATTTAAGGATTCCAATTGCTTAATGAATTACATTTATGTAGTTATATTCCCTAGGATGTAATCTTGCTTATGTAAATTAGAAAGACATCAAAAGAAGTTGCACAAGTTCCAACACATCTGTAGAACCTTGAGTAAAACCATCAAGAGGAGAACAGGAAAAGAAACTCAGCCTAAGCTTTATAAAGCCACGGCTACACGTAGTGGCGTTGCTAAGCATGGTGTCAGCCGGTGTGGCCGAATCCGGTGTCGCACCCCCTCCTCCACATACACAGGCCAGTCAAAGTTAGTTTCTGCATAAGAATAAGTTAGTACTGCATAAGTAGCTTTAAATGACACATTCGGTAACGTAAGCAGTCCTTGCATGGAAAACAAATAAACATCGTTTGATAGATCGTTCAGTTAAACAAATATTCCACAGAAGTATGATTATGGGTCATTCACGTGTTTCTGATTTTGAGCTTTAAGAGTTCGTACATCGAAAAACATGAATCACGGAATGAAGCGCCCCAGGAAACCATATGCATTACACAGGTCAACACGATTTTGGGGTCAGACTTCTACATGTTAAATTTTAGTTTCTCCTACGCCAAAACTAAGGAAAATAATTATTTTTATGAAAGTTTCCTTTTGTAGAAATTATGGCAATTTTTGAATTTTTTGCCAAAAATCACTGATTTTTATATTTTTTTTATAATTCCACTGTAAATTATGATCAGAAAAGTTTTTGCTGGATATAAAAGTATTTTTTATTCAAGATTTGTGATAAACAATAACATGTAAATGTAAAATAATAAGAAATAAATGTCTAACAGTGAATATTTTTCGTATTTCTTTTATGTTCGTATGAGCAAATAATAATACAAACAAATAATAGTATTACAAATAATACTACAAATAATACTACAAGCAATACTACAGAGTTACAAATAATAATACAGTTTACTTTCGAGTTAATCAAAGCGCTGCCATCTTTCGTTGATGAAATAAATTAAAATATACTTATCAACGTAAATCAGACAAAAGCAAACTTTAAGAACTAAAAATGAAAATTTAAGTGTTTTTCAATGTCTAGAATCAGAATTTAAGCATGAGAACAGAAACCCCCAAAAATATATTTTTTTTTTTGTTGACCGGTGTTATTCTTTCATTTCCAGTGAGTAAGAAAGCTAGTTGACTGATATATTTAGTTCAGCACAGTTTAATAATGTATTAATGTTTTATTTGATGAATTTAGTTGTTTCATTTTACAGTTATTACAGTTCTAAGCAACAAATGAGTTGATAATTCTATGCCTCCTACTGACAGAATGGTTTAAACTGGTGATTAATAATCCCCTTCTTGCACTTCGCACCCCTTCACGCAAATAATAATAATATCTACAAAGGTTTTTATAGTGTTGTGTAATTTTTACTGAAACGTAGTTTTGTCAAGTTTCTCTTCTGGAGCTTCTTGCATAAAGAGGTTCGACTGGAAGAGCTAGCAATACATTCTTTCACTTCGGAACCCTCGTACAAATAATAACTACAAATATATACAGATAACGAGATGTTTTACAGTGTACACGGGGTAGTAGTTTAAAGTCACTGCATTGCTATACATTACTACGCTGACTTGAACAACACCGTGTGTAATCTTTACTGCACCCCGAGTTTAGTCAAGCACCTCATTTACATTCCTTGTCCAAGATCGACTGCCCCTTCCCTCTAGCAAGAAAAACTTTTCTTAGGTGCACCCCTGGTTAGAAGTGGAACAAAATGCAGATGAAATGGCAACACATAAATTGAAAAAAAATCCTGCTATGTTCTTATTTTATGAGGAAAATACTGAAATTGAACTGGGGAAAAAGCTGCGATTAATAAACATTTATTCTACAGGTGCACAGAGCATGTGTCTTTCATTATATTCATTCTTATCTCTAATTTCGGAAGCCTTTTACTTCACCAAATCTTTTTACTTCCTTGTACGTAGTATAACGAAGTAATGTGATCCCGAAAAATTTTGGGGGCTAAATGTCGACAAAAAATCCGATTTTGACTACCTCTAAATTTAATTTAAAGAATTTTTTCGATGCATCTCATCGTAGGCTAGCATGCACGATCATATGAACGCGTCTGCACGCGTCTGCGTCATTTTGACCAGCGGCGAGTCTATTGTGGTCAGTTTTTCCATGCCGTCTGTACGTACGTACGTATGTTCGTACGTACGTACGTACGTATGTATGTAACTCGCATATCTCAAAAACTATTGGTCGTAGAATGTTGAGATTTGATATTTAGGACTGTTCTATGATTTAGTTGTGCACCTCCCCTTTTGGTCGCAATCGAATGTATAGTTTATGTACAGGACCGCCCAAAATATTCGAAATACATTACGCTCTATGGGCCGAAATTCATTAAACTCGCCTAACTCAAAACTATTAGGCGTAGAATGTCGAAACTTCATATTTTGGATAGTTGTAACATCTAGTTGTGCACCTCCCCTTTTGGTTCCATTCGACTGGATAGTTTATCTACAGGACCGCCCAAAACATTCGAAATACATTACGCTCAATGGGCCGAAATTCATTAAACTCACATATCTCAAAAACTATTAGGCGTAGAATGTTGAAACTTTATATTTAGGATTGTTGTAACATCTAGTTGTGCACCTCCCCTTTCGGTTCCATTCGACTGGATAGTTTATCTACAGGACCGCCCAAAACATTCGAAATACATTACGCTCAATGGGCCGAAATTCATTAAACTCACATATCTCAAAAACTATTAGGCGTAGAATGTTGAAACTTTATATTTAGGATTGTTGTAACATCTAGTTGTGCACCTCCCCTTTCGGTTCCATTCGACTGGATAGTTTATCTGCAGAACCGCCTAAAAGATTCGAAATACATTACGCTCTATGGGCCGACATTCGTCAAAGCGTTTTTTAGAGGTTTTGGGCTATTTCAAACGACTCAGGTGTGATATATGCTGTAAAGAGTTAGAAAATGAATTTCTCCATTAAAAAAAGTGTCTTTATCATTTACAGTTCTGCTACAGGAACACTCAAAAGATTTCCAATACATTACGGTCAATGGCAATTTTAGGGGCATTCATCCATTTCAAGCACAATACCGTCCTACCACATAAGTTAGGTAATGGTCCGACCACGGTCACGTGCCTCCCTCAAGAACTATGCCAAAAGTCGCCAAGCTTGGCGACTTTTCGTGTGCGTGTGTGCATATTTAACTCTCAAATCTCAAAAACTATTATGAAATTTCATATGTAAGATTGTTGTAACATCTAGTTGTGCATCTCGATTTTTGGTTCCAATCTACTGGAGTTTCTTTACAGGACCACCAAAAAGAATTTCAGTACTTTAATGTCTATGGACATCTTCAATATAATACAATTGTAGTCAGTCATTGTTTGGTACATGCCCAAAATCTCGCCGTCTGTCCTCGACCTTGGCGAGTTTCGCCGAAATGTCGCCAAATTTGGCGATAGTCAGTCATTTGGTCCATGCCCAAAGTATCGCCATTTGTCATCGTTCTTGGCGAGTTTTGGCGAAATGTCGCCAAATTTGGCGATAATCTGTCATTGTTGGTCCATGCTTAAAATCTCGCCAAATGTCGTCGACATTGACGAGTTTCGCCGAAATATCGCCAAATTTGGCGCCAAAAATTATTTCGTATTTTGTATAACTCTAAAACTTTAACCCGTACAATTTTGAACTTTTGTATTTAGAACTATATTATAATATCTAACTGTTTTCAATATCTTTTTTGACAGCAATCGACTGGGAATTTATTTACAGGGTGAGCCAAATGACTTTAAATACGTTAAGGTGCATGGATGCATTCAATTCATTGAAAGTCAGTGGTCAATGACTACTTTGGCTATCCCCAAAATCTCGCAAACTATCTCAAGTTTGTCGGCTTTTGGTGAAATATCGCCAAATAAAGTGTCAGAAGGAAATCTTTCAAATTGAACTCAGCTTGGCGATATCGAAATATTTGGCTAGAAATCGCTATACCTTACTATTATTGATATTTTATCTCTTTCAAACAAATAAGTTTAGAGGAAGTGCGTAAAAAACATTTTTGAATTAATAGACGTGCAAGGAAGTCATGTGTTGGACACATCAGATTTTTTTTTTTCCAAATTAACTGAAAATTATAAAACGAGCATTTCTTTTGTGTCACCCCCTTCTACTAGAGTCACCCGTGCGATTCGCACCCCCCCCGTGCAACGCCAGTGGCTATAGCTGTCTTGCTCTACGGCTCAGAGACATAGAACTTGAGGAGCTAGAATCTGAGTAGAATACAGGCAGCAGAAATGAGACATCTAACATCAAGAATGGGTTGCACAATCACCGACGATCCGAAATGAAGGCACCAGGAATGAATTGAAGATATACAATTTATGCGATAGAGTACAAGTATATCGTACTAAATGGAAATACCATATACAGCGAATGCCAGTGACAAGATTCCCCAGAGCTGTCTTTGACTATATTACGAAGGGCAGAGGGGACTGAGGACGGCCGAGAAAGCGGTGGATTGATCATTGACGACGGAACAGGCACCATGCCTACTCCTTGAAGTTGATGATGAAGACGATATACTTAAGTATAATTATATTGTATACAGATTGTTTGTAGTTTGTCGGCCATTTTGTTGAAGAACTCCTCCTAGAGGATATAGTATCGTGACCGCTTAACCTGTAAACTTACCGTACTACAGTATCATCTCGCTAAGCTTGAACATGCGCAGTAGACTCAAAATCTGAAAATCGGATGGCGTGAACGTTAACGTAGGAAGAAGCGATATGCAAAAACTGTCTAATCTCTCAATTCCTGCCGTTTGATAAGAAGAAACTTTTTATAGCAGAAGAGAGGTGGAGACTTTGCACTGTCCAGAACTTTTTTTACTGCCTTATTTTATATTTATGTGTATTTTTTTTACAACGCTATTTCTTAGCTTTAAACACTATTATTTTAGTTGGAAAAACGTGAATTCAGAAAATGCTGAGTACTATAAAATATTTTTAGTATTATACAATGTCTATGCTTATTAAAAGAGACTATATGAAGCATTGCAGCCTTTCGGATTTCTGCTTACTACTTTCTATAGTGATATATTATTAAAATGCCTTTATACAACAGGCTTTTTAAGAGCAACTCACTTTACGATGAAAAGAGTTGTATTATATAAGTTTCGAAATATTTTGCAGATTTTAATTATGTACACAGTTTATGTTAACAATATATTACATATTCGCCATTTCCGTTAATTGTAGATAAGTATAGCAGCTGAATTTGTCTAATGGAAATTCTTGGCAGCGTATGCTAACTAATAAGGATTACAGGTACGCTCTCACATTTAATTAAGACTGCTAATATAAAACAAAAAAAGCGAAAATATCAATAACTCTGATACGGACTTAAATGAAAGGAAAATGGAAGAGCTGTTAATTTCAGCATAAAACGTAAGGATTTAATCAAAAATTGTCGTAAAATCTCTCGCTCTCAATTTTCAGGTGGCCTTAATATTAAAAAGTTCTCTCCTATTTTATAGGTATTTTAATTTTGAAATTAAAAACTTTCTAAAACAACATGAATAAACATAAAATATGCCATAGTGCAATTGTTTTGGATAGAAAGGTCTACGGTTTCCTCAGCTGCAAAAGAACTTCACCATCCACACGAGCAGGAAGGTTAGAATTAGAAGTAAACTTATTGAGTTGATTTGCATAATTAGGCAGAATTTTGTAACATAATTTATAATTAAAATATAATTTATCCGCTACGAATGTATTTCTATGTACAACAGATATGCAGAAAATCCAATGCTTATTGTAAGCAGTTTTTAAGTTCTGTAAGATCTTGTCCTTAACTTTCTTAGTTGCATTATTGCAGGGATTTGATTGTACATAATATTTCAATCAAACTAAAAACAGTCTTCAAAAATTATGTGGAACATTCTGCTGCTATAATGTTTAATGTATATTTAGTAGATTTAAAAAAAATACTATACAAAAAGAACTAAGAAAATTGCCTTTTTTTTTTGGGATTGTTTTATAGGTGAGGAAATTTTCGATCGACAAAAATTTATGAAGAAAAAGAATTTTTTCCTTTGGAGTATTTCATTTGAACATTTTATAAGTTTTCAATTTTGTAAACTAAATGATTGGTTCTATAATTAACCACTAGATGGAAACATTAAGAGTGAATATACTGGAAAAATTATAGTACTGTCATTTGATAATAATACAGGAAATATATTTGATATTATGCAATAAGCTATGCTATGTAAATCAATAGATTATATCATGACATTTGCACTGGGGAGCAGCGATTGATCAATATGTAGCTATACAAAATACATACAAACCTCAGCATAGGAATGAGCTGTATTTCCTTTCAATCTTTAAATCCTAAACTTTTTGGAGAGCAACTTAAGAGTTAAATCTACTATGGCTACTTTCTTTGGAATTTCTACAACATATGACTGATATAGTGGGAAACGGAAAGGTCAGTGATGTCTTAATTTTGAAGGATTATTTTGATCGAAATGTAAGTGTTTTTCGTTTTCTTGGATATGCCCAAAATAGTCGGGATTAGTAAAATCAACCCAATACATTCAAGGAAACTGAAAAAGGACACTGAATGTATTCATTTTTAAAAAATAATGTCTGAAATTAGAATAAAGAAAAACATGTGTCTATTTAAATATCTATATACTTTGTAAAATATACGAAGATAGATTTATGTATATGCATGCATACACGAAGTTTGAGAACAATATCTTTAAAAGAGTGCGAGATATGAAGATAAATATAATTCTGACTTAAACCACTCTTCAATGGCTCTCGAAGGGAAAAAAATCACGTCGAATGAT
The DNA here is from genome assembly GCA_038373885.1 of Cheiracanthium punctorium. Taxonomy (NCBI): domain Eukaryota; kingdom Metazoa; phylum Arthropoda; class Arachnida; order Araneae; family Cheiracanthiidae; genus Cheiracanthium; species Cheiracanthium punctorium. The sequence goes on along the minus strand of JAWZYV010013541.1, from coordinate 415,301 downwards.
CTGATTTCAGGGGTCGTAGAGAAATTGAGAAAGCGAGTTTTTATCCATTCTAGCAATCAACGTTTATAATCAAAATCGTATATAAGCCCCGATCATCTTTCTCTCAAGCTATCTCTGTGAAGTTGGATGATGAGACTCAGGTTTGGTACACTACCTCATGATTGTATGGGGTGCATTTTACTAATTGGCATTTTTTCTGTACGGGGCTCGTATATAAATTAAAAAATTCTAAATTTTAGAAAACTAACGAAAGGATATTTTGTTAACGGAGTCTTATATCCGACCTTATTTTGAACATTTTTTTTTTCAATTTACACTGCCCACTTATCCCTAATTGATAAAATTTAAAGCCCGTTACAACCTTTTGGGACACCCTGTATAATCTGTATTCATGGAGTATTGATTAAAATCCACTCGCAGATAAAAATTTTCCTTTGTGGAACAAAATTACAAACTTTTACGCAGAAGCGATAAATTATACAGCATCCGCCATAATTGAATCTGTTCCATTCAGCTCAGATGCCTTAGGAAATCTCAGCTTAATTACACTGCCGAAAACAAAAGTACATTTCAGCAAATCATTGCACTGCGTCACTCGTTTCTCTACGGTGTGCCCCTAGAATTGCATTTTCCAGACGAAGCAGTGACGGTTAATTTAAAATATCTCCCCATTCGAGTTATGTTTAGTTGTTATTTCTTTTAATAACTGGAGGATTGATTTTTAATGGGTGTAGAACGATTTACCTAAGTCAGCGGAGCTTACTGCATTGGATCGTTTGAATTTAAATATGAAGCTACTGTGATTCAGGTGAGTGTGCAAGGAGTAATTATGTGCTAAAAAGCAGGAATATCTTCGATAATTGTGTGTTTAAGATAAAACTTTGAAGTGGATTATGGACAAAGATTTAAAAATTATTTTAAGTGAAAATCTTTTTCTATTTACTGTTTAATTTCTCAAGAAGTCTGATTTTGTGAAACTTTTGATGCATTTGTCTATTTTTTTCACTGAATAGGTAGAATCTGAAATAGCTCTTCTTTTAGTTTAGCCATGGGATCAGATTTCTTAGTCGGAAAGCGGTGTATTAGCCGCTCATGGGCATTTTTAGTTGATAAATCAAGGAATTCCATGCTCCTGCCACGCATGTTCTTGGCCTCTGGACCGATTGTGCACAACTATTTTCAGCCACCTGTCCAAAATATTAAAACCGTACGCTACGTGGGGCCAATGCAGCAATGTACTTTTTTTTGGGAGGAGGGATTTCATGTGATAATTAAAAAAAATACTAGAAATTTATTTACTAGATGGGCAGGCGTCACTCTCGTTAAATAAATTTTTGTTTCGAATACGTTTCGAAACGTTAAATAAATTTTTGTCGTTCTATTGTGAGAGGTGCTTGTTAAATACCTCACACTTTTTCATAAAAATATTTTAAAAATGCAAACCATATATTTTTAAGCTTTAAATAATTTTCCGCTACTGCAGATATGATATTGCTATGGTAATTTTTTAAAATCTGTTGATTATAGTATTTTACGTAAACGGGCAATACAAACAGGCAGTTTTCAGTCTGTTCAAAGGAACCATCCTAAATATTTATTGCATTAACCATAAAAATATGTTAACCAGTCTATGCTATTTTTAAACAGTGAAATTGCGGAGTTATAAGGAGGCGATCAAGCACATCTTGGCTTTTTGAGTTGTGATGCCACTAAATTTAGTTTATATTAAGCTTTAGAATTTGTATGCAAAGTCTCTTCAAACAGATTTCTTCACCTGATAGTGCATCAGAGATACATAAGAAGCATAAAATTGCTATCAACTTCCATATTTTTGTGGATAAAACTATTTCCAATGTGTGCATAAAACCATCTGAAAAATGTTAGAACAACTTTAGTGTGGCACTGTTACAGTGAAAACTCGAAATCAGTCAAAACCCGAATTAACTAGGGAAAACCCGTTTTATTAGAGTAGCGGTAGCATGTTTTCGAGGGGCCCCTACAACGGTGGCATATTTTCCAGGGGGCCCCCTACAGCGATTTCCGGACCCACTGATTTTTTGGGGATCTCGCAAAGGGCCAGCCTTAGCATATTTTCGAGGGGGCTCCCAACAGCGGTAGCCGGACGCAGTGATGTTTTTGTGGGTGTCGCAAAGGTCCAGCGATAGCATATTTTCGAGGGCCCCCACGAAGCGATGGCCGGACCATTGATGTTTCTTTAAGTCTCGCAAGGGGCCAGCGTTAGCAGATTTTCGAGGGGGCCCACTAAAGCTCTGGCCGGAGGCAGTGATGTTTCTTTTTGTCTCGCAAAGTCTTTTGCATATTTTCGAGGGGGAGCAAAATTCAAATTTTAGTGCATAAAGCATTAACACTTCAGAATTCACTTGGGAAAACGGGCTTTGCCTAACGCTCTCAGTTAGAACGCATTTTCCCTAGTTAATTTGGGTTTTGACTGATTCCGGGTTTTAACTGTAACAGCAACGTAGCAGCAAGACTATGGATTCATATGCTTCAATTAATCGCTGCACTTATGGTTTTAGAGTTTGATTATAATCATGTCTTGATGACACGTTTTCAAAACTTTTATTTCAAGAGATAAAACTATCGTTAAAATTTATGCATAAGAACCAAAAAAATAAAATTCTTAGTCCTCTGTTGGAAATCACATCGAATGTATTGCATGCTTAACTGGTGTATTGTTACGCTAAAGCTCATTCAAAAAACAACTATAATCTATTTAATTCTTAGAAATTGTACTTCCACTGTGCTTTATTTGGATTATATTTCCATAAAAAATGCTTACTTCCCCATCAGTCAATTCCGGTGCTAATTTATTTGCGTGATACACATGATACACAAGACATTATTAGATATCTTGCTCAAAACATCTAACATTTCTTGCAGTCATTAGGAATATAGACACATATATATAGGCATTTCTCTGTCCTGATTTTAGTACGCCAAAAAAATAATAGCGAAATATTTTTCCTGGCAGCACATATTGTTTAATGGTTATTACTTTCTTTGCATTTTAAATGTCAGGGGAAGAACATTATCACACTCCAAAACGTTCGAAATTATTTAGGATACGGAAATTTTTATTTCCGTCTTCCGAAAATTAGTAGCAAAAAATAAAATAAAATGATACGAATGAGACGGGCAAGTTTTATTCCTTTTTCGTATCTCAAATTTGCAGCTTGAATAAATATTCGCGTTAATTTCACTGAATTCCATTTGGTTAATCTAACCAGCCATGCGAGGAATGTTGTCTTCATTAAAAAAAACATTACGTACGGACTTTAATTCAAATGTGTCAAGAGTATCCGGAGAAAGTCAAGCAAAATAAATACTTAATTTCACATGCCACTTCGTGAAATTATTAATCTTTTCCCATTAAATCAGGGGAATGTTGCTAGAAAATATGTTAATTTAAATTGTTGAATGCGAATCTGGGGACTTGATAAAAATTATTCAGACTAAGTAATGATGCAATAAATTTTTGAAAAGGCGCATTTCTAGGGCTAATCTTTTTTTTCGCCTTCAGTCTTTACACAATTTTTATGAAAATCTGCAGGGATTTCAATATTTAAGCGCTGCGTGATACGTGGTAAACTGTGGTATCTCTTATTTTTAATGTAGCGTTAAAATTTTGTTAATCTTAAGAATTTAGAAGTGTTATCTTTTAGAGAAGACGTGCATAGTAGCTACTATTACTTTTCTTTTCTTTTTTTTTAATCAGTGTAATGTATACTTTTGATTAACACATTTAACTGGAACAGTTTTAAACACTGCAGGATCAAATAAAACTGCGTTTCATTTAGAATTACTTTTATTATATTATGAGGAAAAAAACACATTAAAAATTATTTTTTCATTCTTTTAAATTTAAGAAATCATTCAAGTGTAAATCCGAAAATAAAAGTATCACAAGCGAAGGAATTGCACTAATTTTCAGAAAGCTTTCGTTTTTATTTGAAACCTCGTTTCGATCAAGAGAACATTACTCGGGAAAAATACAAATGTAATTAATCATGACAATCATAGTAATACTGCGGTTCTCAACCTTTTCAGTATCGCGCCCCCCAACAAAGGCTATCTCATGGTGGCGCCCACCCCTCTCATATTTTTCAGCATACATTCAATTTTTTAATCTTTAACAATAAATATTTAGTCGAATTTTCTACAAAATAATGTTATCAGTAACGTTTGAATGAACATTTTAAGCGAAAATGGATATATTAATGAGCAAATTAAAAGATGAAATTTTTAAAAACATGCATCACTACTTGCTCTGTGATTTCTCTTCCCCCCCCCCCTGCAAACGCTCTGCGTCCCCCTTGGGGGTCGGGCCCCACAGGTTGAGAAACGCTGTAGTAATATTTATTATAATTTTTTATATTGCTATCATTAATATAATATATAATGTTTGTATATAATATTTTACATTGCCAAAAATATATTGTATGTGTATTATAGTTTTACACAGGGGTGCAAATAAGGGGTCGCACAGTCGTACGGTGCGACCAAAAATTCGGTGAGTGCGACTAAAAATTACATTTGTTTCCGCGATTTTCAGAGGTACGAAAAGCTTAGTACCACCAAATTTTTGCCGGTGCCACTAAATTTTGTGATGACATTTTAAGTTTACTAGTTTATTATTTAACAATTTTTTCATCCCTAGTATTAAAATTCTATTTGTATCAGAAATAAACAACCAAATAAAATTCTTGAATATGAGCATGGATAGACTTATTAATGTTTATAGATTAAATAATATATACAGGCTGCCCAGTGCTAACGTGCCAAATGGCTATTTCCTAAACCGTAAGTGAGAGACACATAGTTCCAGTTGCAAAAATGCACTATATTGTATAATCTATTATATCAGAAACAATCGAAGTCAATAAATCAATTTCTATAAAAATTACGAAACTTAACATTTTATACGCTCCCCCGGTCCAGTCAGTTATATTTATAATGTTTTTCTTTCTACAATTTCATGCATAATAAAAAAACAATCGCCCTTCTACGACCAAAATTAACCGAGTTATTGAGCAGCAAACATTTTAACTTAAGTCACTTTTCTAGTTTAAAAATGTCCCGTTACGGTAAACCTTTAAGGGAACATATAAATATCGAAATTTTAAATTATAGGTTATAAAATCCTTTTCTGGCATAATGCGGAGAAAGAAGGAAAACTACTTTTAGAATACTTATCTTTAAGCAAAGGATTATAGTCAGGGTCTTTAGAAATCTATCCAGGATCAGACTTACTAAATCGTATACAAGGTGAATCTAAACTCTTGTGAAAAACTTTAAGATGTGATAGGGCACACAATGAGGAATCGTAATCACTGCAATCTGGGGTGAAAAAAAGCAGCTTTAACTTACCTGGTAATAATCACTTTTGGAAAAGCATTGAAGTGTCAGCATAATTTCTTAACCAAGTTTCATAAACAATAGGCTCGTCTCTAAAAATTTCATCCATGATATAAAATAGAATTTTTAAACTATCCATTTTAGTCTTCTGTTTTCGGGAAAAATACATTAGTTTCTGACGAACAATGTTCGGAAAGTGCACTGTTGTTTTCGCACTTTTATCCAAAGTGATTTAACAGCTACACGAAGACGACGTTGTTGACCACACATTGCTATGTGATTCTGATTCCTTAGTATGTGCCCTATCACCCCTTAAAGTTTTGCCCAAGTGTTTAGATTTACCTTGTATATGTGCAGCATGCAGATGTGTAACACCTAGTATGCTATGCAAAGAACAGGAAGGATTTTCTACACTGGTGCATATTTGCATTGCAGCCAAATGAAGTTATACTTTGAGCAAATATTACGCTAACAGGATTTGCAATACTATTTTAAGTTTCTAAAATGCATATTTTCGTACTTTAAAAGGCTTCATTTTCTAATTTAATGTTTAATGATGTGTTTTATTCTCGTGTTTTTGTATTTTAAGTTATATTTAACACCAGTTCATTTAAAAAACTAATTACAAAATTTTATTTCCAGTATAGGTACATTATAATGTTAATTTATTGGATGTACATAGTTAATCTTCTTTATTGCAATCTACAATCGTCGAATAGTTGATGAAATTGCTAATAAATATTACAAGGCTCAAAACCATGTACATTAATTTTTCTCAAATTAATTTTGTGTACAACCCATATTTCGCTTCTCGAAAAGTGATCAAACTTTAAGCAGCTGTAACTCGGTGAATTCTAGTCATTCGTAGAAGGACGAATTTTTTTTTATTGTGCGTGAAATTGTATGAGGAATATTTTTCTAAATATAACTGACAGGACTGGGGGACCGTATAAAATTTTAAATTTCGTAATTTTTATAGGGATTGATTTATGTTGTTCGATTATTTCTGATATAATAGATCATGCAACTAAAAGCATTTTAGCAACTGGAAATCTGTGTCTCTGACTAACGGTTTAGGAAATAGTCATCGGGCTCCGTTATCTCTGCACACACTGTATTTATATTTAGCGATTTCGTTTCATTCATTTGAAACAGTGTTGCCAAACAAAATATGTTCACAGTTTATCAATTAACCGAAGAACTATTAAAATTTTAAAGCATCCAACTTTAAACATCATATTCATAATTCATTATTATTAACCTTAAAAAAAACACCACTCACAAACTATTCACAAACACAAATTGTTCCTTGTTAGCCTTTAAATAAAACTGAAACTGCCGTCAAGTTTCCTTCATCATTCTGTAATCTGATATGCCTGTCATAAAAGAGAATATCATCAATTTCTAACAATGCATGTGCGCAAGTAAAATTGATTATTTTTGGATGACAGAGATAAAACCCGTCCTATTTTAGCGATATACAGTTGTTAACGTGCGCTAATTTATTAAAAGGAAATATGATGAATGAGTTACACCGAAGCTTCATTTTTATCTTTTACGCCACGTTATAAAGTTTAGATTTTTCTGAACATGAAATGATTATATAAAATTTTACGAATTAAAGTATAATATATTATGCTGTATTTATTTAGATGATCCATATGATTTTACTGGATCTTTTTTAATAATATATTTTGCTCATATGCATAGGTAGACTTTTGCTATGTATGTTTCTTTGTCCAGAGCAGTGCAATAACGTGAGAGATGCACTGTCAGAAAACTGAATACTGCCAAAGAATCCTACAGTCAGGCGAAGCTACAAATTGGCAATAGTATACAACTGGAAAACTGCCTTTAATATTAAGTTAATGTCCACTAGACTTAGTTACGTCAATTCGTTTTCAGGAGCATTATATTTGCAAAACATCTCCAAGTTGTAAGATAGTTTTGATTTACTTCTTTGAACATTTTATTCAGAAAAAATAGTAACTGTATTTAATTGACAAACTGGGGAAAATGTCTTTATAACAATAAATTTTAATTAAATTAGAATACTATCTGAACACATCTATGAAAAATATGTCATTAATGTTTTTAGTCAAAATTATCCTTTATTCGCATGCACTCCCTTTTAAATATATAACACATATCTTATTCGCCCTGACGTGATTGGCAACACGCCAGGGCAGTTCTATTCGTACTTTAGGGGAATTAGTAATAAATTAGAGGGGAAATACAAATGGTAATATTAGTTATTTATCGTTAATGCATTTAAAAATGTGCGTTTGCATTTTTACTTAACAAATTTCTAGAAAATAATTTTCATTGACATGGTCATAGTGTTCAGTCAGTGATAGAAACGTAATTGAAACATGCTCATTTGAGATAAAAAATTTCGTAATTTGTTAATTTTTTAACGCTATTTATATATGCTCTTTAAGCTTCAGGTTACGCAGTTACTTTCTTATGAACACTCAATTAGAGAAACTTATATTTTTATCTGCCTGAAATCGGATCCCCCTCCCCCCCAAAAATATATATATCATTTGGGAAATCTCATTCTATGATATGATTTCCAAAACGTACGTATACTATTAATAGACAAATACCATGTGGAATATCTGAGGTGAGGTTTTTGAAGATCTAACATAGCACAGTATAGAAAACATTACATACTTTTTTTAAACAGAATGCCTGCTGATCAAAACAATAGTAAAGAGGAAAGTAGTCAGCATTCCATCTCTAGAAATTAATATCTGTTCAAAATATACAGAACGAATACAAATAATTACATGACGGCGAATTTGTTTTTGTTTCTAACGGCGGGCACTTCCTGCATAGGCATTGGTCACTACCAAGGCCGGAATTACTAGTCTATTTATTATGAAGGCACCTAATAGATAGACCAGCGGTGCCTCCTACGAAATGACGGACAAAATTACATCCAAGTCCATACCGTGAATCGAACCCGGACCCGTGGCGCTTTAGAATGGCTCTCAAACCACTAAGAACCCGGGCGGCTGACCTTTTGAAATAATCTCTTGTAAATCTAACCTTTTCTAAATCGCTTATATCAGTTTGTTACACTCATTGATATATATTTACCATACCACCTATCACTAATTTTAAAATCAACTAAAATTTAGTTGTATTTAAACATAAGGACAGGATATAGTAATTACGTACTTTTTACCACATAATTATGGGAATTTTTGTCGATATTTCAACAGTCGTAAGAGTTCCTGTTATGTTTTAAAGAATAGAAACGTAAGAATAATCTTTAAAAGCCACAGAAAACAAACGATTATATGTATCGTTGTATTTTCTTCCAGTTTGAATTTAATCTTTTGACTTTTGAATATGCCTATATAAGTCGGCATTGCAAAGTTATTTGTTGTTATGCTGAGATACCTTTAATGACTTCCTTAAAAATAAAATGACTACTTAAACAATCTGTTTTTTTTTATCGTTTGCTTCCTTAATCCTTACTATATGTCTAGTTATAAAAAATATCTAACTTACAAAACTAAAAATATTTGAGTAACTCATGAACTAAATTCAAGAAATGGAAGCTCTAATAAACGTGGCTTAGAATCATACAAGGACAGAAGATTACAAATGCTCATATACAGGGAGAAGTAGTTGGTTTTAATACCTTTATATCAGTCACACCAACTATATACCACAACTATTCAAGAAAAACATATAATCAACTATTCAACATACGTTTGCTAATGCTTAATTGAAGATATACAAACACACACAAACCGTTAACTGCTGTAGATCCCATATAGTTCTGAATGACATAGAGATATATCGTTTATGCCTTTTATGCAGTTTAGTCAGCAAATTTCATTTATATTCACTGTTTTTTTAAGATTGAAGTGTTTGCTTTAAAAGAAAGGAAACTCCAAGTAGCTACTCAAGTTTGCGTAAAACTGTAAAAAAAAAGTCTGGAGATTCAACATAAACTAACGAGACATGCAACTTCATCTCTTGAGTAACAAAAGAACTAACAATTGGAGTTAAATCATTTTTGGTACCAAACGAAATATGCGTTTTTTAAGTGCAAGATAGTGCATGTAACTCCAAAACTCCAAACTCCGAAGGTTGAAGCCCTTTCTTTTTTGCAGAAAACCTTGCAATGTTTTGCTAAAGGCAAAATGGAGTAAAGATTTGCCATCTTTTATAGCCATATACGTATTTATTTTTTTGTGCACTCAACGTTAAAAAAAACTTGACCCTTGTTTTTTTGTACCCTTGTTTTGCTGTATGTTTTAAGTACCCTGCATCAGTTATAAATCGCCGTATAAAAGTACTTTATACACTTTTTTGTACTTAATGAAGAGAGAAATCAGGCTTAAAAAAGTATCGGTATCAATAATAAAATGTAAATGTTCTGTTCCTGTGCTGCCTTCGGAGTTTCCATTTCATTTCCGAACATCACTTGAATCCAAATTCTTATATACTTTTACAGTTGTTATTAATAATACTAAAACATTTCATAATTTGTATCCCGATTCGATTACATTTATAAAAAAAAATACATTGACAATAAACGAGAAACAAATCTATATAGACAGTGGAACCAAATCTATAATACTGCATTATGTTTCAGAGCGTCTGATATCATATATTTAGCAGCATCTAATTGATTTACGAGTATGTTTCTCTTCCAATCTCATTAAATATATAGTTTTATTATTATTATCATTATGACATTTTCCTCAGAACTCATGGCTTTTACTTCCCTACAGATTCTTCACCTCTCCTTTTAATATATCCCATACCATTAACATTTGTATGTCTTTGAAAGGAAGATCGACCAGAATTGTAAATATTTCTGTGTTTTTCAATCTACGTTCATGCAGTATGATCCTTACTGAATTAATTCAGACCTGATTAAATAATTTTTCTTTGAATTAAACCTTTTTTTTCCTACCGTTATCAGAGATTCAATTAGAATTAAAATGCATAAAAAAATCCAAGATCAGCTATTATGATGTAGCACTATTATGAAACAGCTTTCTTTCAGCGGATAATAAATCCCCTGACCACCTTTACACAATTACCGAGTTTGACGACATTTGCTCCAGTAGTTTTCCTTTTCCGATCGTTTTGAAGAGGAGCTTTAATTATAATCACACTGTATTTTAGATAAATGATGGTGACGATCCAAGATTTTTTCTCAAGATAATACTCATAAAATTAAACGTGTGCATTCTTATGTATAGTTGCTGTAATAAGAATGTAAATTGAAAAGTTTAAACGGACTTTTTAAGGATTAGTCAATTTTACAGTTTTACACACACACACATAACGCCTTACAGGAAACACGCTATCATAAGAACTTATAAAATAATGCTATTAAATCTTGCATACATGTATGTAGATCCTGTTGTAATTCATATCATTTAATGTTCATTTTTATTTTTACAATTTGCCCAATTTTTTTGTACAATAAATGAGAACCAAACGGAGTTCTGACAAATTAAATAGGAAATCGTTTAAATGTAAGCGTACCCAACGAGAACATCAAATAAATAAATACTAAATCAATCAGAAATTTAAACTGTTGAGACAAGAAAAAAAAGGAATAAGAAAAATATACGTAAGTTTATTCCTTCAGTAAATAAAGTAAGGAGAATAAAACAAAAACGAAGCATCTTGAAAAAAATATCTTTGTTATGGTTTTCATTAACTGAAATATAATCACACACATACAGACACGGGTAATTGTTTCCCGTGTCATTCAATTCATATACCTGAACAAATTTTCTTTCGCAAAATAATTTTTTTGCTATAAAGAATTTATTATTGACCTTTGTCATGAATACAATAGAATTTATATCTGAATTCTCTGGCAGCAAGCAATAAACCATGGAATCACTGCGCTAGTCTTCCTCAGACGCTGTGCAATGTTTTATTTTTATTTTGTCGTTTATGTATACATATTTTGTTAATTGTGTATTCCTACTTTGCTGTTTTTTATAATTACTTATGGGTTATTAAAAGAAAAAGTATTTAATTAAAAAATAAATTATTTAATCAGGTCTGAAAGGTGTAAACAAGGATCACATTGCATCAACGTAGATTTAAAAATAGAAAATATTTTTAAATGCGGTCGACCTTTCTTTAACGGCCCAATTCGCTTCCGTCAACCTAATAGTTCGGAGTTTTCCGTGTTTATCTCCGAACCTTCGAGTAAATACTGGTTAGGACCCCTTAGAAAGTCCCCCACGGAGGACACCTCGCTTGTGTAGATAACCGACCGCATTCCCAAATCAAATTAAATCAGTTCTTCCTTTCAACGAATACAATTGTCAAACTTAAATATGTATGTACAGAGCACAATTATGACTTGCTAAACGCGGCTCCGTTGCAACTAAAATTACTTGTACACATTACTACTGATTACAATTTAAAAATTCATACTAGCATAGCGTAAGTCGAAAATATCTGTTTTACGTTATGCCCCACACTTTCCCAATTTCTTCGACTGACAGAAGATTTGTCACAGCAGTTTAAAGAATTCCTAATGGAACGTCTCCATTTTCGAAAAATCGGAACACAGGGTGATTAATCAGGCTTTGTCGCTTGTTACCATCTGAACTGGCTCTAAAATTCTTGTGTTACAAAGAGAACAGAAACAATTAACATGGATTTTCTCATTTATCCAATTCGAGTAAATGACGCCGAATGCCAGACGTGCAGTTTCTGTTTCACTTGGAAGCAATGTGGGTGTGACGGCACAATTCTGGGAAGCACAAGATTATTGGATATGTTTCATTTTCGAAATTAATGGATTGCGATTCATGGCTGTTTAAAAATTTTAATAGATTGAAAGTTATTATACGTCCTGAAATTCCATTTTAAATTAACGATTAAGTCGAAAGACAGTTCACAAAAATTTTCTTACTCAAGGTTTTCGAGATTTTTTTCGTAAAATATGCCTTATTTTTTCGACTAAAAAAAGTCTGAAAAATAAATCATGAAATTTTTTTAAATAACACGCAGACAAAAATGCTGAGTGAGTTGATTCTTTCGGGTGGGGCACATGGTGTACCCTTCTTCAGTTGGAATGAAGTTCTACACTGGCAGTTAACTTAGAACCTAATCTCACAGCACATAATCTGTTCGAATCTAACATACATTTCTAACATTCTTGCACGTGTGAATGTTGGAACTTCTTTGCGATTAAAGAAGGGTGAGCCATTTGTACTAACCGAAACGATCGTCTTACTAAGTACATTTTATCTGTAGTTTTATTGATTCCGTTTTTAAATATCTGTTTCTTCTGTTGAGTTTTTTAGTTAAAATCTAGAAATATTCAAAATCGTGTGATTCATACCTTCTTATACATGAAAATGTATCCATCAATTGTAATCTTACGTCTGAATCATTTTTGGATTCACAAATATGCGTGACACACCATTTTATTCTCTAAAATAACATATTCTTTTGGGTTACCTTTACTTTTCTTTTTCCTTTATTTCTACTTGTATTAGTAAAAGAAAGTACAGTGATCGCGAAAAATTTTGATATTAGATTTTGATTAAATATGAATTTTGACTATCTCTAAATTTACTTTGAAGAGATTTTGTTACAGGTCTCAAAATATGCATCCCATTGCTCGTATATGTGAATGTACAATCGATTTTGAACAACCGCAAGTCCATATTGACTGATGACGAAATAGAAAATTTTCTATTCGCATTTGAGTTTAAATATTTTTATTATAACGATTTAAGTACGTGTATAATTTCTTAATACAAACGTTACATTTTTGCTTAAGTGCTTATTTTTATGAAAAATGATCCCAAACATACTACCCTACTAGCAATTTTGCTCGGGCTACCACCGGCCACGTAGCCAGCCGATGATGGCCCGGGCAAAATTGCTAGTAGGGTACCACACCTGAAAAAAAAACGAATTGTTGTGGATAAGTGAAATTGATGATACCATATTTGAAATCTTATTGCGTTGTTTATTTATTTATTTATAAATATCGTAAGCTTTATATTAAAATATCTAAATACATTAAAACTGACAGTAATTTTTAAAAACTTCAATGCATTTTATTTTAAAATTTATATTGGGGTTAGTAGGTTTTTAAAAATCAGAAAAATACTTTAAACATATGATGAATTTATGAATTTGAAATCATTTGTATATTTCAAATAATTACTGTCCACCTGTTGTCATATATATTAAAATATGACAAAATCTATACTTTTTTTGAAATTTGTATAGTTGTGTATTTGTATAGTTGTGTATTTTATAAAATAGTAATGTTATGTATTTTATAAAATAGTAATGTTAAAATGTTATAAAATAGTAACTAAAAAATTAGCAAATACATTTAATAAAACATTATTTATACAAAAATAGTGTTTAATAAATGGCTCTTGAGTAACTGGTTCAAAATAAACCGAAAATGAGTATCATTGTTTATGCTGCATAATTTCTGCTAACACTACAAAACGCGTTTCCTTGGAATTATTCTAGAAGTTTTAGCTTTGCAGATTGAAATTGCTACCGTTAAATTACGCAGAGAACGTAATAATATAGTTTGCACACTTTACCACAGCTGTCGTATAAATCCAGAGATTAATTAACAGCCTAGATTTGCCGTTATGCTGCATTTGCAGAACGTGAAACTGCTCTCAGCTTTTGCTGACGTAGCTTTTCAATTTTGCGAAACTGAAATTGCAGTAATATTATGAGTCCTTTTTAATCCCATGCTTTTGTTCACGTTCTTTTAAAAATAACGGAAGATTAACAGGATTTTTTAAAAAAAAAATGTATATCCAGGGATTTGCCTTGTCAGCTGCTTCGTCCTTTCATGCTTATTATAAAATAATTTAATTAGCGACCGATATTATGAAATCCCAATAACCATAAATAGTAATAAAAACACTGCACGGAAACTGGTCTTAGAACATAAAATTAATTAAAAAATTTTTAAAGTAACACAAAAAATGATCATTTTGGATTATACAAAATATCTACCCTTTTTATGTTGAAAAGAAGGTTCCACCATATGCACAGGTAGAGCGTTTACAACTCATTTAAAGGTAACGCGTTAGTTTTTACATTTCTACTAGAGTAAATTGTAAAAATGTTTGTAACTGAAGAAACGCGGTGTTGTGCTATTTAAAAAAGTTTTAAATTAATTTTTACGACAGGAAATACAAGTTAACTGACATAATGTGTTCAATTTGTTATGGCTTACAGATCTGTACTCAAGCTAAACTCTCTGGAAAGTTTTAAATTTTGGGGACCATATGATCGAATATATTCGATTATTTTTAGAATTTACGCATTACTTAGTTTTATAGTTGTTTTTCTTTAAGTAAATTAACCCACCAGAACGCGCTCCGGGTCTCTCACGCTCGGGTGATAAAAAAGAAATACAGTCGAACCTTGATTTCACGAATTGATTGGGACCCACTAATCCGTTCGTTAAATCGAAGCAATTCGTTAAATCGAATATCAATTTTTGTAAAGAGTATGGTATAAAAATATAAATGGAAAATACCCTTAGAAATAGATATGAAACAAAGAATGATTATTGCTGACTACGAGCTTAAAAATTATAAGTTATACGCTACGAGATCAACTTTAAAATTACCTAAATTCTTTAATGTTACTTGCTCTTAAAACTTAGTATAAATTACATACATACTTATTGGCACTTTTGAAAGAAATCCTTGATAGTGCTTTATTTTTGTGGCTTTGTTTTGACTTTCCAATGTTCTTTGTCGATATTTTCTAACTTCGTAAGAACAACATCATAACCTCGTGAGACAAAAATAAATAAATAAATAAAATAAAGTGTTCAAGCCGCAAACTGCTTCTTTGACTATCACCTTTTTAAATTCAATTTCTGTTTCTTCATCTTCGCTGCTATCAGAATCTTCATTCTCTTTCTGTTCACTATTGCAGGTACTTAGCTGTGCATTGCAAGATACATATTCTGTAACATTTCCAGTACTAGGAACATCTTCCCATCCAGGCATTTGATCATCGTTATCCACGGCGTGATTGTAAATGACTGTTTCTGTATCGCTGTCTTCATAAATTCAAACTGTTAGATTAATGTGCGAATTTTATTTCAGCGATTGTTGTTCGTTAAATCAAAGCTAAAATTTCGTTAAATCAGATCATTTTAGCACCCTTTTTGTCGGGACAGAAAAAAAAACGTTCGTTAAATCGGAGAATTCGTTTAATCAAATTACGTTAAATCGAGGTTCGACTCTACTGTAAAAAGTTAACAGTTCGGGGAATTTTTTACAAATTTCGAGTAGCTCCATTCGATAACACGTACTTGACTACAGAGGCATTTCCAGCATTTACGTTTCCCCTTTCTTAAATAAAACATGATTTCGCGCCAGACCCATCTCGCATTTAAGTTAGCACTTATAGCATGAGCAGTGTCATATGCTAAAAATATGAATGAAATGCAATTTTAATGTATTATAATAATTATCAATATCATTGTGGATAATAGTGTTGCATATTTTTAATAATAAATACGTATGTTCCTTTCCAAAAACCAGTGTGAAAGACATATTTCATTTTTTTCTATTCTGGTCAAATGATTAAAACAGTGCCAATTACTTAAAAAATATCATTTTCTAAATCTAGTAATTGTTTGTTTTATGCTTTAATGTAAATGCACTAACCATTTATTTGACTGAAAAACCCAAATAGTTTTTAAAATATTCTAAAAATAAACACAGAACCTAACAGGACCTTCGCTTTCACTTGTGTTCCTAAGAGTTAATGCGCATCCTGGCTGGTTAAAGTGTTATGTATGATTTTAGTTTAAAAAAATAAGGTAACAAGATGACCTCACGTGTGCACATATTTCCCTCAGCGAATGGAATTCTATAGGCACAACAGACGATCAGAAAAAATGAAATGCCACTAAATAAAAATTCAGCTTTACTTGTGGCTGGCTACAGCCCTTACGATATAATGCAATGAAGCGTCCTCCGTACAGCCCGGATCTGGCGCCCAGTGATTTCCACTTCTTCCGCCGGTTGCCTGGGAGGACAACATTTCCAAACTGATCCAATCAGTAAGTGCTCAGGGAGCCGGGCCTTGATTTCTGCAACGTCGGTTTGATAGATTGGCACAAACATGGAACATATGCTTTTATGCCCGAGGAAGCTATGCTGAAAAATAGCCTGTAACATATAACCTATGCCTGCGTACCTTTTAGATTTCGTGAATAAACTTTTTGATTAAAGGAATCGTTACCTTAGTTTTTTAACCCAACTCGTATAATACTCATGTGATATTTGCAAAAATTTGGGTATTTTAGAAAGTATAATTAACAACCTAAATTGCAACATATATTTTGTGAAGGAATTAATTTCTTGGATTGGATCTTTAGAAAATCACAGGCTTTCACGTAACTATGAAATTGAAACATAATCCAATTAGGGAAATTCATAGTTGTATATTGAGCTCTTATACAACTGTAAAGTTGATCCCAAAGTCTAATTACAACGAATGCATTGCCGTGTAATTTCTGCACAGGACTCATTACGTATGGATTAAATATGCATGCAAGGTAAACCAATTTTAATTGCACTTAAAACTATTTTAATTGAAAACTTTGTTCACTGCACTTTTGAAACTACGAAATTTATGTTGTTATTATGTTTCTTGAATATAACCGTATAAAGAAAATGAAGAAATTGTAGGAAATATATCATACATTGTGTTAAAAAATATTTATGTTTGCTTTGAAAAGACTTCTCAGTGTTAAAAGAATAAATATATTGATGTGCATTTCATTTAATTTACACAAGACTGAAGTTTGAAAATTTTCAAATTACCTCCTTTTTTAAAAGGAATCTAAAAATATTTTATGAAAAAATGACCAGATGGGCTTTTTTACGGCCACAAACTGAAATAATATCAAAAGTATTTAATATTTTTAAAATAAAAGCTGAATTTAATGATATTATTCACATTCCGTATGTAATATACCCAAAAAAGCATTATTGCTATTTAATATTTAATGATTTCTAAGATTATGGTTCTACATGTTATTTTTATGGGAAGTGAAATAAAATACTACTTTAACATTAATAATATCTCTGACATTAACAAAAACACCTTTTTATAAGATTGGAAAGGAAATGTTTGCAATTTAAGCGAAAATTGTCACTTTACACTGCTAACCATTATTTAAATAATTTAAAATAGTTTACAAATAACCCTTATGCAAAAAATTGGTATTAGTAGGTGTGGGTATTTTGAAAAAAAACATATTTTAGCATAATGAACGCAGCATGAGCTACTTTTCCTAAAGAAAAAATTATACATCCATTTTCTGATTATTTCAACGATAAATTTAGTTACTCAAGGTCTCACAATAAAGGGAAATAGCTCATTTATTTTACGATATTAAATTATATTTTGATAAAATAAAGATTAAAATATATTAAATAAATTTAAATCACAGCAGTGGAAAATTTAAATTGCAGAAATATATTTTTCATGTTATTTCTATACGCAGACTTTAAGCTGTTTTTCAAATATACATAATTATACGACTCGAAAACTCCCTTCGGCAAATAAATCATATACCTAATATTTCTCGATGCATATATTGCATTTTGAAAAACCAAAATTCTACATTAGGTAATGTTTTTTTTTTCCTCCGAAACTCATTATTTATTCAAATATTATTTCATATTTTCCTTCCTCAAGACATTCTATACACTTAAGATTGGACTGCCTCATACATATTTAACAGAAGACCTGACTTATATGCATTCGCTGCAGATGAATTTTCCATGTTTACTTAGCAACATCTATTTTGAATTTCAGTTTGATAAGAAAGAGAAAGAAATAAAGTTTCATAAATTCCTTTTTACGAATAACAACAAAAACAATCCAAATATTGTTATTTTAATATTAATGCCTTTTTTAAAAAAATCTCTAGTAATTTCCATGTTCGAGTATGTATATATGGAAGAAAATCCTACATTGGAAGTGTAAAAAAAATTCCCATTTGTATAATGCTCTGAAGAAATTTATGGAACATCGCAAATAGTATTAGGCTAAAATAAAAATTGGAAACAGTTTGTTACACGATAGCAAAAGAATGATGATTCTATTTTTGAAGTTTTTTGTAGAGATTTATTAAAATACTATATTGAATTTCGTTTTCTTCTGTTATCTGAAGACATACAAAGGAGTTATGAGTATGTAATTCCCTGTTTGATTTTATCAATCTCCAAGTTCGACAGCAATAGATACTTTTAAAAATATTTTTAGATTATTTGCAACGGCGCACTATGTTGCATTCAGATACGTATAAAAGTTTTGATAAAAAAATACGCAATGATATTTTCTTAGTCATCAAAACAGTGAAAGAAATGTTCATTAACACTATTCAGTCTTAAATTTTTATCGGAAAACCAAGACATGGATACATATATATTAATGTCTATGTCATTTTATTTCTCACCCCCTTTATTGAAAATTGCATGAAAAATGTGTCCTAAAATGCGACATAAAAAAGCGATATAAAATTATGCGACATAATTTTACGTACATTTAAATACTATTAGTTCACAACAGCATTAATATACTGTTAAAATATTTCGTAAGCTGTAGAATATGCGTCACATGTATTTTTCTCAAAATAGATTACAATCATAAAAATTAACATAGGGTTACCAGTCGAAATACACGAAAGATGTCAGATAAAATGACATAGTAAATTAATATGGCAATAGTGAAACTAAAAAATTAGGGGGGGGTCTCCCCCTGACGAGTCTCGAACAGCCGAGTTATATATATATCGGTGTGTGTATGTGTCTATACATATGCATGATTCTAAATTACTTTGGACAGAGAAATGTCAGAATCATTCATTCCTCGCTACTATGAATTTTACAGTTGATATTTCTAATTTTGTTATTCAAAGCATTGAGTAATAAATTTTAGAGTTTTATATTTTAAATGGATGGTTTGAAAGGCAAAACTGCATTCCTTGTCATATCTCATTGTTCGAATCCCCTTGTGATAAGAACGCACTTTGTTCTTGTGCAATTTTGCTCAAGAAATTACTTTAAAATTGTATTATTATCGAAGATGATTCACAGATACGCGCTCTAGTGATTTTGAACAAAACGGCATTTCTGCGTGAGTAAACCTCGCGTACAGCATGTTGGCATGATCAAATAACTAATACAGAAACATCTACATAACACGAAACGATATAATTCAGTAATGTAGTACGTTCCTAACTTAAAAATTACGATTTTACTCTATCTGCCAGAAAGTAATTGGAAACCTGTGATAAAAGAGATAAAGAAAGTTTATTCATGTTCAATAGTTGGTACAACCTCTACTTGAAGGAATTGTAGCACCGTTTCTTAACCTGTGGGGCGCGAACGCCCCAAGGTGGGCGCAGAGCGTTTGCAGGGGAGGGGATTGAGAAAAACCAAAGACCAAGTAGTGATGCTTGTTTTTTTTTTAAATCATCTTATTAATTCTCATTTTTACTCAAAAATATATCCATTTTTACTTAAAATCTTCATTCAAACTTTACTGATAACATTATTTTGTAGAAAATTCGACTAGATGTTCATTATTATTTATTTTAATTGTCAAATGCCAGTTACATTGGCCGTTAGGCCATTAAACTCCGAGCCCGCCAATTGCACTGAAATCTACAGGAAAAATCTGTCAGTGCTTCACACTCGTCCAAATGTTCAGCATTTGTCATTGGTCGTCCACTATCACATAAAACACACAACGGCGGATCTGCTAGCCCAATGCGAAATAAATGATTCTGTAGACAGTCATGCCCGTCAAAGGTATAAAAGAAGCAACCGCAACTGTTCGCGGGTGGGGTCAGGAACAAAAGCAAGGGAAAAACCACCTGCGTTCGATTGGCCTATCGCTAAGTGCCGTTTGTCCTGAGACGGACAGTTTGAAGGATCTGTAGGAGCCATCGGCAAGCGGCAAAGCTTTAGCAGATTTTGCGTAACACTGTGTGCACCACGAGGAAACCTGCTGCATTACACCCCTTTCATGTTCACTGTTAAAGATTAAAAAACTGAATGTATGCTGAAAAATTTGATTGGGGGAGCGCCACCGTAAGTTAGCCTTTGTTGGAGAGGCGAAACGTTAAAAGGTTGATAACTGCTGAATTACAGCCTTAACTTTACTGGGCATGCTTTCCGCAAATGTTTCGTATGGGGACAGTGTCATTTTCTTCCACTCGGCTTGGAGAAGGCATGTAAGTTCTTTTACCGAATTTGGACCGTTGCTGCGCCTCTTAATTCAGCGACTGAATTCGTCCCAGAGGTTTTCTATGGGAATCAAGTCTGGACTCTGGGCATGCAGTCCATTCGGTTCACCCCATTGTCATCATACCAATCCGTTGTAGACCTAGCAACATGTCAAGTGGCTTGTCATCCTGGAAGTAACAATGATCCATCTCGTTAAAATTCCAGAGCGCAAGAACATATTGTTGTCTAAAACAGTTGAGTAGGAGTTAGCCTTGAGCTTACCGTGGATTGGGATACAATGTCCCAGTCCATACCCCGAGAAACATCTTCAGACCATAATTCCATCTCCGCATATTTTGCTGAAGACACTATGCATTCTGGCAAAAGGCGGTTTTCAGGCATACGCCAAACCCGACTGGTAGATATTGAACTTTGATTCATGATTCCAGAACACGTGTTTCCACACATCTAAGGTCCAATTTTGACGTGCCTTGCACCACCTCAACGGAGCATCGCTCATGGACGGCAGCGGGATCATGGAAACCAAGCAAATGGGCTTCATTCTGGATGGTACTTATCGAAAAAACAGCCCCGTATACTTGTTGGGTTTCCTGGAGTATGTGTGCCATCAGTGGGGCGGTTTTTCCAAATTTCTTTAGACAGCACTTGCCGGCGTCTATCTTTTAGTATCGTGAGTCGGTCGAGTTGAAACACATTCCAGCAATCACGAGTTCCGCTTCTTAATCTGAAAAGCCACTGTCGATTTTGGAATGTTTAACTCATTTGATATGACCCTTAAGGTTCGGCCATACCTATGATATGCGACAACTACGCCTTTCTCGAGCTCAGGCAGCTCTTAATTTCGTGGCATATTGCATGCGACTAATGCCAATGATGTTCCTTACATGATATTTAAGTACAGAAGGCGTGACGCATATCAACATTGCAGATATCCTTTTTTGCATGGATGTCCAAGTACTTATTTGTAGATAATATATAAGAAACCTTAGATACGTAACCAGCCTGGCATATTGTGATTACCCTTGAACTGAAATAAGTTCCTTAGTAATAGAGTGCAAAATTTTAATTATAAATACTAAAGGCATATAAAATCTTTTTCTTTTCACTAAACTAACTAATGACGGTTGATAATGGATATTATGTTATAATTTGTCTCATAGGCCGTTATGAGAAGCAGAAGATAAAACCAGTGCGTTGGTGGTTCAACGACGTGCCTGACGACGGGTTCATGTTCCTGAGCAGCATGACGACAGCCCCGACTTTTAAATGAAGTGAAAACTCACTTTCTCAAAATCGACTTATCAGCCATTTTATTGTGCGCGACACTAAATAATTTTACATGTTAGTCTCGAAAATCTTTAATCATTATTTTGCGTATAAAAACATTTCATTCCTGCCCTGATTTCTCATGCACACGATATTATAATAAAAAAAATAACCTTACCAATATAAACTAACAAAAAAAAATCATTATCATTCTTTTATTTTTACTTTAAGAATTTAAAACATTTTATTCGGCAAAATCGCCATACATGGCAACTACCAAGGTTATTTCACACTTTTTACACTACAGGGATTACATTTACCGAATTACGGAGAGCAAAACCTAGCCTTTTTGAGATTTTTTTTTATCAATATCTCCTAAAATAGTTCGATTTTCAAAATTAGAGTTAGCGGAAAACCTTCCTGAGAATTTTTTAAATCCATGGGCACCTTAGTCGAAACTCAACTCCCCGCCGTTCCGGAAGAGATAGGGCCACATGCGTGCATACATAGATACATGCATACACGCGTTTGTTTACCTCCGGATTTTATTAGTAAAGACTATAGCTAATAGCATGTATAGTTACATTGACCTTGCAGTAACGTCCAGTTTTGTTACGCAGATAGCGGTAGAGCCCCTATATTATGTAGGCCGACAATAGGCCTCAATTGTTTTGAAATCATTTGTCAGATTTAGCTGGTTCATCGTTTTTTTAAAGTTTAGCTGCATTTTTTTAAAGTTTAGCTGAATACATGGCCCAAATTGCTAGATATATAAATGGCATCTGTATACAGGGTGTCCAGCCTTAATGTGACCCAATAGCTAATTCCCGAACCATTCGGTTTAGATATGCACTTCCAATTTGAAAAATGTTTTAAAAAAGGTAAAGAATGTTTTTACGTGCTTTTCGAACCAAAAAACCCATTTAGAAAAAAATTACAAAAATTAAATTTTATACGGTCACCAGGTCCTATCACTTATATTTAGGAAAAGATGCAGTACACAAAAACAAAGTAAACACAAAAAGTTTCATTTTAATACGATAAAAACTGACCAAGTTATGGAACTTTAAAAATCATACATTTCATCCATTTTCTCGGTCAATTTCAAGAAGCTAGTAAGGGACCGTCTCCAAAGTGAAATTAATTGGAACTCTGCCAGGAAACATTCGCTCTTGCACGTCACTCTTATGTAAATCGTTTTTAAATTTAAAAGTACACACATTACGTTAATATTACAATAACTGAGTATTTAAGAAACAAAATTTATTCTGTGTACGTATAAAACATAGATAAAATAAAATATTTTGGACGAAGAAAACTTTTCAAAAACAGTTCCAAACTCTTAGACTTATTTGCCTGCGGCTTCAGACTGATTTGCTGCGGTACTGATCATGGCAAACGTTAAAAATCTGTTGTGTAGTCGCTTGCAATTGCATACAGTCGTATTCTAATATTACGAATTCTAGTACAGGAGAACGAGATGTATACAAATGAAGAATACTGCGAAATGGTACTGTTGTATGGGCAGTGAAATCGAAATAAGAGAGAGGCGGCAAGACTTTATGCCATTAAATTTCCCAGTCGAAGACATCTATCTTATTGTACAATTGCCCGTGCTGTTCAACGCTTGTACAGAACTGGGAGTTGTCATAGACGTATTCCCTTGTCTCGTGCCACACCTTCAAGCTTGCGGATACCCGCTGCGGATGTTCTAGGATATGCCCTGGCTCATCCTGAAAGTAGTGTCCAGGATATTAGCAAGGCTTGTTCCTACTCAAAATCGACGGTGTGGAACATATTACATACGTACGGTGCATTTCCTTATCGTCCAGTCCTGGCGCTAATGCCTGGAGACCAGTTGTATACATCTCGTTCTCCCATACTAGAATTCGTAATATTAGAATACGGCTGTATGCAATTGCAAGCGACTACACAACAGATTTTTAACGTTCGCCATGATCAGTACCGCAGCAAATCAGTCTGAAGCCGCAGGCAAATAAGTCTAAGAGTTTGGAACTGTTTTTGAAAAGTTTTCTTCGTCCAAAATATTTTATTTTATCTATGTTTTACATAATGTACCCAGCAAACACATACAGGTTCTCTGAACGTCTATTAACGTTCTGAAAACGCCTACCGAACGTTAATAGACGTTCAGAGAACCTGTGTGTGTTTGCTGGGTAATGTTTGTCTTATTTCGTTCCAGTATGAAAATTGATTATATTGCCTTTACTGGAAGATTGGTCAATAGAAGCCTGAACAACAACTAAATATTTATTTATGCATTCGTTCAAGAGCTCATGTGGTATTTTCTTAGTTATATCAAAACAAAACTGCGCCTGTGTTAAAGCAATGTCCAAGCCACCGCTTACAGAAACCATTGTCAAAAACATGACGAAGGGTTTGATTGTATTTCACCGTTCGACTTCCTTGTGACTCGACTTGCACCGCTCATCTGTCATGCTGTATTCACAGTCTCCAGAAAGTCACCTCTCTGTTTTCAATAGTTCACATTGTTCATGGTGCGGTATGATATTGAAGACTAGTTAACGCCACACGAGGAATAGGATTAAGATCTATTTAAGTTTGCTTAGGCTGAGAACTGGACATGACTACCCAGCCGAACATATAAAGAGAACAGACATATTGACCAATAGTCTATGCCCTATCTGTAAAACAGAGACTAAGAACAGAAATCACTTGCTCGTCTGTCCGGGTCTTGACCCGACATCACAACTTAACGGTGATGTTTGGTTACTCTATCGCCAGAGATCTCATGTCTTGAACAGTTAATTGTTCCACCTCTAGGCTTTTAAATAGTCTTTTTAGATATTTTACTTGTAATTTTATAGCTGTCCTGTTGTTTGAATATTGTCCGATTTTATTGATGATTTTTTAATTATCTGTGTTTATGTTTAAGGGAATGGTCAGATGTTTTTGGATTAAGTTTCTTTTTATCCAAATGTAACGACAACATTATTACTTAGGCTTTATACGTATGGAAAAATATTTCTACAGAACACATATTGGATGTGTATTAAACATTCTATAGAAAAAGAAAGCAAAATGTAAAGTACTTTACCTGCTATGACATGTACGTCTCTACTTGCTAATGTACCAAACATATTTGTTGCTATGCACCTGTACGTTGCTGCGTGGACGTCTTGTCTGTACTGATCTGCCCGGAAAGGTTGGAAGACTAAAGAACCGTCTAATCGTACATGGCGTAAACCTGGTATATCAACTGCTGGAGTCCCATCTTCGTTTTGCCACCGAATGACTGGACTAGGGTTTCCGTAAGCTGAACAAGGAATTTCAACCCCTGAGGTGTTTAAAAACTCATTTCGAGTTGGTGGTTCTTGTAAGAATGTAGGGATTTGTCTGTCCCCAGAGAATGATGGAGCTGAAAGGGCAAAATATATTCATTTAAGTAATACATGCTTGTTAGTATTTAAAAAATTGAAAAGAAATGTTTGAGAATAATAAAATGTCAAACAGTGCTTTATTTAAGTATATCTTTTGACTGAGTGTCTTTTATTTCAAGCCTTTTTATTAGCATAGTCAGTATTAAAAGTTAGTATTCAAAACTGATTTACGAATTTTAATCAGCTTCCTATGCCCCAATCAAACTGAAATTTTGCATACGCGTGTAACTTCGATGACATTGAGTACTGCTTTTTATATTATTGCGATGCTATTTAATTTTAATTATTAAAAATTTTGTTCTCATAATCCTTTTTTTTTTCGTGCATATCGGATGGTACCTTCCTAACAAAAATAGGGCATTTTTTGTATTTGCATCATTCGAAAGTTCTTCGTATTCTGAGGAAGATGAAATCATCATCAATTCTCTAGATTAAATTTTTAGTTGAGATTTTTCGGAAGAATGATCAGTAATGGCCTTTAATTTCTTTCGTGACATCCAAAAAAAATTATGCATTCTAAATATTCGCGAATTTTACTGAATACGGAGTGTCCTTTCTTAAATCTTGTAAACGAAGAACGGTAAAGAATATAGAACATTTAATTGCTAACAATTTTTTAATCAAAAGTGGTAGAATATATCGGGAGATTTTACTCCTGTCTTCGGGCAAAATCATTTTCTCCTTAGTGAAGCCACACCACCAATTAGGCAACAACGAATTACTCTATGCCTCAGATCTTATTTAAAGGATATGTATATATATATATATATATATATATATATATATATATATATATATATATACATATCCTTTAAATAAGCTCTGTAAACATTTTTCTGTTTACTAAAATGGTTGAAAATGCTTTTTTTTTATTTAATACATCACTGCAAATTCCCAGCACACATTGGGAACACATTTGGAACATATTTATTGAAAAAAAAGTGTTCCACTACCTAAAAGTGTTCTGAGATGCGTTCCCAATGTGATCCGTTATAAAGGAAGTGTTCCGAATGTGTTCTGAAAGTGTTCTGAAAGTGTTATGCTTAGGATATTTGTTAATCTAAACTTAGGAACACATTTGAGAACAGATTGGGAACACATATTAGGAGCACATTTGAGAACAGATTGGGAACGCTAGTGAAATCATTGCTTTCTTTATTACAACGATATTGTTATGAGCGAGTAGCCTGAACGGTATAGCATCGGCCACGAAATCGGGAGGTCCGGGGTTCGAATCCCGCTGCTGGTAAGTGAGAAAAAATAAAATCCAAGTCCACGAATTAATTCTAAAATGGCAACATTAAATTATAGTAATTCATTAAGTAATTCATTAAAATCAGTTCCAAACTCTAAAAAATTCCAATTCCTTAACTAAAAACGTAGTTCCTAAACATAACACCAGATTGCAGCACTAAAATTCAACAAAAAATGACAGCACTAAAATTAATAATTAAATAAAATAACTAAAATAAATTAAAGGCTGACCCAATCGAAACATAGCAGACTCCAAATCCAGCAAAAATACACCTCAACCATCCAGGAGGGAAACAACTCAACTCCATACCTTACGTCACTTCCGGCCACGCCCCTTGATGACTTCACTTCCGCCGCACCAGCACCTACTCTTACTTTTTAGAAAGTGTTCTCAAACGTAATCCTAAAAGCATTCCTTAAAGTGTGTTAAAAAGGATGACAAAATAAGTGTCCTAAAAAGTATTCTGAAATGGATTCCAAACAGTGTTCTCAAATGTGTTCCAGAAAGTGCTATGAAATAGGTTCCAAAAAGTGTTCTACAATGTGTTCCCAAAAAGGGACAAATATGTGTTCCGAAATGTGTTCTGAAATGAGTTCCAAAAAGTGCTCTGAAATGCGCTTTTAAAAGTGTTCTCAAAAAGGGGACAAAATAGGTGTGCCCAAAAGTGTTCTAAAATGTGTTCAAAGGTTTGCAGTGATTTTAACAGCTTGATTTGTTATCAATGTTCGAATCCAAAGTTTGTATAAGAGTTTTAATTCACTTCGTATCATTCGAGCACACTAAGTATTACGTTCGGCATGTTAAGCCGGATCGCCGTTTTGCAACGGCTTGCGTTCCTTGGACAAGAAATCTATTCACGAAATTTAACAACGACGCGGTCAATGTACCTATGGACTCACACCATATTCTGAAGCTGTTCCTTTGTTACTGGTAGCGCTAATCGGTTTCTTTATTCAACACAAATTTGATATGTGCTTTTAAAAACGGACTCAAATGGCAAGGGATATATGCTTCCACATGGCCAGTAAGGATTAATTTTACTCAAGTCTCAGACATTGGGCAGCAGCTAAGATGGAAGGGAAATGGGCTCGCCGTGATGAGGGACCGTCGAAATGGAAAGAAGCAGGAGACAAAAGATATGCCTCAGGCAACAACATCTCCAGTAGCGGTACACTGCAAATCTTTGAACACATTTCAGGACACTTTTTGGAACACTTATTTTGTCCCCTTTTGGGAACACTTTTTGGAACCCATTTCAGAGCACTTTTTTGAACAATTATTTTGTCCCTTTTTTGAGAACACTTTTTGGAACCCATTTCAGAATACTTTTTAGAACGCTTATTTTGTCATCCTATTTAGAACACTTTACGGAATGCTTTTAGGATTACATTTGAGAACACTCTAAAAAGTAAGAGCAGGTTCTGGTGCGGTGGAAGTGAAGTCATTAAGGGGCGCGGCTTTGAAGTCTTGAAGGCGTGGCCGGAAGTGACGTAACCAGTGGAGTTGAGTTGTTTTCCACCTGGGTGGTTTTCTACTTTTTGCTTGATGTGGAGTCTGCGATTAGTTTCGGTTTATTTTCGTGAAAGGTTACGAGGGTGTTTTTTTACGAGGTAGCATCACTGAATTTCTTTTAACGGAATGGCAACAGTGTGTAGATTTGGTATGGGACTTAGACATTTTTCTCAGAATGTTAGTCCGGACTTGTAATTTTTGGGACTGCTTTTAATTTATTTTACTTAATTTTATTTGATTATTAATTAATTAATTTTAGTGCTACCATCCGTTATTGAATTTTTAGTGCTGCTATCCAGTGTTCTATTTAGGAACTACCTTTTTAGTTTCGGACTTAGAATTTTTTAGAATTTGGAGCTGATTTTTTACGACCTAATTTTTTAGAGCTTGGATCTCATATTTCACTGGTCGTAGTAACTGGTATATAATTACAATGCAGTCGCTAGGCAACCAGGGAGAGAGAAGAAGAACTAGCTAGGCATAGCAGCACCTGAGCATTTTCTGTAACAAGGAAGGTGCATACAATACTGTCAACATGTGGCAGTGCATTGTCCTGTTGAAGCGTATCGTTTAGAGAACAAGAGATGACCTAGAGGAGTATCTAATGGCACCCTAAACAATAACTTCAGGTAATGACGCAGAATGACGATTGTCGAATGTTCTCTGGTAGATCGTGTTCTGTATGATGCTACCAAAGACGTGTGCTACCGTCATAATGCTGTAAACCGAAGTAGGATTCGCCTGAAAACATTCCATGTCACAGCTGCATCCAGGATCATGGTCGGTCAAATCGTTGAGATACAGCACGGCGTTTCGTGTGACCAACCTGAACTCATCGATCCGATATTCTGCAGAAAACCATGGGATCTTTCTCGAAACAAATGAAATTGGTCTATGAGGAATCAGTTGTGTAATTCCTTCTTTTAAACACATGTCAGTTTTTGCTACGGACGCTTGCTTTGCATGAATACGCCAAAAAGCTCATAATTTTGCACATCACAGCACCTTTTTCCTGTCTGTAAATTGCAATTGTGTAGCGCTTCAATTTACTGGTGCAAAAATTTTACCGGCCAATGGTACCCACACATATGGAAAAAAATCAGCCTGTCAACATAAAAATTCTCAGAGGTATGAAGGTGCATATATGCTGACTCAAACCACTTTCTACACTACTAAATAGCTGTCGAAGAGAGAAAAATCACGTCGGATGATACTGTTTCAGGATTCATGCAGTAATTACGAAAGAAAATCATTTCTTGCACTCTAGCAATAAACGTTCATTTAAAATTCACATATAGCTCTTCATCGTAATTTTTAAAGATATCTTTGAGACGTTCTATGATGAAAGGTTGAAACTTGATACATCACCTCATTAGTGCATGGGGCCCGTTTTACTTGTTGGGAATATTTTTTCACGGGGTCTATACAAGAGAGGTAATTTTTATTATAGTCTTTCTTCCTATTTTATTACAGCTTCGTTATTTCGCATAAACATGGTACACAACATATTCAAACTACAAAGAAAATTGAAATTAGTTGTCACATTTTAAAAATTAAATAGACTTTTGTCTCCATTTTTAGCATTAAGTTTACTTCAAAACGTTCTCATAGTCATGGATTGTATAATTATATAACACAATTTCACTTTCCTTTTAACATGGATTAGTGCATAGAAAACTTTTGCAGAAAGTTTATTTCTCCGCACTTCAAACTGCTCGACAATGTAGCCGAACTTCGATACCTTATTAAGATAACTCACGGCGTGAAGCTTTTAGCGTGACCGATAAATGCAGCGCAATTCAATACCCGATTCAATTAAACCGAATGAAAGCTCCCACCAAGCTTTCAGGAGATCACATCGTGTGAACTCCGTTCTGCAGGATGAATTGAGAATTTCTCGTGAAAACGGTGTTTGATTATTTTCAACAAAAGTATGTCCATGACAGATTTCTAATCGAATCCTTCTATCGGTAGTTTGGTGTCATGGAATGTTGTTTGGATTCAGAACGTGATTTCACGCTGAAGAAGACTAGATGAAAGAATGTAGTCTGGAGTTTGTTTGTTTAAGGAGTAACTTTCAGGGTTTTCAAGGTTATTTTTACTTCAGGAAATATAATGAGCTGCAGTAAAACAGTCAATGATAAGAATTATATGATATTCTCTTGGCGAAAGAATATTTTGACTCAAAATGTAAATATAACTGTATCTCCTGTTGCTATGTAGAGTTTTATCTGTGTTTTAAATAAAACACACAAATTACTCAAAATTAATTTTATAAGTTTTCTTTTTAAATTGAGTGTTTCTATCTTCCTCGTAAGAAAATGAAGACTTTTACAGCAATTGTTAAAAAGGTGGGGAAAAAAATATTGTTTCTATAAAATATAAGTTGCTGTGTAGAATAAAAATAATTTATATAACATTTATTAATCATCTGTTTGTGTATTTCGTATAACCAAAAGAATTACTTCGTTATATTTTCTACAAAGAATTAATTCTGAAGATATCATAGATACTCAAGTTTAAACATTGTAAAATGATATTTTACTGTGTTACTGGAAAATGATTTTTTATATACGCAGTCCCAAAAAAAGGTGGTAGCACGATTTAACCGTTTAACGCGGAGTGTTCCCGCTCAGGAAACACCAAACTCTGACGTTATGAATGTTGCCAGTCACAAAGAACAGATTTGATTTCTATAAAAATACAGAATACAGCTCCACGAGAATCCTTTACTTTTTGCACGTCATTTCCCGCAAAATAATTGTCACGATTATTTTTAACAGCACTGACATCTGCTGAAAAATGTAAGAATGCGAGAACAGATGTATAGATTGCCCCATCCTGAAGAAAGGGCAGCCGTTGCCATCGCTCGACTTAACTACCAGCAAGATGGCGGACGATCGAAACGTTCACCGCGTGCCACAGATCTAGAGACCCTTTTTTCGACGACGGTCACAGCCAGCTGTCATCAGAAAAAGGGTCCCTAGATCTGTGGCACGCGATGAACGTTTCGATCATCCGCCATCTTGCTGGTAGTTAAGTCGAGCGACGGCAACGGCTGCCCTTTTTTCAGCATTGGGAAAGGGTTGCGCCTCAAAGTGTTAATTGTTAACCTATCAGAGATGTGTGGATAATGTAAATTGTAAAAGTGTTCAAAATAAGGTACGAAAAAAAGACTACGCTCATTAATTAGTAAAATGTACCCAGTCACTAATGAAGTGTTCTATAAAATTTGAGAACTGTATTTTTAAAAAACGTCACAGACATGAAGGTAAAAAAATATGCTGATTTAAACCTCTTGATTCTCCGAAGGTAAAAAAAAAAAAATCACGTCGAGTGATCGGGTTTCAATAGTCGCAATCAAGCAAAACATTTTTGCATTCAAATACATGTATATCCCACGAAATTCTTCGTTTAAAGATATATACGAGACTCTTTATGATGAAACGGTGAAATTTTCTACATTATCATCTCAACAGTGTACGGGGTACATTTTCATAAGTGGGATCTTTTTGTATGGATCTCGTATACAAATACAAAAAGTGTAACTTTTTTGAAAAAATAACAGGACATTTTTCATAACGTAGTCTTTTTTCCTACCCTATTTTGAACATTTTTTCAGTTTACTTTGAAGAAATCTTTAATAGGTAAGAATTAAAGCTAGTTTCCACCTTTTTGGGACAATTTGTAGTATATCACAGTTATCTATTTGGCATACATTTTGCCTTAGCTACTCATCCTGTTTCTGTTTGCGCCTGCGAATGTATTCTTTTGTTACAGAAACTGAAAACATCAGCAAAATAATTTTGAGTAATTTATGTGTATACGCCCACCACAAATGAGCTCTTTGGCATATAAAGGTCACCATAATTAATTATGCCTCTCATATTTGCTACACTGAAATTTTAAAGATTTTGGCGCCCATTCTTAAAAGTAATTTGGAAAAGGAATGCATTATATTATAATTTAATCTGTTTTACATGTAGTTAAGTAACATGTTACCATTAGGAATTTAGAAGATTTTATGCAGAAAACTTTATACTCTTCGAGAGAAATGTATGATTGGGAGTTTGAAGAATTATGAGACACTGACACTAACTTTAAAATCTTAAATCTAACAAAAGCTTCAGTTAAAGTGTATGAAAATTTCTCAGATGTTACTTGATTATTTCCAGAGAACTCTGTAGAAATTTAAAACGTGTCACGAACGGTATCTAGAAATCTTTATGGAATATCGCGGTTGAAATAAGTAGTCAGTTCTCTTTATTTTTACAACAAGTATACTAAAATCTGTATTTACCCCAAGCAAGAGGTTGAATAAAAATAGTTGCCGGGAGGGTAATGACCTTCATTATCTAAAGCTAAAAGGTATTCATGGTAAAAAAAAGTCTTCCTAGCGTTTTCATTGGGTTTTGTTTCGTAATGGCTTCCGAATGTAAAACATAGTTTATCATCACTCATGTTAGGTGGAAATGACGTTCTTATTAATTTAGAGCACACATTTCATACTTTAACCAATGAACGAAACTTTTAGAATCTTCTTTCATTGGATGACCCTTGCGGATGGGAACGATTATATCTAATTGATGGCAGCCCGAAGTGGCAAACCAGGTTTCAGGAGCTTCTTGTTCGCTTGGATGATACTGCCTCAGAACTCGCACCTACGGCTTACCTTCAACTTGTACGGATTCATACTGGCCGTACCGCACCGCTAAGACACCGCAATGACGTCACGTGGCGGAGCAACACGGCCCCCGCGCGGCGAGCGCCGAGGGTTTGCCCAATATCTGGAAAGGACAGATATTCCGCAGCGACCGCAAAGCTACAGCCAATTACAGAAGACACAACAAAGCTACAGCGAATTACAGTGCATTTACTTGCGGCACCGCAAGCTCGCCGCGCGGACAGCCAACGGTCCAAAACGGCAGAACAGTACGGCATGTTTGCGGTGCGGCGCGGCAGGTATGAATCCACCTTAAGGTGTTAGTACTGTCGAAACTGCTTGGCTTCTGATGAAACATGTTTTAATATTTAGCCAAAGAACATGTATAAAAATCAGAATTGCATTTTCCTGAAGTCTGAGAGTGTCTGGAGGCCGATTGACACGATGTAAAGTGTCTGGCAGTGAATGGCATGTTGCTACATGGCATGTTACGGCGAATGGCATGTTATGGTGAATGGCATGTGATAGCATGTTATGGTGATCCAAATATCATAGTCGCCGATCATTCCTACCTCTGTCGAAGACATGCGCAGAGCAATTTCTAGCTTTTATACTATGAGGAAGGTGGGGCAATCGCTGGCGCATAGACTATCATAAAGACACAGAAGAAAATGAGCGACCACGACCAATGCCCCTTAACCCGAGAGAACGCGCGCTTCCTCAGCCAACGTTAGGACGCACGGGGGTCATAGAATCACCCCAAAGTGAAATGCGGCGTTCTACTGTTAAAAATAATGTACTTTTTAGTTGAAACCACAATACTTTTTCTTTTGAAATATTAAGAATACACTATTTAGTGCGAATCAAATATTTTTAATTTTTTTCTTGTTTTTCTATTACATTTGGTACATAAATCATTAAACAATTATCTGCATAATTACTTCTACAGAAACATAAAGTGCAATATCATATAATGTAATTTAAATGTAGTTAATGTAATTTAAAGAATGTTCATACCAATTTTCAGTTACATATTATTTTCTTTGACGCACTGATTACATACGGAAATCAAATGTTCTTTGCAAACAAAATCTGTACAGAAGCAACAGGTCCCAGTAGTTTTTATATCCTTATTTCTTGGACAAAACTTACATCTTCCCTTAGAAGCAGTTTTTGATTTCTTATTTGCTGGTTCTCCGACGGCAGGGGAACGATTTTTTTGTAATTCCATCCGTAGTTTTCGAGTTAAGTTCGGGTTATCCATTCGGTTACTGGTGTAATCATTAATAAGTGAAAGAGCAAGGTCCTTGATGAAACGTCGTCTGTTTCGATACAGTATTGGTGGATCTTTGTTAGATAGCAAAACTATTCTTGCATTTATTGCGGCAACATTCAAAATCGAATAAAAAATGACAAGTGGCCATCTATTTGTTTTTCGAGCAGTGGAGTAATTCGCTGCCATCTCATCTACGACATCTACAGCTCCTTTTGTATGGTTGTAAAAAGTAATGATTTCTGGTTTCTTTGTATCTCCAGTGTCCTTATCAATGGCATCATCGTTATGCATAGTCGAAAGTAATATCACGCATTTGCCTTTTTTAGTGACATATGAAACTAACGTGGCATCTTTCTGAAATCCAAAAATAGACGAATGAGTGTCTCTCCCTTTGCATATTTTAAATTCAGCAGGTATCTCTCTTTTATCTTTCCGAATTGTCCCGACTACTGTAATCTTTTCTGCAAGCAGTTCTTTTGCAAGACCATAACTTGTATACCAGTTGTCGGTAGTGAGGTTACGACCCGATTTGTACAGAGGTTTCATAAATCTTTTCACTATGTCTTTAGATGAGTTTGAGACTTTATAGGGTCCTTCGGGTTGGCATCCAACATACACTTCCATATTACTTGTGTAAAATGTACGTGCATCCACCAAAGCAAATATTTTGATGCCGTATTTAGCAGGTTTCTTCGGCATATATTGGCGAAACCCACAACGGCCACGGAAAGGTTCTAACTTTTCATCAATTGTCACATATTCACCTAATGTATAATGTTCCTGACAGTTCTTTATAAATAGCTGAAAAAAGTCTCGTATAGCAGCAAGTTTATCGAATAACTGCCTCTGTTTCCTGTCATTTATATTATCAAATCTCATGCAGCGAAGAAGAAACAAAAAACGCTTATGAGACATTGTATTGCGAAAAATGCTGACACCAGTTCCATCTGTCGCCCATAAATCTCGGACATTCAGGCGGGACGATTTGTGTAATCCACACATATATAGTAATCCTAATAAAGCGCGAATTTCTAGTTGATCCGTTTTTCGTGCATCTCTTTCACGTGAAAAGTTTGGTGAGCACTTTTCGATAAATATATTAGTGCACTCTACAATTAGCTGCACCATGCTATCATTGATGAATAATTCCCAGCTTTTCACGGGATTTGTCACATGTTTCGCTGGTCCTTTTGTACCAGGTAAGTGCGAGATAATATTGTGACAACGAGTTCGAACATTCTCTCTAAATTTTGTCTTCATCCACTTTACGCCATCTTTTGCTAAAAAGTATTCCGAGCTATCCGTTTCTTCATTTCCAGAATCTCCGTCCTCTTCAGAGTCTGTATCATGTTCACTGAAACTTTCATGATCTGAGCACTTCTCTTCTGCAGGATCGCCTGGTTCAATTTCTTCACCATCTGTATCTTCATCAGTTTCGACTTCCTCAAGAAGTCTACGTAAACGTTCCATCTCTTTTTCGTATGGAGTAGGCATTGTAAACAACAGGCAAATACCTCAGTTCTGAACGGGAAACAAGCAACTAACTCACTATATCAGCCGAGAGAAATTTCTGGTCAGTGGAAGGAACGGAGAGACGCGCGGGGTCATTCTATGACCCCAGTGACTAAACAAACGTGAATAAAAGAACACAAAATTCCGGAAATGCTTTCTTACTACTCACAAAAGGGAGAGGGGAGCGATAAACTCAGCTACTGATAAGAAATGATTGAACAGGTGAGTAGTTTTTCAGGAATCTCAGTTAGTCAAGTGCTTGGGGTCATAAAATGACCCCCGCGCGTCTTGCCGGGTTAAGGTGACTCATTGATTTCAGTCGATTTTTTTTTTTTTAAGCAAAAAAGATTTTCAAAATCCTTTTGCAAAATAGTATGTGATTGTCCTTTCGAACTTATAATATTTCAGAAATTTTCCATTTGTAATACTTGAATCCCACGCGCAACATTTTTTCTCACTACAGCCGTACTTTTTCATGGATGTTTACAACTTGGAAGATACGGAACACCCACGTCAGGTTAAAAACACCAAAGTTCATCAGCCTTAATGATGTTCGTCTACATAATTTTTGCAAACGGATCCAGTAAATGAGCGGGCTAATGAAACAGAACATTGCAACCCAATATTATGCTTCGAAATGTACGTGTCTAGGATACCGAATTTTGACAACTAAGCCTTTATGATCCACTTCTTACCAGATTCAAGGATTGTGAATGAATTTTGCCACCACGGACATTTCTTTGCATACTGACCTGTTGAATGTAAAAGAGTATTAAACTTCCACTTTCCTGTCTGCACATTATATCAATACGTTTCTCTAGGAAGCTGCAAAGTGCATTACTGGGAACCAACTGAAAAAGAACGTTCAAAGTGCTTCTTGTGCTGGCTGGATTATCCTCTATCGCATTTAATAGAGGCTCGTATTAAGCCCGTATGTGATCTTGATATATAAATTTAAAAAAAAAAAATCTAATTATGCCAAGCATTTCAAAAATTTTTATTGTCTTTAACCAGATGTTCTATACATTGAAATAAACTATAAACATTTGTATCAGTTATGAAACTTTCAGAAAAAATCTTAAAATTCGAAAATTTTGTGGAATGTGGTTACTCTTCCTGAATACGTTCGCATTTTCATGTTAAAAAAGGCTTTTTTTCTTGAAAGTTTCATAAAAAGTACGGGTTCTTCTTTTATTTCGACGTGTAATGCAGCTTATAAAGGACCATCCTAAATTGTTCACTGTCCCTGGAGCACTTAGTTTATTTA
This sequence comes from Cheiracanthium punctorium, assembly GCA_038373885.1. NCBI lineage: Eukaryota > Metazoa > Arthropoda > Arachnida > Araneae > Cheiracanthiidae > Cheiracanthium > Cheiracanthium punctorium. Next base: position 378,462 of record JAWZYV010013541.1, on the reverse strand, counting down.
AATTGTGTGCGAAGACTACGAGATAGATTTTGGTTTTTTTCAGCATACACTCTAAAGTCTATTTAAAATTAGGGTAATGCATTTTAAAACTATTTCATTTGGGTGCTGCATTTTTCTTGCAATGAAGTGCTATCAAATAATTATTTACTGACGTTATCATAGTTTTCACTATTAACCCTTAATTATAACTATTAACGAAGAATAGATTTGATTTCTATAAAAGTAGTTGCGAGTGACATAGCTCCACGAGAATCCTTTACTTTTTAGCACGTCATTTCCCGTAAAAAAATTGTCACGTTTATTTTTAACAGCACTGACATCTGCTGAAAAATGGAAGAATGCGAGAACAGCTGAATAGATTGCCCAATGCTGAAAAAAGGGCAGTCGTTGCCATCGCTCCACTTAACTACCAGCAAGACGGCAGACGATCGAAACGTTCATCGCGTGCCACAGATCTAGAGACCCTTTTTTGACGCTGCTCACAGCCTGGTGTCGTCAAAAAAGGGTCTCTATATCTGTGGCACGCGATGAAAGTTTCTATCGTCCGCCATCTTGCTGGTAGTTAAGTCGAGTGATGGCAACGGCTGCCCTTTTTTCAGCATTGGGAAAGTGTTGCGCCTCAAAGGGTTTTAACCAATACACTTTTTCCATAAAATAAATCAATTTCTTATATTCAGTCAAAATAAGTCTGAAAATAAAAATATTTGTGGAGATTTAACAACGGGTCATTCATCAGTGCCCATAAAGCCCCCTATCAACAAGTAGCACGTTCCAGAACACAGACCATGATTAATTGACCATCATGTTATGATGCAAAATTTGGAGAACAAACCACCCGCGTTATCAAGATAATTTATAGCACAAAGGGCCTCAGCATAATTAGAAAACGCTGCGTATTCCGTGGGCTATTCAATCAATGGGAATGAATTGGCCTATTCAAACACAACCGAATGTGTTCTTGTGCGAACCCACAGGCCCTCACTCATTCAATAATCATTCATTTTCTCAATCATAGGCATTAGCAGCTTGGAATATTTAATATTGGTTGAATTTTCAATTTTAAACACGTCAAGAACAGAGATAGTCTATAGTCTAGAAATTTAAATGGAATGGTGTTGATGAAATTTCCTTCTTTTGGAAATAAGGGAAACATACTTCTTCATTAATTTAGGGTATAAATTATAAGCTAAAAGGTCAACAAATTATTAAAAATAACATATTATAAAAATTACTATATTACTAAAAAGGAAGTGAATTGTATGCATGATTGGCTACACTTTTTTTTAGCACTAGTTAGCTATTTCGTTCACTCCGGTATTTTCTGCCGACATAATTTGAGGACATTTCTGTGGACAGTTTTGACGATTTTTTATTTCAATTTTTTATGATTCATAGTCAAATTTGGCAACTAAAATAAATCTAGCCTGGTAATATATTCCGTATTTGGCTAGAAACTAGCAAACCCTACAGTTTATTGCGCGTATATATTTAAGTATAGTTAGAATCTGCCTCGTGAAGATTGTAAAACAGTTTTAGTAGGCGATTTTAATATAGATTACAGTTCCAAAGGAGTGTTTTATGGAACAAGGAAGACAAACAGTGCACACTCATGGATTATAATGCACTTTCCAAACACTATTAATAAAGGCGAAGTATATTTATACTTGGCAAATTGTAAAACAGTTTTAGAAGACGAATTTAATATAAATTTCGATTCCCAAGAAGTGTTTTAGGGAAAAAGAAATAAAAATAGGCCATGCATCGGAAAAGTGATACAATTTTCAACTATATGGAATAAGGAAGAAAAATAGGGACTACGCATGAATTGTGATACACTTTTAATATATAGTACTTTAGTAGTGAGGGTAGTGAGTATTTAAAATAGAAAAGTGTTTTAGATTTTTTTAACTGCATATTTTTCATAGTGTAGATGTTTCAACACATTTAGTAAACTAAATTTTATAATACGAAACTTTGTTAAGACATTTTGCCAGTAGTTGTACGTATACTGTGCAGAAAACTTGCGTGTACGTAATAATATACGTGTTAGCGTACGGTATAGAACTCTTTTCGTTTTGATGGTAAATGCACTTAAGCCTCATTTTCATTTTACTATTGTCATATTAAAAATGATTTTTTACATTTCAAAAAGAAATTGATTAAGAATAAAAACATGTTCTGTAATTTTCAGTAGTTATTTTCTGTATATTGAAATGTAGTACACTGGTCGTTAAAATTATGTTTACATAGTCTATTCTGAAATTTTTGTTGTTGTTTTGTAATTTAAAGCACACTACGTCTATCTGTCAAAGGGAACTGAAATCTCTTAGGCGGAGGAGTTTTGGAGGGATTCTAATGCCTATTCATACAACATAAGGATAAAACCACTCAAATTCCATATCCTTAGCTGGATAGCCCCACGGTAAGCCAGAACACTGAACCTGCAATATTCAGTGTTTCATCCAGTCGACCATTGGTCAAATATTTTCACAGGAAATATAGGAGAAGGTACTAAAAAGCTGTTGCGAGTAGTGAATGCGTTATTTAGAACTTGCCATTTTTTTTTTTTTTTTTTTGTGGAATTTTATTTATAACCAAATTAACATGATTTTATTACTTCCACCTGTATGTATGTATGTATGTACGCGAATGGTATATTTTAATTCACTTTTCACCCTCTTTCACACTTATAATTAACAAAAAAATGCCTAAATGTTAAATTTGTAGGCACTTAGAGAATCGAAGACAAGAGAAAATCATGGAAAAACTTACACTCGGCATGAGTCTTTTAATGGGCATAGAAAATATTTCCAATTCATTACGCTACTAGAGAATCTTATAGGGATACGCTACTAAAGAACTCAGAATAATTTATCACACAATTTATTAAACAGATATAAAAAATTAAAGTTCATGTCCATGTTTACATGGAATTCGCATACACTCAATTCTAATTAATATTGTGTGTATTTCAATAAAGCTAAACTTTTAACACTTAGTCCATACATTTTTACATATTGTCAAACGATGCATCCAAAATTGGATTTATAAAATAGCTTTGCAAATTCTTCTTTAAATAAATGAAAAGATGTTAAATAAACGTCAGGCTTAATCAACAAGTGATGAAGCATTTCTCTCTGCTTGTAATTAATTACCGACGAATAAATAATGAGACATTTTGTGTTCCGTGCCACATGACTTAGCATAATTTATAACACAAAAGCTTTAGCGAAACCGGCAAACGCATTCTATTCCGCAGAATATTAAGTTAAACCAAACGGAAAATCCTACGTTCTACTCGGCAGTTTCAGAGATATAATTTAATTTCCGAAATTTTATCTTATTCTTTTCAGAGCTATTAAAAAATATGAATAAACTAAAAAGTTAATTTTAAGCTACTATTAAACTTTCAGAAACGGCTAAATCTACGTTTTATTCGGTAATATTTTGCAGAATTCTGTGAAACGCAATGAACTGAAGTGGCGTTTCGTTTTTGAATGTTAAATCATAATAAATATCACTTTTTTTCAAAAAGTCAATCAATGAATGAATTACGCCGAAAAATTTAAACTTTGGATGTAATTGGGAAAAGGGCAATTCAGTTGCTGTCCATTTCCAAATATAAGTATAAATAGAAATATAATTTTAAAATTTGATATTCAAATTGAAATACAGTGTGTTCGCACTACAAAGCGGTCTGTCTCAAGCAAAGGGGATATTAGATGAGTTTTTCGCGAGTAACGTATCCCAGAGGTAACGCAGACTCCTCTCCCTCAACTTGCGATTTCTCGCCCATAGTCAGAAGCGCCAGCATAAGTACGTGGTATGAGGGGTAAGTATCGTCTTCGTGATTATCTACTGAAGAAGAGAACCAATCAGAAAACGGTAATTCATCTCTCGTAACACCACAGAAGGCGGAACTACCCAAGTCAATGTCTAAACCTGGAAGTATTTATTAGTTTATGTAGGAAATGGTAATATAGCATAGTTAAAGAATGGGTTAGAACGGTCTGAGGGGTGTTTATTTCTCTCTAAAATAACTTTAAAAAGCCGTAGGTACACCCTATTTCACAACACGGAATTTTGACTTACGCGAGACGTTTACGAACCCATCCCTAATGTAAGTCAAGACTTCGCTGCTATAATATTTTTTCGACCATTTACTATGATCAACAGAATTAAACTGTATAAAGTTCTTCGTCCTTACTTCATAGTTTTGCTATGTTCATACTCACCACATCTAACCGGATTTTATATTTTGACCGATAGATATTTTTCCCCGTTTAACTATTAATTCCCTTCGAAAAAGAAAAAAGGGACGATAACGTGTCATATTTCGTCCAAATATTAAATTTTCTGCCACACTTCAGCTATTATTTTTCTTTTAGTTACAGAAACACGAGTATCATTCAAAGTATGCCAGATGGAGTAATCTCAAAATGCTTATTTTATTTATGAATAGTTACTTTTTTTATTTAGAATAATAGCATTCTGAAATTGTGCGTTAATGTTCTATGGAAAGGCTTTTCGCAGCTTTGACTCATAACCATTTCAGGCGCTATTCATAATCTTAGTGTAAAAGTTAAAGAATTCTGCATTTATGCATTATATTTATCAGATGTCTATGTAGCAATTACACAAAAAAAGCATAAAGAAGAGAGATACTAGCATTCAGCAAGAAAATGATATATATATTAAACTAACCATGTAATATATAAATTTACGATGTTTGTCGATACGTCATTATTAGTACAACTTATTTTTCTATTTTTATAATATACATATGCATATATATATATATATATATATACATATATATATATACATATATATATATATATGTTACAGTTAAAACCCGAAATCAGTCAAAACCCGAATTAACTAGACAAAACGCGTTCGAACTGAGTGCGTTAGGGAAAACCCGAATTAACTAGGCAAAACGCGTTCTGACTGACAGCGCTAGGCAAAACCCGAATTAACTAGGAAAAACACGTTTTATTCGAGTAGCGGTCGCACGTTTTCGAAGGGCCCCTACAGCGGAGGCATATTTTCAAGGGGGCTCCCTAAAGCGATGGCCAGACCCACTGACTTTTTTCAGGTCTCGCAAAGAGCCAGCGTTAGCATATTTTCGAGGGGGGCCCCCTACAGTGGTGGCCGGACCCCATGTTTTCCCATGCGAATTCCGGAATGTTAATGCTTTATCCACTAAAAATTGGATCTTGCTCCCCCTTCGAAAAAATGCTATTGCTGGCCCTCTGCAAGACCCAAAAAAACATCAGTGGGTCCGGCCATCACTTCAGGGGGCCCCCTCGAATATGTGCTAACGCTGGCCCTTTGCGAGACCCCAAAAAACATCACTGGGTCCGGCCAACGCTGTAGGGGGCCCCTGGAAAATATGCTAACGCTGGCTCCTTGCGAGACCCAAAAAATCATCAATGGGTCCGGCCATCGCTTTAGGGGGCCCCCTCGAAAATATGCTAACGCTATCCCCTTGCGAGATCGAAAAAATATCAGTGGGTCTGGCCACCGCTGTAGGGGGTCCCCTGGAAAATATACTAACGCTGCCCCTCTGCTAGACCCAAAAAAACAGTACTGCGTCCGGCCATCGTTGTAGGGGGGCCCCTGGATAATATGCCTCCGCTGTAGGGGGCTCTTGGAAAATATGCCTCCGCTCTAGGGACCCCACAAAAACGTGCTACCGCTACTCTAATGAAACGGGTTTTCCCTAGTTAATTCGGGTTTAGACTGATATCGGGTTTTCACTGTAACATATGTTAATATATATATATATATACTACAGACTGTTTTCTACTTCAGAAAATCTGTCAAAATCCTCGTCTTCAGTGTCACTCTGGAACAGTTTTAAGTGTTCAGATGGCAAAAGTTCATCAACATCTGAATCGTTTTCATCATCGGCAGACACATTAGAAATTGCAGGAATCCCATTAGCGCTATTTTGTGAAAAATCGATAATTTCGGCTTTTTGAAAGGCTCTCTCTACCATACCATTCGGAATTTTATTCTAGGACTCCAAAATCAACTCGCAAACTTCGGCATAAGTTGCTTTACGGATCCGGCCTCCTTTCGTAAACGTATGATTTTCTGCCGACATCCATGATTCCCAGTGCTGACGCATGCGAGCTTTAAATGCCCGATTTATACACAAATCCAGAGGTTGCAATATTTTAGTCAATCCACCAGGTAGTATTGCCAGTCTTGTTTTCTCTGATCCTAGAAATTTTTTCGTCTCGTTTGAAAGGTGCGTTTTCATAGAGTCCATGATCAGTAGACAATTTTTTTGAAAAATGAAATTCGGTCTTTTTCTCCAACATTTTTCTGCCCATTCCTGCATAACGTCCTGGTTTATCCAGCCTTTTTGATTTGCGAGCACTACTATTCCCTTAGGGAAATTTTCTTTAGGAATTATTTTGCTCTTAAAAATAACAATCAGGGGCAATTTATTACCTGAGGATAAACATGAAAGCACCACGGTAAAACTGTTTTTCTCATTCCCTGTTCTAACGATAGGGACAGACTTCATATCAACATAATCTGCTGAGCGAGATGCAGGCATGTCGAACGATATGGGGACCTCATCCATATTCCCTATCTCCGATGGCTTCAGTGCATAGTTTTTAATCTCTTCTTTCACAAACTTTAAAAACGAAGTTTTCTTCTCTTCCCAGTCTTCGGGCAATTTCTATTTTTTGTCACACTTGTATTTCACCTTTAAAAAGTTGACAAATTAATTCCTTCAAATACAGAAAGCAATAATACAAAGTTACTTAATATCTGGTCAACATAAAAGAGAATGGTTAGGCCTCCAAAGAATGACAGTTTCTTTTATTATCTTTCTCGGTTATAGAATTTGTCATTCTATATAATTCGCTAATAGAACACATCATTTCTAGAAAAATGTTATTCATACCCAGACAATTGATATAGTTGTACAAGACAACTTGGATGCTATTCATTTTTTTTTCCATTTCATGGTTTGTCACTGATTTATCATTTAGAAAATAGTCTGATAATCTTTAGGACTTCGATTGCAATTCCTGAAAATTTCAGTCACACTGCGTGCAATGCAGTGAACTTCAGAAAAAACTTCACAAATAATTATATCTGAAACTTTTAATGCAACATCAAATGTCGTACTTGATTTATGTGATACAGGATGAGATTTTTAACGTAACAAAAATTAAAAATGAAAAGAAATTACTCTGTTAACCTAAACGCGAGCGTTTTGCATCACAGTCAGCTACCAGTATCAACAAGTGATAGATGTAAACAAACTGCAGATAATTAATTGTCATAGGACAAATGCTCTGGCATCTAGAGACTATGATATACGATATGCATATATGATTTATTAAACAAAGCTGTGCGTGAAATGAACGGAATGGAAATATTCTAAATAATTCAAATATTCATTAAATTAAATCAAACTTTAAGAATCTTGATAATTACCAACGTAAACGCGATTCAAACTCTTTATTAAACTGGTTGAATATTTTATTTTACAATTCTAAAACATACAACACTGAGAATTCAAGTTAGTGGAATAATTATCATCAAAAGAGAATCAGTTAAAAAATCATTAGGAAATGACATATTATATTAAAAAATTCCGATTTTTATCAATGGGATTAGTGAGGTATCAAATGGCTTTGTCGACCAAAAAAAAAAAAGGTTCCAAAAGTCACCAATAGCTCTCATACACACATAATGATGTACTTTTCACGTTTGAAATAAAGAAAAACTACAATATATCTTTCTATTCATCCGAACATTTACTTTCTTTGTTATTATTTCTTCTTTCCAATGAAGCTTCCAGGAACTTCTGAAGCACGCGAGATTTACATGCCGGTTTCTATTAAAAAAAATATCTTGGTATCCCTGTAGCCCAACAAGTTCAAAAGGCGTTCAGCCTACGTTATGACAACGCAGGCTGAATTCTTTTGAACGTGTTTTGAACTAGTTATGCTGCTGGGATAAGACCTTCATAGATCTATTTTATGGTGGACATATTGAGATTTTAAAAAAGTACTTTACTTGAGCCGATAACGTTAACATATGTTGCGTAGACTAAGGTGAGAAGAATCTAAAATAAAAAGGAAAGTTTAATTTACCACCGATAGATGGCACTTTTCACTTACAAAAAGCGTTATTCAAAACTGGACCGTTTTAAAATGGCCACTTATCAATACTATATAATCATTTCTCACCAATCTTTAGAGAAGAAACAATGAAGAATATTTGCCTATCAAGATTATTTTATAAAAACTGCAGTAATAATGAACAACACTGCGAAAATATCGAAGGTCCACCAATGGTTGTCTGGGTAAGACATTGAACGTTGGTAGGTCCACAGTTTCAACTTATCGTGCAGCTATCGATCTAACGGTCTAGGGTTTGGGGTGGTTTTCTCCAGATGAAACGTGAATACGCATTAAAACCAACTAAATATTACCCGCTCAAAGTAGTCTTTCCTGTGGCAGATAGTTTTTCGTATGATTTCCCTTAGCAAAACAGGGAATATATCGACCCTTGAAAAAGCTTACAGAAAATGTTTGTCTTTCTAGCATCTATATTCTTGGATTCCTTTTGATAAATTACAGCAATTCTGATAAAACAAATTGAGGATTTTACGGCATTGACTACTTGCCTATCTAAAACACTCCAAATTTACATAATGTCATTTTTACGTAAAAAAAGCAATTTATATCGTTCAAAATTTATTTACTTTTTTTATTTATGATTTCTCCTACCCATAGCTGATGTAAAGTATTTACCTTCATTCACAAAGATCCCCTTTTGGAACCACTTCTAATGGAGAGAAAGCTCCTGATACAGGAATCTGAGAATGCTGTTGATAACAGTTCTAGAGCCAAGCTAAATAAAATAAACGCTAAAATCAAGATCGCTTACGCGCAACTAAGGCAAACAAAATGGAGAGAGTTATGCACTAAGCTCGATGCCAGAGTGTCGGACTCTAAGTTCTGGAATGTCATCAAGGGAATAAACAGACAACAGCCGCAATCTGAAACTTGCAATACAGTAACGAACTCTGCTGGCCAGTTCTCTCCTGATGATAAAACAACAGCCAATTTACTGGGTTCATTTTATCAAGACACTAGCAGATTGAACTTCTCCTTTGAGGACAGGCCTATAAAGAAAAAGGCAATGAACATTGTGAATGGTTGTCGCAGCACCGATCTCTGGGTCCCCACACTCACACGAAAGTACTCTTATCAAGAATTGATCTGTGCTATGGCTTTCTTAGATCTGACCAAGTCTCCTGGCTCTGATGGAATACACGGCCAAATGTTGGAAAACCTTGGCCAAATAGGAAAAAATAGACTTTTGGATATCGTCAACCTTTCTTGGTCCTGTGGACAACTACCAGCTGACTGGAAAAGAGCCACTGTAATTCCCATCAGAAAACCAGGCAAAGAAGCAAGCTCTCCCGAGAGCTATAGACCTATTGCCCTCACCAGTATGACTTGTAAACTAATGGAAAAAATGCTCCTTGCTAGGCTTCATTACATTCTGGATCTCGAACATCTTATTCCACCCGAACAATATGGTTTTAGAAAGGGGCATAGTACCACAGATCAGGTCCTGTATTTTTGTCAAAAGGTCAGAGACGCCCAAAACTTCAAGCCTACTCGACATACCGTGGCAGCCTTACAAGACTTATCTAAGGCCTTTGATACGGTGTGGAAAGACAAGCTTATCATAAAATTATACGATTCCTTCAATATTAGGGGGTTCTGCCCTAGTTTGGATTGCTGACTTTCTGCACCACAGATCCATAAGAGTTAAATTCAACAAGACTTTTTCGGATCCTTTTAGACTGGGACAGGGCGTTCCTCAAGGATCAGTCATAAGCCCTAATTTATTCTCCATATTCTTGGCCGAAATCGAGAGGAGGATATCAGAACTTGTCGATATTGCAATCTTCGCTGACGATATTGTAATTTGGACGTGACTAACATTGAAACACTCCTCAATTCCACTTTGACTGCACTTTCTGATTTTGCAACAGAACACAAATTGACTTTACACCCAGTTAAATCAATTGTGACATTTTTTACAACTAATAAACATATATACAACTACAAACCAAAGCTGTATTTTGATACCCAGCCTCTCACCTATGAAAAACATCGCAAGTATCTAGGATTCATCCTGGATCCTGAATTCCACAGCAACAAGCATATTAACCACCTGATTTCAAAGGCTCGTAAGCGCCTTAACTTTCTTAAATATCTAGCTGGCAGGGATTGGGGAGCTGATGCTATCACTCTTAGAACCACATATATTTCGCTTATAAGACCTATTCTGGAATATGGCTACCCTTTTTATTCCTGCGCGTCTGAAACCAATCTCCAGAAATTAGAACGTGTACAACTGAGTGCCGCTCGAATCATTCTCTAACTTAAAAATAGCTGTCCTTCTGGTATAGCCCTATCTTAAGCCAACTTACAACCATTGCATCTTCGAAGAAGAGCTAACTTGGTAAAATACTTTAATAAAATTTACATCTATGGCTCCCAACATCGTACTTCCTTGTATCTGCACACCTGGCATAATAATCAAAGACTTAAGAAATTCAGCCCTTTTAGTTTGGCGGAAACTCAAAACCTGATCTCTCGTGAGGTTGAACCTCAATCTTTGAGATCTTATTTTGATCCCTCAGAGGGAATGCCAAAAGTTTTCTTCCACTTTGTTCTGAATTCCACTGCAAACAAGCAAACTCATCATGACGACCATCTTCGGCAACTGGCCCTGGAAATCATTAGTCACATTCCTAAAGATGCAGTGCAGGTCTATACTGATGGTAGCCGTACAGAAAATCGTACTGGCAGCGGTATTTACATTAGAACTCCTCATCTTGAGACTTCATTAAAACAACGAAACCCTGATACTTGTTCTGTCTTCAGGAGCGAATTAATTGCAATAAATGTTGGACTTGACGCTATCTTACCTATTGATTATGAATTTGGTGAACTTTGGATCTTATCGGACAGCCGCAGTGCACTTCAACATCTTAGTGACTGGTCCTCTGCAGGCGATGAAACCAGTATATCTATCCTGCTCAAACTTAAGAAACTTTCTCAGAACCACGACATCCATCTCCAATGGATCCCATCACATGTAAACATTAGTGGTAATGAGGTTGCAGATAGATTGGCAAAAGAAGGCAGTGAGGACGAAACGACCACTGGTGTTTCGCTTACTCACCAAGAACTGTAAAATTCAATTTGGCGCATTCCACCTGCGCACCAATGGTACACCGGAACATCCCCTGGCTTTCTACTGGAAATTAAATGTGATCGTGGCTCCCAGACTGCACTTGCTAGACTTAAAAGTGGCCACCTTAAGTGTCTTTCGTACGAACACGGCAAGAAATTCCACCCCACTTGCAAGAAACGCTGTGATCATCCAGCCTCTCCAGAGCACATACTGAGTTGCGTCGGACTTTCTAAGGAGGACTTAACATCTGCTCCCCTTTTAGTTATAGACTTTCTGTCGGTCAACAATCTATTGGAGTTGATCTGACTTATGTCAGATCTTTAAAGAGGATAAGCAACAACAACAAAGTATTTACCGATTGTCAACAAAATATGTCCAGCAGAACGAGATCTACGTATGTCTAAAATGGGTAACTTTAATTATACTCACCTGGTATATAAACGTATTATTCAGAAAAAGCATGCGCTGATTATTTAATTTTTGTGTCGAAAGAGGGAGAAAAATCAATATTTTTGCATAAATTCTACTTACTGTGCTATCAAGAATTATCATAACCCAACGAAAATCACAATATTTCTGGTAAATTTGCCATTGAATTTGAATAATATTTTTCATTAAAAATGTTACGACGCATTAAAGAAAAATAAATAATAATACATGAAACAGCTTCATGTTACATAATACCTGATATACGATAGCTCTCCGCTCATTGCATCATATGTAAAATATTATTCTATTATTTTATTGAAGTTTTATTTTTAATATTGAAAGTACGTATTTTAATTGATTTAGGATAGAAACATACTAATGCTTATATTTTGCATCGATGTAGTGATTGTAGTGAATATTATGCATTATTGTACATCGGATTTATTTATCAATCTATAAAATGATGTTTTACGTTTTCATCAAACTTTTAAATAAAAATTGATTTACCATTTGTTATTTTCATAAGTACTTGGCACTGAACACACATCTGTAATTTTTACAAACACATTAAGGTGTAATTTCTTGTAACAACAGCATTTATTTTTTCGAATTTTAGAAAAGTCTAGGCATTTACAGTTATACTCTCCAGTCAAAATATTTACACTTTTTTTTTCTAACATCGGTATCAAAATGACTATAATACTATATCCTTTGAAAATACATGGTTGTTTCCTTTCCTGTAAAACTCAACGCTGAATGTGGAAAGAATTTAAAAGTGTAAAAGAAAATGACAAAAATGACAAAAGAAAATTGTGTGGTAACTTTCACTAGAAATTGTCAGACGTGCTTTATGGGAAAATGCTATCTAAACTAGGATTAGAGTAGTCAACTGCGTCTATTGTGAGTGACTATTAACATAATTAATTTCATCTGAAAAGTAATTAAATTTTTCTCACTTTGGAGACCACCCCCTTATTCCTTGGCGATAAATGCTAAAATTTTCAAACTGATATATCTCTGAAACTATTCCACGTAGAGGTACGGGATATGTTTTATTAATTTTCTTAAGCACAGAGCTAAATTCTTCTCACTATAAAAAATAGGAAAGGATATCAGTTCTTAAGTTTGATATACAAGTAAAAAAAAAAACATAAAAGCAAATATCTGAACACTCGAAAATATTTGAATTAATTCAAAGCTGTTTCCCGACGGAAATCTTTGAAAAAATCAGATATTGTGGAGTACAACTGCTCCTTCCCACCTGCAAAACGGGATAACTAAATACATTTTTGTAAGATAACGATTCTATACTAAGGACAAAAAATTAAAATAATAACAATGGCAGTAAATTTTCTACAGGAAACCCTTAAGAGCACCTTGTAGTAATAAAAATTGGAGAATCGCTTTTTTTTTTATTTCTACAAAAAATATAACCGGCTCTAAATCTTGTACACCAAAACTATCAATAAGTACACTATCGATAATAAATATACGTATTTACTTTTGTTTTGGATTCTCTTAGTGTTAAATTTACAGTTTTACTTCCATATACAGGATGCCCTAAATATGCACTGGCACTCTTATAGGGGAGGTAAGAGAACATAAAAAGTATTCAGAATTCCATAACAATGTGGGGACAAAAACATTGTTTTCAATGCACCTGCTAAAACTCATTTTACATAAATTCTTGATGTATTAGTTAACTGCCTTATCAGCTTAAAAACGAATGGTTTATTAACCGAATTTGATAGAATTCAAACTTAAATACTTTTTTATAATGATCAATTTTAGTTCAGTGTGTTTCATGAAAAAATAATTTGATTTTGATAAATCGTGGTCTTAAATTTCCTTAACAAACTCCTTTTCGTGGAATTAACAACTGCATAAAAACAATATCTCTAAACCCCTAAATATTACGTGATTCTGAACCTTTTGGGTTCCCAAATCCGTCTAGAAATTTATCACAATTATTTTTGGTACACCCTTTATACCAAAATTCTTCGACTGATGCTATATTTTACTAACTTTTAGGATTTAATTTTTGAACAATTGTTAAATGATTGTAGGATTTTCGTGTTTTTTAAGGTTTACTTGCGAATATAAAGGCATGCAAAATAATGAAATATAAAAACATTGGCAGGATTAACTATCTTATCAGTCTTGTAATAATTACTAATAAATATTAAGTTAAACGCCTCCCAAAAAAAACCTTCACATAAAACCTCAATTCTCTTTCTCATAGATCGAGGAGTATTCATGCAAGTAACACATTTTATTCCAAGAAATCTGGCTGTATTCTGCCATTACTTCTTTTACGCTAAAACGGTTACACGTTCTCTTCGCCCACTCCATTTCATGCTTGAGAAAACCCTCAGGATGGGAGACTATATTCAAATCTATCAAAGACTGACGTTCAGGTTGATGAAGATTGATAGGAGTGTCGCAAAAATTTTATGTTTAAAACAAAGGAAGGGGAAGGTGCCTGTATAAAGATCGATCGGTAAGAACGCCAGCATAGAATGTTCCTTGAATACATGTCCGCCGAAATATTTGGACAAAGGCGTTGTAAATTTATGTAGGATGAAGTGTCTTAAATATAGGACTGCTCATGTCTGAAACCTATTTCTTCTTTTAAGAGTTCTGTATTTTTTTATGAAAAATATCTTATATTATGAGCTTGCCTGGGATATGAGAACATAAAGAAATGAAAATAACAATTTCGGTTATTATAACATAAGTTTAACAAAAATTAAAAAGAAAATAAGAACTATGCATTCACTAATCTAATTTATTCTAAATTTTTCAAAGAAATCTATTATTTGTAAAATAAATACGCGAAATTTTGTTCATGAAAGTGAATGTCTTTTGGAGAACACTCGGTAATAAAATCCAGCGAGACCCTTTTAAACTTGTAGCTTTATTGAACTTATGCAGAAGGTATGCAATCAGTACTTCCAGCGTTTTTTCAAAAACTGGTATATCCTCTCACACAGAAAAGTATTCGAGTAAAAGTCAAAGTTGCTACGTTGATTTCGTATGTTAGAAGGTATCTCTCTATTCTAAAAAAAAGTAAAGGCCGCTGGCGCTGTCAAAGCTTGTTGACTTATCTCCTCCTAAACCGTAGGGATTTGAGTTTCGACTAAGGTGCCCACAGATTCGAAAAATTCCGAGGAACCTGCTAAGCTGATTTAAATTTCGAAAATCGAATTATTTTAGAAGATATTAATAAAAAACTGAAAAACTAAATCGAATGGTTGCCAGATTTGGCATAAAATCATTCATTCCTTTGCAACAAAGCGTTTCCAAGTATCTAGAATCGCGTGAAATTTACAAACATGAGTTAGAATTACGCTTTTTTTTACGCCAAAATAAAAACTATATGAAATAAGTAACTCAAAATGTGTTACACAAAGTTGACAATTTTCAAATAGTAAGTTCGCTTAGACAACAGGAGTTTAGAATTAGCGATTATTCGTTTTTGCAAGACAGAATAACTAATATCTTGAAAATGAAAAATAATTAAAATGCAAAATATTTTAAAGCCGATTCTCGTCCGGCTGGATTATTTGCTACCAGTAGAAATATTTGGCGACGTTAACTATGCAATTATAGCAGTTATAGAACACTTTGGATATTTGCTAGCATCGTGGTGTTACGTACGCCAATCTGCAAACGATTATGTAAATGAAAATATGGCTAACGGTTCTCTGGTAACCTTAAATGAACAGTAAATATAGGTTGTGAACATGTGTAAATCGCCAAATAATGAAAACTCGCCATTGGTGGCAAGCCATTCTATCTGTTCCGTAGCTTTTATTAACTTTACATATACGCAAGTCGCCAAATAATGAAAAATCGCCATGGGTGGCAAATTCGCAAGGTGTCCAATTGGTTTTAAATTATTAAAAATACAGCTGAAACAGATGTTCTGATTTTATTACGCTTTAACTCCTAATTAATATAACTTTTGAATGGCAACATTAAATATCATTGTGTTTCTGAGGAGTGCAAATAATTTTTCCAGCGATTATAAGCGGAGTGCGCACTCCAGGTGGAGTATAGCTCAAGACCCGTACAACACGGATTCCCATTACAAAATATCTTCAATGCAAGAACCAAGTAATGTGTAGCTCAGTAACATTCTATCTGATCCAATCTTCGGGTTTTGTCTGTTGAAATTATGTCTTTTTTACGAATAAGCCTGATTAGGGGCCGAATGCCTCATACGAAAAGCGAGCGTAGCGAGTCAGGGGGCCTTGGCCCCTAGTTTGTTATAAAATATTAGTTCGATTATATATAACAATGATATTTCCTAATAATTTGAGCTTTTACAAAGAGTAAGTGATTATTCGCAAAGATTAAATTGGAAAATTCACTTATACTTTTTTCAATGAGTGCATGATAGATGTAAACTTTGCTTGAGGTGCAAAGGGAGAATTTAAATTCCTGTAACTGCGAAATTTTTTACTGAATTTAAATGCGAAGCTAGTAATCTTACAACTCATTTGGAAAATGGTGCACGCTTACTTTAAATCTTGAATGCACGTATTTCTTTATTAAAACCAGAAGGGTTCGAGTATGAAAGAAATCTCCTATATTAATTTTATGAGTAACTGACCGATAATTTTTCAAAAAAACTTGCATCTCATTATAAATAATAGAAGATGTTATTGTATACTACATAATCTCTCTATATAAAGGAAGATGTCCTGACTGACTGACTGACGATCATCTCCCAACCAAATCTACCAGAGATATAGACATGGAATTTTAGGAACTTATAGCTTTTGTGCCCAAGGCAATATTTAAAAAGCGATTTTTAAAAATTCAAACCCAGACGGGGGTGGAGGCCCAAAATGGTCTTTTCATGTTTCACATCATATCTCAGTTGTAGGGGGGGGGGAGATATAGCTGCAAATTTTTGCTTTAAAATGTAACTAATGCAAAAACCTAAATGTCGTTTTCAGGATTTTTAAGAATTCGCTCCCGAACGGGCTGTAAGGGGCCGAAACGTTCTTTAACGTTCTTTTCACATTTCCCTACACATCCCAGAGGGAAAATAGACAGCTTTAAAATTCTTGATTTAAAATAGAACTAACAGAAATACCTAAAAATCAATTTCATGGTTCTTTAGAATTCGCATCCGAACGGGCGTAAGAGGGCCAAAATTTTTTTTAGCGTTCTTTGTAGATCTCCCTAGATATCTCAGAGGAAAAAAGAAACAGGCGTAAAGTTCTTGCTTTATGTCGCTAGATCTCGTTTTTCCATTGTCTTCTGAAAAGCTGAACAGTCGGTTACTATTTTGAATGGAATCCCCAAAAGGTAAACACGAAACTTTTTAAGCGCTTCCAATTCGTAACTCGGATATTTCTTTTCAGCGTCTGATGTTTTCTTGCTCATGAAGTACGTGGGTGAAAATTACTTTCACCAGGGGGTTTCTGCATCAAAATTGCTCCATAACCCTCCAAACTAGCATCAGTGTGCAATTCTGTTTCGTAACTTGGGTTATAGATCCCAAGAATCGGTTTTTCAGCTAGTAGAGATTTCAGATGAGTAAAAGAATGCCTCTCGTCATCACCAAATTTGAATTTATTATCCTTTTTAAGGAGGTTGCTTAATGGTCTGGCAATAATTGAATAATTTCGTATGAAATTTCGAAAGTATCTAGTTAATCCAAGGAATCGTTGGGCATATTTAGTACATCGTGGTTCATGGTAACGTAAAACAGCTTTTGTCTTATTCGACGACGGATACAGGCTACCGTTGACAATTCTATATCCTAGGAAATCGATTTCACGTTTTAGAAATTGGCATTTTTTTAGATTAAATTCTAGACCATAATCAGCGGCAGTTTGCAACACGAGTGCCAATTTGTCAATACCTTCGGCTTTATCGTGGGAAGGAATTATGAGGTCGTCCATGTAGATTACAGCGTTACCATCTTTTATCAACTTGCGAAAAACGGTATAAATGTATTTCTGGAATACACTTGGAGAGTTGGTCAAGCGGAAAGGACATTTGAGGAATTCGTACTGACCTTCGTGTGTAACAAATGATGTGAAATTGCGCGAAGTTTCCTCTATATCCACGTGAAAGAAACAGTTTTTGAGATCAAGAGTAGTGAATACACGGGCAGAATGGAGCTGGTCTATGACGTCATCAATTACTGGAAGAGGAAAATGCTCGCCGACAGTCTTTTTATTTAGTCGCCTGTAGTTAATACAAAGAAGATATGAATGGTCTTTCTTTTTTACCAATACGACTGGGAAGAATAATTAGAGGAACTAGAGCGAATAATTCCTGCATCAAGCCATTCCATTATTTGGTTTTCAACAATCTTCTTTTCAGCTTGGGGTAATCGGCGGAGTGTGGAACAAATAGGGACATCGTCAGTTAGGAGGATTTTCATTTGTACATCAGTAGATTTGGTCTTAAGTGGAACATAATTTGAAACTAACTGTCTCTTTAGTACTCTTTAGAGTAACAGTCTCTTTAAAACAACTGGGAACACTCGGATCAACATCTATTTCATTTTCAATCCTCTGGCGTGAAAAGCAGAACGGGGATTTCCCTAGTCTCGTTGCCATGGAAACTGATGACGCTTGCAAGTGGCGGCATCTCTTGCGAAGTCTGACATCTTGTGCGCTAAGACGAATTATGTAGTGTATTGGTAGTGGCAGGATAGAATGACACCACACACACACACACACACTTACACACACACACATATATATATATATATTTATTCGACCTCAATAGGGTGTAGTTCACAAAAGAAGGTTATTTCCCCGTATTTTATAGCTTCTAATTTCAGAGAAAGATTTTTGTTTACCTGGTGAAAGGGCGAATTACTTTTCAAGAGTTGCCAGATTAAATGTGAAAAGTCGCTAAGGTTTGCCATTTTCGTAGATTTATCGACAAGTTAGGCATAAAAAATAAGTCCCCCAAACTGGACCCCAAGCTTGACGATATCTCCCATATTTGTCAAGAGATTGCATAACCCTACTCTTTATTTCATTGGAATATTGGTGTCTATATACGTGTAAATAAAGATATAGTTAGAATATACCTGGACGATTTTATTACCTGGACGATAAGATTTTAAAACAGGCTTAGTGTACTATTTTAATGAAATTTCAATTTTGAAGAAATATTTTATGGAACAAGGAAGATAAACACAGCAAATCGTGGATTATGATGTGCACATTCATAACAACATTTTAAAAAATCAAGTGTAGCTAGAATATGCCAAACGAATATTGTAAAACAGTTTTGTAAGCGATTAAATCTATAGTCAAAGTATCTTTAATATTTATTGACTTATTTTCCATTTGTATTACTTGGCTTAACAATTTCCATTCCGTGCGAAGAACGGCTACTTCAGCTAGTCTTTATATATAAAGGAAGATGACCTGATTAACTGATGATCACCACACAGCTAAATCTACCGGAGCTCCAGGCAAGAAATTTTAGGAGCTCATAGCTTTTGGCCCAAGGCGTCATTTAAGAAGCGATTTAAAAAAATTCGAACACAGAGGACGGTGGCGGCCCAAAACGTTCTTTTCATGTTTCCCTTCACTTCTCAAAGTGGAAAAGAGATAGCGATAAAATTCTTGTTTTAAAATAAGTCTAACAGAAATACCTAAAAATTAATTTCAGGGTTTTTTTAAATTCGCACAAAAACACGCATAAGGGGCCTAAAACGTTCTTTAACGTTCTTTACACATTTATCTTCCTACCTCAGAGGGTAAAGAGATAGGCGCAAAATTCTTGCTTTAAAATGTAACGAACATCAATACCTAAAAATAAATTTCAGGGTTTTTTAGAATTCAGACCCAAACAAGTGTAAGTGGCCGAAACGTTCTTTAACTTTCTTTTTACATTTCCCTTCATATCACAGATTGTTTTCATATTTGCCTTCATATATCGAAGGACAATGAAGATAGCCACAAAAATACTGCATTAAAATCTAACGAACACACAGTCATAAAAATAATTTTTCAGGGTTTATTAAAAATTGACCTCAATAGGAAAAAATTGAGAAGAAAACAGTGTTTTTTCACGTATTTTTTTAGCTCTTCAGTGAATTTTTCTGTCTACCCGGCGAAAGGGCGAATCATCTTTCAGGTTTGCCAGATTAAATGTGAAAAGTCGCCAAGCTTTGCCAATTTTGGGTGATGGATAGCCAAGTTTTGCTAGAAAAATAAGTTCCCATACTTGGACCAAGTATGGCGATAGCTTCCATAATTTTCGAGAAATTGAGTAAACCTACTGTTTGTTGAATTGGAATATTGGTGCCCATATTCATGTAAATAAAGATGAAGTATAGTTATAATATTCCCTAACAGGATTTGAAAATAGTTTTATATAGAGATTTTAGTTAAGATTTCAATTTTGAAGAGGTGCTTTATGGAACAAGAAAGAGAAATTTGGCACACTCGCGGATTGTAACGGACATTCAAAACAGCATATTTATAAAGGTTAACTAGAGTTAAAAAATGCGTGATGAATATTGTGAACCAGTTTCTGTAGTCTATTTTAGTATAGATGTTTATTCCCAAAAAAAGTGTATTATGAAACCAGGAAGACAAATACTCCAAACTGATGAAATATGATACACTTTCCAATGTAATGGAAAGTGTATCATATTTCATCAGTTCGATCATTCCGGATTCTTGAAAAACACATATCGTTGAGGGAAAAAAAAAAGAAAAATGAAATTTTAAGCGTGTATTGAACGAAGAAATTCAATCATCCAATCTTCAAAACAACGCTGTCTGTGTAAATAAACAATTCAATGATTCGGCAGAATCTTCACAGAATAATATTTACACAGGAAATGCAAGAACATGAAAAAATAAAATCGCAATCGGGACAATACGTATTTGAGGAACGAACAAACACGAAGGCTATCCACTTCTCCGTATTGGGTTAGCATCCAATTGTGACAAAAATCTTAGGTTTATTGAAGTTATAAGTTTTTCTGTTCTTTTTTTTAAATACTAGGCATTTGCTGTGTATGAATTATCCACAAAACTGGAAGTGAATGAATTAAAATTTTAACACTATCATTCTATTAAAGGAGCATTTTCTATTCAACTTGTAAAATGCATGTTTACAAAAGATTTGCTATTTCTATTGTCTTCTTCAATGAATAACATTTGATTTTTGTCTAAATAAATTATTTTCCTCATATTGCTATACTAGGCCCTGTAACATTATCTTTCACCTGTAATATTAAGAATTAGACGTAATATTGCAGTTAAAATCTGAAAAAAAATCTCTGAAATCCCTAGTAATTTACATTTGTAAAAATGAGATGAGGTGCTCCAAATTCGTACAAAACCAAGAGACATAAATTGTTTGTAGAATAGAAACAATGAGTGATGCAGGCACAAATGCAAGAACCGGTTTGAAGTTCAATGCCAACATTTTTGACGTTTTCATGTGTTAAATATTTAGGCAAATGTAAAACTTTTTAATAATACGTTTTATATTAGCGTAAAGTCTGTTTTCTGAATCTTTGTGGAAGAAACAAAAAGTCTACTTTAAAAAATATTGCACGTTAAATTTAAATAGTTTTTTTTTTATTACGAGAAAACTGTAAGGCAAAATTCTGCAGAAAAGTTTTCAAAAAATAATAAACTTTTTTTTTAATTTGAGCTGAAAACTTAATTGGAAAAATCTAACAACTTTAGTTAATAAAGATAAATTACTAAGATAAAGGTGGATTTAAGGATTCACGTGCAACTTAATATTTTAATTAATATTTAAAAAGAAAGTCCCTGACATAAAAAAGCGGAAGCTGTGCAGAGAAAAGACATAATTTCCCTCCAAGCTTTGAAAGTTATTCAACAAAATCTGTACTGAAAAAAGCAAAAAGCAAGAAAAACTAGTGCATTATATTTGGACTAAAGTTTTAACAAATATGTTCGCTATCTATAATTAGTTATGCTTTTAGAATAAAATGAATTTTACTAATAATAAGAATGTATATACATATATTCAATTTGCAGTCTTTATATAAATAATTTCGTGTTTTATCGTAATTTCTGATGCAAATAGCTGTTCATAGCTGTTTGCATAGGTAAACCTGCACTAGGGTATATGTATGGGAGTTGCCTTAATTGTATGACCTTTTTAAGAGGTTCTAACGCGTATTCACGTTACGAATGGAGAAAATCCTCCCAGACTCCGGATCGTCAAACTGAGAGTCTCGTTCAGCACACTCCTAGATATTAATAACAGTAATGGCAGATTAAGAAACTTATAAGAAACTCGTGGAAAAGAACAATATATATTTTCGCTAAAATATAATTTTTGCAAAAATACCATTTTCACAATCAATAAGTAATTCAATTGCATTACTTTCTGACCTCCACCTTAAATGGGTAGGTTTAAAACTTTTCAAGAATGCGAATTTATACATTGGTAGTAATAAAGCAAATAGTTCTATGTCAATTAGGAGGGTATCTATTATATAGGTCTGATGTGGCTTACTGATTTTTCTGTAGTAGATATTCGTTAAGCAATATCTTTTGTCAACTGCTGTTGGCCAATTTACTTTGCCAAAGATAAAAAAATAAACAAAAATATTAGAAAATAACTATAACCGACAGAAGAATGCATGAAAAATAAATTGTTCTGTCACACATGAAAAATCATAGACTAGATTTAAAGCGTTGATTTAGAATTTAAATGAGTTTTTTTTTCAAGTAATTAGTCAAATAAGTTAGCTACTAAATTAACTGAAAAAAACTATACTTTCAAAGTTATATAGATTCGATTTTCTAATATAAAAGTACATGCTTAAATTAAATAAACTTTCAACACTATTAAAAGACATAATTGGCCAGCTTACATGATTCCAGCTGTCTTACTTTTAATTCTTATGGTATGTAAAATTCACCTATGCACATTAAAAAATTATTTAATGAGAAGTTTCTCTTAATTATTTATACTTTATGAGAGCCAACTCCAATTAATGTAATTTATTTGTTATAAACACCACATAACTCTCTTTTTTTCGCACATTTTCTTTTCTTTGTCTTCATTACATTATTTTTTAATTTTTTTTTTACGATCACTTCTTTACGCATTTCAATGAATCTGAAAAAGAGAATATTTATTAATTTTTTGAAACACGTATAATTTAAAAAAGACTTCAAATTACTTCACCATGAAGGAAAAAAATCATCTGTAAAGCCTGAATATTTCCCACCAACGGCGACTTTTAAATCTTTCGTGATTTCACCTCTAAGCACTTCATTTCGCCGTGGTCCCAAATATTAAAGCATTACAATTACCCCCATTTAAAGCAATAGAGTTTGACAATTTCTCTCCAAATTTAGACAATATGACCAAGCTGAGTCCAGGTTGGTTAACTTATTATTTTGGTGCCAAACTAGAAGAAAATAACGTGCCAACAGTCGCTAAGTTTTGCCAAACGTGGCGAAACTTAGCAAATGTTGGTACGTTTTTTACAAGCGCTGTGCTATCAACCCTATAGGAAATAATTTAAAAATTCGGTTTTATTTTTATTTCTATTTTTATTTTTATTTTTTCAGAATGGCAATACGTATCTTTAGGACGTGATCAAATTAGTATTGGACCACTCCTAAACCGTTCCCTTTCAAATAAAGATGGGAATTTTGAAAATCAGCCTACGTGGGACATTAATATATATATACACACACATATACGCATTGAACATAGTACCTCTCCTTTTATGGTGCCTCGCATGGGAATAGATGACAGGTGACACAGGGCACGATTTTCGCAAACGGGGGAGGGGAGGGAGAAATGATGTCAAAATAGATGTAACTTTTATTAAATGACTTATTTAAATTATATGCTATCCCACCCATATCACCATATATGTAATGGATATTGTTCAATTAAAAAAAAAAAAAGATTCATCCATCCCCGTAAACGTCCTGGGCTGGAATGATCGTTCTTCAATTAGCCTTGCGATCATTGCCCATACACAAGTTTTTATCTAAATTTTGTTTGTCATGGTATAACAGACCAGCATGTTAAGTTTGGCAACGACTTTTTTAGACACCCTGTATATATATATATATGTGTGTGTGTGTGTGTGTGTGTGTGTGTGTGTGTGTGTGTGTGTGTGTGTGTGTGTGTGTGCGCGCGCGCACTTTTTTTTTTCCTCTATATGTTAAAAACAATTTATTTGGCAAAACACCTTCATTTTTAGGGTGACAAAATAATAATCGTGTATGTGTTTTAGCACAGAAAAATTTATATTGCCACATTTTCAGTTCGAAACACATATGATGCTTCATATGCACCTCAGTAATAGTTTTCTCCCGATATTCCTAAACATAAAAATATCGGTAATCGCACGAAATTTCTCGAATCCCCAGTTTCTTCATAATATTAACATTTTCCTCTTGAGCCTGCTATTACTCTCCTCAGAGTCACCGTTATTGCTCTTACAGGGAAAGAAAGTGTGTTCTTAAAAGTTTTCTCTTCAACGTTCCCTTTTTTTATTATTTATTTTTATAAAATGGGAGCGATTCTGCGCTTTTTGAAGTAGCCTGTCAACAGCGAGAAAATTGTTCCTTTTTTCGACATCAACCCCATATCATTTTTCTTTTTCTCCAATATATGTGCTATCACCTGTATATATCTATAAAGGTTCTCGAAAAGAGAGAGCAGAAGAGCTTTAACTTCAATATATGACGACTGAAGGATACACTTTTTCATTTTTTTTCCTTTCTAAAGATATAATTAAAATTTCTTTCGTGGATTTTTTATTTTCAAGCTCTTGTGGTCTTAGGATTTTTTTTATCGCTCTCTAGAAGTTTTATAAAGTCAAAAACGGAATTTTTTAAGGAGGTATAAAAATAAACTTTGATTAAACGGTTAAATTAAGCGAGACTATCTAATGAATTTAACAAAATTTTAATAAAAGAGTAACCTGTTTAATACACTTTTTTCAACAAAACTTTATTTCATACTTTAGTACTATAATTTTTCACATTTTTTAATCGCTGATGTATAAAAAGAGCATCATATTAATTTTATATTTGCAAGTGTATGTAAATGTTTTTAGTCACATTTTTAAAGACATACTATACACTAGAGTTACGATTAGATGCCATATTGTTACCCATTTTTGTTTTAGTATCTGTAAATATCTGTAGTCAAAAATGAAATGTTTTGATATTTTTAGTTTAAACATTATTTAAAATAGAGTGTATAATTCATCTGCATTATTATTGTGATACAGTTACTAATTTTATTAATTGCTCTGTGTATTTGACAGATATATTTTATATATTGTAGTTAAGGATGAAGATGATATATTGCAAATCAAGTGAAGCAACTATGCAAAATTCGAAATCGTGGATGAGGAATATAGCTACGAATATAACAAAAACACGAGATGGAATACTAAACTCTTACTTCACTAATTGTTCGTTCTTATACACGTATGAAAAATACTAAAGATAATAAAGAAGATGTCTGAAACCAGGTGAGCTTACCTTTTCTGAGAAAAAATTTGCTTTCCAGTTTTAGTAAAACAAACAATTATACCAAAAGCAGATAAATTAATTATGAAGGTCAATAAGAAAAAATAAAATAGGAAGAGGAAACAGAATTCATTTCAAAATTAAGCAGAAAATATATTCGACAAAAACAGGCTGTGCCAAAAGTATGAATATGTACACTAAGTACAAATTAAATCAAAAATTAAAAATGGACATGTATCTAGCACAGCTGCTCTATCCTTCTAAGCGCGTGTGGAAATCTCATTCCCATTCAGAAACAACATTCATTCCCGCCATTGTTCTAAATGGCGCATCATTCATCAGATGGGAGCGACGAAACATTCTATTTGTATCGAAGAACATTTGTACCTGCTTAAGATGAAATCTATCTGTATAAGTTTCACTTCCAGCATTACACGCACCTCTGCTATAGCGTGCGAAAGCTGTGTATAAAGTGGAATAAGTATTCCAACAACATCACAGTCAGGTGTTTCGTGAGCTGTGATGTGGCGCAGATGCGAAGAGTCCAATAAAATATATTGCACAAGAAGCGAAACATTCCTGCCTTCACTTCTGTGATAAGCAAATTGCAAATATCGAATATTGAATAGAAATCACTTAAGAAAATAAATTAAATATAGTAAACTGTGAAAGTGGATCATTTCAGGACATTAGTAATGTACTGCTATGTTTTCTGAATGTTAATGCTTGGAATAATTTTAAAATACTCGTATGTGACACAGCAGCTGTAAATAATGAACAAGTGTATGGAATTGTTCATAATTAAAATATGTAAAATCACAAGAGGATATAATCAGCCACAGTATATTAGCGCCCAGTATCGTATTCGTAAAGCATACGTTATAATTCTTTATTCCAAAGTCTTCCACCAAATGGATTCAAAATTTTGGTATCGCGGACAAAATGGTAAAACAATATCACGGGATGAATCAGTTCTACAAGCCTAGAAGTGAAATTATATCTGTTCTGAATTGAGGTTGGCGAGATAATTTCTGTATGAGTTTTGCAAAGCATTTTGTATCCTTAGAGAAACAGGTGCGTACCTTGCAATTAGATGATTTCCGTATCTTCACTCTGCCAGATATAATCCTAGTGCTACATAGACTCTTATTCGTACTTACTCATTCCCGAATGGTGAATGTTACCGGAAGCAGCGGCTGCTCTTATCACCACAACATGGTAAAAAGCATGGTTATCCCCAAAAAATGTTCAACGCACAGTTGCACTAGAAAATGAAAGTTGGTAATTCCAAATTAAATTGGTCATCAGAGACGAAGTTCTCTGGAATTCAATGGAATGGTAATATTTCTATGCTATACCACCTATAAAATATTTCTTTCGAAAGTGAGGAGAAAGTCAGGCAAAAACTGCACCACTAATTCAAAACAAAAACATATTTGAATCTACACTTTGTTAAAACAAATACGATTTGACTGTGCTGAAACTTTCACTGTCGTTGGTGAGGAAAAACTGTGTAAGAGACAGTTAAAAGAAAATTATCATAATATAACACTTCATAAAAATAACACTTCAGCTTTACATGTAAACACCTTCTTTAAAATTTTCAAGCGCAATTAGCATGTCTCATTTCAGTATCTTTCATCAAAAAATATTTGCAGTCAACTATATAACATCGAGTGTTTATATTTATTCCTAGCTTCATACAATTAAATACCATTAGTTATTGAAAAAAATCAAACTAGGAAATTTTCGTAGGCTGGAGCGATTTTTCTTAAGGTTGTACTTACATATGTATATATACCTTTCTAAAAGTAATATGTATATTGCTAAAAAATTCATTATTTTCTCTATTTTCCAATGTATGTCCGTTTTCGCAACGATTTTTTAAAATTCCTATTTAAAGTATAAATAAAGAGATAAAGTTTACTGAATTATTCTTTACTTAAATAAAACGGAAGTTGCTTCTTGGAAGTGTACATTTCACCCACAAATGATAGCATTTCGCGTGAACCACTAAATAAAAATTAATTGAGAGCTTAGTAAAATAACACAAAGAAATAATATATATATTTTTTAAATATCTCAGTAAGGTTCTTTAGGTCGTGCGAAATGTCCAACGTTCTCAGCTGCAAAATTCTTCCCCATACACGAATGTAGGGATGCAATACATTTGTACTATTAGATGTATTTATATTCATAATTTTTCAAAATTATGCACTATATATATATATATATATATATATATATATATATATATATATATATATATATATA
Organism: Cheiracanthium punctorium; assembly: GCA_038373885.1. Classification (NCBI taxonomy): domain Eukaryota; kingdom Metazoa; phylum Arthropoda; class Arachnida; order Araneae; family Cheiracanthiidae; genus Cheiracanthium; species Cheiracanthium punctorium. The sequence goes on along the minus strand of JAWZYV010013541.1, from coordinate 351,004 downwards.
TATAAACAGGGTATCCAGCGCTAACGGTGCCAAATGGCTATTTCGTAAACCGTTAGTCAGATACACGTAGATCCAGTTGCAAAAAAGCTCTAAATTGTATCTACTATTATATCAGAAACAATTGAATCAATAAATCAATTCCTATAAATATTACGAAATTTTAATTTCTATACGGTCCCCCGTACCTATCAGTGATATTGAGAAAAAAATTATTTTTCTGCATGAAAAAAATTCTACAATTTAATGCAGAATTAAAAAAAAATCACCCTTCTACGATCAAAATTCACCGAGTTATTAAGCAATAAATATTTTGACTTAAGTCACTTTTCCACTTTTAAAACTGCCCATATACGGTAAACCGTTCAGGGACCATATAAATATTGAAATTTTAAATAAAAGTTATAAATTCATTTTCTGGCATAATGCAGAGAAAGAAGCCATACTAATTTTAGAATATTAATCTTTAAGCAAAAGGTTGTGGTCAGGTTATAGAAAAATTCTATCCGGGATCATGCTTACTAAATTGTATATATGTGTAGCATGCTGATGTGCAACACCTAGTATGCTACGCAAAGTACAGGAAGAGTTTTCTGCACGGATGCATATTTGCAATGCAGCCGAAGGAAGCTATAATTTGAGCAAATGTTACGCTAACAGAATTTGAAATGTTATTTAAATTTTCTAAAGTGAATATATTCGCACTTTAAAATGTCATTTTCTAATTTAATGTTTAATGAAGTGTTTCATTCACTTGGTTTTGTATTTTAAGTTATTTAACACTAGTTCATTTAAAAAATTCTATTTTCAGTAAAAGCTATATTTTTTATGTTAATTTAATGGATACACATAGTTAAATGTTAATCTTCCTTATAGCAATCTACAATCGACAAATAGTTGATGAAATTGCTAATAAATATGACAAGGTTCAAAACTATGCACACTAATTTTTCTCAAATTCATTTTGTATACAACCCCTATTTCGCATCCAAAAAAGTGTAACTCGGTGAATTTTGGTAGTAGAAGGACGAATTCTTATTTTTATTTATTTATTGTGCGTGAAGTTGTAAAAAGAAAATTTTTCGGATTATAACTCATATGACCAGGGGACCGTACAAAAATTTAAATTTGGTAATTTTTATAGCAATTGATTTATTGACTTCGGTTGTTTCTGACATAAAATATTATGAAATTTAAAGCGTTTTTACAACTGGAATTATGTGTCTCTGACTAAAACTTCAGGAAATAGACATTGGGCAGCGACACTCTGCATATTAATCACTATGTCATTTTATATTTCAACATCTTTATTGAAAATTGTCCGAAAAATGTGTGCAAAAATGCGACATAAAAGAATGCAACATATATATATTTAATATTTTACATATATTTAAATACTATTAGTTCACAACAGTTTTAATCTATTCTTATAGATTAAAACTGTTGTGATCTTTCCTTGCTGTAGAATATGCATCACATGTATTTCGTAAGCTGTAGATATACATCACATGTATTTTTCTATAAATAGGTTACAATCGTAAAAATTTCAACAGGTTAAAATTGTTAAGTATTCAATTGGTTATTATTTTTTTACTGTGGAATGTCTTATCCTCCTGAATTCTGTTTCCCTCGATAAACATTTATCTACTTAACTGTCACTATATTTATCTGCTCGCGCACGCATTCTTTTTACATCTTCTATACTTTTTTTCCTTCTTGATGTTACCTTATTATGTGAAGTGCCTGTTTCTTCCGTTCTAATTTAATAAAGTAAATGTTATGTTAAAATCCCAGGCTTACTATGTTTGTTCCATAAATCTGATAACATTTCTAAAAGGTTTTGGACACCAGACGGATTAATTTAGTTATTTGCTGATTTTTAACGTTCGTTTCAAGGCTGTATCTTTCATCCTCAAAATGGCAACTGGAACTTGGAGAATTGAAACGCTGAATAAAGATAATTACGAAACATGGAAACATAAAACATGGACTCATAAAATAAGGATGCATCAAGAATAAATTCTATAAAGTGTAATTACTTTAGGTATTCGTGTTCGCTACATTTTAAAAGAAGAATTTTATGCCTATCTCTTTTTCCAGGCGAAATACAGCAACCCTACTCGTCTAAAGCTCTCTCAACAATATCAAGTAACAAAAAGCAAAATTTTTGGTGTGTTAAGATAGATACTAAAAATTATATGTAAGTTACTTCAGTTTTCATCGACCCACGTTTGCAATTGCAAGGAAAGATCTTGAAACCCTCCTACTTCCAGTCGATGAAATAAATGTAAAGGAAGAATAAAAGAAAAGGAAAAAGGGGTGAGAAATAACATGAAATAGTCAATTAATATCGTTTTAATATGGCAATAATGAAACTAAAAAATTAGGGGGGTTCAGGGGGTCTCCCCCGGACAAGCCTCGAACAGCCGAGTTATATATATATATATATATATATTTAAACAAGAAGTCTCAAAATTTTTGACATAGGTGTTTATTTCTTAAATACGGATCATAGATATATACAATAAATTACAAAGTTACGTAAAAAAGTTATAGAATTTTGTGGTGGATTAATTTTGTTATGGTTAAAATTTGATGAAAACTAAAGCCTAAGATGATCGTACAGTGGTATTATGCCGCGCATAACCTGCCTGGCAAGTACTCCTAGGATTACGCTGAAAAAATGAAAAATGATTGACATACACCCAAAAACTAAAAAAAACTAAAGACTCTATGAATTGCAAATAAATTCCATTTATTCTTAGTCATTCCACTAATATTAATTAAAAGACGATATTGACATAATTTGAAACTCAAAAACATGTATGGGGGAGATGTGGTTTTGGAGGATAAGGGGTATCCACAAAAGGTTTGAAACACAAATAATAAATAAATTATTTGGGATATTCACCATTATGATGAGGTAGCCATCTTTACACAGGACACGATCGATGCGTGCACTATTGGAACCGCTTTCTTTCTCTTAAGCCATCATCAAGCCACCGATTCCATGTTTTTTTTTTTTTTTTAACACAACTTGATCATATTGATTCGAAGCACACACTGATTTTTTAAGCCCGTTCACACCTTTACCAAACTCTCTTCTGCTTCTTTTTTCTAGCACACTCGTTCTGTCGTCTTTTTTTCTTCTCTCACGGGGCTGTTTCCTTTTTTCTTACCCCCTCTTACATCATGGGCTGGAGTTTCTGATTTGTTCGTATCGGGGAATTAATGCATCCTCTCGTCGAATCCCAGACATGTAGGTGGGTCATCGGGGAATATACCTCGCCAAATTTGCATATCATTTTCGGCCATAAATATTTTCGGCCATAAATATTTTAACGTTGACAGTTCATTGTGCTATAGTGTCCAGACTGTCCATTGCCTGGCGCCTCTTCTAATTTACGGTCCACTTGTGTGGTCTTCCCATGGGAACCGTCTCAAAATTATATTTTACTGCTGTTTCACTTCACCACAAATTTTATTAAAATTTCCTGGAAAATAAGTCTAAATAAATGCGCAATTTAAACTTTTATACAGCCGTAGTACAAAAAAAAAAAAATCTCAAGAGTTCCTGGGATATTAAAAATTTCCGTGTTCACTTCCATATCATTCTTTTGAGATCCAAGGCTACTTCTCTCTAGGACAGTAAAGTGTTTTTAAACTTTTTCCGGGAATCTTTTCAGAAAGACGATCTCCAGTTGTTTGAAGTGGAATGTCAACACAGCCGAAACATTTCTTTCTTGCGTAAGATTTTTTCGTAACTTTTTGTTATTTTCTGATGTATGAACGGTGCATTAGATACTGAAAGTATAAAAATCACAATTTTCTTTTTTAACTTAGCTAACCCATATATCCTATTTCCTCGTGCCTGTACAAAAATTTGCTTTTTTACAATTCAGGTTTCAGAAAATTGAAATCGGAAATATATTCTATTATATACACATTTCTCATGCGAAGCATTCTTATGAAATGCATCTATGTGATTTGATTGACTGCAAAACATTACATATTTCAATTCTCTATGCTTTTATTTCTCGTTGATCTTGTCAAATTCTGTGAAACATTTACTGTTAAATTACACCAGTTGGATAATCCAATTAGTATGTATTTTGGTGTGTAGAATTCGAATCTACCTTTCAAAATGCTCTAGCACGTAAGATTTTTGAGTTTTAAGGATTTTTATTTATTTTTTACTTCCCGTTCTTTTATTTTAATGTTTAATGTTTATTTTTTTTTTCTAAAGTTTGGTACAAGAGTGCTATAATATCAACAAATTGTCACTTGATGTCAGATGTTACACAGGCAAGCGTTATTCATTAGATGGACAGATAATCCAGTAGTGCGCAATAAACATTATGACCAAGTGAATCTTGAAACATGCATGGTGCAATTACTATCGTATTTATCTCAGCCTTAGAATGTATTGAGAGTTTTTTTTTTAATAAGTGAGTGTTTCTATTGAGAGGTACTTTTATTTTAAAATTGCTTTATACATATATTTAAAATTTACATTTACTAAAAATAACAACTAGTAAACATAGTTGTTGTCTTAACCACCCCGACAACTTTTCTTATGTCTGTGAGAAATTCACCCCAAAATCCAAAAAAACAACAAAAAAAATCAATTACTGATTTGATTAAGAAGGCCTAGAAATTATACTTTGATAGTCCTCTTGGTGATCAAGATAAAACTTTTGCACCTCGTATTCGTGCATAAAATGTACTACTACTTTAACCAAGTGACTGAAAGGAAAATGCCGAGCTATGCAATTCTCAATTCCCATGTTGTGGAGTTAGCCTAAGGATCATTTTACAGCCTATAACTTCTCTCTCACAAATATTGCAGGCATTCTCTATCAAAAATAGACATAAAATAAAGTATAAAATGTATCTTCAGTGCATTTGCCGGTGACATAATGAAAGGTTGCCTGTTCCTGCCTGTAATCTGCAAAACATAGAATCAGAAACAATGTCAAGTGAATCTGAAGACGCTGATCACAAGTACCTGTAGTAAATATTCCCCTCATTCTCAAGACTTTTCGCCTCAGCCCTTCAATCAAAAGGAGTTGAACAATTTGGTTCGGGATCTAAAACTTTCAAAACAGCAAGCTGAACTTTGGGGGTCGAGACTTCAACAACGAAACCTTCTAGCTCCAGGTACAAAAATTTCCTGTTTGAGATCATAAGGTACTTCATTTGCTCAATATTTCGACATGCAGAATTCAATGTGTGCATGTAGAGATGTCAATGGTCTGCTGATGCAGCTAGGTGTACAGCATAACTATCAGGAATAGTCACTCTTTATTGACTCTAGGAAAACCAGATTGAAAGCAATACTACTGCATAATGGCAATACTTTTCCCTCTGTGCGTCTGGTTCATGCAGTAGACGTGAAAGAAACTTATGAAACTTTTGCCCTATACACTAAAGTGGCTTAAAATGAAATCGCATGTAACTGTAAAGGAAAATGTGAAAAATACTCCACGGGTTGAGCCCAATAAAATCATTTTGCCTCCGATTCATGTCAAGTTGGGTTTTATGAAGAACTTCGTTAAAGCTCTGGATAGATGAGGTCAGGTCTTCAATCATTTGAAAGAAAAGTTTCTCAAACTGAATGAAGCAAAGTTAAAAGAAAGTATATTTATTGGACCAAAAAAAAAGAAAAATTGTTCAGCGATCCATCGTTTGATATCAGACTGACAACTATCGAGTTAGCAGCTTGGGCCTCATTCAAACCAAGTGGTAAGGGCATTTTGGACAGAAAAAAAGATGATATCTATGTTATCATGTGTATACATATAAATACCAATGTATACATATAAAATAATATTGAATTATTAAGTTCTTAATATGAATTTCTTGTTAGTTTCAATTCTATCAAATTTTGCCGGTTTTGCTTCTGATTTTCCTGTGCCTCTTGGAAATGTGACGTGATTAGAGTATAATTGTTGATCCGCAAATCCTAATGAAGGAACTATTGAACCACAAGGCGAATCTTCAACAAATGGAACATAGCATCAGTTGTACGGCAAGCAGCGCGGTGTTGATGATTTTTTTTCACTAACAATGTTTTCCAGTTCTACCGAAACTCGAGCAACAAATTCTCTGGTGCGTAATCGTTTGAGAATCTACATCTGTAAACTGCAATGAGAATCTGGGCACCTAGATGCCAAAACAACGTTGAACATGTGCCAAGAAACCTCTATTTATAAATGTATCGCTACTATTGAGAGACTCCTTACTAATAAAATTTTCACACCTCTGATCCCGTATATGGATGCCAAAAGTAATAATAACCTATTTGAGGTTGTCCTGTTTCATTTATACCAAAATAATTTACTTTTTTATGCAATATGCTTTGAGTATCTAACACCATTTTACATGCTAAGATTTTATTTTTGGAAAATCTGAATAAAGTACATCTCCCATTAAAAAAATATACAGTACGTGTTTTTATAACGTTTATCTCTTTTCCGGACAAAAACAGCACTGCAGTTCCACAGAAAATTTAATGACAGAGCACCGCCGGGGGACTTTTTTTTTTCGAAAAGCGGAAAAAGAAAAGTAATAAAGCTTTGAAATAAAATAATTCCTGACATTTTATCTTTTCTATATCCGAATAATTCTCAATTTTTCAAACCGAATCCGACAAAAATACAGAAGAAAATTACACGGCATTGGGAACATCATTAATTTTTCCGCGATGCAATTTATATGAAAAAAAGTGGAAGGAGGGAGAGGGGGGGGGCAGGGACAGTTATCAGCTATCTCTGACAGGAACTGTTTTCGCTCCGACATTCTGTAAACGTTCTGTCTAATTATGATGCCTTTATTCGTGGAAGTGATAGCAATTAAATTTGTTTAACCATCTATGAAATTAAATGCTTCAAGCTCCGCTAGTAAATTTCCCCCGGTCTCTCTAAGTTTAAAATCAAAGAATTAATGTCCGTTAGAAAGAGATTTAAATCTTAGAAGATCTAAGTCTCGGCGCTCTGAGATGTATTGCATTTATTATTATTAAGATCCACTGTATCTAGAAAGATACTTCACGCTAGACTTCGCATCTTCACGCTCTGAATTTTAAGTCGCCAATAAGCAGGATGCTTGCATCTTTTGAGCAGTTTCTGAAAATGGCTAAGCGCGCATAATTATATGGCAGAGTTGCGAGGAATATGTATGATTGTAATACGTCCGGAAATGAGATCATGGATTATATTTTCGACGACTATGTGTGCTTATTTTTTTTCTTTCATTCTTTGCCTTATTGTGCAGAGTCGCAGAATAATACTTGGGTGCCAATAAAGTAAAAGTGTTTTAAAGTTATAGTTAGGAATTTTACTAAAAAGGTATATAAGTAAAACTTTTCTAAAGTACTTCATATAATCTTCTTTTTAATATTGTTAGTGGTACGTGAGACGACCTACACTTTTAAGCTTTGATCCTCAAATGCCTGATTTTTTAAAATGAGCTGAAAATAGAATTGCAACTTCCTTTTAGGCTTACGTATTCTTGGAAAAATATTTAAAATACAAATTCGCCATCTTGTTTACCGAAAAATTATGAAAAATGTTAAAATTTGAAAAATTAAAATATTCACTCTATAGCTCTTATTAAGCAAAAGAAAGTATTATAACTTTAGTCTAATTTATTTAGCTATAATACGACTATTATTTAATATTTTTCTGTTTATTTTCAATTTCCTATAAAAATTAGAAGCAGTCAAAAATTCTCGCAAAATTCCTTCGGCGAACTGAATGCACATGCTATGAATTCATGGTTGTTTGCTTAAAAAATAATCTTGCACACATTTTAAAAATTTAAAATCTCTGTCCATAATGGTCTTATATTTCTTTGCAATTTTTTTAGAAAACACTACAATGTTTTCTTTGTAGTACATAAAAATTAAAATATAGATAATTGGCTACAGTATGCACAGTACAGTTATTCCTTCGGCGAACTGAATGCACATGCTATGAATTCATGGTTGTTTGCTTAAAAAATAATCTTGCACACATTTTAAAAATTTAAAATCTCTGTCCATAATGGTCTTATATTTCTTTGCAATTTTTTTAGAAAACACTACAATGTTTTCTTTGTAGTACATAAAAATTAAAATATAGATAATTGACTACAGTATGCACAGTGCAGTTAATTTAGTCTAAAAATACGTTTTATGCTTTAAAAGTTTTAATTTTTTACATTTAGATTGATTAAATAAAACGATTTATGCACATCAAAAGTTATCGATGTCTTGAAAAATACATGATATCGCCATCGTTAGTCCATGACAGGAGCGTGCAATTGTTTGTAGTTTTTTTTTTGTGTGGGGGGAATCAGGAGGGTAGCACCTTTTAAAAAGATTGCATTCATCATTAAATTTTTCACTTTAACAAAGGTACAAATTGTATCCTGATAAAATCAAGAAATATAACTACAAGCAAATTTAATTTTAAATTTACATTAATGAGACAAAAACACCCTATCACAGATTTTTACTTTTTTTTTAGGAATGTCTTCAGGGAAACAGGAATTATATTACTTGTGGATATTATCATCACAACTTGCAACTTAATATCTGTCAAAGTGTATCAGTATTTACTCTTATTAGTCTTTAAACAAGAAAAAATATCCCACAAACATATGTAGAACCAAATATAGAAAACATTTCTCGAAAAATTTATTTATTTATGAAAATTTGTCAGCAGAAAATGATTCGTAAAATTCAACTAATAGCACATTTTTTTTTTACAGTATGATCTGATTGTATGTCAATAAGATTAAGCTGCAGCTCCTTAGGTATTATATTATATTATTATTTAGGAGTGATGTGATGAGACAGAAAATTGAATTTAGGCTCAATTTTCTCAAAGTTCTTAAATCATTTTGTGACCTCGTTCTCCAATCTCTGTACAGAATTATGAAAAATGTTCAAATTTGAAAAAAATGAACATTTTAATTTTAACAAAAGCACATTCTTCTACATAGGTATTTTAAATTAGTCCTTTAGTTTTGATGATAATTACTTTGTTCGGAAATCTCTGCTCAAGCTAATTCTTTAGATTGAATTGGCGGATCATAGAAGAAACTCTTAGCGGAGAGCATGGGTCCGGCGCGTAGCTATTTGCCGACCCCGAAAAACAATTTTTATGAACCAGCTCATCTTATGTCATTTTTGGAGAAACTGATCAAGTAGTATTTGTTTACGTAAAAGGCAACTAACCAATTTATGTCTTTTCATCAGTTTTCGTAGATTCACAGCCGCGTGAATCTACAGTGCAAGTATTGCAAGAATCTATTCATCGAAGTATCGAAGAAGTGCTAAACATTCGTTATGCAATACTCAGCCTTATCATATGAAAAATATCTAACCAGAGATTGAAAACAAATGTAAATTAAAATTCAGAAATATTCAAATACAGTTAGCTTTCAGTTCAATCAAAACGTATTTTAAATTTTTATCGGGTGGTTGAGATTCCTAGACCATCTATAGTATGTTTTTGTGGTACTTGGAGCATTTAATTTCGGGTTTATGATCTTGGTTTCAAGGAATCGCTAATGAATCCACGTCGAATAAAGTGAACAACACAGAGACCGGTTTAACTAGCATAGAAAAAAATAAATTTAAACAACCGGGAAATGGAGTGAGAACAGAACCCACGGCCATGCACTTAAGCGATTAGCGTGGACAGGGACAGGCCCTTAACCTCAAATTCACCAACAATTATTACTTTTATTACCGAGCTAAGAAAATAGTTTTATTAGAGCAGTGAATGAAACGCCATTTTCTTTTCACACGCCTAAATTCTTTGTTCATCTGACTCTGAAAAAAAGAAATACTTAAACAAAATATGATTCAACTTGCTGTGGGTAAGACTTGAAGGATTCTTGGAGATGAGAGATATGCTACCAGTTTTTAAAAGCAAGACAGCAGTGGCTCTCTTCAGTCGTTTAACTGGACATGACTGTTTGCTGGACTACCTCTACAGAGTTTTTGTGGTGGATTCTCCAAGCTGTATTTTATGTCATTCCCACCGGCCTAAGATCTGGGAACGTTTCATCAATTGTGCTGCACTTTCTAGCTGTGAGAATAATTGTGTTTTAAAGTACTGGATAGCATGTGAACTAGTTGCTAAGTCCTTAATATTTATCATTTGTAAAATAAAGAATATATAAAACATACTTCCGATCTGTGGAAACAACGATTACTATAAGGTGTGTACAGTTACTAATCTCACACATATGAAATGTAAAATCGTTGTAACTCCGTTTCTAATTTAGCATACAATTTTTGCTCACTTCGAATAAAATAAGTTATGTGTCGTGCACTCTAAATGCCCGTTCCATGTTGAATTATTTGATAATACTAAAAAAGCAAATGCTTCATTAAATGGGTTCTTAGTTCTTTCAAAATTACTGTGTAAGATAAAACGCCTTTTAAACCTCAACTTTTTACCATTATACCACACTGTATAAATTTCAGTCATAACATATAGAAAAAGTTGAGAACTGATGCAGAGCTATTTCTATATCCTTATGAGCAGTGAAAACTGCAGTAGAAATAGGATCATATTCTGCTGTCGCATTATACAATCTTAAAAGCTTGCTTTAAATGCAAACAAGATAAAATCGAGCTATACGAAAGTAACAATTATCGGTAAGATAATCTATATACATAAAATTAGACTTTTGTCTGTACATTTCTTGGAATTCAAAAATTTTGCGATTTCTATCCGTTTCAAGCACCCGAGAATCCGATGCGACCCTCAAAAAAAGTTTGTCTGTCTGTCATTCTGTCATTCTGTCCGTGACGCTTTTTTTGTTTAAGCATCACGTAAAAACGACGGAAGCGAATGATATGAAATTGGGTGTCATGATAGGTGGTCACTCAACTTAAAACATAGGCGTCGAATTTTTAAAAAATCTTGATTAGATTTTTAGATTTTGAGAAAATCGTTTCAAAATGCGTAAATATGTGTTCAAGCATCACGCAAAAACGACTGAAGCGAATGATATGAAATTGGGTGTCATGATAGGTTGTCACTCAACATAAAACATAGGCGTCCAATTTTTAAAAAATCTTGATTGGATTTTGAGATTTTGCGAAAATCCTTTCAAACTGCGTAAATTTGTGTTCAAGCGTCACATAAAAACGATTGAAGCGAATGATATGAAATTGGGTGTCATGATAGGTGGTCACTCAACTTAAAACATAGGCAAAGTAATTAAAAAACTTTGTAAAAAACACACATAAGAAGTAAAATTAGAAGAAAGAAGTAAAATTATAAGTAAGAAGTATAAGAAGTAAAATTTGAAGTAAAATTAAGTTACTTCTTATGTGTGTTTTTTACAAAGTTTTTTAATTACTTTATCGTTTAACACCAGTATTTTGAGTGTTTTTTCAGTTAAAACATAGGCGTCCAATTTTAAAAAAATCCTGATTGGATTTTGAGATTTTGCGAAAATCCTTTCAAACTGCGTAAATTTGTGTTCAAGCATAACGCAAAAACGACTGAAGCGAATGATATGAAATTGAGCGACATGATAGGTGGTCACTAACTTAAAACATAGGTGTCGAACTTTAAAAAAATCTTGATTGGATTTTGAGATTTTGCGAAAATCCTTTCAAACTGCATAAATTTGTGTTCAAGCATCACGTAAAAACGACTGAAGCGAATGATATGAAATTGGGTGTCATGATAGGTGGTCACTCAACTTAAAACATAGGCGTCGAATTAAAAAAAAATCTTGATTAGATTTTGAAATTTTGGGAAAATCATTTCAAACTGCGTAAATTTGTGTTCGCACATCACGTAATAATTACAAAGGTGAAAAAATGATATTTGGTGAAATGATAGGTGGTCACTCACCTTAAACTATAAGCATCTAATTAAAAAAATCCATCAGATTTTGAGATTTTGTGAAAATCGTTTAAAACTGAGTGAATCTTTGTTTCCGTATTACGTAATAACGACTAAAGCGAATGATATGAAATTTGGTCACACGATAGATGGTTGCTCAACATAAACTATAGGAGTCCAATTTTTTAAACATTTTTATTAGATTTTGAGATTTTGTGAAAATTCTCTCAAAATACGTTTATATTTCTTCAAACATCACCTAATAACGACTAATACGAATGATACGAAATTGAGTGATGTGATAGGTAGTTGCTTATCTTAATTTATAGGCGTTGAATTTAAAAAATATTTTGCTTACATTTTGAGATTTTTCGAAAATCGTTTTAAAATGCTGAAAATCTGTTCCAGCATCACGAAATAAAGACTGCGGGGAATGAAACGAATTTGGGTGACATGATAGGTTGTCACTCAACTTAAATTCTAGGCTTCCATTTTTCAAAAATGTTGATTAAATTTTGAGATTTTGCGAAAATTATTTCAATATGCGTAAATATTCGTTCGCGCATCACATAATTACGACTAAAGCGAATGAAATGATATTACTTAGTTACTCTCTAACCTGTAATATTTTAAGAATACATAAAAATTATAACTTCTTTTTCTTTACTTTGGCAACATACTACATCCATTCTGTGTACTCCTACAATGCTGGCGAAAGTTCTTGCTGTTTGGAAATTTTCATTCACTAACCCGTCGAGGACGGGTACTTCAGCTAGTTCAAACATATATGTCATATTTGATACGGTATTCTGCCAATGAACGTATACTAATTGGATCAATGTTTTGCAATTTTTTTTTGTTAAGAATATATGATTATGAACACTATATGTATGAGCACACTTTTCCTGAACACTATATATGAGATAAATGTCTCATGATTTACAGTACATCATATGGACCCATCTTATCTAATACCATACTTTATTGAATGTTTGCAACCGTTCCACATTGTTATGACAGAATGTAAATCTAGATTTTACATTGTACCAGTTACAGAAAAATTAAGTCAAAATTGATTATAAGCGCGAAAAAAAATGAAATTTTCTTCTAATACGATTTAATATATATATAGTTGAAGAGAGATTTCATTGATTCGTGCAAAAGACGTATTTATATAATGTATATTAAGCACTCAGATCAACAAACTCATGCAGTAGTTATAAATAATTATCAATAAGGCTCATATATAGGAAGGGCAGGAAAAGAGCAGAAACCTGAAGGTACTGCAAGAAGGGAAAACATAGCCCCAAAACTCAAAAAGCACAGGCTCTCATTTATATATTCCTGTGCCGGTATTTGGCCCAAAATAGAGGCTTAAAGAACTGTTATAGTAATAGCCATAGATGTCAACTATGAATGGCGTTCAAAGAAAAAACTTAAAACATAAAAAGAAAAATTCCAAAAAAATATCAAGTCTGCATTGATAACAACATTCATACGACGACAATTATATTTAATTATTAGAATTTTAATAAATAAAAAATAATAGATAGGTCAAAATCTGAGAATCTACAAAGTATTTTACTTATATAGACACACCCATACATTTACTTATACATTACATATTTCTCATTCATTTTTTCCGCGCAGCATAAGAAATAAAAAATAGTTTTCAAAATTTAATAAAAGACACCATCCACAAAGATTAAACTTGGCAAGAGAAGAAAATTGGAGAATTTCCTGCTCTCCAAAACATAAGAGGAATTTCTTCATACTAATTCAAGTGTAATATGAAAGCTTTGGTTTCAGATCCAAATGTGTGGAAATTTTAAGAATTAAATATTCTCGAAAATGTGGTTGCATAAATACCGTTCTAAATTAACAATTTAGAACACTGGAGAGATTTCTAAATGCCACCGCCGTCTCTGGTGTTTCACTTTAAAATTCTCATTTTGCAACACGCATTAGTGCTCAGCTATTTTGTGAAATATCTTTTGATAGTAATTTTGTCTTTCATATGGCTTAAGATATATTTCGGGAATGGGTTTCAACTGCTAATGCCTTTTCTTTGCATTTAAAATTTTACATAAAATGGATATTAAAAAATATATTCCTGTTTGATTAAAATAGTTTCTTTTTACTTAAAAATAAAGATAAGCGTTATTTACCAACTTTTCATGCTTATACATTAAATAGAACGGTAAATAATAGTTCGTTAGAAAATTATTGTTGTATAGAAAGAACTGCATGGGATATAATTTAGTGAGTATTCTAATTAGTGGGTATATTCTAAAAAATATTGAGTCACACACACACTGACGTTTTGAATTAAGAAATATGCTGTTTTCTCATTCCATTAGTTAAACAATAATTTAAGAATAAAGAATAATTTTATATTGCTATTGTATCATTTATAAAAGTGTAAACTCATTTTTCAGATGTTTTGAAGGAAAAAAATAGATTATGTTTAATTGTTCGGCAGACAAAGTATTAAGCTAAGCTTGGGAATTTATTCGTATATAATTAAATCGCCCACTGAAAGCTTAAGAAACTGCCGAATTTGTACATGTTTTAAATTTTTATTCTAAAAGAAAACAAATAAATCTTCAACGTATAAATACACAATCAACAACTCATAAATGCAACTCCGTTGTTGCACACGGTATGTTTTATTAGTTGAAACTTGATTTTCCAATTTGTGATAAAATGTTCTGTAATTAATTAATACATTGCATTTAATTAATTAATGCATTGCTTCATTTCTTATTTTGTTTTCAAAACATTATTTTGCGCAAATAATATTGGACTTCAGTTTCGTTTAGTTCAATTTATTCTGTACCATGCATATTAGGGTGAAGTGAAAATGGCCAAAATTTTTTTTTTTGGATTTTAATATTGCCTGACTCAACAAATGGTGCTGTATGGCAAAAAAGTCACAAAAAAATTCTAGTCCATTCACTGATTGTCTTCAGGTTCCACACTTGGCTCAAAGAAAGGAATGTTAACGTAAAAAATAAAAATATGAATTTTTTAAAATTTAATTTTAATGTTTACAAAACCTTTATTTTTTGACTCAAAAACAGTTCTAACTACTAAAAAGAAACATTACGGCAATGTTTTATTGCCGTTAAAAAAAAAAAAAAGAAAGAAAGAAAGAAAAAAAAAAAGTCACTAACTTGCAACCAAGCGTCATAAGTTTTGGGGTATATTTTGAATACATAGTTATTAAATATTTACACATTACTTCATTTTTAAAGACAATTAATATTTAGAAAGCACGCTAATACAGAAAAGGAATTGATACCAAATTTATCTTTCGAGTATTATTGACTAATAAAACACTTTACTTTAATCAGTCTTCAATTTTGGAATCCACATGCCGGGCAAAATAATGAACTTTGGTAGTTCCTTTCGTGATTTGATTCCACAACGAATGTATCCATTTCTGGCTTTTCTCCACATGTTACTACGTCTTCGTCACTGAGGTTCATGGTAGCTGGTGGTTCCAATGGATTGTCCCAGTGAATCATCTGAAAATACTACTCTGCTTCGAAATTTATATTTAGAAGATCAAATTGGCATATTTCTCCCTTCCAGTCAGTTTTTCTTGCTTTCAATATTCTTCTTACGCCAAATTCTCGAATATGTGATCATTCATCAAAGAGCATTGCCAACAGAAAATTTCCAGAATGAGAAAAATAAGAGAATAACTTCAAATAACTCTGAATAACTTTATGAATGAAGTAAATAAAAAACTTTGTAAAAAACACACATAAGATGTTATAGTTAAGAGGATACGCACGTTTCAACCAAAAATTGTTTTGGCCTTCATCAGTCCAGGCCCTTCGTCGCAAGCAACACAGGGAACTCATTACCTATAACCTCCTCTTACCTATAACATCTTATGTGTGTGTTTTACAAAGTTTTTTATTTACTTTATTGTTTAACACCAGTATTTTGAGTGTTTTTTCCGAACTTTATGAATGTTTCACTTAAAATCTTCTGGGAAGAATGAACTTCTTTTCATTATTCCGTGCTCCATGAGTAGCTCCTGGGATTTTCTCTATTTTAAACCAGGATGGCACGTACACTTTCATCAGATAGTCTACTAGGAGTTTAAAGCATTCTGTTGGTTCGGCAGTCGACACGTACAGGCGCAGTATTCAGTTCGCTGTAGTGAGTCATCTTGAATGAGACATCCTTCCTGGACTTATGTTTCCCAAATCTGGATGGCACTGTCCCAAGCATACCGACCTAGAAATATCGAAGAGGTACTTTTGGTCTATACTGAGGTCTTTTTTTATCAATTTCAGTCAGAGCAACAGGAATAGAAACAAAATTTGTCACACCAAACGTTTCATACGTTTACAGAAATTTTCCTATTGTTCCAGAAAACTGGTGTGGCCCAGATGTCTTTCCGTCAATCTTATGGAAAAGGTGGCGAAGAGGTAGTTCATTAATATGCAATAAGCATACAAACAAGTGCAATTTATGGCCAACAAAGATTTCAAGCTGTCTAACTACGCCATTTTTCTTCCCATTGTTGACTTTCGGTGCATCTCACCCAATGGCAACAAGATCCTAAAGTGCAATCTCTTTCTGTGTAACAAAGTTGATGATGCTGCAGGTGATATCAGTACTAGAGCCTGAATGCTGAGTCATATGTCATATGTGAACAGAACTAGGTTCTGACAACATAACAATATGCCTTTCCACAGATACAGTAGTATATAAAGAGCTTCATTCCTTACATAATACTTGTGTGCTTTCTTCCATCGAAGTATATGGTGTACAAAGACTGTGCTACTTGTACAGAATTAAGTTGTGATAGTATCTTTCATTATAATTTTTAATAAGGGGAATTACTTCTTGGTGACTTACCACAGGCAAGGAGGCTTTCTTCCAAATTCTTTCAACGTCCAAAGAAATAATTTTGATGATCTATTTTACTAAAGGATCCTTTTTGTTCCCCTTATTCCACAGTATATCATTTTGTGTGATTAAGAAATGCTTCATTAAATCAGAATACGTTGGTGGTAACACTGTCTCTTTCAATAGTACTGGAATTCCGAAAATACTACAAAACATTTCACTTCTAGTTGTGGTCATATTTAAATTCAAAACTCCGTATTATTTTTTGTCATATATAAATCAAAATTAATAAAACGTATTACTTCAATCTTACAAATTAGAAACAAGTGGTTGAAACAAAGGCAATCACAAAAACGAATCACTCCACACAATAAAAGTGACGTGCCTTATTAAGTTTTGATATAATATTTAGATTAGAACACGCGCTGCCATCTAGTAGATTATAGAGTATAAATTGTTTTTTTTATGTACAAAAAGCCATTTCTGTATCTGATATCTGGCAGTAACGTTTCAATAAAACAATTTATTAATGAGAAAGTAATTCATTAATATTATTTTATAAATTAATGAATTATTTAGTAAAATATTAAATTAAAAAATATTTTTTATATAAAAATCATTAAAAACTCGCAAAAAAGCTAATATAAACATTCACTTGAGGTGTGGAACTTCAAGATGTCAACATTTTAAGCTGAAATTTGGAGACAATTGGTTTCAGCTAGTTTTGCACCATATAATGACTCAAGCAATGTGAATTTCGAAAAAAAGCTATTTCGATCCACCCTAATGCATATATTTCCCAGTACAATATATGAATAATCCTTTTTTTATAAGAAATGCACCCAATCCAAGCGTTATGCCTTTACACTCAAATGTCATAACCAAATATTTATCAGGTGCAAGGATTATAATTTAATGTAATAATGATTTTTCGCTACCTGTTTGTTCGGTTTGATTTGAT
Organism: Cheiracanthium punctorium; assembly: GCA_038373885.1. NCBI lineage: Eukaryota > Metazoa > Arthropoda > Arachnida > Araneae > Cheiracanthiidae > Cheiracanthium > Cheiracanthium punctorium. The sequence continues at coordinate 333,313 of JAWZYV010013541.1, read as the reverse complement.
ATAAAAAGCTTCCATATTCCGTTTCAAATATCACGTAATAATTATTAACATTCTGTAATACATACATAATAATTAATTCATCAATTTCACATTTTTTCTGAAATGCAAAGTATAATTCCTGGATTCATAGTGTCTACATGTTGTAAAACTGATTTATTACTTACCGTAAGCGATATGTTCTTTCAAGTACCCTTTCATTTTAAATTTAGCTTCGCTAATTCTGACTATTTTTGCATATCATTAAGAAAAAATCTTTTACAGCTTAGAATTTTATTTGAAGGTAATTCAGTACGTTTTTGTATCATTATCCTAATAATATGAATTTAAACAAATATGGTTTCTTTATTTGTACCTTGAATTTTTTAATGATTTCTTTTTGGAGAAAATATTTACAACTTATAACCTAGAAATTAAAAAAAAATGAAATACTGATGCTTATTAAATTATAAATTTAAAATACGGCAGAAAAACTAAATCCTGCCGACAAATAGACATTTATTAAGTATTAGGAATTTAATGATAGAATACATAAATTTACCTTTACTCTTCGCAATATTTGTTGCAGTACTGACAAACCGCAAAGGAAAATCGCATTAATCATGTACGTAGAAAAAACAGTTTTCAAAAGGCAACAAGTTTTTACGTTAATAAAAAAATACTTTGAGTAAACATTATACGTTTATTATGCACCCTGGAATGAACATAGAACTAAAAATGAATGACTTTCTATTATGCACAGAACTACAATATAATATGACAATACTTTAGTGATGGTGATATCTAGTTTCTGAGTAGTTAAAGTCATTAAAACATACGCGCCGTTTTATTATCTTCTTTTTGTAAAAATATTCATCTCAGCTTCTTAATATTCTTTGATAAATAAATATTTTAAAGCTTCTCTTTTCGAAATCGAAAATTTAATCCAATATATTGCAATACAAAGCATGTCTTTTTGGCTTATGTACTGGTCAGCCTGAATATGGAATTTCTAATCACAGCGAAAATGTATACACATTTAATTGGTTTTCTTAGCTGGTAGATACAAAAGAATTAGAAATCTATCTAAACTAAAAATCAGTGTTTTTTTATTTATTTTATTGATTCAAAAGTTATATGTTACGAAAATATTGCTTGGGCTATCTTCTTCTCTTTCTGGCATTTGCTTATTTAAATTACAGAGCAACCTTTTTATGCAACCGAGGCATGAAATGGTCGTGATCACTTCATAAAGGTGGTAAAGTGTGTGGCTGTGAAGAGAAATTGCACAAAAGTAGTGAAAATAAATAGGTGATATTTTTACCAAGGTGGTCACTTTAGCAGGCTCCATTTTTTAACTTAATAGGAATACAAGTATAAAATACATTGTCTGTATTTAACTCTTTTAAGGATTAATTATACATACATACATACATACATACATATATATATATATATATATATATATATATGTATGTATATATATATACTCGGGTGTTCGAGCCTTGTCAGGGAGAGACCCCCCCTGAACCCCCTTAATTTTTTAGTTTCATTATTGCCATATTAAAACTATATTAATTGACTATGTCATTTTACGTCTCACCCTTTTTCCTTTTACTCTTCCTTTACATTTATTTCATCGACAGGAAGTAGGATGGTTTCCTGATCTTTCCTTGCAATTGCAAATTTAGATCGATGATAACTGAAGTAACCTATATAATTTTAGTATCTATCTTAACACACGAAAAATTTTGTTTTTCACTATTTGATATTGTTGAGAGAGCTTTAGGCGAGTAGGGTTGCTGTATTTCGCCTGGTAACCCTATGTTGAAATTTTTATAATTGTAACCAATTTATAGAAAAATACATGTGATGCATATTCTACAGCTTACGATATATTGTAACAATAGATTAAAGCTGTTGTGAACTAATACTATTTAAATATATGTAAAACTATGTCGCATTTTTGGGACACATTTTTGGGACAATTTTCAATATACGGGGTGAGATATAAAATGACATAATCATTTATATATATATATAACTAGGTAAAGCGACCATATATCTGTAGTCTCATGACTTTTGTGAAATATATCTTTACAAACACTACACTACGTCATCAGTATAACGTGAACAATTTTATTACTTTCGATATACTCCACAGTATTATTATATGAAAGCCCCAATTCAGGGTAGTAACAAATCAATTTTTTTTTATTTAAATCTGTAGAAGAACTCGACAAGTAAAATTTTCTAATCTTTTAAGATTAAAATTAGGGTGTAAAATAATCAAGAGCATCACCATTTACTCTTCCGGAAATGTAAAATCGTTTTCTATATTTTGAATTTATTTACAATCAAGACATCTAGCATAAGAGTATTTTTCCAAAATAATTTTATAAAAAAACCCACAACGCATGTAAAAGAGTAATTTTTGCGCTATGTTTACGAGGAAGGAACTATTTAAATGAACTAAATTTTTTATTTCATAAAATGCTGGTGTAAAATTCTGGTAGTGGCTAACGCGAAAGATACCTTTTACGAGTACACTAGATTCGAGATAAAGTGTTAGAGAATTGTTTGTATCAAAGAACGTCCTGTTGGCGACATCATACACTCAACCAATGTGAAATACATAACTAATATAATTTTATTACTGCTCAATTTTATTAAGTAGGGCTACATTTCATAATTTTTGAAGTAGTTATATTGCATGAAAAATTTAGTGAGCTCAATTGTAATAAATCTCAACTGTAGGAAGAAAAATAAAAGGGAAACAAGCTTTCAAGATTTCCAGTTCAAAACAAAAATTCTAATTTTAAGAAAGTGACTCTTTTCTAAAAAAATATCATTTTTAATCAAAACTGTTGCTGCTTATTTAAAAGTAATATTACACAAAAGAAAGAATACAAAATTTTGAAAGCAAAAGAAAGGGAAACAAATGAGAATAAAAATTAAATTTTAAAGATATTTTTAAGAGGCTTAATTTAACAAAATGAAAACACACCTATGGCCTTATTCGCCAAACTCTTGGCACGGGGATTAATCCCAAAACGAATGTTAAAGTCATCGGTAGGAAAGCTTATTGATGACTTTAACACGGGAGTTTGGATTAATTTGGATGTCAAGTGTTTGGTGAATGAGGTCTCTAGATGATTATTAAAATATATCATCTAAATAATAAAATTTCTATTTATTTAGAAGAATATATCAAAAACACAATAATTGAGAGCATAATGCATAATAAGATGATGTCACACAACATAAGTAAAATTAGTCGCTTTACATGAAATTTTTTTATAGAGCTACTCAAAATCATTGAAAGAACATCACTTCTGTGCTCAGACTATAATGATGACTAAGGGATGCGGGAGGAGAGCTATTTCTGAGTTATCTTTATAAGAACGCAAACAAAATGTTAGTATAAACGATTACCAGATAAGGCTACACATTTTAAGCTGCACTTATAAAAGTGACACTTTCTTAAATTTGCTGTACATTTTTCATCTTAATTAAGCGCAAATGTATTGCATTGAATACTAAATATGGCATATAATTACCGAATTTACGATTTATCAAAAGCTATACTCACTACATTTTATGAAATACCTCTTTACAAACACCACGCTATTTCATCATCGTATATTGACCGATTTTATTATTTTCGAGGGTGGTTACTTTGGATAGGCTTCACTGTATTATTATATGAAAGCCTATACTATTATATGAAAGCACTGTACTAATACATGGAAGCCTTTTTTTTTTCCTATTGCTTTGATAATCACACAAAAATCGTATGCACTTTTGTGTAAACTCTAATTAGTCTTTTCATAATAGAATTCGGTTTAAATATCAGAAAAAAGCATTCCATAAGATGGTTTCTATTTCCTTTTCTTTAGAACCAAGTAGCCATATTTGATTGCAGACTTGAAACTATCCAATATGTATCGAAAAAAGGAATTCCACATAGACTCTAACAACATTCTTTAAAGTAAGTCCTAATATTTATTATCTGCATAATTGATTAATAATGAGTGTTAAATTTATTTTGCGACCAAATGCTCTGAATTGAAAATGTATGTTAAATCTTTCAACGACTATAATTACAAACATTACATACACCCCCTTGATTTTTCCTCCGTTTTACTCGAGTTAACATATGAGTTAAACTCCAGACATTCCAAATAGACGCAATTTTCAAAAGTACTTCAAATTTAACTTATCAACTCAATATTTGTAGATGACTTTTAAGCATTAACTATGCACATCAATTACGTTATAATCTGAAAACTTGCACTCAAATATTGTATTTTTTTTTCTATACTTAGAAAGTATACGATGAAAGTTTAAAAATATTTTCTGTATTGTATATTCAACCATACAAATTTAAAATCGAAAGATTTATATATATTGTGATAAAATGAAAGTTATAGTTTTATCTCTGCTGCAATTTGGGTAGTTTCTAGTAAGCTTTCAACAGTGGGGCAAAATTTATAACGATTTAACTTAGAATATATGCGAATAATAATATATTAAATAAATTTACATTTGAAACTAACTATAGGCGACTAATTGGTTTCTGCTGAAATATAAAATTGCCATTAAATATGTTGTCATACCTAAATTGTATGAAAAAACAAGAATATTATCATATCTAAATGCTTTATGGTTTTTAAAGAAGAGCACAATTATGTTTTTTATCAGTGTACCTAAATATAATAGCTTTTTTAAAAAATAAACTAATGTAACGCATGTATCACTCTGTTATAAATAAATGTAGAGTTATGTACCATATAATATGTTAAAACCTTTGTGAAGCATTTAAATAAGAATAAGTAACATCTGCCATACGCGCAGAAAAATAAAAATAAAAGCAGTCATATTTGATTGATGCGATAAAGGTAACTGTTACGAAAAACACTCAAAAAACTCACGTTAAAAGATGATAAAAATAAAACATTTGTATAGTAACAGGCTTAAAAAGGTACTCATCAATTTGAATGATTGTTTCGGCCAAAAATATTTTATCCTTCTTCAGCAGTCGTCTCTAAGTCTCACAGAAAAGTGGGTACACACTTTACTGACGGCTGAAGTTTTTTTCGGTAACTCTATCTTCATATGTTAGAAAATAGGGGGGGGGGTTGCAAGTTTTGTACGTTTATGAAAGATTGAAGGAAATCTTAGTGATTAATTAAAACTGAAAAAAAGAGTTTTCCATACACACGTGAATGCAATTTTAACACTTAAAATGATATATTTTAAGCTTTTTCTTAATAAAACAAAAAACAATGTTCTGCCTCGTTCCTTGAATGAATTGTAGATATATAATAAGAAAACTTTATAAAGAAAATCTGCAGCTAAAAGATTAAAAATGAGAAAGGTAGGGGGACGCTTTGTAGGTGACACACATATAAATAAAAATATAATAGCAGCAACTAAGCAATTAAAGCAGTACTTCCTTCTACAACGTTACTGAATGGGAGAACACAGTACAGTTTATGATTTTGTGAAAGAAAATCATTTTATCACCTGAGGATGGTCGGAACCTTTATATTTTTCGAACTTGTGGTACCATTTTATTTTATTAATATGTGTGTGTTACTTACACAGCTCTATTTGTATAGATTTTTGAATGTCTATTGTTGAGGATAAATGGGTAACGACATAATAATATGAGTGATGTACTAATATGAGTGATATCGATAATAACATTCGTGTGTTTTCCTAATTTTTATAAATTCAATTACACAGATTGGCAATTTGAGTAAATTACGCAGGTATTCGACGTTCCTCAAGAGCTTAAAATACTCAAGACTTGATCAAGCTATTCGTATGCTCGATACACTTCTATTGATATTGTAATTGTAAAGAGTATTTGTTCACCTTCTAGATTCAATGGAATTTGTTTTTGCTTCAGTGTGAACTACTACTGAATAAACTGATTGGAAATTTAGAAAAAAAAAACACTTTTAGTTTCGAAAGATACTTTTAATCAACACCCAAAAGCAAAATTAATTTTATAGCAATAACTTTAACTAAGTTTCAAATATATTTTTAATTTAGAACAGCATTAATTTATTTAAAAAATGTAGAGCTTTTAATTTGACTTAAAATTATTTTTTATAAAGGGTAATTTTTATTGCAATCTATAATACATATTACAGAAAACGTAAAACCTGAAGACGAAAAAAAAAAAAAAAAAACATAAAAAATTCACATTTTGTGTTAAGTTTTTAAACGAATAGATTCCTCTTGTAGGCTATACTGTCATTAATGCACTCGTGAGATTTATTAAATAATATCAGAAACCAGCACATTTATGTTCTGTTTCTGTAAGTGTAACCTAGAAATAGGGATATTCATACTTTCTATGTATAGAAATACAAAAATAATAATAATAATAATAATGCACCCAAAGACGAATATATACAGTATGTCCACTAAAGTCAAATGCCACCCTCGTAACGGCTGCTGCTATATTCAGAAATGTGATGACTAGGTATAGTAAAGTAGCCATGCGCTACTGAATGAAACCTCCCGCAGAGTCACATGTCGGAAAACGGTAGACTTTGCATTTCTACCTTGAAAGCGGTATGTGATACGGGGAATAAATCAATTAAAGTTGTTTAGCATCACCAATTTATTAACTACACCCATTTAACACTTTCGGAAAATTTTGCCCTAAAAAATTGCGCGATTTACGCCTTTCATCAGGAGCATTATTGTTCAAATTAATCATTATCAAGGGCAAAATAAGGTGTATTTTCACATTCAATCGGTAATGCACTTTGTAAATTACTTTTTTTTCCCTCTATGTCGTTCTGTTTTCGAGATATGAATGGTAACTCTGTAGTTTTCTTGCAGGTGATGCCATAGACAGTTTTACTCGGTAGTGTATGATCACTTTACTATACCTAGACACTACTTTTATGAATATAGCACGAGTCATTAAGCGGTTAAGAAGTTTGCAAGGGACTTTAGTGAGCATATTGTATGTATATACTTGCTGATGTAAGTAACCAAATTAACTATACACATCGTTTGTCAACGGTGAAGTTGGGGAATACTAGGAAGACTGAGTCTCTGATTACGTAAAAAAAAAAGTGTTCGTTGCTAAAAGACGTTCCAGCTGTTATTTTAGATGAAGACAGCTGTTTTAATCTACAGTTTTAAATTTAGACGGCCGACGTATGCAAAAAGTTAGCCAATCAAACCAAAGAATTTCGAAGTATCATCCTTTCCAAAAATTAATCTTGAAAACGTAACGTACAACAGGATTATAAGTATTGTTAAACTGCACAATTAATCATTTTTGTAACATGATGTTCGAAGGGTGGACTACATTTTGTTGAACATTCTTTAGATTTGATACAAAACAGTCCGTGACCTTCTCAGATGCATTTCTAGGGAGGTTTTGGCCACTTCACGTCTCGATCTTTATTTCAATGCGTCGATAGCCATTGTGAGGTTATTTCGAAATACATATCTTTTGGTTACACTAATAGTAAAAGTCGCAGGAGAGAAAGTCAAGAGAGTAAGATGGCTAAAGAATACAACCGTACTTGCTCATAATAAGAGAGAGAAAAGCCTTTCTTATTAAACCCATGGACACTCATGCTGTGTAGCATGTCGCGCTATCTTATTGGAAAGTTCTAACAGGTTTTTGATTTTCGGAAGAAGAAAAAGTAATAACTAAAATCGTAATCCATGTGTCCAATGTATTAATAATCCAATAATCCATTAATAACTATCTTCACATAGATTCAGAATGTTGACGGCAGAACCTCAATTTAATTCCACTTTATCTTCAGAACTGTTTCCGAATTTTCCTGTTTTATCGTCTCAACTTGTACAGTTTAAATTAAAGATTGTGATACTCGTATAGTTTTAATGAGCTCTGCGTACACAACAGCAGGTTCTAACAAATAATAAAAAAAGTCCGAATACTGTTGACAAATGTTAATTTTAAGAAACGAAAATATCATAATCTAGACGACTGGTGACAGACAGAAATGCCTGCCTCGACAACAAAAGAACTAAAGGTGAAGGGAAGTGATGATGTCAGTTTTTTCAAGAGTGGATACAGGGACGTTTAACAGCTGTCAAATGAAACGCCAATGACTTTTACCATTGAGGTTGGTGCTATATAATTAATGGAAAACGTATTAATAACTTTAAAAACTGGCACTTCAAGAAGGGATGCTTAATGGAATACTGACACCAAATTCACCATATATTAAAAGCTGTCCAACAGGGAAAAAACAACAGTTATTTGAAACTAGGAGTCAGTAGCTGATGGCAGGTAAAACGGTAACTAATAATGGTTTGTAACAAATCATTTTTTAGTAGGAGGTAGAAATACCACTGCATTAAATATATGCGATAATATGCATCACGAATTCATTAATCATTACAACGTGAACAAATAATTCATAATTTAATTATATCAAGTTATCCAGTATTTCTATCGAAAAATTTTGTTGTTGTGCAGTGCATTTTTGTCTACCGAAGTATAATCGAAATCTTACCCTAAAGCTTATTAAATACCTTATTCTGTAATTACATTATCAAGATATCACCAACTACATTATCACATTAGATAGCATAATACATGTTATACTAATGTTTACTAAGACCCATCGATGTTGAATATGACATTTGAATTTTCAAACTAACAAGTTTAAAACTTTGCAAATATAAAAATAAAACGAATATTTAATGTTAAGCTTTATTTACAAAATATAGGATGGTTACAGGAAAACGTGAGTTCTGTGGCGTGTGCATATTAGGCGAAACATAACGAATTTGATGGGCGCACATAGTGGACCATGAGATTTTGATTTTTAAATAAAATTAAATAGTATCAAAAGTCACCACTGGGACGAATGTTGGCGCTGTTTATCGAATAAAATGCATTAATTTACGTTATTTTGCTTCTTTGTTGCGTCTATGAGTATAGATATGCAGGAAACATTTTCATCATTCTGAAGACAACTGGCTTTCGATTGCTCTTACCTTACAGAGCGCGCATTGCCAGTCAATATCTATTACCAGCAGAACGAAAATGCCTTTGCTGCCTTTTGCAAATTTCATCATGTAAGGATATTACGCATAGGACCGATGACCATAACGAACTTAGGATAAATTCTGCAGTGTTTTGAAAGTACAAGAAGTCTATCACAGCAACTAGGCCGGGGATGAAACACGGTTAGTCTGCAAAAAGTTGATACTGCAACTCCTTCAAGCTAGAAGTCCTCAGAACTAGGAGAATTCTCCCCATCTTTCCTTAATACACATAATCGCAAAAAGGAAAGCAATTATTGTACAATTAATGCATTTTATTCGGCAAACCAAGCTATCCAATTACACCTCGCAAGTTTTTTTCGTTTTATTTTAATTACATTTGACTAACGAACTTTGCACCTGTCTGGAAATATGTATGTATGCATATACAAGATTTCAGAAAAAAATGTGTTACAAATCGAAGAAAATCGCAAAAAGATGTATGGGCACAAATAGGTTAATAAAGGGTATGCACACCCCTAGCTTGAATGCATTCGCGGCATGGATTTTCCATGCTGCCAATTAAGTTGTCGGTTACCGAAATGGGAAGCGAAGACCAGACACACAGTAAGTTTTGTTCCAGTTCTCCTATAGACCTAGCAATATATCAACCAAGATAATCTTACAGATTTTTTTTATCGGACTCATGTCTGGAGATTTAGCAGGTCATTCCATTCGCTATAAGCCGAGACCCTCAAGATATTCCTCAACAACTGCAACTCGATAAGAGCGTGTACTGTCATCCATCAGAATGAAATCATTGCTAATTCCACCAGCATATGGGCGGACATATGCAACAAGGATCTCATCTCGATATTTCACATCAGTCAGAGTTCATTCCTGGAACTTATGCAGGTCAGTGTAACCACCAAGTGAGATCCCTGCCCAAACCTTTATTCCACCACCTCGGTAAATGTGTCTTTCAACAATGTTGTATTGATGATATCTGGTGCTTTATTCCCTCACGATTAGCAGACTTCTTGAACTGCTCTACAGTGTGAATAATGGACTCGTCTGTAAAGAGTACTGAGGCCCATCGCTGTCTGTTCTAGAAAACGTGCTCTCTTGCCCAAGATAAGCGGGCCCTTCCCTGCCGTCCGTTGAGGGGAACGCACACAGCTGGTGGCCTTGCATATAGACCTGCATTATGAACACGTCTTCACACCGTACAAGCGGATATTCTTCTCCCTGATGCTATAGAATGGTCTGCAACAAGTTTCTGCACAGAAATGATTATTTGATGGCTGAACTGATTGGCTGAAACAGCAAAAAAACGGTCTTCTGCAGATGTTGTAGCTGGTGGTCGCCTGGAACATGTCTTCTGGATACAGAAGCTTCAATTTTATATTGACTACAGAGACGGTGGACCACACTGTAAGACATATTAAGACTCCTAGCAGCATCAGCCTGTGACAACCCCATTTCCATCCACCTGGCCGACCGCCACCTTGACGAATCAGGTAAACGGCTTGTCTCAACCATTGCGGAGCCCCACTGCCTATTGTTAGAGAATATGTTATCAAAAGTTGTAAATCAAGACAAGTAACACGCGTACTTACGAAAGCCTGATATCTGCATATTTTTCTGTCACTCATATATGCCAGTTCTTTCCTATAAAAAAGTGGTAGCTATCGTTTTTGAATAAATTTCCATAAAGTTCATTTTTATCATTTATATAAAACTATACATTTTATTGTTAGTGCCATCTTTTTTTATTCTGAGCTTCGAAAAACCTGTTGTTCCTTAACTTTTGGAGAACAGCATATATATTTCTTAGTACATCACAGAGTTTCTTTCATTCATTTTATGCTAGGAAGAAAAGGAATTACATAGAACGTAATAAATTCACATTTAGATTCTCAGAAAACAATTTTTCTTATCATTTTATTTAAAAGCTCTAAAATTCAATTCGTGTATTTCAGACAGAAAACAGAAATATAGCTCTTATATTATCTACATATTAATATTAGCGCTAAATGGCAGTGCTGGATGAAGATTTCTGTCACACTTTATCTATTCATATGTACGAGGTTTGAAATATGCCTAATTTAAAAAAAATATTTTGAGATAATGGAATATTTATAAAAAATTCTTCAAAAGTAGGTGGCATGAATATCACCTCAATTGCAGCTAGTTATATTATTAAAAAAAACTGTAACTTAACAGGTATAAATTTAAAATAAGTAAACTTAAATATTTTTGAATTATTTTTTTATAATTTTTATTTGTACAAGCTTATTTACCGGCTGTATAGAGGGTAAATCAACATTCTATCGTACCATTGGTGCAGGTTCGATCGCCTGCATGAAATTGTTGGATTAATTTCGTATTTTACAGGTGACTTTGTTCCACTTATTAAGCTCCTCCATCAGAAAATGACTGAAACTTTCGTCCAAACGACAAGTACCTGTTACTAGTATACTATACTGGGTGCTCCCAAAATCGCTAACACGCTTTAATCCTTTATATATTCGAGGTAAGTGGGTAATGTGAATTGAAAAAATATATTCATAATGGGGTAGGAAAAAATTACACAATTAAAAAAGCCCCAGGCTAATTTTCAAAAAGTGGCACTTTCTAATCTTGTACATTCCCCCATTATAAAAATTCTCCAATTAAAAAAATGTGGCAACGCATTAGTGAGTTCCATGTGAAAAATTAGAGAATTAATCCTAAGAGTGTCTTACTACGTTGCTATTCCTGATTTCTTTCCAATTTTGTTTTTGAGTTTTCATCTGATTTATGTTGAAGTCCTTTTATCAGCTTTTCCAAGTCTTCAATTGCTTAGAGCACTTTTGAATGCCCGTTGCACTATCGGAATCCTGTCGCTAGTACAAGAAAACTTTTCAATTGCTCTCGAAAGAAAAAGAAAATTACTCCAGATGATCAGTTTTCTCAGGGATCTTGTTTCAGGGGCCGTGCAGAAATTACGAAAGATATTTTTTTAAACTCTGGCATTAACCAATTACATTGAAGTTCACATATTGTCACTGACCATCTTTGTCTACGTTTTATGACGAACTTCCTGTAATACATTCGAGTTGAAATTTGCATATAGAGTATTGGATATTTTATTATTATTTATTTAATGTTTTCTTCAAATAATCATGGTTTGGATGCACATTCATTTTTCCATTTAACTAACGAATTGACCAAACTTACTTTCATATTTTACTTATTTTTTTTTCGATTGCGAATATTGATAACTAAGTTAAAAATACAATAATGGCAATATTTTCCCACCTGCCTTTCTCAGTTTTGTTTTATTTTGCGCAATATAGGCATTTGTTATATTGCAAAATATATAGTGTCAGAATTTCCGTTCTGAATGATAATTGTGGCACTCTGCATGCTGAGGCTTAATAAATGCGTTCCGTGTTTTTTTACTACGAAGGTAGCATTATTTGATAAGACATTTTCCGGTTAAAAACAGTTAGATTAATATACGTAATTAATGATTTTACATAAAGCTTTTATTTTAAAACTAACTGAATTACCCGTCGTTGAGGTGCTGGCATGTAATGCAAATTTCCAAAAATCACGAACTTCCATCAGAATTGCAGGAATAAAAATAATATAATTAAAATACTGGTGTAAACATGGAAATCATAGTTATAACTTTTGCAAATTGTTAAAAAAATATAATTAAAATATTGGCGAAAACATGAAAATCAAAGTTATAACTTTTGCATATTGTTAAAAGATTACAAGTGAGTGTGTAATTAAGTGCTGAGTAAAATTGTCAGTACAGAAAATATTTTATATTCAAAATTAAAGTTTTATTTCGACGTAATAAGCTTTTAAAGTCAATATCATTACTCGCCTATAACTAAGTTTTGTTTAATTCAATAAAGATATTTTTACAATATGTTTTCAGATAAAAATTGCACAATTTTCACTAAAATCTAAGAAAATTGCCTAAGTTTGTTTAAATTGAAGCACCCTAAAGTGATTCCTCTGAAAATAAAGAAACAAATGTAATTTTTGCAAATTTCTAAAATTTATTAAAATAACAAAAGCACAACGTTTCAATCGCTCTTGTCTTACTAAATTTCATTCTATTCTCTTAGGCCGTTTTTGAACGTGCGAGAACAAACATTTACACGTTTTTTTCGTAAAATCTCAAAATTCTATGAACTACTTAAAACTATTTTAGCACATATAAATCATTAAGTTGGAAACTATAACTGATGATTCCAAATTTTATTTTATTCAATTGGCTTCTTTTTATAAATGGAAAAATCTCTTACACAATTTTAGGAAAATTTCAAAATCTAAATAAACGTAAAGTACTTTGACGCTCGTAGTTCATGTGACCACCTATGATGATCCTAAATTTTATATATTTCGCTTCAAAAGTTTGCACGTGACGGACAAACAGATATTTTCACATCTTGAATAAATTTTCTAAAAATCTCAAAAAAAGTTTGAAAAAATTCGACGCCTGTAAATTAAGTTTCATGTTTACCTATTATGTCATGAAGCTTCATTGCATTCACTTCAATCTTTAGCAGGTGGTGCGCGAACAAATGTTTCCGTATTTTGAAGCAAATTTCGCAAAATCTAAAAATCTAATGAAAATTATTAAGCAAATCGAAGCCTATAGTTTAAATTGTGTGACCACTTATCATTTAAAGAAATATCCTTTCATTCGCTTCAATCATGTTTGCGTGATGGGTGAACAAATAAAGCATCAACGGCAGAATAATAGAACGATATTTTTTAAACTCTTTTTACACGGTCGTACTGAGTTCCCGGTTGTTTGAAACGAATAGAAATCGCAAAAATTTTAACGAAAGTGTTCCTGATAATCGGGTTGTCAATTTTTTTAATGTTAAAAGTGAATCACTCACTGGTCAAATCTTGTACTAAAAATGGTTATTCGTTAACGATATTTTATGTATAACAGACTTTGTAGTATTGAACTTTTTCGTTACTACAAAGTCTGTTATACATATATTAGTTTAAGCGAACCATATGAATGTATAGGGGAAGGGTGCCTAAAATGATTCCCTAAGGGAAACATTTGTGTAAAATAACCTTATGTTTAAATAAAACTTTGGCCCCTTTCCAAGTATGTTTTAAAATAGATTTTGCATCATAAACCTATTTTCAACAATTTTTAAACCCACATTGAATAATTTAAAAAAAATAGAATTTTGAGAAAGTGTCCAAAGGATCATTTCACCCTCACGAAAGGGGAAAACGATCCTTAGTCTGAAAGTAATTGTAAATTGTTTTTTATCGGCAAAATCTAAGCCATAAAAGTAATTATGACTAAAAATTATGACATAATGAAATAAAATTAGTTTTACAATAAAACAGCACACGTACTTTATCTTGCGAAAATTTAAAAAAAAAGAGTCACAAACAAAAAAAAAAAAGTGTCTTTTTCTCGAAGTGCAGAATTTCATTTTCTTTGGCAAGTGTTGGATATCACGTGGAGTAAAAGAGAATGATTTCAGAGTGTCACGCATTTTGAGAACAGTTGAAGGGCTGCCATGATGGCCAGCACCCAGTACTCTGGATTTTCTTCAGCCGATGGATCAATTTACCAGGCAAAATGGCTGTCCATTTTAGGTCAGATTACTGGAGGACGCATAGTAACATTACAAACTCTGCAAGTGTAATTCCCATCTAAAAACAAACTCCATTCAGTAAATTAAGTATATTTCTGTACATAAAAGACTGTATATCTATATAAATAGTAAAATTAGTGATTGCCTTAAAAAAATGTTATAAAACCCAATTTTTTCGAAAAATTCAGTTTAGACACGTAATACTGGGATCGCTTGAATACCTCCATTGCTTCTTCTTCACTTGGCACAACTAGTTTACGTGTTACCCGGTAGATAGCGCTACATGTATGGAATAAAATATATGTGGATCACTTTGCCCGTTAAAATAATTTTAGGCCACCATACCCTAGATACACAACATAAATTATATTTCTACACGAATTTCTTGAAATAAACAATTATTAAAATGATTAAAGAAAACGAGTTCTTTATAGACTACTCATGCATGACAAAATACATTAAATACATATTGTTATGAATCTTAAACTCTAATCGATATTCCATAATTCAAGTCCATATTTCATGTTCATGATAATCGCGCTCTCACCAATTTATGATTTGAAAGGTGATATACTCACTGGTCAAATCTTGTTCTACAAAATGTTATTCCAATGCGATAACTATATTTTACTTGCAAGAGACTTTCTAGTAATCATTTTCTTTTCCAATTATAAACTATAAATCCACAAAATTACCTTTGTGATAAACAATGGTTAATGAAAACAAGCTCTTTATAGATGAATTCATGAACGGCAAAATACATTATATTTATATTGTTATGAACTCAATATGAAATTTTAAGTTATTATCAATATTCCAAGTTCATAATTTAAGTCAGTCTTTCATATTCTCTACATTCCATGTTCTCATAAACAGAGCAATCCGTCAGGGACTAGCTAATTCAAACATCACACCACATTCGTTCTGGCACCTGAAGGATTCATATTAAACTGCAATCATTCATCATTCCATTGAATGTCTACAAGCAACACATTTTTTTTTTCTAATCATATCCTGCGTTGTTGATTTAACACGAAGTATCACACAGTACACAAGCG
Source organism: Cheiracanthium punctorium (assembly GCA_038373885.1). Classification (NCBI taxonomy): domain Eukaryota; kingdom Metazoa; phylum Arthropoda; class Arachnida; order Araneae; family Cheiracanthiidae; genus Cheiracanthium; species Cheiracanthium punctorium. Next base: position 317,637 of record JAWZYV010013541.1, on the reverse strand, counting down.
GAATTTTTGCTCGTAAAATGCCCCAAACAAACTTATTTCAAGCAATATTCGGGTAGTCTAACGGTCACACAGTTGATGGATGATGCGGTTGATAAATTGCCCGGCTTATTCCGAGTGACACATAGATTTTTCCTCACTCGCAAAATGTGAGAAGTAATGGGAGTAACTCCGGGGAGTTTTCCTTAGAAGAATTTTCTCCCACCAAGTGGAGGACGGGGGCTTGAAATTGTGAGGTGTGTGTATATTTTTACCATTAATCTCTTAAGATTTTTGAAAAGGTGAAAAGTGCAACTACAGTTGAAGTGAGACGCAAAATGATAATTTAACTTGAGGCTGAATAAAATATCTTTGTGTCTAAAAAACATAGAAAATATCGAATGCTTAGTAGCGTTTGCCTAGAGTATTCTGCAAATATTTAAATTTTTAATTTTTTAAACAGTAGTTTTGATAAAGATATTATAAGTTATAAATAATTGTGAGTGGAAGACTGGGATAGATGTGTCGGATTTTACATTAGATCCTTTTATTTCTTTTTTTTTTTTTCATTAATTGAGAAAAAAATAGCATTTTTCTAGTTTTATCCTTTTTGTTTTTGTTTTTGGTTTTTTATTTGTTTTTTGCTTAACCTTTTCCTTCTAAGCGTGGCTCAAATATCTCTATGAGGGTCACACATAATCCATTGTGCAAGAAATCTTGAGATTAAATCTAAGAAAATGTACCATTCCTTATCGTTTAAGACATGTTTTGCTTCTTGTTTAAAATACAGGAAGTCCTACAAAACAAGTTGTGAATACAAACAAGAGTTATATGTTCATTTTTTGCACTAATGCTATGCAGTGGAAGAATCATTACAAACTTGAGCTTTACAATGAGATCATTTGGTGGTCATTTAAATCTTCCTTCAAATCTTCGAGGAAATTTGATATTACGACCACCTTCAGAAGCATTAAGAACTTTATTAGCAAATAGTTTTGTGGCTTTCTTGTTTGTAAATTTTACCAAAATTCAATCATCAATATCAGGTTTCAGGTTTATAAGGCCGCCACATTTAGTACTTTCATCTAGGCGTATTACTAAACCTTCATTTTCAGTTGAATGTTTGTGAGAAATTGAATGAGAAATATTGCACAAATTTTTCGCATTTTAGAATCTTCAAAACAAAAAAAAATTGTTCTCACCTTTGGTTATTTTTAAGAAAATCTGAGATGTGCGTTATTTTTGATTTGGTTATTTTTAAGAAAATGTTTGTTGCTTTTATTCTTGTTTTGTTTTCGCGCTATTTTCAATGACTCTTCTCCAATTTTTAATATTTCTTTACCGGAAACCAAAATACAGTATTTCGTTCTATTGTTAAATCCTTTCATAATACTTGGCAAAGCTAATTAGAACTTTTCCACAGTAGAAATAATTGAGCTATGTCTCATGCCCCTTCAATTTGAGTGCAACATCCAGTATATGGCAGCAGAAAACACATTGATTTTACTTTTATTCGCATATAAGTTAAACACCATTGTGATAATGTTTTAGAATATCCGTAATCTACTGTTGTAAAGGAAGAAGAATTCAGAATTGGCACGACCGAGAAAAGAAGAGATAGGTTTAGAGGAATCGATGCAGAGGGTGTAGTATCCCATGTTGATCAAATATATTCAGTCTTCCCTACGAGAAAAACTATTTGGAAGCTAAGCACTTATTGCGTAAGGCTTATTCTAAGTTAAACTTAGTTCATCAATAAACTTATTTATTACCCTAACCTTGTAATGCAGCGAATTTGAATCAAGAATACCACTTTTATAGCCACAAACACACGTTTTTTTTTATATTGAAGTCATAGTGGCATCATTTCGAAGATTTTAATAATCAGCCTCTTCAGCTTCTTCCCAGTGATTATGCTTAAACATTGCTTCCTTTAGAGTTAATATTAAAGCATTTGATGTATTGTGTAAAAAGGAGAATGAATGAAAGAAAGAAAGAGAAAAAGGAAAAAAAAATGTAAAATTTAGATGCTGTTCTTGGTACCTTTTATATGTTACAATAAATTCCTTTCTTTATGCGAAATATTACCAATACGATTATGCATAGGCATTATCTATTTTAAATTTAAGAAAAAACTATTCTATTCTGATTTAAATTATCGTAAAGTAATTTACTGCTTAATTGTAGATTTTTCATAAAATTCATATGTTTTGGGGTATCTTTTTTGAGTACTCTTACAGTGTTGTAAAAAAGGGTTATGCTATTCAAGAGAGAATTCGTCAAAATGCAGTTTACTTACTAATATGGCGTCACAGTATGTTTTACAAAGTAAAAATTGATCTACTGAAGTACAAATAGACTAAGACGTCACAATATGTTCTACTGAGGAAGAATGTCTGAAGAGAATACAATTTTATTTATTTATTTATTTTTATTTTATTGTATTTTATTTTGTTTTTTTTCTATCAGAAATATAATTTTTCCCCACTAGATATATGGGGAATAAACGCATTTTTTGAGGTATTTCATGGGAAAACTTTTTCTTGTGAATACAGGGGGGGGGGGAACATCCCCGTGTATTCACACGAAAAACGTCCAAACGTCCATCTGCATTTTATGCAGATGCACAATTCGTGTAAGATGTCTCATTCCAATAGTCACCATCTCTGCACATTTCTAAATGACAATGAATACAGTGTGCTGCAAACGGTTTTGGATTAAATTGCTGAAGTATAAAGGAGAAAATTTACCACGGATTTCCATGGCAGGCTGAGGTGAAAATATATTTAGATCTGAAACTCCCTAGACTGGGTTACTCTCAATAACGAAGATAAATAAAAGAAGCAGTTGTGTCTATCATTGTGTTCTACTTTAGGAGTTTTCAATATAGTTTTTCGTAGGCTGTATACAGTTGCATGTCTTCAAGTTTCAGTACGAGAGAAGTAGTTTTCCAAAAAGGAAACGAGACAATTTTTACCTGCTAAAAAATATACGTCTCAATACTAACTAATCGAATCCATACGTAGACCTGAAGTTGCATAATTACGAATAACTACTATACCATTAGACCGATTGACTTGAAGTTTTGCATAATTATTTGAAAAATGCAGGTATAAATATTGTCTACTGTAAAATCTAAAAATTGACCTGCTCCCTAACTTTATTTTTTTTAACATCCAGAAAGCTTTTCGATATCCGACAGTGTGAAACATTTTATAAAAGTGGGACATCGTATTTAAAATTTGCATCCTTTTAATGTCAGGTTATCAGATTTCGAAGCGAAAATTGCGTCAGGATCGAAATAATAAGTTTCCACAAATATCCGATTACATACAGATGTAAAATAATGTCGTCATAGTAGTTTTTTCCCAATCCATATTAATTTGAAATAGTTGTCAATAAATCCAAATTACTTTGTTTCAAGAGGTTAAAATCTAATATATAAAATTCTCCTGTCCCAGTGTTAGTCACCTAACTCCTCCGAAACCACTCGACCAATTTTAATGAAATTTTCTATGTATATTCGTTAGGTCATAGAATAGGTTTTTAACTATGTCTCATACCCCTAAGTCATAAGGGCGGTCCACCCCAAAATGTTTAGCCCCCGAGTGCTATTCATTTCAATCAGGATTTCTGTGTAGACATTAGCGTGTCGAATCACTTTTCAAATGTGTTTGCCAGATAATGTGGAGAGGGGGGGGAGAAGTTAATAAAATGTTGAAAGTCGCACAAGGTTTGCAATTTTTGATAATTGATCGCTAAATGTGGTGCCAAAACGCGACAATTTATTATAAATATATTTCGCGTATATTTAGAAAACGCCTGGCGTATATTGTAAAAGAGTTTTATTAGGCGATTTTAATATAGATTTCTATTCCGAAGAAGTACTCTGTGGAACAAGAAAGGAAAACACGGTACACCCGTGGATTATGATGCCCATTCCAAACAGCATTTAAAATGTCTTTACGGTATAGTTGGAATATGCCTACAGGAACAATATGCCTGGCGAAGATTGTAAAACAATTTCAGTAGGCGATTTTAAGATAGATTTCGATTCCAAAGATGCGTTTTATGGTACAAGAAAGAGTTGATTCCTATTTTAACATCCGCACTCTCGCCAACCTAAAAAAACCCCGTACTTTGGCGAGCTTTGCAGTCATGGGTCTCTGGGAGTTATGCACAAGTTTTAACGGTACTTACGTATTATCCCGGCGGTCCGGCAAGACTAGCAATTTTTCACCAAGATAAATGCCGGGCACATGAAATTGTTGATGGTTTGGAATACGATTGTACGATACGATAAGTACCGTTTCAACGCTCCCAAAAGAACCAGATGAAAACTAAAGTAAACAAACTAGCGATAAACGCACCAGTTAAGGAATCTGAAGACACTTAATTATTGAAACTACATTAATTGGCAATTCAAAATAAATAAAAATGTAACGGCATGCTTTACTTACATGTTGTTCCAAATCGCCATTTTATTTCTAAATTACGATTGCCACATTAATGCAAAAAATCGTCATGGTAACTGCAAATGTTTAATGATCGCCACCTTGGCGGAGTCGAGGCGTTAAAGTAGGAATCAACCCAAGAAAGACAAAACCGGTACACTCATGGATTATGATGCACATTCGAAACAATATATAAAACGATGAAGTATATTTGTAATATACTTGGCGAAGATTGTAAAATAGTTTTAGTAGGCGATTTTAAGATAGATTTCGATTCCAAAGATGGGTTTTACGAAACAAGCAAGAAAAATACAGCACAGTCATGAATAATGATACACTTTTGAAACTTAATGGAATAAGTAAGAAAAATAGGGACAAGGTATAACTAATGATACGACTTTATAGCAGTATAGTGTGTATTTAAAACCTGAAAGTGTTTCAGATTTTCATCCTTTTTTCTTTCTGAACATGTACCCTGTAAGGAAAGTATTGTAATCATGAAAAAAATCGACTTCGAGATTTTGATGTATTAACACGTTTTGAGGTCTTCTGAATTCATTTATTCTATTTTTTCGAGATGTGTGTGTGTTTGTGTGTGTGTGTGTGTGTGTGTGTGTGTGTGTGTGTGTGTGTGTGTGTGTGTGTGTGTGTGAGTGAGTGAACACTGTGCATTATATTTTTCCCCATTAATTGATGGAATTTGTCAACAAGCATAAAAGGACAACAAGCATTTTGTCACTATGATAAGTGCAATTTTGAAAGTAGAAAATGAAATCAGTTATTCTATCGACTAGAGGTAGGGATATTTACATCATTTTCCGAGAAAAAAATAATATGAAACTGCGTGGGTTTTGTGAACAATACCATATGTCGCAGCATCAGATTAAGGGATAGTGCATAGCGAGCAAGTGCTGCTCTGGAAAATTTGGTACGTTTGTTTAAACGTTTGTTGAAGTGCCAAATAGATAAAATAGGATTAAATCAGAATGTTTTTAAAGGTTATTGTTTTACTTGTTTCGTATTCATGTATTTGTAATATTGGAATACGTTCTCCCAAAATGGTGCTATGTAATGAGAAAATATGTAGCGTTAGTGAAAATTTAAACATTATATTTGCTAAATTTGAGTGAACTAACCAGACAAGTTAAATGAACTGGGTTTAATCACAGGGATTTCTTTTTGAGAGTCAAAACACGACTCCCAAATGTCAAAGTGCGTGAGACTGATAAACTTTACCACACAATTTACGTCATATTCGCACTTTGTGCGATTCTAAATAGCTCTTCAAAATTGAATAGTCTGATATTTTTATGTCGATATACAATATATTTTATTTTACCGAACTACGGAGTATTGGAATTTTCAAATTGAACGTTTCATTAAGACAAAATATTATAAATAGTTTTATTTTATATAATAAGAAGTATGAGTGGATATGCTGAAATAGCATGGATTGAAGCATAGTATACTGTGTTAATAAATAATTCAAGCATGTTAATTTAAAAGTGTTTGTTATTTTTATTATTTCTCAACGGCGCATTGTAAATAACAAATGTTATGTAATGCAACTGGCTGCGGTACTTTAATATATACTGCGCTGGATTCAACAGTAGAGACTACTAGAACATTTTATTTGCTTTCCGAGTCCTAAGAACTTTTACTTCTGTTTTCATTTAATAATTTATATGACAAAAATGAATACTGTTACTTCGATAACTAAATGGTTATGATAACACGGGAAATAAAATAACCTGCAGCTTGACGTCGCTTCTTCGTCATTCGTTTCAAAGTGAATTAGTAAGTTAAGTACTAATAAGCTTTGACAAAAAATAATGCATGCGATTTAGATAGTTTCGTAAGTATGAAACATGAATCCAGATGCAAAGATGTAAGTTATTACGAGACTAAACTTTTTTTGACGGAAAAAGATATATATAATGTATATATATATATATTTTTCATTTGTTGTAGTTGTTTTACAAATCTCTACTCGAGTGCAAAGAAATGATACTTCAGTTATTGCCATGAAAATGACTAAACAGCAGTCGTTTTTCACTTTCATTAAATTTCAGTTGAAACTGCTGTGTATTGAACAGATTGTAATACAATACACATTTAACTTATAAAACATTCATTTTTTATATTGACATCGCTGCACAAAAGTAGGAAACAGAAAAAAAAAAGTATTGTTTGGTCGGAATATATACCAAGCTTGGATATTGTCTAGTCGTCCCCAAAAATCTAAAAATTGCCTATATACTCTAAAGTACGAAACTGAATAATTTAAAACTTCAATAAATACATTCCATCTTAAAAAAATTGGCTGGGAACAACTAATCATAAATAAAGTGACTTTCCGACAAAAATATAGTTTGTAAATGTAAAGAGTTTTAGATAATTCCAATATAAATTATCTAAACATTCAGTAGAGATACATGCAAACATTTATAAACTGGAGAAAAATATGAAATATGAGTTTTAACATAGTATAATATCAGCATTTATGGGCGAATATATCTAAGTATATGTATGTATACAAACAATTCCCTGAACACTTCTTACGTTTCGCAGAAATATCTTGAAATGCAGATAAAAACGAAGCCTGACGCTTCCTTATTTGTTCTTACTTTAATGGGGAACATATGAATCCTCTGAAGAACATATAAATGCATGCTATTTTCGATAAAGTTTACCAATTTTAAGCAAATAAATGTTGTTTTAAAATTTTAAAATCTATCCAATTTCCACTTCCATTATTTTTTCTTTAACAGCATTCATATTCTGTTGTTACCTATACAGAAGACATGTAGCACGAAAGCAATACATCGTTTTACATCCGTTACTTTCACATAAAATGTATTATAGGATTTTAAGTTTTTTTCATAAAGTTACAATGCATTTATGAAATAGCTAACACTTAGATTTATATATTTTTAGAAAGTTTTTATTGCTTTTCTAATTCCATAGCTAAATTTGTATTGCCAAACATTTTCAACTTTGTGCAAATAAAACAACGAAAGTGAAATCATGTATCTGAATTATTTACATCAGTTTTAGCTTAAATCAGAGATACTAAATGATATACAAAAATATTTAGTTTTTAAATCATTAAAGTTAATACAGCTCGATTTATATTTATATCGCAAATACTCATAGTTGCTAAATATCAAATAAGGTATCAAATAAGGTATAAATAGCATTTTATTTTTATTTCTTTTCATTTGTTTTTTTGATAATGTCACCCGACGAGGTTCTTAAAAGGACAATTACTTTTGTTGTTGCCACATAGTTTGACATTTTATATTGAAAATCTTTTGTTAAAAATCTGTGAAGCTTGGGCAATTTGCAGCAATACTCCTGGTGATGAAAATTTAGTATTTTTGTTTGTTTAGGACCCGGTTTTATAGTTATCAAGATCGTTTTTGTTTTAAATATTAAAGTAAGTTAAACATGCGTATTAATAAGATTGATTCAATATTACTAACATATTCTAACACGAATAAAGTATTAACATGTATTTGGTTTGCATTAATGACAGATCTTTTGTCCTTAACAATTATTGATGCGATACCATTAACGTATGAAAATTGTAAAAAAAAAAAAAATGTAAAATTATTTTACGTTATGTACGACTTACTCGTATAACTTCATACTTCAAGTTTAATTCTTAAAAAGAGCGGTCACATTATTGAACAATTTATATATATATATACAGGGTGTGCAGTGTTAACGCTGTCCAGTGGCTATTTCTTAAACCGTTAGCCAGAAACACATAGTTCCAATTGCAAAAATACTTTAAATTGTATAATCTATTAAATGAGAAAAAATCGAAGTCAATAAATCAAATCCTATAAAAAGTACGAAATTTAAATTTGTATACGGTCCCCCGGTCCTATCGATTATATTTAGAAACTTTTTCTTTATGCAATTTCATGCACAATAAAAAAAAGTTTGTTCTTCTACAACCAAAATTCACCGAGCTACAGCTGGCTAAAGTTAGAACACTTTTCGAGCTGATAAATAGGGGTTGTATACAAAATGAATTTGAGAAAAATTAATGTACATCGTTTGAGCTTTGTAATATTTATTAGCAATTTCATTAATTATTTTATGATTATAGATTGCCATAAAGAAGATTAATGTTTAACTATGTGTATGCAATAAAGTAACATAAAAATATAGCTTATGCTGGAAATAGAATTATTTAAACAGCTTTTTAAATGAACTGGCGTTAAATAACTTCCTTCCACTGCAATCTGAATATGCACCCGTAAAGAAAACTCTTCTTGTACTTGGCGTAGTTGGCGCTTATGTTACACATGTGCATGCTACACTTATACGATTTAGTACGTCTGACCTCAGGTAGATTTTAATAGAGCTTGACTATAACCCTGTGCTTGCAGGGCCCGCTTATGACCAACAGGGGCCCCTGCCATTGATGGATTTGGAGGCCCCAGATCTATGAAATTTGTTTTATTTTTAATAAAATTTTGATATAAAAAAGAATATTTCAAAACAACATTTGAAATTGAAGGGGCACATTTGCCTATGCGATAATAAGGCCCGACTGCTTGAAAATCAGTACTCTAAAATTAGTTTTGCTTCTTTTTCCGCATTATCCAGAAAATGAAATTAAAACCAATAATTTAAAATTTCAGTATTTATATGGTCCCTTAACGGTTTACCATAACGGGACATTTTTTAAACGTGGAAAAGTGACTTAAGTCTCAATATTTGCTGCTTCATAAATCGATGAATTTTGGTCGTAGAAGCACGATTTTTTTTTTTTTTTTACTGTGCATGACATTGTATAAAGAATTTTTTTCTAAATATAACTGATAGGACAGCGGGACAATATAAAAATTAAAATTTTGTAATTTTAATAGAAATTGATTTTTGACTTTGATTGCTTCAGATGTAATAGATTTTACAATTTAAAGCATTTTTACAATTGGAACTATGTGTCTCTGACTAGCGGTTTATGAAATAGCCATTGGGCAGCGTTAGCACTGGACACCCTGTATATATATATATATATATATATATATATACATACATTAATTATCTGCCATTTTTTAGCAACCATTTTATTGCATGTTTGGATTTTCAAAAACAGATTTCTAGTAATAAGTTTTTTTTCTTTCAGATTTACACAAAGGAAAGCTTAAAATGGATTTTCTTTTAAAAGAAGGCAATTTTTTAGCTGCAAATTAAGCAGTGAAAATAAGTAACTATTCGTACTGTGCTATAATTCATAATTAGATATTTTAATAAAGAGAGTTGGCCACAGTATTGGACTCATTGGACAGAAAAACTGAAATGTGAAAGTTTGTGCTGTCGTTTGACTTACAATGAAAAGAAGAGTAAAAGACATTTTGATAAATATAATGGCACTGAAGAAGTCATTTATCTTCATTAAATTAAAGAAAAAATCAAATGTAATCAAGTAAATTTAATTAAAATACTGTTAATAATTTTAGTTGATTCTGGTCCAGTAATTTGAATAACGCTGTCATTTACATTCGTTTACTTCATAATAAGTAAAAAGTAAGAAATACCATTTAAACTGTCATAAATAGTTTTTTTAATTATTTTATTTTAATATTTAAGCAGTTATATATATATATACTCTTTTCAGGCTACTTTTATATTTTCGATTTATATATATGAATATAAAAATTATTTATTTCAAACATTTACTTACCATTATACTTTCTGCTCAGTACTCCTAAGACTTGAGATAAATAAATAATTGTTTCTATCCACATGGTTTTGTAATATTACTTATTTAAATGTACAACAAAAAGTTCTCATGAACAGGTGGTTGTTCGATTAACCTACTTTTGAAAAAATATATTCATCAAGTATGCAGTTTAAGCAGACATATTTCAATGCATGCAAGTACGATTTGCAATTATGTTTATAATGGAAAAGTAGGTAGAAGGATTAGAGTGAAAAATGTATAATTCTTCATCAGCAAATCAACAATTTGTCCATAAACAAGCATAGGTAGAATTGTAGCATGAGTCTTTTTGAAAACTATTTATAATAACCGTTCCTTTATAGAGGAATAATTGAAAAAAGTCTACTTTATAAAACCGTCATCATTCATCTAACACAAATTAAACTAACTTGTCAAAAGTTTCGTTAGAATTGTACTGAACCACATGTAACTCTATAAAACTAAACAGCTCCGGAATCGGTATCTAGACTTTACATACTAAAGTAACGAATCAATAACTTTCTAGAAACATTCAACAAGTTTATCTACACAGTCACCTCTGATAGCTTCTAAGACTTTGTTCTATTTGTGACACGGAAACTTTATTATTTTGGCGGGAAAAAAATTGGCACTCTGCCCCCTAAAAGGATCTGGAGGCAACTGAGTCCGGTAAACACATGACTCCGGGATCAGAAGATGCAACGCCTGCGCAGTTGCTTTCCCCGCAGAGGTGAGGAAAGTCCAACTTCAAGCGGGTGAACAACTTTTGTTTGAGTTTAGAAAAGAGAGGGGTGAGGAGAACTGCAAAATATGGATTGATGCAAAGGAAACTTTATAAATTCAATTTCGAACGATTTTCAGTTTTAAAAACTGCTGGAAGGTAGTGCTTTATATACACCGATTTTGTAATATCTTTTACGTAAGGAAAGTTTTTTTTTTTTTGCTTATTTTTTTATAAAAGAGAAAAAAACTCTGTAAGTAGTTAGCCTTAAAAGATATATTTCCCTACAGAAGTACAGGAAATTCCTAAGAAATTAAGTATGCGTCTTTACTAAATGAAGGCCAAAATACGTTTGAGGTGATTGAATGCACATATGTGATTAGAAATTAAATATCAGCAAAACACTTTTATTTAAAATTTAATTAAAATACTTAAAACAGAAATATGTAGACTAAAAAATGTCTCCGTCAGCAACTTTTAAATAATTACTCCATTCTTTCTTTTGCAAGTAAAAAAAGTACTTTTGCCTTTTTAGAATCTTGATATCAATATACCTCCTTTTTGTGACATATTATTTTTTATTAATGTATTTTATCGTGATATCGACATATTATGTCCCCTGCGCGTTACCGTTTTTGGTGATTCCCAATATTTAACTCTTATATGATTTGTGTAAAAAATACAGTAAAACTGTAAAATCATAGTAACACCTACCATAGAACCGTTCTATTGGATTTATTAATTTATTTTTTATAAAATTTCTTTTTTCTTTTAGTAGAGACAAAAACTTGTTAGTTATACTGGGGACAATTTAACACAGGGGACAGTAAAGTAACAAACAGTACAAATGTTCATAATGAATGTAACAGCATCAGAAATCAAGTGTTAAATTTATTTCTCGCATATATAACAGGTACACCTCAAGTCGCAAACAACCAGTCAATAAACGACAAAATAACGTCTTTTCGCTCTGCCCTTTTGACAAACTTTCCTCAAATAAACGTTTCTCCGGAGCGCAATATAAACGTTAAAATGCAACTTTCCCCGTAAAAAGTACGTTGATTAGTGCCCTTAATACTACATTTTCTAAAAATAAATTTCACGTTTTTCTACTCTATTTTTTAACGTATTTTTCACGTGTTTTTTTTCTTTTTCAAGAATCTGTATTTTAATTAAGGCTCTAATTAAACTGTATGTTATATTTTATAGCTTGTTGGTATCCAAATATTAATATCGAGTAACTATTTTCTCGATAAATTAGAAAAAAGTTAATTGATCGATTAAGGAACATAATAACATTAAACATATGTATGAATATATATTCACATTAATCAATTATTTAATAAGCTAAAAAAATAAAAAATAACGATTAACAGGTGCTTTTATTTATTGATAATGAGTTAAAAATATTTTTCATTCACTGACCATAAGAATTGCACTCCCTGTAACAGAACAACCAACCTCCATACTGATGCTCCTAACCACTAGAGCACATAAAATAAATAAAAACTTTGTGAAAAAAACACACCTAAGATTACTTCAAGCGAAACGATCGTTTCGACCGAAAATTTCTCCGTCTTCGTCAGACAAACCCTTCCGTCATACAGAACAGAGGGAACTGAAAAAGATAAAAAAATAACGAAAACGATCGTTCCGCCTTGTTTTATTTATTTTATCTTTTAACACCAGTTTTTTTGAGTGTTTATTTTCACTAGAGCATATATTACCTGCCTGTGAGCTCTTAAAGATTGAAGTGAAGGTAAAGAATTTTGGGAATGGGGCTTAGAAATTTTCAAGATCCTAATCATGTAATCCTAACCGTTTCGTGAAACACTTTTTTAAATCTATGAAAGTAAACTTGAAATATTTATCATTAGGAATATAGGTCATTTATTGGAAGATTATTAATTAAACTGATGAGAATTATTTAATTAATTAGACATTTTATGATACAGCAAAAAATATGACATATAAACTAATGTTTTCATCCGGTGTGCTGACAGCAAAAATTTACTCAGTCGAGAAAGGAATTCAACAGAATCAAAATTTGCAGTTGACGTCCCCCATAAGCATCGTTGAGATCTGAGTGGCAAAACATTGGACCATGGAGTTCTAATCTAAGTCCATACATTGGACCCTGGAGTTCTAGTCTAAGTCCATGCATTGGACCTTCAAGCAACAGTTGAACAACTGCTGCCACTCAAACACGAGTATAGATCTGCGTGATATTTTTTACACTTGTTGCACACACTTTACACTTTTTACACACTGCACTGTTTACACTTCTGCCTATTCCTAATAAATTTGCAAACTTCTTTTCAGTATGTTCTTCGGAAAGTCAATTACCTTTTAATAAAAAAAATAAAAGGAATTTCGCAAGTACGCCTACAAAAGCTTTCTAAATCTTTTACTTAAATAATGCTTGCATATCGAACCTTTACATTTGTGTGAATGTATATTGCTAAGCCGGTCGGCACACGGCTATGAGCCCTGAGTAGAGTTCGCTCTTACCGTAATACACCATTAATCTGTCCCTTCCGATAAAACACCCCCATCACTTTCTAAGCAAATGAGGGAGTGTTATTCCTGCTTGGGGCTCAAGTATATTGAAAAGTTAAAAAAAAGAAAAGGAAAAAGAAAATAAATACATTCTGATAGAAGAAAAATAAAATGCATATTTGGACTGATATGATATACGTGTATTTATATATGTGTCAGTACAGCAAAATTTGATAATTAATTTATCGATATTAAATTACGAACAAGTATATTTATTACTGTGCTTTTGACAAAGCAGGAGATCGGTGTTAAAAATATCAATAAATGTAATACTTATCTTGATAATTTGTACGGTTTATAAATAAGGTCGTATTGAAGCTTAGCATCAATGTAGAACGGCGGGAAAAAAAGTCCACTTTTACTTTATTCGGGCGTCGTCCATCTTACAGCAAAGTTACATATACCAATCGCTTACGATTCACGTACACTTTAATTTGCTATGGTTGAAAATTGCATAAGGGAACATCTCCATATTAAAATTTTCACCAACATTTTTATTCCCAATACGAACCCCTAGATTTCACTTTATATTTCAGAAATGTAACTCATTTTAATCCCGGATACCAATTTTCAATAAATTTGATCTGAAAATGAGTGAGTTATGAGCTTCCAAAATCCCGCTTCCTCTATGTTAAAATATGTTTTCACACTTAAACTCATATCTCATAAAATACTGACATTACGAAACTGATTTTTATTCGTACTATTAAAACTAAATAAGCCAAACATAATTTACTATTATTATAATTTTTACTAAAATATTAATATGAATCATGTATTATTAAATTAATATTAAAAAGTTATAAATCGCGACCTGGACAAATTTCGATGGAAATAGACGCAGAAAGTAACATTACATGGCTGTGAAAAATTTCAATTTTTTACTTTCAATAGTTTAATCTATATTAAATGTGTTTTTTTCATGAGTTAAAGGACAAAATATAAATTTATTAAGTGGCAATTTTTTGAAAATTGCGTAGAATAAACGTAAATTGAATTTCTTCAGAATTAAAATAGTTAAAGTTAGTCGTATAAAAAAATAGCAAATTTTGAAGCAAACAACTTGGAGGTTTGTACAGTTTGATGGGGATTCTATAAAGCATCTATTGCTACGTCCGCTTCTATTTCACCCCAAATAAAATATTTTCCATGTATAGAATTAGATGCAGCTGTTGTATGTCAACGTCGTATTTCTGAAAAACTAACATCCCCAGCATTCCAGGCATGAATTTAACATTTTTCAATAACTGAAAAGTAAGATTTTTGGACTTTCCCATACTTTATAAAACATTTATTTTCATATAGTAGTAACATTCAAACAACAAACATTCGAAATCACATTTTTTTGTCTAAATTTTCTTCTGACTATAAATTCCACCAAAAGTCGTATAAAAATATTGTTCCCTGTAGTATAGACGATAATATCAAATGAAGAAAGTGAAATAACAAACACTTTGATAATATTGTATGAAAAGTATTGTACTTATTGTATGAAAAGTATTGTAAAGACTTTTGTATCAGCAAAAGAGTAATTGCGTGCGACAGTAGCTCAGTAACATTCATACTTGTACTCAGAAGAGCAGAGAACAGATTCTCTCCCTTGGCAACAATTCAGTTGTCTAAGAGAACCTTCAAATACCCACTAAGAATTTCAAAATTCGAAAGATTTTCAAAACTGTAAGTATTCGTTTTGCATTTTTTCTTTAAATCATGTAAATGGACCAAAGGAAGTTTTGGAGTCACGGTTCATTTGGACCTCTGAATAAATATTCTAGTTTCTAATTCTGATAGTCTGAGCACAAAAAGCTTAACGACTAGGAACTGTATTTTCTCTATAAATATATATATATATATTAACTATCGCGAGCGAAATTTAGAAAAAGCAAAATGTTCGAAACCTACAAATAGCGTTTTTCAATTTGCAGAAAGTCCCTTAAAATCGCGCAAAAAAGAATTTGCAATATATCAGGAATTTATCGTAGAAAATTGATGAAAATTTATAATTAGGGTAATTTGAAGGTTTTCTTTCGTTAAATAAAGTCAAAATAGAGTGTTGCCATTGAGAAAAAAGAAGTTGATGCAGAATAAAATATGAAGACGGCCCCTTATGCAAATAAAATTAATAGTAAATTAAAGTATGCGCTATTTGCAAACGAAAGCCATATATAACTTTGCTGTACGACGAAAGACGGCCAAATAAAGAGCAAGTGGGCTGTTTTTTTTTTTTCCTCCCGAAGCTGTGCATTCAACACATAGTTTTTTTAGGGGCTGGGGGCGCAATGTAAATTATTATTGAAACATGGACCACAAATATTGGAAGTTTTTGAAACACTGATGCATGGTATATGGACTGTTTTCTAAATTTACAATGGAATACACGCTTTGAAACGATGATCTATCGGCTTCCCATATATTACGCACTATTTTCATTTATTCCAGTGTAAAATTCCTCTCCAGTTTTTTAGGACTGCGTGGGTGGACATTAGCGAGATACTTAACTTCTTTTTTTCTTTGAATCCCCGCGCGTTGGAATTATAGACTGGCCAAAGCTTTATAGAAATCCACAGGGCGCTTGGGCAACCCCAATCCTCGTGCCTATGTGACTGTCCTATGTAAAATAAATACTCCTGATTTAGAACACATTTTTATTTGAAAAGCATTTCACACAGACTGGTACGGCCACAAATCTCACAAAAAATCTGCTCTCTCGGCTGTGTTTACACTTTTATTAACTAAGGTCATATGATTTGTAAGCTCATGAAGTCTTGATTGACCTCTTAGAAGCTTCATCTTTAATATAAGAATATGAACGTTGGTTTTGTAAATGTTAAACAAAAACAAAGTTAAAAGCAACAATTATAAATGTTCCTAAAATTTATAGTTTAAAAATGTAAGAAGTGCTTCTAATTGCAATTACAAAACCACTGGCTTCGAATTTCGCACTCTGAAAAAGCAACATGAAAAATTAACTTTTAGCAAAAGCATAGTTAAAATAAATTTGAATAGGACAATTTTAATAATTTCCTTTTTATTCTTCTTCTATTTTATGTATAATATTTCAACTGACATTTTTATATATTTTTATAATAATTAAAAGGAAAATATTTACTATTAAAAGAAATATGCAAATGGTAATATTATGAAACTGTATAAACTGGGCTATTCTCTTTTGCAAATTTAGGTTTTAGCAGGAATAAAAAGAGTGGCTGTCAAGTTTTTCAACACTTTTTCACTTTTTTTAAAATTACCATTAGGTTTGAGTTTGAGAGTTTATCGGTGTACATGTCTAATATATGTCGGGGTCTTTATTGCTAAATCCTTACATGTTCACATTTTTCTTTCAAATTAACCAATTTTTACAGTGCGGCATTTTGACAAACATCCAAATCCAGGTGTTATTGGGAATTTAACCCAACATAGCAATCAAAAACTATTAGTGGAGAGAGGGTAGCGAATCAGCATGCCGGGCTTTAGGTAATCCACCGGTGACTAGTAATGTTTACCTCCCATCTTTTTACTATGTGTCTTCCGAAAATGCACCACTTTCCACCGATTATTATAACTTCTGTATTTTTTTTATTAATGTATGCATTGCACGACCTAGTTGTGTTTAATAAAATTTATAATTCTGAAAAAAGAATTACAGTTTTTAAAAATGCTTCGATATTTGATGAATCATTTAAATGCATTTCTTTTTATGCCTTAAATGTACGGAAAAGTTTTAAAACATATGCGCATGATTTCTTTGATTTTGCGTTTTTGCGATTGAGAACAGACTATTCCAATCTATATCAGCATTTATTCTTTGTAAAATTCCAGAATACACGTTCCTAAGCAAAGTTTTAAAAGCATTCGGAAGTTCAGACCTTCGGAAGAAAAGGAAAATAGCTGACTTCTTGTCTACATCTCAAAAACAAAGCTGTTGAAGAAAGTTTTCCTAAACGTGTGATTGGATAAACGTGACACATAATTTCAATTTCACTTACTATTAGACAGCGCAGTATTTTGTACGTAAACGATATGTTCAAGTTAATTTGTTTGTTTGGATTTAATTTAGAGTCGCATATTCTCATTCGTACAGCTTACATATAGTACATAATCTTTTTTTATTTACCTTTTTTTTTTTTACTTTTCATAATATAACTCAAATATGTCATTTATTCATTTCACTAAGCGTAACATCCCAATTAATGATTTCTACAATACATTATTAATATTTTTAGACTATTGTGCTATACAGCGGGAACTAGTGATGGACGCGAGACGAGACAGAGATTTACAGCTTTTTTGCGAGACGAGACAAAGTTTTTAGGCTGTTTTGCGAGACGTGAGACTCCAATTTTTTTGTCTCGCGTCCATTCCTAGCGGGAACTGAATTTAAATAAAGAATATTTTGTTTCCATTGCTTATTTTTGTTTTAATAATAATTATTTAATGTTTAATTCAGTCATTTACTGGCAAACAAAGGGGATTGGTATGGAGACAAGTTACTCCAGTACTGCTGTCAATCATTATCTATTTTTTATGTATAACTTTATGTGCCATAATTCTTTAAATTTTACTATTTTTCGTTATGTAGATAACATACTCATAGTAAATGGGATCAAGTTAAACATTTAGTATACCCAGATTGCTTCAACCTTATGCCTGCCGACTTGAATTCTGAAACTGCCAATTTCTAGACTTGAAATCGATACTATTTGATGACATTTTAAACATTAATATTTATGATAAAAGAAGAGATTTCAAGTTTGAGGTTGTTTCATTCCCTCTGTGGTCTTCTAATATACAAGTTTTTGTTAATATCCTGATTGGTCAGTAAATCAAACATTTTCGCTTGTGGTGTAATAGTTATTTTCTAAAATACAAACTTTCTATAATGGTTGCCAAATTATCTTATATAAATAATTTCCCTGTAAACTTCATCAATTTTTATTTTAAAAGTCTCAATATCAGTTTAAATCCTTGTATTTAGCCTCTCATTTACATTTCCTTGGGGATTTTTTTTTTCGAATAGTTTCTTCTTGCTATATGACAGACCTATATCACAGCCCAGATGGAGCTCTTACGTCATAGTACAGAGTTTAAGGGAATTAGATGTTGTTGATGTTATGAACAGGCTCTCTAAACTCTGGTTTCTCTAAATCCTGGATGTGGTGGAGTGAAAGGAGCAGTCGTGGCAATGTGTTTTTAAAAAAAGATAATTTTGATGCTGTTCCCATGGGAAGGCCACACAGGTGGACAATAAATTACAAGAGGCGCCAGGAAGTCGACGTTTTGGACACTATAAGCACAATGAACTGTCAACGTTAAAATATTTATGGCAGTCCCGAAAATGGTATGCAAATTTGGAGGGGTATATTGCCCCAGTGCCCCACCTTTCCAGCTAAACTTCGGCGGAGGGCGTTAATAATTTTCCGATTCTAGCAAATCAAAAACCCCAGCCAATGAAGTAAGAAGGGGTGAAAAGAAACAGCCCGTGAGAAGAAAAAAAAGCAGAGTGCCGAAAAAAGGAGAGGAGTGTGTCGAAGCAGTGTGGCGAAGGAGTGTTTCTAGGTGATGACTTAAAAGAAAAGGTCCCAACAGTGCACGCAATGGAGAAAGAAAAGTTTGAGAATTCAGATTTAGTGACTGAGTGCTAGCTTGAAAGCCGATCGTGCTCTGCGAAAAGATGGCTACCTCATCATAATGGTGAATATGCAAAATGTTTATTTTCTCCGTGTGATCGTGCCTATCGTGTATATATATTATCCTCCAAAACCACATCTCCCCAGATACTTTGTTATACTAAACTTATTTGAATATTGATTTTGGTTAATGTTATTGGAATGTCTAAGAATAAATAGATGTTATTTGCGGCTCATATAGCTTTTAGATTCCAGTGTTCAGATGTATTCCATTATTTACCCTTGTTTCTGCGCTACTCTAGGAGTACTTGCCAGGTAGGTTATTCGCGGCACAATCCACCTTGCGATCATCTTTGGCCTAAGCATTCATTATATTTTAATTATTTCAAAATTCCACCTAGGGGCACCGCGACCCTGGATATTGGGAGTGAGTTTAGTTTGAAACTTTTGCAGTATGTTTCATCTGCGTAAGTTGATGTTTGTTTTTATTCTTCTTTTGTTAATTTAATTGTATTTATGTATGTTCTTGTGCATCTCCATTGGTCAGGAGAGTCGTATTACTGGGGTTTGCCATAAGGCAAACAAAAATTACTTAAATTACAACAGCATTGCCGCTTTTGTTGGTTTGTTCTGTTTTGTAAAATAAATTAAACATTAGGCAAAACCTCAGAGAAAGTGTGAGAAACTCATGGGGTGTAGTGTGCAATTCTCAATCTGATTGAGAAGTTGAATATTTTTATGATACTTTGATGATACTTTTATGGTATATTGATGTGTATATATACCATAAAAGCTGACAATGACTGGCTCGGTTATATGCTCGTAATCATATGCTGACAGTCATATGCTAGCTCGGTCATATGCTAGCTCGGAGTCATATGCTGACAATGACTGGCTCGGTTTGGGGGGCTGTTACACTATTTACTATTAAACTATATATATAGAGAGAGATAGATCGAGAGAGAGAGAGAGAGTAACAGTGTAAAATGCAATAGGAATTTTGAAAGCATGAAAGCAAATAATTTTCCGCCGAAAATCTAAATGTGATAGTTTGGTATTTATGTAACATATAAACTTATAAGAAGAGGTATAAAGAAGCAGAATAAGAATTTTGAGATATCCAGTAATAATAGGCAATAATAAATAAATTCTGCATGCAAACAATACTGAATTTATTGTAGTGTAAGTTCTAGTGGATAAGGGCAGCGGACAACTGGTTCACTGGATAGCATTCGATTTTACTGATGCCATTTTTTCAACGGCAACACTTGCTGTGTAAGCAATGGCCACTACGAAGGCCGAAAGTGTCGGCATCTCTTTTAGGGGCCGCAAGTGTCGGATCTCTTAGTTTAGCTGACTTTTCGCCCAATAGTAGGAGTATTCCAACATCGCCCTGTGCGAGTCTCCTAATTTTGAATTAGGTCTCCCAATTTTGAGACCAGATGAGAAATTACGAGTCACCGACACCCCATAGACTTATAGTTTCAATATGAAGGACACTGAAGCCACGACAGATTTCATGAGTAACAGCTGCTTTTAGCGTACATGGTCCCACACCAGCAAATTCTAGAAATATTGTTACACCACCTAAGCGCGTACCAAGATCGGGTTTGTTGGAATTTCGGTGTTCAGGTGGGGACAAACAAGTCAAATGTGAGTTCATAGATAATAAAATAAAAGTGATTTTTTTAAAAATTGAAATGTAAATTTTCGGTCGCAATTTTGTAAAAGAGAAAAATGACAAACAAAACGATATCTAGAAAATTCCGACCTGTTTCTTATCAAGTTATTTTACAGATATGTTATGTGTGTAAAATGTGTATGTTTAAGATTTGAAAATTAAGTCGAGTGAGAAAAAATAATCGTGCTTTCGGCATTTCTTATAAATTACTTAAAAACAGTTTTCTCTTTTCATGGGCAAGGGTTTATATACAATAAATGTGTGCATGTGTTTGCTTCAAGCACATGTAATTTATCTGTAAGATTACCTAAAAGGAAAATATTTTCTTGTATAAGCTAATTTAATTTCTTCAATATTTTCTAGCACCACACTCCCTTCCTTACGTTAATATCGCTGTAAAACCCTGGACTCAGCAGCCTGAAATCGATTTTTTCTAAGCATTACTTATTTCTTAAGCCCAACAGCTGGGAGATATTGGCGGGGTGTTGGACCGTTAAAGCCGTAAACACACATAATTTTAAGTTACTCTTTTTTTCTGTTCTTGCTACGTTCCGTCAAGGGACAAATTGATTCTAGGGCTTTTTTCTGTATGGTATCTTGGATTAAATCTAACATATTCACAAAGGTATTTAAAACTGGTGATTTAAACGAGAATGCAGAGCGTTAAATAAAGGCATTGGGGGGAAAAACTTTTTTTTTAATTAAAGTTTTTCTTTTTCATTATAATTAGGTTTTTCATAGTAATAAAACTGTTGAAATTTTAAATTAGTTTGTTAATAAAAGGATACAAAATGTTACTACGTCTGTAAAAATGTAGGTAGAGCAGGACGCTAAATGTTACAAAAGTGCTAAATTCATGGAATAACTTAATTTTAGAGTACTCATAAAGTATAATAACTAAATTTAACAGAGATTGATATTTTAATTTTGTTGTGGTTTAAAAAAATTAAGAATATGAAACTCTCACATTTTTTTTAAAATTTAAAATTAAATATTTATAGTCATCATGCGTACATGCACATAGAGATTAAACGATCAGAAGTGTAAATAATTTGCAGGTAATATATTATAAATATATATTTTAAGGTAGCGTAAAATTGGTTAATTCGGTGCATTTTGGGAGAAAAAATATCCTGATAATGTGATAATTTTGAAAGGGGGAAAATGTCTAGTAGATAGAAAGAAGGGAAATCAATGACCCTGAAACGTGAATCCTCATTGTGGGACAGCTCGGCTGCAAATAAATATCAATCATTTATAGTTTTTAATCCTAAAATAAATTATTCATTTGCAAAAATTTACTGTATTAAAACTAAGAATGTCTCCTTTCACTGCAATTGAAATCATTCATAAATATTTGATGTTCTCAATATTACGTAATTCTATACTATGCAGACCTAACGCTAGTTTACTCTGGCCAAATCATAATGCTTAAAGGAAAAAAAAAGAAATTGCAGAAAATTACGTAAAAGTAATCTAGCTGCAGAAAAATGGAAAAAAAAACGAGAATTTTTGGCTGGTCTCGATGAGGTATGTGTCTATCATTTAAATAGTTATTACGATAGAAGCGCCAATTTTGGAATCTTCAATTTATTTTAGTTCACAAAATTAAAGAATTTTTTTTTTCATTTTTGGAACGTTTTCCTCAAATTTATTTCACAGTCAAGGGTTAAGTTGAAATTCATACATTATCAGCAAAATATTTTAGAACAAAATTTTGAAGGAAACATTTTTTTACTTGTATACGGAAAAAAAATATTTTCAAAGCTGATTTTCCACAAGAACAAATCCTCTACTTACTTGTGAGATAAACAAACCATTTATGTTTCAAAAAATAATCATGAGCACGAATACTGTGCAATTAAAATTAGTAAAATATCTGAGATATCAAATGAATCTTATTTAACGGACCCTCATGTTTTAGCTTTATTAAATCTAAGAACACAGAACGAACTTTAAAAAGACGACTTAAGAGGAGTAATGTAAAATATACATAACGGCACTGATATTATTTTTATGGAAAATTCGACCAAAAGCTCTTGCCAAATAGCATGACTATCAGAAAGAACATCACTGTAAAATGTGGCATTCATACTTGAAAAAACTGTTTATAGCATTTCCATAAATTCGCACTGTTTTCCCATTAGTTATATTGATTATATGTTAATGATAACCAAGAACATAGTTTATTTTCTGGATTACACATGTATGCCATATTTTAAAAATATTTCATTTACTGTAATATTTTGAAATAAAATTAACATTATCATGCGTTATATTACTTAGTTGCTTTTGCATAATGTTTTACTTAAATTTTGAACTATTGCTTTTATCTTAAAATAATTGAGCTAACATTCAACAAACTATCTGAAACATTGTCAAATTAACTTTGCTATTGATAAATAGCTACCCATAGTCATTTATTTCTTTCCTTTTTGGAATTTCAACTTTTTACAACATCATATGTTACACTTATATTTGTTGAGTATGTCTGGAAAAAAATTATACTCACTTTACTGATTACTTTTTAGGAGCGAGATATTATTTTGTTGCTAGATATTTTGGGGAGCGATAAAAAACAAAATTGTAAAATCAATATACGTATAAAATAGAACCATAGCTATTTTGGGGGAGGGGGATCTTTTGAAAGCGTATAAGAAAGTATAAAATTTCGTAATATTTGGGGTGTTTCTTTTTTTTTCCTTTCTGGGTTCCTTTATCATAAAAGTTTATTTATTTATTGTAGATTAAAAAAATAAAAATTAAACTACTTCCATAAAATAGTATTGTCTTTTTCGCATAACTAAGTAATTGTGCATTTTCCTTCATAAAAAAGCACTTTTCAAAGTTATTGCATTGCTTCTAAAATATTGATATTTTTCAATATTATTTTATTTTAAAACATCAGTTTTGGAGAAATACTTTTAATAAAATATTTAAAAAGTGTAGGGAAAAATGGTTAATTGTAATTTTAAACAACCAACGCGGGTTGGGAAAGTTCACAAGTTTTTTTTTTTTTTTTTTTTTTTTTTTTTTAATTAGCTCAAGTACCCGTTTTTCGCACGGAATGTTGATTGTTGATTGAAATTAAAAAAAAAATACCAAATATACTTTAGATATAAATTGGTCTGCTTGCCTGAACAAAACTTTAATCTCTTAAATTTGTTATATCGCCTATTTAAATCCATGTATCATAATCCAACAATCCTGATCTTAGTGCTTTTTCGTGCATGTGTGTGTCTCAAAGCTTCTTAGCATTTGACGTACCGATGCATTTGCATGCTCATGATGTAAAAATGGTGTCAAAGAGTTAATAAATTTCATTTTATGTTTTTATCATTGTCATTCAGTTACCATGAATTGCCCATTACTCATGAACTGTGCATGCTGAGCTCAACAAGCTGTGATAATTATCGTCAGGAATCAAGTACATGATGTGTAAGCATTGCGTCTAAAACACTCTCATTGAACTATGATATCTTGCCTTTACTTCCTTCGCATACGTTCACTAATCTTCAATTTTTGCACATGCGCATGTTTCCAGTTATCAAAGTAATAAAATGCCTGTTGATACTAGGCACTCAATACTAGAGTCAACATCTTTTTTTTTCATCATTATAGTTACCAAAGTAATAAGATGCCTGTTGACACTAGGCACTCAATACTAGACTCAACAACTAAAAGAAAATAAAGGTAATGTCCAGTGTTCTTGTACTGATTAATTTGTGTTAAACAGAAAACTTACCAATCAAAAAATTAAAGTGAAAAAATTAAAAAATAAACAAACAAAACATACTATTTCGCGCAATATATCCCTATCAATTTAATGTTATTGTTGTTTGTTGTTGTTTATTTTTTTCTCATAAAAAGTAATTCTCTAGTCTTAATCCATTATATATATATATATGTACTAACACACACACACACACATATATAGAATATATATATATAGCGTTACTGGTAACTCGGCGTATTCCAGGGCCGAAAATCAGTACTTTTTAGAAAATTGAATTTTAAGCCTCTTTCTTGGTTAACCCAAAACTTGACATTCAAGTATAAATTAAATTTTTAAAAAATCTACTAATTAAATGGGTTTCATTTTATTTCATTTTCATAGCTCGAACTCAAACTAAGATACCGTAATCACAAAAAAGTACAAAATAAATTTCATATTTAAATACACGAGCCATTGCATGTATTTTAAAAAAAAATAATAATTCATGTAATTCCTTTCAAATATGTTATTTATCTTTAATCTTATGTAATAAAATTTGAGAGTTAACAAATTTTGTATCTGGCTATGCAGGTTTGTAACCTCGAATCTTCTTATGTATATCTCAGGACAAGACGGATGGCCACAGTAATACCAAATTTTGCATATGGCTACACTAGAACATGTCCTAAAACACCACGAAGCGATTTTTCCGAAATTCGAATCAGAATTTTTTTATTTTATGTTTCCTTCGATTTTTGACATTTCCCCCGCATAACACGTAATAAAGCCGGTATTTTTACATTCGCAGTAAAACGATATTTTCATCATCGGACACAGGACAAAATTATCTTTTGAAAACAGTTTTTTCTGACCTCGTAACGTAATTTGCGGAATTTGTAAGAATTTTTTAAAAGTATCGCTCTTGACGAAATATTCTAAAATAATTTTAAAACTGCTGCATCTTGATATCTACCCGTCATAACTTTTTGATATTTTGGCAAATGACGGAACACTCACTCTGCCATTTTTAAAAGAAAATCGAAGATAAAATATAAATAAGATATTTTTTATGAATTTTTAAATAAAGAAGAATTTTGAATGCAACAGCTGATGCTTTAAGATTTCGTATGACACTAAGCTTGCGCTTTTAATCATCATGCCAAGATAAACTGAATAGCAGCCACTTGAAATAAATAAATAAATAAAACTATTTTCTAACAACACTCCGAGTTTTCGCATGTGAAATCTACGTGACGAATTACGAAGGTGAAGTACAATTAGAATATGTTTGGCGAAGAATGCTACACAATTTTGCTTGTCGATTTTAATATAGATTTCAATGTTGAAGAATTGTTTTATGGAACTAGAAAGTAAACATTGCACACTAATGGATTATGATGCACATTCCAAACAGTGTTTATTAATAGTGAACTATAGTTAGAATATGATTAGTGGAGATTGTAAAACTGTTTTAGTAGGCAATTTTAATATAGATTTCGATTCCAAAGAAGTGTTTTATGGTACAAGAAAGAAAAATGCGGTATTAGAAGACAAAACGTGACGTTGCTGCAGAAGCACTTGGAAAAAGAATATATTTGTTTGCAAAACACTGTTTTCGTTAGCTTTGATCTAAAATATCGCTGACGTATTTTTTGAGTTATCTTTTTCAGTTTCGCTATATAATATCTCAAGTAAATATCTGTAAGACAAAGCTCATGTCACGAGTCAAACGATTTCTCATATTTTGAAGTTTCGTCAAGATGGAATTAATTTCACTTACATGAATAAGAAAAACGTTTGATTCCTTCCGTACGAAGAACGGGTACGCAGCTAGTTTATTTCATTCAATACGATGACAGGAAGAGTATAAATTACAAATAAAATTTCTCCCATTATTCAACTATCCGATCACGTATTAATGTCCATCTAAAGTAATGCAATTCGTAAAAAAAAAGGGGCAGCAGAGGTAAAAATAGTAAAAGATACTCCACAGCTCATTTTTTAGGATCGCTGATCATCTGTTCAAGTTATCACCATTTTTAAATGTATTATCATAGCCGACACTAATATAATGCAATTATGAAAATGTGCAAAAATACTTCAAATCTTTTACTGTCGCAGTTTACCTACCTTTTTTTTATTTATTTATTTACATTTTCTTTTCAAAAAATGTTGTTTCGTTCAAAAATACTATTTCAGTAAGTGTAAAAATTACAAATGAATTTTGTCCCAATAATCAGCTGTCCAATAACGTATTAATGTCCATCTAAATACACGTAATATGTAAAGAAAGATGTGTTTAAATTAGCACAGGTAAAAGCGCCAAAGAAAATACCAACGCCAAACTAAAAAGCAGGGGGATATGTGCTGTGTTGTTGCGTTAGTTATGACTCTGCCTCGCGTAAAGGCCCTTTCAAATATACAGAGACATGTCGCGGGACGCTAGCAGTAGGGTGCCAATAGCGGAACCAATTCTTCAATAGTGTAACCATTTCCTTTAAAAAGGTGGTGATACTCCGGTTTTAACCAACAAAAGATAATTGGGGACCGTGAATAATATTGCGGTTTCGCACATCCCCCATCTATTGTTCGGTAGAGGACACCCCAAGTGTCGCAGCGTCCTAACCATGACGAATTTCCCCGTTCAAATACATTGTAACCGCGACATGTCTCTGTATATTTGAAAGGGCCTTAAACAGGTTTTTTTCTTATCTGGCCAATCAACAAAATACGTTTACGTAACGCACCGTGGAAAGTAACACGTTCGCACAATGCATACCACTTTGAAGTTCATGATATGATGTGGCTCAAGTAAGATTATAATTTCAAAGCAGCGATAACTTGATCGAAGTTGAATAATTGACGAAGATCCTTATAAACGATGAACGAAGCCCCATCCTTTCACGTTTTTTCCTTCGCTAAATAAAACTGACCTTTCTTTACGAATTAAATGTCTTTAGATGGACATTAATACGTTTTTGTGCATCTGTTTAAAGAAATAGATTTTATTAGTAATTTGTACGTTTACTACTATCGTGGTTCTTAAAATAAATTGCATCTTTTGAAAGGAAATATGTAAATTAAAAATTTAAAAAATACATGCAGTGATTCATGAATTGAAACTTTAATATAGTTTCGCACATTTTTTGATTACGTTAACTTAGTTATAGTATATATTTATTTATTTATTTTAACACACAATATCGCTTAATTTAACATGCAAGTTTTAATCAGTTTCACATTTTAACAAAGATGTTATCCTTTTTTATGGTGTGGTGGCGTTTTTTAAAATTCATCATCAGTGGTCCTTTTCAGTGAATTCCAGAAAAAAAATCAGGAGAGAACACATTGCTGATTTATATCATTTTCTTTAAAATTGGATTTGAAAATAAATCCATCTTCTATATAGTGCAAACTCAGTTCATATGGGGGAAGACACGTGCTGATCTGCTCTTCCCCCTCTGGATCTGCCAATGGTTCATTTTAACTTAAAGGGGTAGCATGTTATGAAATAAGGAGCATTCTTTCCTCTCCAAAACAAAACAACCAGCGTGAACTCAGATCACCCTTTGCTGCGTTCGTGGAACTTCGTGGAAGATTAATTAGATACGTTAAAAATACTATTTTGTGTGGAGTAGGTACTCTCTACATTAAGAATTTGCTGCATATAGGTTGACAAAAAAGAATAAATCAGGAAAATATTTTTTATGTAGTGTAAACCGTATGATTATTGCCCATTTAAGGATTTCAAACACGCTGACATCCAAAAAGACAGAAAATAGTATAGCTACAAACTATATATTACTATTTTATTATGACCTAACAAACTCCCTGTAGAGTGTCATCAGTTTTTAGTTAAAATTTTCATAAGGAAGAAAATAATGTAACAAAATGAAAATGATCCTAAAAGCACAATAATTGCTCATAGCTTACATTAATTACCAACATCACTGCACGGTAATTGCCGCCACCTTAAAAGGATAAATTAAAGTCTGAATAGACTTTATATTTTCATAAAATGCAGCGCATATGAAAGATTTTTGAACAAGCACTGCAAGTCAATCAATGTTTTTAGCACATAGTAATGAAAAACTCCACAAGACTTAAAGGGATTTATTAAAATGTTGCAGAAAACAGTATTTTTCCTAGGTGCTGTTAATTGCACATTTTCTATCCTTTCCTTAATTTTTTATATTTATTTCAAATCTTAACATCTTTAGTATCTGTTTGAGTTTGTTTAAATTTCTAAAATCTTTATCTGTTTCAGGAACACTTTCACCCGGCTTGACAATATCACCTTTATTCTTTGTGTGTGTGTGTTGGAAATTGTCAATTTAAAATGTATTATATGTCAATTACAGCACTATACATCGAATTTTAATCGAAGTACACTGTCTACCAATAAGTATTTGGAGACCTATGCAAATGGCGATATCTGCGGTCCTGAGGTACGTCACGGCCTCTGCCGGTATATATCGTGTAGGAAACAGCATCGGTATTTGTCGCATGCAAGATGCCGCGCAGTTCCGAGCTTTCTCATTTCGAGAAAGGTACAGTTATCGGGTATCACAAATGTTGCCGATCCTTAAGGGACATATCTAGCGATCTGGAATATCCAAAATCGACAGTGACCTATGTGATTAAGAAGTGAAAGGTGAGCGGTGATTGTCGGAATGTGCCCCGAGTCGGCAGACTAACGAAACTGGGAGATAAAGACCGACGAGTGCTATCCAGAGAAATTGGGAAGAACCGCACCCAACCGATGGCCCTCATCCGCGAGTTGTTTCAGCAGGCATCCGGGAGTATTGTTTCAATGAATACCATCCGTAAGGAAGCACATTTGCTTGGTTTTCATGGTCGTGCTGCTGCCCATAACCCTTTGATTTCAAAGTCCAACCGTGCTGCTCGGTTAATGTGGTGCAAAGCACATCGAAATTAGACCGTAGATCAGTGGAAACGGGTTCTTTGGAGCGACGAATCAAGGTCCACCCTCTACCGTTCGGATGGCAGGGTCTGCCGGGAGAACGTCTCCTGCCAGAATGCATTGTGCCAACAGTCAAGTTCGGCAGAGGTGGAATTATGGTCTGGGGGTGTTTCTCCTGTTATGGACTAGGCCCCTTGGTTCCCATTCATGGTAAGCTCAACGCCGATGCCTACTGCACTATTATGGATGACAATGTGCTTCCTACGTTGTGGCAGTTTTACGGGTTTCACCCCCGTTACTTTCAGGACGACAATTCCAATTGTCATGTTTAGAGATTAACCAAGGCTTGGCATGGTGCCAATGGAGTTCATCGAATGGACTGGCCTGCCCAGAGCCCAGACCTGAACCCTATCGAGAACCTCTGGGACGAGTTGGATCGCCGAATTAAGGGGTGCACTACCCGTCCAAAATCGGTGAAGGAACTTCTATGTCTACTCCAAGCCGAGCTGAAGACACTAACACTAGCTGTAATACAAAGACTTGTGGAAAATATGCCCCGGAGGGATCACGCTGTAATTTCCTCTCGTGGTGGCTCTACGAACTATTGATTTTGAATAAAGTTAGTTTTTCTTTTCTATCACATGTGTCCAAATACTTATTGGTAGACAGTGTAGAATGACGTAAAGTTATCATTTGGCAGTGTGTTTTGTAAAACACACAATCATTGTGGGAGGTAAAATATACTCTCGGTTACCCTATTTGGGTTTTTCACATGTTTTTTACATGACGTACGGAAACCCTATTGCTAGTGAAGTTTAGATCAACAGATCTATCGTACAGTCCGTGAATGAGAGTTCTTGACATAAAGCGCCCCCTACATCATGATGCGTTCGTTTGCATCCATGCTTTCTTATGTGATATTCTCTTCTTTTACTAATCCCTACCTCCCTACTAAATATTGATGATGAATTAAGAATCACCCTGTATAAGCTCTAGTACTGGAAGACATTAAATTTCATCGATTGTTGCATACATATTTGTGATTACAGATTTGAATTTGATTTTTTAAGCCGGCAGCATAGGGAAAAGGGGGGCAATCCCCCCCCCCTCGATTTTTGCATGCAGTGTTTTCCCTTGCTTTTTTGCTCTTTCCAACATGGTAACCATACGTTGAAGTAGTCTCCCCCGCTTTGAGTAGTCTTTCCCCCCACCCTGGGAAATATTCTGCAGGCGCCCATAACAAAGTTTAGCTACTTTAGATCACGGGTATCATATAAATATAAATGCTCTTCTTTTAACTAATATAATCTCTGAAATATCTCTAGGCATATAACGCGAATAGAGAGCTATTTAAGTAGTTAGATGTATCCCTTTAAAATATTATAACCCTAATATATCTCATGCCAATATTTCTTCTTATTAATAATAATATTTATTTTTATTTATTTTTATTTATTTTATTTTTTTAATTTACTCTATATTATTTCTTTATTTTATTATTATTATTATTATTTTACTAGCACTTACTTTTTACTTATTGTTCAAATTTTCTCCAATTTTTTTCTGTCAACGTATATTAGTTCCTCTTCAATTGGCAACAGCTCCATGGTTGGACCATGTGTTCAGGCTTAATGCTTTTGGTGTCTTCATCTCCATTTTTTCTTCATAATTACTTTTTTTCTGGGTATGCCTTTATGATTATTTTTTTACTTTTTAACAGGAAAGCCCCGTAGTTACATATTTAGCTTTGTTTGAGCTAAGTAACTACATTGAAATCCTGTTATTTTATTTTTTATCTTCGTAGTAAGTATGCGGCTTGTGGGGCGTGACGAGTATAGCCGATGCTTGCTGCCCATTGTTTTACTCCATCCAATTCCGTTTTAATTTTGTTTTTTACCATTGTTTTTATTTCTATTAACTGGATATATCTAATTCTTCCTGTTTTGCATAAAATTTTGTGTTCATTATATATTTATACTACGAAGCTGCTGTAGAATGTTTTCTTGATTCGTAAGTTTAGCCTTTTTACTATTATATATATATATATATATATATATATATATATATATATATGTATATATATATATATATATATAATTTAATAAAATAATATATAATAAAATAATTTTTCACAAGGTATTAGTTTCCAGTAGTAAAGCAATAGATTAAAAAATATACTATTTAATCATTTTTTTTAAAGAAGAGAAGATACTGATATATAGCTGTCCGAATCATAGAACACAAACCGTGTTAATGCAGAATTGCGGCCCCAAAACTAAAATTTCTGCCCTGACATGCTTTAACATTTTGAAATAGAGTTTAAATTACATTATGAAAGGGCTTTTATAAGGTTTTAATAAAAATACTAGATTTTTGATAAATTTAATTATCATCCGGCTATATTAAATTATATCCGGACGACTTTGTATCGGGTATGCGAGAACAGTATTTGCGATCGCAGTGGAAAGCCTCCACAGCTGCGGTCGTTAATCAACTGGTGCACAACTTGGGGGACATAAAAAAGTGGCACAGTCACCAAAATTGTATTCATGAAATTAAATAGATTGCATGTGAAGTAAAAAGAAAATTCTAGTAAAAAATTTTGAATCACAAATATGTGAAAGTTTGAACGTGTGATAAAGAAGTATACATCATAAATAGTCATGAGTTTTGGAGAACATGAAACAAATAATTCTCTAGTGTGTAGTGCAATCTATTAATATAAATTTCCGGTGAAATTTTCTATTGTTTCCAAAA
This sequence comes from Cheiracanthium punctorium, assembly GCA_038373885.1. NCBI lineage: Eukaryota > Metazoa > Arthropoda > Arachnida > Araneae > Cheiracanthiidae > Cheiracanthium > Cheiracanthium punctorium. Next base: position 285,501 of record JAWZYV010013541.1, on the reverse strand, counting down.
GAACACATATTTTACAATGCAACATTTTAATTATTACAGAAAAATGTCAATTTTTTATTTAAATAATTTCTTCTTCCTTTTTTTGAGATAAATTAATCAATGTCAAAAACATTCGAGAAAGAAATATTAATCCGTGCTTAATTTCTAAAAAAAGAAATATATTTTCAACATTTTTACCATAATGATATTTTAAATAGTGTCATAAAATATGCATAACTGGGAAAAAATACTTTTTTATATGACCGAATATTTATACTTTGTTCCTTCATTCCATATTTTTTGTTTTGTTGTTGTTTCCCCTACAAGTTTTGCATCAGTTTCATGACAGCGTTATATACTTATTTCTTTATAGAGTTAACGCATAGAAAATTGATTAAGAAGTTATACTATAGTAACGGCTTATTTTATTTACGTCAGTGCTGTATGTAATTGCGATCATGAATCAAGATGGAAATATTTTCAATTAACACTATTGCTTTTCTATTGTGGTTTGTCGATTTGTCAGCTCTTATTATATAAAGTTCACAATTTTATTAGATTTGACTGCCGTTAACTATGTAATGTTATTGAGAGATGACTTTTTGAGCACACTGAAAGAAAAAAAAAAAAACACATATGTATTTTTGAAACCACAAATTTTTTGTTGTGTTATGTCTTAATTGAGTGGTGTTTTATTATGTATAAATTTTATATGGCCTACATTTTTTTTTTGTTTATTATTCGGAACTTCAGCTATACTGTTGAATATTATTATTCCATCATCAGACCATATTATGGAAATTACTGTAGTATCTTCGGAATTATACATAAAAATATATCAATTTAGACTGCTACATATTATTTTTCGCGAATTTACAGAGTTCCCCAAAAATGACCGATGATTTGAAAAATTAAATTTAGAAAAAGCGGAACGCGATTGAAATGTACGGTGTGTTGCATTCACTCAGTTACCCAGGAAATTTCTAATAACCAATTTTAAAAAATATTTATAAAGTTCGTCAACAAATGTCGCTGCTGACTAGGAAACGCTATAGAATAATGCTTTCAAAATAACCTCGTTTGCAGCAACAGTGTTGCATAGTTGGAGGACAAAATTCACAGACGCAAACATTTCAGTTGATGAGCAATGACACGATCACCGATATGTTCGTTAAGAAAATTGAACACTGCGACCGTTCGATGTGACCAGGCACAGTCTTGCATAAGCCACAAGCTATTTCAGCCGTCTTCCAAATCGTTGGTGTTCAAAAAAACAGGAAACAATAAGTCCTCTAGAATAAAATGGTGGCCCACGTGATTACTTTTCGCGGATGCAGGGATGAAGGTACAGCTGCAAACAGATTTTTCTTTCACCAAATGCGCCGTGCTTATTAACGATGTCATGGAGAAAAAAAAATAGGCTTCGTTCGGAGAACCAAATCAGTTCAAAAACGATTTCGCAGGCATCCAACTTCAGCAGCATACAATTTGCGAATGTCTCGCGTGCGTGAATGGCATCAGCTCTGAGAGATTACTAAGTCTGAGACTTGTAATGATACAACTGAAGGCTGTGACGCATGATTTGGTGTGTTGTCATTCGTCGTAGTAAAAGCTGACAAATAAAACGGCGAACGGAAACTTGGGGTCGCTGTTGGATGATCTACTCAACGACTGCAGCATTCGTCTCTGATGCTACTATGAGTGGGTTGCAGGTATTTTTAGCACGATCGTAATGGCGTTCCTAGAATGTTAATTTTTTTTTAACAGTTCCTATATTGCACTGTTTCTGACATTGATTTCCCTTTGAAAACAGCCCCTCGTTGCAACAAGAGTCGTCCAGCTGATAAATTCCAAAACAATAAAAATGCGCTGTTCCAGCGAATAAGACATTTTCGAAACATACACTAGGATGTAGAAATTATACCGTTATGCAAGGATAGAATACGTGCAGAATAGCAGTGCCTTCAATGACGAGCTTTGTTATTTTGAAAACTGGTGAGAATAAATTTCCTGTTTACCTAAGCAGAATGCAAAAACCGTGCATTTTTGTTGCCTTCCAATATTCTTTGATTTTTTCAAATCGTCAGGTATTTTGTGGGACACTCGGTAATGATCTTGTGTAACCTAATATCAAGAACTGGACCGTATAAATTTAAATAACAGGGAAAAGATGCATTTAAATATATGGGTTTTTATGTTTTATATTCACTCTATACAAAATCTTTTTACTAGCGTATTATTGTAATGCATTCAGTTTCAAGGTTTCAATTGAAAAAAAAAACATGTTATATATACTGTCCTATTTCTCTAAGCAGTTCCAAGGAAAAGTATCTTATTTTAAATGCTTTTATACATTCATTTATGTTCATCATATGCTTTATGTTACACACAGATTTTATGCATATATTTATTTTTTTATTGAAGAGTAAGATAAAGCTATGTAGCAGTTTTACGTTATCATATTATATTCGTATAAAACGTGAAAATATAATACTCAGATTCGGTTTTCCCATGAGAATAACAAGAGAAGCAGAATGCTGCATTTGATTATGGGGTTTCATATAAGTTCTTTGTCTGCGAAAGCGATATTCGTAAAAAGGTTTCAGATAAATGCATGTATTCATGATAAGACATAAAAGAAGGAAATGGCAGGAGAAATGTATATAGACGGTGTAAAATATCTAGATTTGTAAAATTCTACGTATTAACATAAGATAAAACATCAATAAGTCTGCATTTAGTACATATACTATATTATACAATATTTATGAGAATTGAGAAGTTCTGTCTTTTGTAAAAGTGTCCTAGTCCTAATCATAAATTATTGTTTTATTATTTTATTTTTTTACTTACATTTTTTTTACTATATTTAATATCACATTTAACTCATCTTATGATTTATGTAAGTAGGGAGAATTTATCAGTATTCGTTTAAGATCCCCATTCTTGACAAAGTCAGTAATAATATTTCAACTCTATACATGCAAAGGAAGATGTCCTGACTGAATGACTGAATGACTGACATGCGATCACCGCACAGCCAAATCTACTGGAGATATTGGCATGAAATTTTAGGAGCTTATAGCTTTTGTGCCCAAGGCGTCATTTAAGAAGCGATTTTTTAAAATTCGAACCCAGACGGGGTGGCGACCCAAAACGTTCTTTTCACGTTTTCCTTCATATCTCAGGGGGGAAAAGAGATAGCCGTAAAATTCTTGCTTTAAAATGTAACTAATACAAATACCTAAAAATCAATTTCAGGGTTTTTTGAAATTCGCACCCAAACAGGGATAAGGGGCCAAAACGCTCTTTAACGTTCTTTTCACATTTCCCTTCATATCTCGGAGGAAAAAAGAGATAGTCCTAAAACTCTTGCTTTAAAATGTAACTAATAGAAATACCTAAAAGTCATTTTCAGGGTTTTTTAGAATTTTCATCCAAACGACGTTAAGGAGCCAAAACGTTCTTTTCACATTTTCCTTCGTATCTCAGAAGAGAAAAGCGATGAGGCAAAATTTTTGCTTCAAAATGTAACTAACGGAAATTCTTAAATATCAGTTTCAGGGTTTTTAGAATTCGCACCCGAACGGGCGTAAAGGGCCAAAATGTTCTTTAACGTTCTTTTCACATTTCCTTTTATATCAGAAGTAAAACGAAATAGGAGCAAAATTATTGCTATAAAATGTAACTAAACTAAATACCTAAAATTCGTTTTCAGGGTTTTTTAGAATTCCCACCCAAACGGGGGTAAGGGGCTAAAACGTTCTTTAACGTTCTTTTCCATTTATTTCATATCTCAGAGGCTAAAAGAGACAGCCGTAACATTCTTGCTTTAAAATGTAACAAACAAAAATACCTAAAAATTATTTTCAAGGTTTTTTAGAATTTTCAACCAAACGCGTGGTAAGGGGGCAAAACGTTCTTTTCACATTTTCCTTCGTATCACAGAAGAAAAAAGAGATGCCGCAAAATTCTTGCTTTAAGATATAACTCACGGAAATACCTAAAAATTCTTTTCAGGGTTTCTTAGAATTCGCACCCGAACGGGGGTAAGAGGCCGAAAGGAGGCAAAACGTTCTTTAACGTTCTTTTCACATTTCCTTTTATATCTCAGAAGTAAAAAGAGATAGGAACAAAATTCGTGCTTTAAAATGTAACTGACTGAAATACCTAAAAATCATTTTCAGGGTTTTTAAGAAATCCCACCCAAACGGGAGTAAGGGACTAAAACGTTCTTTAACGTTCTTTTCCCATTTACCTTCATATCTCAGAGACTAAAAGAGACAGCGGTAAAATTCTTGCTTTAATATGTAACTAACAGAAATACTAAAAATTATTTCAAGGTTTTTTAGAATTTTCACCCAAACGCGGGGTAAGGGGCAAAACGTACTTTTCACATTTTCCTTCGCGTCACAGAAGAAAAATGAGATACTACAAAATTCTTGAGTGCTGTTGACAAATTGCTGTTTCAGACAATTTTTTTGTCTACCTGGTGAAAGGGCGAATGACTTTTTAAGGGTTGCCAGATTAAACGTGAAAAGTCGCGAAGGTTTTTCCACTTTTTGGTGATTTATCGCCAAATTTGGCATAAAAAAATTAAGTTCCCGAAATTGGAGCCATCTTAGCTATATTCCATATTTGTCGAGAAATTGCCTAACCCTACTGTTTATTTAATTGAAATAATAATGTCTATATTCATTTAAATAAAGGTGAAGTATACTTAGAATATGCCTCGCGAGAATTAAAACAATTTTAGTAGGTGATTTTAATATAGATTTTTATTTTAAAGAAGTATTTTATTGAACAAGAAAGACGAATACGACACACTCGTGGATTATGATGCACATTCCAAACAGTATTTAAAAAGATCAAGTATACCCTAATAGCAATTTTGCTCGGGCTACCACCGGCCACGCAGTCAGCCGATGACGGCCCCAGCAAAATTGCTAGTAGGGTAGATAGAATATGCCTAACGAATTCTGTAAAACAGTTTTAAAGGCGATAAAATCTAAAAAATTTGTTTAATATTTATTTATTTATTTTCCATTTGTATTTTTTGGTTTAACGCAATATCCATTCCGTGCGAAGAACGGGTACTTCAGCTAGTTATATGTATACATGTATACATCTAGTTATATGTATATGTATACATCTTTTGGTCGTGGTTGGGTTATATGTATATGTATACATCTATTCGTCGTGGTTGGGTTATATGTATATGTATACATCTATACGTCGTGGTTGAGTTATATGTATATGTATACATCTATTCATCGTGGTTGGGATATATGTATATGTATACATCTATACGTCGTGGTTGAGTTATATGTATATGTATACATCTATACGTCGTGGTTGAGTTATATGTATATGTATACATCTATACGTCGTGGTTGGGATATATGTATATGTATACATCTATTCGTCGATGTTGAAAGCTCTAACATGGCCATGCCCAGTCTTTTCAGTTCCATACGGAGCACGTATTATAATTCATGTCTAGTTATCAAACGTGCGATGCAGATTGCAATATAGGGAATGCTCCTTTTTTGTGTTAACTGTGTTTCAGATAGTGGCGACTTTTGTTGAAAAAAATGTGCCTTTGTTAAATTGTTAAGTAACAACTTTTGTAAAGTTATTAAGCGGCATTTGCCTTATAAACCCAAATAATTTCTCCGGTGGATTTCTATTATCTTACCTACTATTACTATGTATTTTTTTGTTTAGAATAAAAAATGCATATATATCAAGTAAAATTTACTACCAATGTTTTACGGTTTAGCGTATAGTTGTAAGACTTGATCCGCAAACGGGACCCACTTTTGAACTTTATTTGATCAGACTTAAGCATTTGCTGTATTAATATTTTTCAAAAATAATTGTGACAGTTTGCAAATAAAGGTCTAACAAATACAATCCTTTTTAACCCCATTCAGAAAAAGAATCAATTAATTAAATTAAAATCTATTGAAAAACGCAACTCTGTCCCCCCTATTACATAACATTTAAGTTAGACATTTGATAAAATATGGGGAATTCCAAAGACCTAATGTTTCCGATATAAAAAATGGTCAAATTCATGCCTTTTATACTAATTTTTACTTTCTGAACATGTACCATGTAAGGAAAGTATTGTAATCATGGCGCATTATTATTTCGATTAAAATTTATTTAAATGCTTGGTAATGATCTTAATCGTAAGTGTTCGGAATGTCGAGTGGAGTCACTCCAGATTTTTTTTTCTTTCATAGTTACAGTAGTTTCGGATTTCATTTACACCACACTATGAAGCTACATATAAGGTGTTTGCAATATTTCTAGCAATTTTTACTTCCTTGTACGCAGTATAAGGAAGTAATGTGATCCCGAAAAATTTTGGGGGCCAAATTTCGACAAAATAACCGATTTTGACTACCTATAAATTTCATTTTAAAATTTTTTTCGATGCATATCATCGTAGGCTAGCATGCACGATCATATTAACGCGTCTGCAACTCATTTTGACCAGCGGCGAGTCTACTGGGGCCAGTTTTTCCATGCCGTCTGTACGTACGTACGTATGTACAGCTGCGGAAAAAAAAGTCCCACTTGCTCTTTATTTCGCCATCGTTCGTCGTATAGCAAAGTTATATATACCATTCGTTTGCAAATAACGCGTACTTTAATTTACTATTAATTTAATTTGCATAAGGGGCCGTCTTCATATTTAATTTTGCATCAACTTCGTTTTTCTCAATGGCAACCCAATATTTTGACTTTATTAAACGAAAGAAAACCTCAAGTTACCCTAAATATAAATTTTCACCAATTTACTACGATACTTTCCGGAGATATTGCGAATTCCTTTTCCGCGTTTTTAAGGGACTTTCTGCAAATTGAAAAACGCTTTTTGTAGGTTCCGAACTTTTCTCCTTTCATTTATTTCGCTCGCGAGAATTAAAAGAAATTAATATTATTTTCAAGGAAAATATTGTTCCCATCTCTCTTAAAGTTTTTTGTACTGAGAATATCAAGGGTAGAATAGAATATTTAGTCTGTGGTCCAAATGACCCGTGAGTTCATAACTTCCTTGGTTCGTACACATGATTTAAGGGGAAAATGCAAAATGACTGCTAAGGATTTTGAAAATCTTTATAATTTTGAAATTGTTATTCAGTGTTTCCCTTGATGTTTCTCTTAGACAGCTGAAATGTTGGCAGGAGTTAGAGGCTGCTCCCTGCTCTTTTGACTACAAGCATGAATATTGCTCGACTCAGCTATGGTCGAACTTAAAGAATGGTTTCATGACTGAAAATTTATTTGTTTGAATTTCATGTAAAAAACGCAATTACTTTTTTGCCCACCCAATATTATCACTGTGTTTGTTATTTCACTTTCTTCATTTAATACTATCGCCTGCAATGCGCAATATTCTTAAGACTTTTGGCGGTATTTTAATTTATAGTTAGATGAAAATTTTTAACAGAAAAACGTGATTTTGAATGCTTGATAAAGTATGGGGAATTCAAAGACCTAATGTTTCCGATATTAAAAAAGGTCACATTCATGCCTGGAAAGTTGAGGATGTTAGTTTTTCAGAAATAGGACGTTGTATTAGAAGACATACATCTACTGCATCTAATTCTATAACTGGAAAATATTTTATATGGGGGAATGTGGTAGCAGACTCAACAATACACGCTTTATAGAATCCCCAACAAACTGTAAAAACCTCTAATTTATTTGCTTCAAAATTTGATATTTTTAATACTGGTATCTTTTACTGTGTTTTTGCACAAAATAAATCTAATTTACATTTATTTTATGCAATTTTCAAAAAATTTTCACTTAATAAATTTATATATGGTCCCTTAACTCATGAAAATAACACATTTTATTTAATATAAATTAAACTACTGAACTTAAAAATTTGAAATTTTGTACAGCCATGTAATATTAATTTCTGCATCTATTTCTATGGAAATATTGCTAGGTCGCTATTCATAATTTTTTTGAATATTAATTTAATAATTCATAATTCATATTAATGATTTATTAAAAATCATAATAACATTAAATTATGTTGGGGTCGTTTAGTTCTAATAGTACGAATAAAAATCAGCTTCTTACTACCAATATTATATGAGATATGAATTGAAGTATGAAAAAATATTTTAACACAGGGGGAGGGGGATTTTGGGTGCTCATAACTCACTCATTTTCAGTCCAAATTTATTGAAAATTGGTGTCCGGGGTTAAAATGAGCTAAATTTTTGAAATATGAAGTGAAATCTAGGGGTTGCTATTGAGAAAAAAAAGTTGGTGCGAATTTTAATATGTAGATGGCCCCTTATGCAATTTTTATGCATAACAAATTAGAAGGTACGTCAATCGTAAACGATTGGTATCTGTAAGTTTGCTGTGCGACGAACGACGGCCGAAAAATGTACAAGTGGGCCTTTTTTTTTTCGCAGCTGTACGTACGTACGTACGTACATATGTATGTAACTCGCATATCTCAAAAACTATTGGTCGTAGAATGTTGAGATTTGATATTTAGGATTGTTCTATGATCTAGTTTTGCACCTCCCCTTTTGGTGGCAATCGAATGGATAGTTTATGTACAGGACCGCCCAAAAGATTCGAAATACATTACGCTCTATGGGCCGAAAATCATTAAACTCGCCTAACTCAAAAGCTATTAGGCGTAGAATGTCAAAATTTCATATTTTGGATAGCTGTAATATCTAGTTGTGCACCTACCCTTTTGGTTCCATTCGACTGGATAGTTTATCTACAGGACAACCCAAAACATTCGTAATACATTACGCTCAATGGTCCGAAATTCATTAAACTCGCATTTCTCAAAAACTATTAGGCGTAGAATGTTGAAACTTTGTATTTAGGATTGCTGTAACATCTAGTTGTGCACCTCTCCTTTTCAGTTCCATTCGACTGGATAGTTTTTCTACAGAACCGCCCAAAAGATTCGAAATACATTACGCTCTATGGGCCGAAATTCATCAAAGCGTTTTTTAGAGGTATTGGGCTATTTCAAACGACTCAGAAGTGATATATGCTGTAAAGAGTTAGAAATGAATTTCTCCATTAAAAAAAGTGTCTTTATCATTTATAGTTCTGCTACAGGAACACTCAAAAGATTTCCAGTACATTACGGTCAATGGCAATTTTAGGGGCATTCATCCATTTCAAGCACAATACCGTCCTACCACATAAGTTAGGTAATGGTCCGACCACGGTCACGTGCCTCCCTCAAAACTATGCCAAAAGTCGCCAAGCTTGGCGACTTTTGGTGTACGTGTGTGCATATTTAACTCTCAAATCTCAAAAACTATTATGAAATTTCATATATAAGAATGTTTGTAACATCTAGTTGTGCATCTCGATTTTTGGTTCCAATCTACTGGAGAGTTTATTTACAGGACCACCGAAAAGAATTTCAGTACTTTAATGTCTATGGACATCTTCAATGTAATACAACTGTAGACAGTCATTGTTTGGTACATGCCCAAAACTCTCGCCGTCTGTCATCGTATCCTTGGGCGAGTTTTGGCGAAATATCGCCAAATTTGGCGATAATCTGTCATTGTTTGGTTCATGCTTAAAATCTCGCCAAATTTCGTCGACATTGACGAGTTTCGCCGAAATATCGCCAAATTTGGCGCCAAAAATTATTTCGTATTTTGTATAACTCTAAAACTTAACCGTAGATTTTTTAACTTTTGTATTTAGAACTATTGTAATATCTAACTGTTTTCAATATCTTTTTTGACAGCAATCGACTGAGAATTTATTTACAGGGTGAGCCAAATGACTTTGAATACATTGAGGTGTATGGATGCATTCAAGTCATTGAAAGTCTGTGGTCAATGACTAATTTGGCTATCCCCAAAATCTCGCAGACTATCTCAAGTTTGTCGGCTTTTGGTGAAATATCGCCAAAAAAAGTGTCAGAAGGAAATCTTTCAAATTGAACTGAGCTTGGCGATATCGAAATATTTGGCTAGGAATCGCTAAACCTTACTATTATTGATAGTTTATCTATTTCAAACAAATAAGTTTAGAGGAAGTGCGTCGAAAATATTTTTGATCTAATGGACGTGCAAGGAAGCCATGTGTTGGACACATCAGATTTTTTTTCTATGGCAATATAAAAAAATGTTAGCTTTATGAAAGTATTCCTTATAAAACAAAGAAAATATAATTCTCAAATTCTGTTCTTCCCTAGAGCATGACAAGAGTAATAGAAAGAAGGTTTCATTGGGGTTTCCATATAAATTCTTTGTCTACAAAAATTTGATTGTTAAAAAAGAAATGTTTTTGTCCAGGTAAATGTATAAAATTCATGAAAGTATTTATATTTGAGAGGAATGTATGTTTACAGTGCGAAATGCTTTAATTTGAAATGGTTTATAGGATAACACAATAACACAACTTATAAATATATTTATATTTTACATTAGCAAATTAATATGCGCATTTCTATGAATTCTAAAATTTTGAATTCTGTGAAAGTACAGCAGTGAAGATTAAATGGCAATGAAATATGTTCTTTTAGTACTATTTTAATCCTATAGCTTCGTTTCGATAGACTTATATATTGTCATAACTAAAATGCGATTTACTTTGAAAAAAGAATATATTAGAGAATATAAATTAATTAAAACAATTTATGCGTTCGAAGGGAATCCAATCAGTTTTATTAGTCAAGTATAGCCTGTGTGCAACATCAAACCTTATATGGATGCTTTCTTGTTTTAACACACAAAACCGAAGTATAAAGCTTGATTCAGAATTCTTGCAAAACAGATTAAGGCACCGTTTCTCAACCTGTGGGGCACGACCCCTAAGGGGGGCGCAGAGCGTTTGCAGGGGGGGCGAGAAAAACCAAAGAGCAAGTAGTGATGCATATTTTTAAAAAAATCATCTCATTTATTCTCATTTTTACTCAAAAATCTATTCATTTTCCCTTAAAATGTTCATTCAAACTTTACCGATAGCATTATTTTGTAGAAAATTCGACTAAATGTTCATTCTTAAATATTAAAAACTGAAAGTATGCTGAGAAATGTGAAGGGAAGGGCGCCACCGTAAGTTAGCCTTTGTTGGGGAGCGCGACGTTAAAAAGGTTCAGAACCGCTGGTTTAAGGGATGATAGAAGAGGTCATGTACAGCACAAACCATCATAGAACCCCTTGCCTATCTTCAACAGTTTTCTCACTATCACGGATAGAGTGAAAACATTAAAAAATTTAGTAAACTCTTTGTTTTTCGTTTTTACTTGTAAAAAAAAATTGCTCTAGAAGTTCTATCAAAGTTTTAAAGCAAAATTTTGGGGAATTTAATATCAAAAACAAATAAATTTAGAAACATCAGAACTTTAAAAACTGACTTGAAACGTGCACCCATAAGTGATTCGTCTAAATCCATATCCCCCCATAAGTGTGGATGGAACTACTTTTTCAAGAAACAAGAAATTTAGTGATGTGTAGCGAAGCAAAAATTAAATTTCTGCTGAAAAAGGCAACTGATATAGTTCATTGTAAGCGTTCTCGAAAGCTATCGAATGAGCCAATATTTAGTAAATTTTATTGAATGCATCTTGAATGGTATTTTAAGAATAAAAGATTTAAAAAGGTAGGCAAATATTTAATTTTGCAATTTTTCTCTGCTTCATTGCTTGTAACTACCATCAAATCTAGATATTGTAAAACAATTGATGTCCTTTTGTAGGACTTTTCTACTCTTTTTAATTTTTTTTTTTTTTTTTTTTTTTTTTTGTCTGGCATGTTTAGAAACTTCCAAAATTGAGGGATTTACTAAGTTTTTAAATTTTTTCATTCAATCCGTGATTGTGGGAAAACAGTTGGAGATCGACCAGGAGTTCCATGTTGATTTGTAGTGCATAAGCTCATCTATCACCCCTAAAATATTTTACAAGAGTTCTGAATCATCCAGTAAAAAGGATGTTATGTTGAAAGATTGGCAAATTTTTATTACGGGTAATGCAACTTGCAATATGGAGCAAAAATGTTGTTTTGTACAAGACTCAAAAGTCCCTCTAACAACATCTTAACGTGTTAGTTTACTGTTCTTATTGAGTTTCTTATCAATAGACTAGATTCTTCGAAATGAATAGCCTTCAAAATGGAATACGATTTATAAATGTGTATTTTTGTTCAGAAAACTTTCAAAAAATCACTACTTTGCAAAAACTTTAGATTACTGCAGCGGTTCTCAACCTTTTAATGCCGCAACCCACCAACAGAGGCTAACTTACGGTGGCGCCCCCCCCCTTAGATTTTTCAGCATACATTCAGTTTTTTAATCTTGAACATTTAGTCGATTTTTCTACAAAACTACAAAATAATGTTATCAATAAAGTTTGAATAAACATTTTAAGCGAAAATGATTCATTCATTTTTGAGTGAAAATGAGAATAAATTAGATGTTTTTTTAAAAATATGCATCACTGTTTGCGCTTTGGTTTTTCTCGCCCCCCCCCCCCCCTGTAAACTCTCTGCGGGCCCCTTGATGGGCGCAAGCTGTCGAGAAACTCTGTATTACAGTTTTCAAAGCATTATAGAGATTTTCATGAACAGTTTACTACGTTTTCAACCATTTAACATTCGAATTATTTTCAAGAAAACGGTCATAAAATTGCTTTTTTTTATTTTAAAAAATTGTATGAAAATAAGTGCGTTTGCAATATATGCATTCATTTTAAGGTTTTGGAAAATTCTTTTAACGCAAAAGTAAAAAAAAAAAGAAATGTTAAATTTCTAGGAAATGCCAACATTCAATGTCCTTGTGACTGAATGTGTGTTTTGTACTAAGAGGGCAATCATCAAAAATATATATTTTAAATGCTAAAGGAAAAGTTTATTAAACTTACTTCGTAAAATAAATAAATATCTGTAGTTTCTTTCATCATAAGTAAAAGCTGAGAATTCACAATGCATATCAGAAATACACTTATTTGAGTACTGCTACTATCTACTTAAAAATAAATTATCTCCGAATTAAGTTAAAATGGTCTGGTATTGACATTTTACACATCGTTTGTGTAAAATGAGATATAAAAAAATCAGCATAAGAATTGAAATACTCTTTCTGGTGCATAACATTTGAACACTACTTCCCGGCAATATCACGGGCAGTGGAAATAGAGGAAGAAAGCTTAACCTGTAATTTTGACGGGAGTGAGGCTTAAAAGTAATAATCCACCAGTGCGAGAATACAATGATTTATTATTCTCAATCATTTTTGTGTGTATCATCTCTTTTCCTGGACTGAGTAACTATAAAAAACATTTAGTAGCAATTAATTAATTTATTTTTGGCTGTGATCTCAAAATGCACAGGTAATGTACAGATGCGTTGAAAAAAAAGACCTACTTGAATTTTTTTCGGCAGTCGTTCGTCGTACAGTAAAGTTACAGATACCAATCGTTTACGATTGGCGTACCCTTTAATTTGCTATGCATAAAAATTGCATAAGGGGCCCATCTACATATTAAAATTCTAACCAACTTCTTTTTTCTCAATAGCAGCCCCTAGATTTCACTTCATATTTCAAAAATTTAGCTCATTTTAACCCCGGATACTTATTTTCAATAAATTGAAACTGAAAATGGGTGAGTTATGAGCTTCCAAAATCCCCCTCTCCATATGTTAAAATATTTTTCATGCTTCAATTCATATCTCATATAATACTGATAATAAGAAGCTGTTTTTTTATTTGTACTATTAGAACTAAACGACCCAAACATAATTTAATGTTATTATGATTTTTAACAAAATATTAATATGAATTATGAATTATTAAATTATTATTAATAAAGATTATGAATAGCTACCTAGCCAAATTTCGATGGAAATAGATGCAGAAAGTAATATTACATGGCTGTGCAAAATTTCAAATTTTTACGTTCTCTAGTTTAATTTATATAAAATACAGTATGATTTTTCGTGAGTTAAGGGACCATCTATAAATTTATTTAGTGACAATTTTTTGAAAGTTGCATAAAATAAACGTAAATTAGATTTATTTTGTGCAAAAACACATTAAAAGGTACCGGTATTAAAAAATATCAAATTTTGAAAAGGAAGCTTGATGCTGATTCTATAAAGCGTCCATTGTTGCGTCCGCTACAATATTGCCCCAAATTAAATATTTTCCAGCTATATAATTAGATTCAGTAGATGTATGTCTTCTAATACAACATCCCATTTCTGAAAAACTAACATCCTCAACTTTCCGGGCATGAATGTGACACTTTCTTAACATTGGAAACATTAGGTCTTAGGACTTTCCCATACCTTACCAAACATTCAAAAAACATTCAAAATAGCGTTTTTCTGTCTAAATTTTAATCTTATTTATTAATTATAATGGCGGTATTATAAATTAAAATACCACCAAAAGGGTTAAGAATATTGCACATTGCAGACGATAATATCAAATGAAGAAAGTGAAATAACAAACACAGTGATAATGTTGGGTCGGCAAAAAAGTAATTGCGTTTTTTAGATTAAATTCAAAGAAATAAACTTTCAATCATGAAACCATTCTTCAAATTCAACCATAGCTGAGTAATTGTCAGAAGAGCAGAGAGTAGCCTCTAACTCCTGGCAACATTTCACCTGCCTAAGAGAACCATCAAGGGAAATACTCAATAACAATTTTAGAATTAGAAAGATTTTCAAAATCGTGAGCAGTCGTTTTGCATTTTTCCTCTAAAGCGTCTGTACGAACCAAGTAAGTTATGAACTCACGGGCCATTTGGACCACAGACTAAATATTCTAATTTCTACCCTTGATATTCTCAGTGCAAAAAACTTTAAGAGAGATGGAAACAATATTTTCCTTGAAAATAATATATATATTTTTTTAATTTTCGCGAGCGAAATTAATGAAAGGCGAAAAGTTCGGAACCTACAAATAGCGTTTTTCAATTTGAAGAAAGTCCCTTAAAAACGCGCAAAAATTAATTCGTAATATCTCCGTAAATTATCGTAGAAAATTGGTGAAAATTTATATTTTGAGTAACTTAAGGTTTTCTTTCGTTTAATAAAGTCAAAATACGGTGTTGCCATTGAGAAAAACGAAATTTATGCAGAATTATATATGAAGACGCCCCCTTATGCAAATTAAATTAATAGTAAATTAAAGTATGCGTTATTTGAAAACGAATGGTATATATAACTTTGCTGCATGATGGACGACGGCGAAAGAAAGAGCAAGTATGCCTTTTTTTTCCGCAGCTGTACAATGCATTCACGTTAATCATCCAGAAGTTTAAGCCCATTAACGCTTAGAAAACGTTCAATATTGTTCTCTGGACAATAACAGACGTTAGAAGTACATTGTTGTGTTCCCGGGTGCATATAAGCGTGTAATTCTATGTGTGTTTGCGCACGGCTAAAGAAGATTGATTTAATTACGTACGGAATGCAACACAAACTCTAGGGGTAGGAGAAAGGAGGGAGTAAGGAATAGAACCTTTCTATACATTGTATTAGAATGACACCGTATTTTCAAATTCTTCTTATTCTTTTCCCTCTTGACTCCATCTAAACTTTCAATGAAACATGTTCTTTTGTTATTAAAATTTTACTCTATTGCTGAAACACGTTTGTATTCAAAGTATTTTCTAAATGATTCTTTTCCTGAATTCTTGCATAAGCTGGATAAGCTCAAATTTGCATGAATTCGAAACGTATAACAAGAGATTTCAGAACGAGGCAAGTTATTTGGAAGTTATTTGCAAACTACTTGAGATATTTGTCGTTCAAGCGTTATTATATAAAGCAAAATTTCAAAAGAGCCTAAATAAAGTAAGGAGTACAATGAATAGTATAGAAAGCAAAAGTATTACTTCTGTGTATGTTAAGATCACGGTGTTAAAGAATAACAAAGGGCTGAGTGAAATTGACAATAGAACATTTTTTTATTTTCAAAATTAAAGTTTTATTCTAGCTGAATGAGCTTTTCAAGTCCAGAGGTTATTATAACATGTAACTCAATTTTGATTGATTTAGATATTTTAAAATTGATTCTAGAAAATTTTGCACACTTTTCACAAAATCAGAAAAAGGGAATAAGCATTAAGAAATTAAAATGTATTAATTTTTTTAACAATTCCTATTTTTATTGTTTTAGTCGCTGCTGATCATCTTACGAAATTCCATTCTTTTCTCTTTAAACGTTTCTGAGAAATGTCAGAACAAATATCTAAACTTTTCTTATAAAATCACAAAATCTATGAAATAAATAAATCGATTTTACGCGAGTATACGTACAGAGGTCAGGAAAAAAAAACTACTAAAAACGTACTGTACATGCATTTAAATGAACGCACATGCGATTAAATGTCTCTAAAAAACTCTAAAGTCAATTTTTTCGTCTAAATTGTGGATACCGAAATTTTTCGCTAACCCATTACATCCTCTTTTTTCGTACAAGGAAGTAAAACACTAATTGGTAAAAAACACTCAAATTACTGGTGTTAAACGATAAAGTAAATAAAAAACTTTGTAAAAAACGCACATAAGAAGTTATAGGTAAGAAGACGGTAGGAAGGTTCTTCTTACCTATACCTTCTTATGTGTGTTTTTTACAAAGTTTTTTATTTACTTTAAAACACTAATTGAATGATAACTGAACCACATTTTTTTATAAAAATATTTTTGAATCATTTCATGCGAAATATTGATTTAGCATATCAAGCATGTCATTTATTTGACTGAAAATTGGGATAAACCCTCAAATTTAACATAAAACCTTATAACTTACTAATGCAACTGAACTTGAATATTTTTATTTGGCAGTTATAGCAATGCCAGCTGCTACCCGCGTCTTCATCAGCTTCGGCTTTAGAATTAGGTCCAGAGAGAAATGAAGCTTGTGTGAATAACAAATATATTTGCACTATTGACACAAAAGTGATTGTATTTAAATGTTATTTACTTTTTACTTATTTTAAAGGAAGTATACTACATGGTAGTAAACTTCATTTAAAGTAAGAGAGTATGCTGAGTTGCTAAATTTAGATTTTTTTTTTACGCATTTGGCGAATACAGACAGTTACAACAATAATTGCGAACTATTTTAAAAGTTCTTGTAAAAAAAATATTTATGCTACATGCAGGAATTTTAGCTAGTGTTAATTTAGGAATAGTGCAGTTTTCAATTCGTGAAAAAGTTTTAGAATCGGTTCTGTAGTTGCAGATACCCACAGAGCGTAATGTATGAGAATAATTTTGAGTGTTCCTGTAAAAGAACTATTTATGCTATATGCATGAATTTTAGCCTATAATACTTAGGAATAGTGTAGCTTTCTATCGTTGGGAAAAGTTTTGGAATTGGTTCAGTAGTTACAGAGATGCCCATAGAGCGTAATGTAATTCTTATCAGTATCCCTGTAAAAGAACTATTTGTGATATATGCATAAAAGATAGCCTATAATACTCAAAGCCCCACCAGTGGCTGAGAAGTTTTGCTATCGAAACTGGAAGTCGGGAGGCCCCAGGTTCAAACCCCGGTCGCGTCTAACGACCTAGCCGTTTGGAGTTTTCTCTGTTTTTCTCCGAAACCTCGCGTAAATACGGGAAAGGATCCCTTAGAAAGTTCAACATACACATTTATATTATTGGAAGGATGTGGAAATTTATGAACCTAAGAAGCACATTTGGACTTTTCATTTCTTTGCTTTTTAATATCTCTGTATTCTAAAAAAATTAACGGCCGCCGCTGCCGCTCACAAAAGCTTATTCTGCTACTCCTCCGAAACCATTGGGATTTGAGTACACGCTATCTTTTATACGCATCCAAATTTTACCCAAATCCGTACGGCCATTTTTGTGTGATTCAGTCACAAACATCCAAACACGCAAACGTACACATTTATATTATCGGTAGGATTCTGAAAAATTAAGAACTTAAGTGATGATATTTAAAGAAACTGCCAGAAAATTTTTAAATAAATATAAAAAGCACGATTTCTTCCCATGAAACGTAACAGAACTGATGTATTTTACGTTATAAGTCCACAATTTTGTTTTCAAATCGCTTTTAGTCAAAAATATAAAGAAGACAAAATGGGGTAAGATTTACCCCATGCGACTGCTTAAATTACAAAAGTAGACGCGCTTGCTTACGCGTTAAAAGTAGACGCGCTTGCTTAAAGGGTTAAAAAGCGCCATTTTGGCATCAGGTACGATCTGGAAAAATGCTATCTCAAACAGGGTGAATCGAGCGTGAGTTCCAAAATGTTAGCCTATTTACCCCATGCGACTGCTTAAATTACAAAAGTAGACGCGCTTGCTTACGGGTTAAAAAGCGCCATTTTGGCATCAGGTACGATCTGGAAAAATGCTATCTCAAACAGGGTGAATCGAGCGTGAGTTCCAAAATGTTAGCACCCAGTATTATGAAAATGAAAAATAATTCAAATGTATATTATAATAATGCTGATTAAGTTCAGCTTGGGTATTTTCCACCCGTAGAAACATTTGGCGGTGTTAATTATGCCGTTATAGCAAATACAGCTTGGATATTTCTCCGCGCGGCGAGATGATATATATCGCGGTGCTAAATAAGCCAATCTGGAAAGGATTATGTATATGAATATACAGCTTACGGTTTTCCTGGTAACCTTACATGAGCAGTAATTATCGATTATGACCATGTGTAAGTCGCCAAATAATGAAAACTCGCCATTAGTAGCAAGATATAATAGCTGCTCCGTAGTTAAAAAAAAAAAAAAAAAGATGAAGAAGAAACACTGCTTTCATAGAAATAAGTATTAACTATACGTAAACGTTAGAAATGAGTCGCCAAATTATGAAAAATCGCCATGGATGGCAAATACGCAGGGTGTTCCATAGGTTTTACACAATTAAAAACAGCGTGAAGTTGTTCTTAGGAATATGCAAGAACCAAGGAAAGTTTATTTCGGTAACATTCTATCAGATGCAATCATTGGGTTTTGTCATTTATGCCTTTTCTTTAAATAAACCTTATTAGGAGCCGAATGCCTTTTACGAAATGCTAGCGTAGCGAGTCAAGGGGCTTTGGCCCTTAGTGATGCAAAACAAAATTAACGTAATTCCCATGCCATTTCATGTTTTGACATGCACGCGATTCTGGATATAGAATTTCTGTTTTATTTCAAAAGCATAAATCATTCTGTGTGGATGAAACTCACCAAGCATGACCTTCTAAAAACAGTTTTTTAACACTAGTTTAAAAAGTAATGAAAATTTCAAAATTCTGAGCCTCAGGTGCACATTACCAAAGTCATGGTCTTATATGTTCAAATTTTCAAAGCTCTGCGCGCTGTAGATTTGTCTAGAAAACATTTATTTTTATTATTATAGATAGATACTGGCATATATTTCTGTAAAACTGGCATAATTTCCGTAAAACTGGCATAATTTCCGAGGTATTTCATTTTTTTAAAATGCACTCGATTCTTCGTTGAACTAATAGAATTTCTGTTAGCTCAAAACATGAATCATTTTATACGGGCGAAACTTTGGCATGGCAACGTAAGGCATGCAACGCAAAAGCGGTTTTTAATTAATAAATAAAAAATAATTAAAATTCTAAAATTCTAAGTAGCCTGGAGCCGTCTCTAGGGTCTCATCTATCTCTATGCCAAAATTCATCATGATTCAGCGGTTTAGGCCTTAAAACGTAACAAACAAACACACAAACTCACTTTCACATTTATAATATTAGTTAGGATTTCAATATCGCTATATTCTACATAATTTTTATCTGAAAATTCAAAATATAGGTTAAAAAATTTACATTTAGAATCTGCAAAAGTTATTTATTAATGCGACTTACGGATAAGTAATTTAGTCACGTTCGCGCAATTCATTTTTCAAACAAGCAACATTCAACAAAATACGTGGTTGCAAAATATATTTTATTCAATAAATCATAATTTTATGACTTTTATATTCGGAATACTTCAAAGCGTCCACATTCGCCGATCTCTCCACTTTTGAAATTCTGTTTGCTGAAGAAATTATCATTCTGAATTAATTCATTATGGGACGTAATTTCACTCAGCAAACATTTCGGTGAGCCAGAATGAAAAGAACGGACGTTTTTGTTAATGCGATTTCTCTAACCGTAGGGAATGTTGTTTGTCTGTGGAGAACAAAATCCGGATATTCCTTGAACAAACATTTGCCAGAATTATTCAGAGGAATGATAAGTCCTTAGAGATTCAAAATTTGTGAAATCGCGTTTAAAATTGTATTTTTATATAATGTGAAATATATCGAACGCCCTTAAAGGAAGAAAGAGGTGTTTATTAAAGTATGTATTTTATGACGAGTTTAACAAATGTTTCTATCTGTCTCAGAATTTGTTCTGTTGTGGGAAAAGCTTTATTAATATAAATTATCAAAATATATATTACCTTTGAGATTAGCATACCGATTAAGACTTTAAATATTACACTCAAAGGGAGGATTTTATCACACAGATGCACCCCCGTTCCAGGAACGAACTTGGTAGAACTTCTAGCCTTATTATTATTGTTACTGTTATTATAGTTATTTTGATTTCTTTACAATTTATTGAGAATTACAATGACAGAATGACAGAAACGAAATTTTGAAAAGGAAACAAAGAGAAGAAGTAATATGAGATTTTTCTTTCATATATATACATTTTTTAAGTGGAGAAAATTATAAAGATAAAAATCTCCTTTTTTACGTTTAGATTAACCTTATATAGAACGAAACTGAATGTTATACGTATTTTAAAGTGTGTTGTCAACCAAAATTCAAAAGAAGACGAACAATGTGCTAGAAAATAAATAAAATACCTTAGAAACAATAATCGCAATAATTTTATTTTTAATTTGCGCCTACGCTTCTGTATATAATAATTAATATTACTTATGTTTTTCGAATAGGAAAAATATTTTAAATTGATATTTTCAATGACGGCAGATTTTATGCCTGTTCTACCGTTTCTCCTACCATTTCAGGCTGTCCTTTATTTTGTAACTTACGTAACTAGAAGATAAAGCCCAATGCATAACCATAATACCACCCAAATAGTCATTTTGAATTTTTTTTAATGTTACTCTTAGTCTCAGAGCATATCTATGATTTTATTGACATTATGGTCATGCCAGATATGTCCATATGGATTACATCCTGGTAGAGACACCTAGATTCAAATTAGATTCTGCTGAAATAAGATTCTTTTGATGGTATTGTTACGAATTTTTGGGGTAATCTGTTTTTCAAGATTTCAAGTTAGGCTAAAATTGATATTCAGCGATGCTCCAGGTAATTAAAACTGGCATTTTGTTGGATGTATATTCGTCTTCTAGATATATGGTCTTATTTTTTGTGTAAATATGGCCAAAAAGTTGTCAATATTGGCGGTATTTGGCGTTATTCAGGAATAAGACCTGTAATGATTTCTTTCATTTAATATAATTACGCAACTGGATTAATATTTTTCGCGTAACCAACTTACGCGAGAAATAGGAAATGTTTAAGAGTGGAAAGGCTCACCAATAAATTCGAAAATAAGCAGATCACCCGTTACGAGTTAGTTGTGAGTCTTGCTGAGAATGCTTTAGGTTTGAAAGCCAAATTAAGAGTAGCTTTCAGTTATGGCATTTGTTTACTGGGGGCTGTATAGATATTAAAATACGAAATTTAATTTTTAAACGGTCCCTCCTTTCTTACCTTTTATGTTTAGAAGACTGTTGCTCTTTGCCTAAGAAGATTAATAAAACAAATTCCGTGTCTGTAACTGAAATAGTTTCCGAGATAAGCAATTTGAAAATTTTGACATTTGTCGCCAAACAATAAGGGGATGTCTCAAATGTGACAAAAATGTAATTGCATTTCAGATGAAGTTAATTCATGTTAATTGTTACTCAATAGAAACAGTTGACTCCTCAATTCCTAATTTAGCTAGAAGTTTCCTGTAACGCATGTTTGGCAGTTTCTAGTAAAAGTTACCACACCACAGTAACCTACAGAATTATTTTGCCATTCTCACACTTTAAAATTCCTTCTTTAAAAGTGTGATGTAATTAGTGGATGACCCCCTAAAAGACTAAATTATCGCTAATCTCATATAGCAGAAACGGTCATTTTACGTAAAACTGTACCTGTTAATTTCACACATTTGAACCCGTTTGATTCCTTTTCCCAACAATGAGATCTTTATTTAACTTTTATCAACTCATAATTGGACCCCAAATGTAAAGATTTTTTCGCCTGAAAACGGATGCCAACACAGTAGGTAAAGTGGTGTAAGTCAGTATTTTCAAAACTAAGTTTCTCCCTAACTATTTCACTTGGAGACACGAGATTTGTTTTAAGAATTTTCTGAGGCAGAGAGCAACATTCTTATAGGAAAGTAGGGACCGAAAGGAGGGACCGTATAAAAATTAAACTTCGTATTTTAGTATGTATACAACTCCCAGTAAAAAATCTCATATCTGACAGCTACTCTTAATTTGCCAAAACTCTTCTGGTTGGAAGTATGTTTCGATCACTGACGGTTTAAAAAATAATCGCCTTAACATCTGTTTTGAATCACCCGTTATATATACACACTGTGTGAAGCTGGTAATTAATTCTTTCTTTATAGTGATAAGTGTGCGATGTAAATTAAAAAAAAAATGTTCAAAATAAGATAGGGGAAAAAGACTACTTTACAAAAAAAAAAAAAAAAAAAAAAAAAAAAAAAAAAAAAAAAAAACCTCTCCTTAATTTTAAAAATATTACATATTTAAACTCACTAATAAAACTATTTAAACAATTTCAGCCTTTTATCATGAAATATCTCAGACATATCTAGAAACATATATTGCTATACACGAATTTGAATGTAAAAACTTTCATTCATAGAGTGCAATAAATTATTTTCTTTCGTCATTTCTTTATGACCCTGAAGCCTAATCATTAGACATGATTTTTTTCCCTTCAAGAGACATTGGAAGTTGGTTTAAGTCAGCATATATTTATATTCACATCTCTGACACTTCTTGAGATATAATTCTGAAATTTTATACTTCACCTCTTTAGTTTATGGGGCACATTTTAGTAATTGAGATTTGTTTTGTAAAAGGGCAGTATAAAAGTTAAACAGGTGTAACTTTCTGATAATTAAAGAGAGCAATTTTTTTAACGGGGCATTATTCCACCCCATATTTCGAACTTTTTTTTTCAATTTACACATCCGTTTATCCCTCATAGATAAAGTCAGTTGCAACATTTTTGTTACACCCTGTATAAATGGGAATTTGTTTATACGGGGTCCGTATAAAAATGTAAAAAGTGTAACTTATTGAAAATCAACAAGGATATTTTTTCTATTATTTTTTCTATCTTAATTAGAAAATTATTTTTTCGATTTACGAAGCCAGCTTATATCTAATTTATAAAGAATTAATGTGTCTTACCACTTTTTTGGGGCACCCTGTATGTACAACACTTACATAACACAATTTTAAGAAAATGCATTACAAAAAATACATTTATAGCCGAAAATGCGTGCATAGTAACTTTCTCTAAAGAAAGATTTTCAAATATTTGCATGTTAGAAATTTCCTAAAATACAGCATGCTAAAGAAAGCAACTACAAAGAAAAACGATAAATTAAAAGAAAAATTGATTTCCTTTACCTCTTATTCTAGCTATTATAGAATGTTTCTTGCAAGGACCATTATTATATCGGCAGTTTCCTACCAATAGTTACCTAAGTAAATAATCAATATTTTTGCATGTAACGTTAAACAGAGTGTAATTGCTACCGATATATTGTAAAGAAATAATCAGTGCTGACATTTTTCTTTCTAATCTGCGGCACTTTCCTCTAACTGAAAAAAGATATTGGAAGTATTTCTAAATAAAACTGCTGTCTTTTACTAATTTTAAATAATGTTATCCTATTTTTCTCTACCACTGACATTTGTTTTAAATAGAGGAATATTGTGCCAGATTTATCAGCATGTATAAATCCTAGGAATGTTTTTATAAGTTGCTATTTATCGCAAGAAAAGATTGAGGTAAATGTTATGGACTGTCCTATTTCTGGCGGTGCATGATTGGTTATGATTCCGTTTTCAAACATATACTATAAAACTTTGCACAATATATCTTTTGAAATGTCTATCATGATCAAAGTACTTTTATTACTAACCAGCGTGCACTTGCCGGTGGCAATCGCAACTACCACGGCCCGATGGTATTGGCCATTCTATTATGGAGGCACCCAATGGTTGGCCAGCATTAACCCCTATGAAAGGACTTACATGTTGACACTCAATCCCGAACCGGAAATTTAACCCGGACCCAAGGCGTGACAGAATGATTCTTCAGCCACTACAGCACCTGGCAGCATGATAAAAACTGAGATAACGTTATGTTCCCTGTGTTATAAACTGTATCTTTCACTGACGTAAGCAGTTCTTCTCGTTTGAAAGCATTTTTTGTCTTCTAACAAGCTCTCCTCCTTAACCTAGTGTCCAAAATAAATAAATAAATAAATAAATAAATAAAGGAATAATTGGATGCACAAAATATAAATTTATGCAGAAAGAAAAGCAAAGTATTCCACATTGCGCAAATTTCCGGATTCGAAAAAAGGGCAATTTTGATTCTAGTCTCAGTGTACGAAAGAAGTTCCAGAAACTAAGTTTCACTGTATGTATATGTATATATGTAATATCATTCGGGGCAGGGGAAGGTTGTTGTAGTGGCTTGCCCAGGGGCTGTCGCTGGGCAGGAGCGGCTCCTATAATATCACGTACGGTTGAGCGCAGTATCGGGGTCTCGCGGTCGGAGGACCGCCGCTGGAGTCCGCAGGGCTCAGAGGTAAGACGGTATACTCGGGCTGCGGCTGTTGTACGGATGAACCACTCCGGGATTACGAAGGCACATTTTTATTTAGTTTTTTCTCAATTTTACTTGGCAAATGAAGTCACAAAAAAGCTCCGCTCCGAGCTGCGTTTCAAACTATATAACCTCGGATCACGTGTTCTATAAAGTGTCACATGCTCCAAAAGAGCTGCATTTATTGGTTATGTACAGGCGCGCACACAGGATTTTTGGCTGGGGGGGCGTCCAACTTTTAGGGATGTTCCAGATTGTCAAAAATCAGTGATGAAAGAGCTCGTTTTCATTAGATGGAATTCATCCAAACTCGTCCCATCCCGTTCCCTAAGAATACACTACACAGTACAATGGGAAGGAAAGTAATAGTTATTCAGTTTTGAAAACAAGATGGTGCTTTATGTTCGTTTTTGAAAGTAAGGAAAACGAGAAAAAAAAAATTCTTTTTTCATTTATTAGAACTGAAACTATTGCTACCTTTTTTTGGAATTGTTTATTTACTATTGATATAGGATAATAATCAATCTAAAAAAAATATCAAAGCCGATGGGGGGGGTCCGGACCCCCTGGACCCCCCCCCTTTGTGTGCGCCACTGGTTATGTACCAATCTCGGCTCTGCTAGCCTTAGTAAATTCTTGCGAGATGTGGTGACAGAAGACCATGATAAAGAGGGGAGATATATTAATTAATTGCATTTGAATTAGATTTAGATCCTGATTCAAATCCTTTGTTTAAAACGAAAGTTACTACGCCCTAAAGAATTTTGAAGCAAGCAGCAAATAGAAATTTTGAATTTTGATTGGATGTTTAATTTTACATGATATATATATATATATATATATCACATTTATATATATATATATATATATCTTATAAATAAAAATGAAATTCTGTTTGTTTGTTTGTTTATTTGTTTGTTTGTTTGTTTGTTTGTGGATTTGATTCGTATACAAATCCACAAAAATGGACCTATCGGCATGAAATTTAGTACAGATATGTAAAATAATGTAGAATAACTCATAGTCCACTTTAAAACTTTGAAAGTCCACCCGTTCCCGGAATTTAAGAGATTTTTTATGCTCTTCACGCAAAAATCTTTCCGTAATTGTAACCCCTGTAGTGAAAAAAGTGTGAAATAAGGATCGTGGTTGCCATGTGTGGCGATTTTGCCGAATAAAATGTTTTAAATTCTCAAAGTAAAAATAAAAGAATAATAATGATTTTTTTTTTTGTTAGTTTATATTCGTAAGGTTATTTTTTTTTAAATTATAATATCGTGTGCATGGGAAATCAGAGCAGGAATGTAATGCTTTACACGCAAAACAATAAGAATTGAAGATTTCCGAGGCTAATAGGTAAATTATTTTAGTTTGGCGAAAAAATAAAATGGCTCAAATGCCGATTTTGTGAAAGTGAGTTCTAGCGGTTTGCACAGATTTCAGCTTGGCGCAATTTATTGAGAGCTTAAGGAAATAGATTTTTGAAAACAAGTGCAAACGTTTTATTAGAATACAGCGTTAAATTTTAATGATCCGTGAAGAAATAATGCAGTTATTAAGGGATTTCAATTGATCTATCTCCAGAATTCTCGCCAAATGAGTACATTGATTTAAGTTGGGGGAATTCCGCCAAATTTCAGAAAATTGAAATCTTCTCATTTAGTACATCGGAGTAATGAGGAATAAAACACGTTATAGTTGATAATTTTAAAAAATTCGGCTGTATTAAGGGATTCAACTTTTCAAATAAAGGCTTGCTTTACTTTTTCGCGGTCGAACCATTTCCCATATATTATTGCTGCTAAGTCAATGCTTCGAATGATTTCCTGAAAAAACGCTTGCAAAATGGCGTATGTTGGCACTTTGGCGAGGCTTAGATTTGAAACTGGATTTTATTTGAGACTGGGATATATAATGACACTGGTTATAGATAAAAATGAATGTTGGTATGAGTGTATGAGGTTGAGAAACTCCAGCACCGTTGCACCATGAAATTTGGTTCACCTAAGTCTTTTATCATGGAGAAGCTTTTTATGCTATCCGTTTTCCTCTAACTTGCCACCAGGTGGCGCAGCAGAACGTCGAATTCTATTCTGTTTAGCCGTTTGCTATGCGAATATCGTCCAACCGATTTCGATGAAATTTGGTACACGCGAATATTAGAACACGGAGAATATTTTTCACTATCCATTTTGCTGTAACTTGCCGCTAAATGGCGCTGAAAAGCATCAACTTCTATACCGTTCGACTGATCGGAAAAAATTTTTTATACTTACACATTTGAGCACGAAGAATATATTCTAACTGCGTTCCTTTTGATGTTACTCACCACTAGATGACACTGCAATGCATTATTATTTTAAGTCGCCACTAGATGACGCTGCAGCAGGCCAAATTCTTGACCATTCAAACGGTCGCTATGAAAATCAGTATACATAGCTATTTGAACAATGAGAATATTTTGGCGTTATCCATTTTGCTGTAACTCGCCACTTGACGGCGCTGTAGCAAATCATTACTTTAATTAACTACTAGATGGCCCTGCAGTGTATCACTTCTTGACTGTGCAAAGGATCGTTATGAAAATTGGTATACATAGATAGTTGAACACGGTCGCTATGAAAATCAGTATACATAGCTATTTGAACAATGAGAATATTTTGGCGTTATCCATTTTGCTATAACTCGCCACTTGACGGCCCTGCAGTGTATCACTTCTTGACTGTGCAAATGATCGCTATGAAAATAGGTATACATAGATATTTGAAAACGGGGGAGTTTGGCTCTCTCCATTTTCCTATAACTTGCCACTAGATGTCGCGTCAACACATGAACTTCAGGACTGTCCAGCCGATAGTCATGAAAATTTGTATACATCGATATCTGAATGCGAAAAATATTTTCGCCGTATCCGTTTTGCTAAAACTCGCCACTAGATTGCGCTACGCCGCATGGCCTTCTGCACCGTACAAACGGTTGCCTTGCAATTCGGTATGCATGATTATTGGACACAATATAACGCGATATCCACTTTGCTATATCTGTTTATTACAATGAATAGTAATCACCACAAATCGTAATATCAAAAATCCATTCATTCCCGTGCGAAGAACGGGTACTTCAGCTAGTATATATATATATATATATATATCACATTTATATATATATATATATATATATATATATATATATATGTATGTATATATATATATAAATGTGAGTACGGTGGTACTTGAAAATGGAGTACTTCATTTCAATTTTCCACTTCATCTCCACTTCATTTCTCGAGTTCGTAAAGTTAGGCTAAAGCCCATGTGTTCTCACCTGACTTGTTTTCCCACTTCTCTTTAGCTTTGATAGCTCTGTTTCTTACAATATTTATAGCCTCTGGATTATCAATTATTATTTCATGTTTTCAGTTCTATAATTGTTATTATGTGCTTTCACTTAATCTTTTACGTGGGATTCCATATTACGTAAATTTAGCTATTTTATATTATATATATACATATATATATATATATATATATATATATATAAGGTGTGTACACAAGCATATATATGTACCCCATACACCAATAAGATGACATACAAAATTTAAGAACAATAGCTTAAAAAATGTCAAAGATAAATAATAAATATAACGCTGACTTTCATTCCCTTTTCAATGGCTCTCGAAGGGAAAAAAAATCACGTCGAATGATCGCATTCCAGGGGTCGTGCAGAAATTATGAAAGACTCCACTCTAGTAACATATTTCCTCTAGCAATAAACATTTATATTCAAAATCATGTATAGTCCCCGATCATTTTTCTTTAAAGATATCGCTGAGATTTTGTATGATGAAAGGCACAAATTTGTACATTACTTGATTAATATATAGGGCACATTTTACTTATTGGGAATGTTTTTGTACGTTGGTCATATACAAATTAGAAATGTGGATCTTTTTGAAAATGAACGATGGGATTTTTTTCTTAACGGGGTTTTTATTTTCGACCTTATATTGAACATTTTATTTTCCAATTTATACAGGCCACTAATCTCTAGTAGATAAAGAATTAAAACCCGTTACCACCTTTTTGGACACCCTGTATAATACTTTCTCAGCGAAGGCGTCGTCTTCGAGAGTATCCTGAATCTTCAGCATGGCTTGACGGCTTATTGGGAATAACTCGATCTTAGTGCAATCAGTTACAGGAACTTAAACCGTTTATCAATCTTCACTACCCTTCAAAAAATGATTGTTCAAAGCGGTGGTTCACAACCTTTAAAGTTGCACCCCCCAACAAATGCTAACTTATGGTGGCACCCCCCCCCCCCTATTCCTCACAATTTAAAAATTACATTCAGTTTTTTATACTTCAACAAGAATATGTAGCCTCTTTTTCCACAAAATAATTCTATGAGTAAAATGTGAGTAAACATTTTAAGTGAAAATAGATATGTTTGGGAGTAAAAATAAAAATAAGCAAGCATATCTTTTAAGCATACACTATCACTTGCCCTTCACTGTTTTCCTCATTCCACACTTGCAAACACTCCACACCCCTCTAGGGGGCGCGGCCTACCGGTTCGTAAACGCTTGTTTAAAGTATGTCTGATTAATGCTTGTTTTTTTTCCATTCAACAATAATGTTAATTAGAGATTTTTTTTTTTACTCATATCTGCTATGTGCCAATAATTGACAATTTATAATCTGCTATGTGCACACATTACTCTAATTTGGTAATAATAAATAAATTATTGCGTATAGCACATATAACTTCAATTTAAATTAGTTATCATCAATCTGATTCATATAAAATTTTACATATCTCAAAGTTATATACATTCCTCATTTCAATATCTCAAATTATACTTTTTTTACATAACAATTATTCAAATTTAACAACGATATATATATATATATATATTCCATTCTATTTCCACATTAATTATGTCACTTTATTTGGATCAGCATTTATTAATTTTTATTATTATTATAACTTTTTCAAATTGTGTTTTCCAATTCTTGCTTCTAGCTGTTATCTTTTTATTGCGAGGTATGTCTTATTTGCAGTATGTGTTGTGTTTTACTTATTAGTTATATATATATATATATATATACGTTTTTTTATATGTACAGTGTGTCTTTCCATCTAAATAGAGCCATCGTGATTGTGTGCAGTAACCGGATGCGAAATCTATATAAATGAAACAAAATGTAATGTGTCAGTTAGTTAGTTTGTCTGTTTGTTTGTCTGTGTCTCGCGTAGCTCGCAGACTGGTGATCGTAGACCTACCAAATTTTGTATGGAAATTCTCCAGGACGAGTCCCGACACACCTTGAAGCGATTTTTTCAAAATTCGAATTATTTTATGAGATATCGATAAAAAACGTGTCGCAAAAGGATCATTTTTGTTCTTGCCATTTCGCAGTTGTAACTCCGCAGTGGAAAGAGCGAGGTTTGAGCATATCTAGGTTGCCATGTTTGGCAAGTTTATTATATTATTCAGACTCTTGAAGTAAAAATAAAAGAATAACGATTTTTTTTTCCCGTTTGGATTATTTGTAAGGTTATTTCTTAATTAAAATATCGTGTGCATGTGAAATCAGAGCAGGAATGAAATGATTTATACTCAAAAGAAAATAGAATTTGGGAATTTTCCGAAAATAAATGTGCAACTATTTAATTTGGCGAAAAATAAAAGGGTTGACGTGCGATTTTGAGAAGATCTGAATCTAGCACTATTTATCGTATGCTTTTTCTACTTGAATTATGAATATTCCTGAATGAGTTTTTAAACTTTATTTCAGTTCGAATTGTACATTTTTCTACGCAGCTTTTTCTCATCTATTTCTAATGTATTACATACAGAATGAAAATTGTTAGAAATATCAATTTTAATTGTGTTTAATCACACTCATCAATTATGGTATACTTTCCAACTTAATGGAATAAGGAAAGAAAATAGGGAAGACCCATGGATTATAATAATACGCTTTTAATACATAGCACTTTAGTGCGTATTTAAAATACGAAAGTGTGTCAGATTTCTTAGTTTTTTTTTTTCCTTTCCAATTTTTATAAAGGCCAATATATCCAGAAGCTCTTCAGAATTAATATAGGACGAAAATAATTTGTTCCTTTTTGTAGATTTTTATCATTAAACCACATCTTATTTTTGCAACCAGGGGTGGCCCGACACGGTAAGCATCGCATCGGGGCCCCGGCTTCGAAGCGGCATCATTTCGAACTGAAAAACTAAGTAGAGCATAAAAGGAGGCGTTTTTTTATGTTAACAGGGGTCTCTACACTTACCCTAGGGCCGCTCATGTTTGTAACCATCTTAATTTTAAATTCCATTCAGAATCTAAGAGATTTCAGTGCCAAGGAAGCCAGTGTGAAACAGGATTCTCTCTGAACAAGATTTATTAAGATGGCGAACCAACTGGTCGCCGGAGGCGGCTAGTACACGAATAAGAGCGAAACAAATTTATTAAGAAATCATGCACAGGAATGAATGAAAAAACTCTACACGAATAAAAAATATGTGTGTACAAAACAAGGGAAAAAAGTGTTCCTCCGAATTGATGCCAATACTGTTAGTCAAGGTATTTGATATGTTTACAAATGACTTTGAATAGTCGATGTAACGTATCATTTATTAATCCTTAGAGGACGGTAGCATCAATTTTACCCGAGTGTTCGAAGATGGCGGCTTTCAGTTCTGTCAGCGATTGTAACTGTCTGATATTTGCATATCTATAACTACTGAGGATTCCCCACGCATTTTCTAGGGGATTGAGATCAAACTAAAAAGCAGGACATTTCACGGTGTACAACCCATCACCGAAAAGCCATTGCCAGGAGGATTTTGCAACATCCTCCTGAGCTGAGCATTTAACCTCCTGGAATAACGTCTATTAGAACTCTTGAATTTATGAGATTTTTCAAGGATCTCTCATATTATATAAAATTGCGAATGATTTTCCATGCTGAAACATGTGGCAATTGCAGTGATGTGGATGTTAAATCAATAACGTTTTATCTCATCGACTGAATAGGTTTAGCAACTGTTTGAAGTTTTCTAAAACCCAAAATCGCTCTTCACAAACGTACGCTTATTATTAGTTCTTTCTCTGTATCTTATCCCTCGCACATACACATAATATTGAGAAGTCATTTTAATTGTGTTGGTGCAAAACTTCCAACAATACTTCCAATTCCACATAGATTCATCAGAAGTAAATCTTCAGACTGGTGCATGGTCATACCTTACTGCAGCAACACTGGATGGATATTTCTCTTTCACTTACGCTTTTAACAACAGAATTCAGAGTAAAAAGTAAATTTTACTAGGACATTTGGAATGCTTGCAACTGTTCGCCAATTCCACAGAATCACTTTGCAGTTTTATTGAAATCCCAACGTGATCCTATCTCACTTCGAATGGTTTCCGAAAAGCTTGCAATCATTCAATAAATGTTCTTCAAATTAAATATAATCAGTATTTTCATTTTATTGCAGTAAATCGGCTAATTAGGGTTTGGTTGATTATAACTATTTAAAATTCTGAGTATTTAACATTACGATTCGTCAATTTCACTCCAAATATAGTAGATGTGGCCAATCTGTGTTCAATATTGCGAAATTATTTTACAAGCCAGATCGGGTTACCTTTCTCCGAAAGTCACGAGATCGATAAGTATTTGGCGTGATTTTCACGGAAGCATGTGACATCGACCGTCGTTTAAAAATTTTTTATAGAAAACATTTTTTTTTAATTTCCAATGGCAAGAGAAAAAGACAAACTCTTACAGGACGCAAAAAAGGAATAACATCAAATTTTAAAACAGTAAGAGAAAAAAGTCAATATCTCATCAGCAGATGTCTAGCACTCCAGTATCTTGTTACGTCAAAGTCCCCCTGCAGAACCGAGCATCCCAACAAATGGCCCCTGTCCATGATTTAGTCCTTCCCACAAAGTGGGCAATTCGGGCTCTTGAAAATTCCAATACGATACCGGTAGGCAGCCAGGCAGTCATGGCCCACAGCAAGTCTGAATTCTGCCGCAGCTTTTCCGCGCGGTTTATCAGAAACACCCTGCTCCAAGTTGCTCTTCCAACTTCTTGAACACATGCGAGAATTGAGCAATGCCTTCCAGTTTTGTCTCATTAGATTTTTTAAATAAAGTTTTGTCGAATGAAAGGACATGTAAACACATGGCTGCTGAGCTATTTGAGTGCCCTTCTCAGCCAGCATATTGGCCTGTTCATTGCTGTGTATGCCACAATGTCCTGGTAGCCATTGTGGTATTATATGCTGCCCTCCATTTTTCAGACTCTCTAGAAGAGCCCGACAGTCTAGGATATTCTTTGAGATGGGTATTTCCCCAGATCCGATAGCATGAATGGCATCCTTGGAATCTGACAGAATAACAGCCTTATTGTAAAGGTGTCTGGGGACAAGCTGCTCCAGTGCCACGTAAATAACCATAACTTCGCCATCAAAGGCGGTTTTTTGTTTTCCAACAGGCACACAAAAAGAAAAGATGGAGGAAAATATTCCTGCCCCGACATTTGGTGAAAGTTCCGTCAAAGAACCATCAGTGTAGATATGTAGCCATTCCGGTTCAGGGTAGATGGTGTGGATGGTTTCAAGTGCAAGGATCTTCAGGCTACTTTGGGGCAAATGGCTCTTAAGTAATGGTTGGGAAAGGTCCAGCTTAACAGATAACTTGACTTGGTTTACAGGATTACAGGGTTTTAACGGGGTTTTTCAGGGTTATAGAAAACATTTTTATATAAAATCGCAAAATTTTTATAGAAAACGTCTAAAAAAGACACTATCAAAACTAACTTGAAACCGTAAAACTTTTCTTTTTTCTTAATTTTTGCATACGCGTGCACAAATTTATGTAACTAGTTCTAGGAGTTGAAAAATTATTCAATTAAATATTTTGCGATAAATTAAAAACGTTCCGGGAATATATAATTACAATGCATCTTCTCAAATTCCATATTTAATGCACTTTAAACACACATATTTTTAAATTGTGACATCTCTGAGTTACTAGATTTGAAAGAATTTACTAATGTCTTGTAATGAAAAAAAATTGAAACTTAAAAACTTCTTTAAAGTTTAATCAATTATTTAAAGGTACAGTTTAAAAAATGTTTGAAATATAGGTAATACATGATCTTTTTATAAAAGAAGTGATAGGTGGCACACTTACATTTATTCCGCTGAGAATAAAGAGAGAAACTTTTCGGCAACGAGATGTAAATTTCGATATGTTTGACAGGTTGTTATCAAGGAAAAACATGCATATAAATTTTTACTCCATTATTATTTACTTTTCACGTTATGAAATAATAGAAGTTTAAAGTAAATATTGTTTAAGTATTCATAAAAAAATCGATATCTTACGTAATTTGTATTACATCATAAATTATGATGTAATAGATTATGTTTCATAATCTATTTAAAATTGATTAAACATTTTGCAACAATGATATATATTTTATAATTTAAGAAACATGTTTTAATATGCTTAAAAGTTTCAAAAGAAAACGATGAATAAAATTTAGAATATTTAATTTATTTATTTTCGTTATTAAAATGCATAAAATAAATATTAACTAAATATCCGATATATTACGTAATTTAGATAATATAAGCGTTAATTTAAAATTTATGAGAAACTTCTTTATAAGGAAGTAATTTTTTTAATTTCACAAATACCCACAAGTGTGTAAAATGATAAATTTGTTCATAGTTTCTTATTTATTCAAATGTATTTTACACCGCGATAAAAATGAAATGTGAACGATTTAAAAAGAAATTCTAAAAAAATGTGTTTTCAATTTACGAAATATTTTACATAGATTATTACTATAAAATAGTATAAGCTTTTTTTTTTTCATTTCCGAGAGATATTCTAATGGTTTTATACTGGAGAACAGCTATTATCAGTTTTATTGATTAAAGACGAAAAATGTATTGTAATGGTAATATTATTCAACAGTTAAATGCATCACCTATGCTATTTGAATAGAGCTGAATACAACTGCCATCTCTTTATAGGTGCAGAAAAATGGTGTTTTTCACCCATAGCGATAGAATGACAGTTGGATGGACTGCTGAAATAGCCCAAACTCTGAAAAAAAGTGCAGCAAATTCCATCCCTCGATTGATCAATAACAGTCTGCCACAGAGCTATTTGACACAGCGGGCTTTATGCCACAGGATTGGCGATTTGACTGCCCGCCATGCTGCTGGTAGTTAAACTGAGTCACGACAAAATGTGTATTTTTTAGCGTTGGACAGTGTATCCATTTGTTTTTCAATATCGAAGCATTGAATGCATCCTGTCATACATCCATTAGCCTCATCCGTCTCTAACTTCATGTTCTAGGAAAGTCAGAACGTAACGTGACTTTATGGTGACACTGGGTATGGAGCGCCACAGACGCTCCGTCACGGTAACGTCCTAGTGAGGTCACAAGAAAATAGTCAGACTAGATCGCTTACAACATCCAAGCCGTCACATGGTCATCATTTTTGTGAAACTGTCTGTCAGATTTACTTCGTTCATCGCCTCTTTGGCGCTTTTGGAAAGAAACGGCAGCCATCTGCAAAACTGAAAACGTGATCCAGAATACAATCTCTATGACAGTTCAATATATATATTTTTTTCTGTTCATTTCTGTAAGAAAATTCGACGTTGAGTATACTTTGTTAGTGAGATCTATATATTATTTTGAAACATGTTTTTTTTTTCGAACAACCGAATTGAGAGAACGGCTGGGTGTAAAAACTCGATTGAGGTGTCTGAAGAAAGGTCTCGGCCCGTAGATGTGCCATCAAAAGAGAAAATCAGAAAAAGTCGAACGGTTTAGGCGTGGCGGAACGGCAAAGGTGCATATTTTCGCCATAGAAATAACATTGTGGTTTATTAACGCAGACGATTGCCTTAGCTCCGTAAGGTTTGATTTATTTGGAAACATATTTGTTAGAAATTGCATCCGTTTGTAAATGTTGTGTGGCAAATATGGCAACAGTGTGTAGTGATTATAAATGTGTTCTAAATTCTGATTAGAATAAGAGCGATTAAAAAAAATTAATGAAAACCGACTTCGAATTACTTCACCATAAACAAAAATTAATCGCATTCTAAATTAAAAGGCTTTGGCCAAATTTTCACGAAGTATAGCAGATATTGCCAAATTGAGTTTAGTCTTGGAGACTTATTTTTTACGACAAACTTGGGGATAACTCGCCAAAACTGGTAATATTTCGCCATAGAAATAACATTGTGGTTTATTAAAACTCATTGTTGGCAGCTAAAAACGCCTTCTTTATTTTGACGCTTTATGGCTAATCTGTTAATCTGGAACGTGTTTTTACTGTATCCACTAATTTAGAGAACGGCTAGGTGTAAGAGAATTTTTAAAGTGTCTAAAAAAGGCCTTAGCCTGTAGATGTGTGATCAAAAGAGAAAAAGTCGAACAGATCAAACATGGCGGAACGGCAAATGTGCAATTTTTCGCCATAGAAATAACATTTTGGTTTATTAAATACATCTGGAAATCATAAAAGCTTTCTTTATCTTGGCGCTTTATTGCTTATTTACTTAATTTTTTCTATATATTAATTTGAAACATGTTTTTCCGGTATCCACTAAATTGAAAGAACAGCTATGTGTAAAAATTTGGTTGAGAGGTCTAAAAAAAGGTCTTGGTCCGTAGATGTGTCATCTAAAGAGAAAAATTTTTAAAGTCGGAGGGATCAGGCGTAGCGGAACTTCAAATGTGCAATTTTTCGCCATAGAAATAACATTGTGGTTTATTAAATGCATTTTTCTGTCATAAAAGTCTTCTTTATTTTAGCGCTTTATCGCTTATTACCACTAGGGTGCTATTTCGTTCACGCCCAGACTTTGTCTACTCGATTCTGTCGATATGATTTGTATACAGGTTTTGTAGAGATGAACTGTCACGGTGGAAATA
The DNA here is from genome assembly GCA_038373885.1 of Cheiracanthium punctorium. NCBI lineage: Eukaryota > Metazoa > Arthropoda > Arachnida > Araneae > Cheiracanthiidae > Cheiracanthium > Cheiracanthium punctorium. Next base: position 248,630 of record JAWZYV010013541.1, on the reverse strand, counting down.
TTTTGAAATGTGTTTGCCACATAACGCGGAAGGGGGGGGGGGGGAGAATGAGTCTGATAAGGTTTGCGATTTTTGATAATTGATCGCCAAGTTTGCGGGAAAAAAAACTTAAAAACCGAACCACGCCTGGCGATGGTTGTAAAATAGCTTTAAGAGGCAAATTTAATATAGATATTAATTCCAACGATGTGTTTTATGCAACGAGAAAGACAAATATAGCACACTCATGGATTATGATGCTCATTCCAAACAGTACAGGGTTGTCCAAATTAAACTTCCCCAATTCAGAGGCCTGTGCAGGATGTAATATGGGTCATAATGTGATAAAATTTGGAAAACAGACGCTTCAGATCACGCGCTCGTGATTTATTTTTAAAAAATTATTAGTACAAGAAATTGCTGATAGGTGGCGCTGTAAAACTTGTAATTTGCATATTGCAACAACGTGATTTGGAGAAATAAAGCTTCTGCGCAACGTATCCAAAAGACGAGCCCTACAAAAGTACAAGACAGGCGCTGCACAGGCAGTTGTTTCCAGCTCGCTATGCACAATGGCGACTTTGAAAGACAAAGCTCTGTTAGTGAAACTTTTCTACCAGAATGACGAGAATTCCTGTGCTGCGATGAGAGCATTGCGTTGGCTGAAGAACTTACGCCGAGGACCAACGAGACCACGTGCTTTACGAGACATGATGAAGAAGTTCGAAAGAACCGGACAGCTGGGAATTTTACCAGATACAAGACGACATGTGGATTCTGCACGCGTACAAAATGTTGCTTTGGCGGTCGTGGACGCCACTAGCCAATCGCCACATGTTGTTGTCAGTGTGCCAACTTTTTCTCGTGCTGTTGATATGTCCTATTCGACCACGGCACACATACAGGACATATGTAGAACGTCTTGTTGATCTGCAGCGCCACCTATTGGCAACTTCTTTTACTAATATATTTTTTAATAAATCATGAGCGCGTGATCTGAAGTGTTTGTTTTCCAAATTTTCATCACATTATGACCCATACAACACCTGCACAGGCTTCTGAGTTGGGGAAGTTTAATTTGGACAGCCCTGTATTTAAAATGGTGAAGTATAGTTGGAATCCCTAGTAGCAAACTGTCATCGGTTCCTGAAATGCCGATGATCGGACAGGGAGGAAGCGCAGCGCGCGCCATGCAAGGTTCTTCATCGCGTCGGGGGCTCTTATCTCGGATTTTGCTCGGGCATGTCCTCTCCCGAATAGTAGGGTTGGATCATCGGCAAGGGGGGAAAATTGGGCGTAGAGCCGTTGTAAAGCCGATGCGATTGGGGTTATATTCATCTCGGAAGAGCAAACACCTTGCAACTTAGGATGTGAAGCCTATGACCTTTGATAAAAGTTTTAAACTGAACAATCGATAAAAATTGGGGTATATCCCAGCTAGATAAAAATTTTTAAAAGTTAAAAAAAAAAGCAAATTCGAACTTTTTTCTCTTCTCTTTGAATTTTAATGCTGCCATCTGAACTTCATTTTTCAAGCTTCCGAGACTCCTTGGTTTCGAACTGGAGAACTAACGCTTGGTAGCCGGGCATTCTAACCACTAGACGGGGGTCTGACTCGTTATTGGCGAGACTAAAATTTGAAGTGATTGTTGTTTCAAGTTCGGAATTGGAACATTTAAGTTTCTAATTAAATAAAACTAGACTTTTCCTGTACACTACTCAAAATTAAAAAGATTTTGCGATTTCTATCCGTTTTAAGCATTTGGGACCTGTGTACGGCCGTAAAAAAAAAAAAAAGTTTGTCTGTCTGCGTTCTGTCTTTTCTTATTCGCACATCACGTAAAACTGACAAGCGAATGAAATAAAATTTGTTGACATGATAGGTGGTCACTTAACTTAAAGTATAGGCTTCGAATTTTTAAAAATATTCATTATAATGAATATTTTAAAAATCTCTCTATAGATTTTGAGATTTTTCGAAGATTGTTTCAAACTGCGTAAATTTTTGTTCGCACATCACGTAAAAGTGACTAAAGCGAAAGGAATGAAATTTACTGACATGATAGGCAATCACTCACCTTAAGCTATAATCGTCGGATTAAAAAAAAAAAAATTAGATTTTGAGATTTTTTCTGAAAATCGTTTCAAACTGCGTAAATTTTTGTCGGCGCATCACATACGACTTAAGTGAATAAAGCAAAATTTAGTACACGATAGGTGGTCGTACAATTTAAACTATGCCCCTAAAGTTTCTTAAAATTTGGATTAGATTTTGAGATTTTGCGAAAACTGTTCAAACTGCTTAAATCCCAGCTAGAAAATGTTTGCACTTCTTGTGCAAAAAATTTGCATATAAAGTGAATATTTTGAATACTTTGAAAAGTATACACTTTTTGTGCACAATTTTTGACAATATAGAATATTCACTTTTTAGTATGCATAAAAACTGTATATAATTTGCACAAAAAGTGTATGCTTTCAAAATATTAAAAAATATCCACTTTTTATGCACAAATTGTACACAATCTATACTTTTTTTTGCAAAAAAAGTGAAGACATTTCTAGCTGGGTATATTCATCTCGGAAGAGCAAACGCCTTGCAACTTAGGATGTGAAGCCTATGACCTTTGGTGAAACTTTTAAACTGAGCAATCGATAAAAATTGGCACATATATCGTTGATTTGCATATTAGCTTGTTTATTTCTTTTATTGTATCAATTAATTCATGTACTTTCATATGCATATATAATTTTATAACTAAATATCCTTTTCTTCAAGGCTGTTCTAGGGAAGAATGCAAGTTTTTGAATGAAATGTCATTAAAAATTTACACAAAGGAAAATTTCTATATATATATATATATATTATTTCGCACTTTTTCAGGAAACTTCCAGAATTTTTAGTCGCTGACAAATTTTGTTTTAAAAATATTCCTTGTCTCCCCTCTTTGATAGAGATTGACTAAGGCAAGGTGCCCTTTTAGCTAGCACAAGATAGATACATACAGGAGAACACGACAAAGCTAAGAGCAGGAAGAGGACAACATGATTCAGCATTTTGTCGCCTGTCTTGTCTTCCCGCGTAATAGCTTAGCCAATCAGCAACCTTAAAACAAACATATGGTGTGCATATGATGCTCTTTGCACTTAATGAAGGAACGGAGATATCGAGCCGTTGAGCTACTTGGTAGAAAGACCGATATAAGCCTGTTTGCTCGCTTTACCCTTCGCAATCTTGAAAGCGCCTATCAGATCTCAGTGTAAAGATTCGATCATCGGGAAAAGATGAACATACGAAAAATTAAGGATGATCAGTAATGATCAGGCGATGAATAGCCGATGCACCGATCATAGACCTGGTAAAGCCCGAGCACAGATTGCTGCTAGGGATATGCTTGGCGAAGATTGTAAAAAAGTTTTAACAGCTATAGATTTCGATTCCAAAGAAGTGTTTTGTGGAACAAGGAAGAAAAATACGGCACGGCCATGAATAATGATACACTTTTCAATTTAATGAAGCAAGGAAGAAAAATAGGGACGGCGCATGGATTATGATACGCTTTTAATATACAGCACTTTAGTGAGTATTTAAAATATGAAAATGTTTCAGATTTTTTTCAAACTTTTCTCCATACAAATACATTGTGGTTTGTTAACGACATTGACTGCAGTTATAAACTCCTTCTTTAGTTAGCGATTTATCTTTTATTTCTTTAATTTTTCGCGCGATCGCTATTTGGCGGATTAGATTTTTTAGTCTCTTGCAGAATTCCGGAATTTTTCACTATTTTCGCTTCATACTTTTGGCGTTTACCTTTCTGCGCCCGTATTTTCTCACGGAATGTTGTATGTCACTCTTTCAATGGTTAGATCAAAGAATGCTGTGGCAGTCAAGATCATTTAAGAGCATTCACCTGGACGTTTCGGGTGTTTCGTGGTCGATGACTTTACCCAAAGTATCGTCTTCAACGAAATGCTCAAATAGAATTTGTAACTGTATTTGCTCATTCGTCATTTAATATCTACTCTTCCTTTTTTTACTTAATAAAGATAGTTAAAACAAATTTTAAGGATTTCAATCATTTCATCGTCATTGTACAGTTGCTAAGAACTGGCGTGAAACCTTTTGTTTACTTTCTGTCACAAGTCATGTTCCGTCCGCTTCGCTCTTTGATTTTTCCTGTTAGTTTTGTTCAAGACCTTGGTGATATTCTTGATCGTTCCCATTTATTTTTGAATATTACAGTCAATAAAGTGACCGTCGAATTCGACGGGTTCCAGCTAGTTCAAACAATTCTTAGAATAAAAGTACACGTATGTAATTTTTCCTTTGATTCCAAAGCCAAAAAACAATGTTTTACTACTTTTAACTGGAACAGCAAAATAGTCGCCTGTGTTGAAATAGCGACCGATTCGCTACTTAGGGTATCACTGTTGCATAAAGACAAGCGGATATGTGAGATCGTGAGTACAGAAGAATTATCTCAGACAGGTAGCACTTTGTTTAAGATGACACATTTTAAAATTTTAAGACGCAATTTTCCAAGTATGTATCTTCCACTGAACAAAATATATTGTACTTTTTCAATCTCCTTTCTTGAAAGAAATGATTTTTTTTTAAACGGAGTGAAACTGACCAGCAAGCCTTGACAAGACGGCCACCGAGCATGATGTCTACATAGGATGTTTCTAAACTGTTTTTACAAAATATTAAGGGAGGTAGAGCGCTTAATAAGAAATCAGAATCGCATAGCAATGTGGGGTCAAAATTCGCCGTTTTCCCTTGCCTGGTAAAAACCATTTTATGAAATGTGTTGAAGTATCTGTCTAATTTCTTAAGCAAGTTTCGTATACAATGAGCTTATCTCCGAAAACCTCATTCAAGAAATGAAATAGAATTTTTAAACGATGAATTTTAGTCACATGTTTTCTAAGAAAAATACGTTAGTTTTTTGACAAACAATGGTCGGAAAGTTCACTGTTGTTTCAGCAGCCGTTTCAATGTGATTATTAACACCTACATAAAGACGACGTTTTTTGACCCAAAATTGCTATGTGATTCTGATTCCTTATTATGTGCCCTATCTCCCGTAATATTTTCTAAAAACAATTTAAAAGCACCCTGTATGTCAAGGGCAGTCACTGGGCGTCCATCATGTGCTCGACAAGGATATCACAAGCTCATGCAGAGAATAGAATCCGGACTCAATGTGTGCTAGAATGACCCGTCAGGCACTACAGTCCTGGGGCGCTGAAATGTATCTCATGACTTAGCTATGTATGAAAGCTGGACGTGTGAGACGGGACATAATGAACGACTCCGTAGCTATTTGTTAACAATTTGTTTTTCGCCCACACTAAGATAACAAAAAAACATCCGAAGAAAGGCTGGAGGCACAAATTGGTACTCACGCAATATATACCCCGATCGATGTCCTTGAATCTTCTCTGGAACAAGAGTTGGCTTATTGACTGGTAGATTACACCGGTCAACACGATTTTTGGGTCTGACTTCTAAATGCTAAATTTTAGTTTATCCTACGCCAAAACTAAGGAAAATAACTTTTTTTTTAAATGAAATTTTGCTTTTGTAGAAAAAGCAAATTTCAATTTTTTTGCAAAAATCACTGATTTTTATATTTTTTATAATACCACCTAAATTATGATCATAAAAGTTTTTGCTGGACATAAAAGTCTTTTTTATTCAATATTTGTGATAAACAATAACATATAAATGCAAAATAATAAGAAATTAATGTCTAAAAGTGAATATTTTTCGTATTTTTTTATGTTCGTATGAGCAAATAATAATACAAAAAAATAATAATATTACAAAATCTAAACTACTACAAGCAATACTACAGAGTTACAAATAATAATACAGTTTACTTTCGGGTTAATCAAAGTGCTGCCATCTTTCGTTTATGAAATAAATTAAAATATACTTATCGACGTAAATCAGACAAAAGCAAACTTTAAGAACTAAAAATGAAAATTTAAGTGTTTTTCAATGTCTAGAATCAGAATTTAAGCATGAGAACAGAAACCCCCTTTTTTTTTTTTTTTTTTTTTTTGAGCGGTGTTATGTGTGTGTGTGAAGAAAGAATATTTTAGCTTTGCAAAAATCTCGAAAACACAAAACTTAAGCATAATAGATATCACAAAATAGCCAAAACATTAACGGAATCTTTTAAAACTGAACTAAATTTAAGCGACGCGATCTTTAATATATAAAAACCATTTCCGGCTTTAGATCCCATAAAACCAATTCTGTTTTCATTCTGGAGAGATGCGAATTCAATTTGCTAAAATAAGCGGAACAAAAACTGAGTTCCCTGTGAAACGACAACTAACGTAATTTAAGGCACCGAATCTAAAATTCTTATGGAAAAGCAAAATATATTTCATCTATGAAATAAACAACATGGAAAAGAAACATAATCTTATTTGTGAAGGCAATACACTTAAGTTCTCGAATTCAGTCTATTTACTTGCTTTATAACGATCATAAATGTCATTTATCGCGATAAAGAAAATCTGCTTAGGTGGATCTCTCTAAATCGAATATGTTTCAGATTTTTTTTTTTTTTTTTTTTCCAATTGCATTAAGGTATAATTTAATTACACTCTTGGGTTTTTTCGACATAGTAAAGATTTTGAATGTCCAGTCTGTAAATTTGTTCAAAGTGATAGACGAATTGTTGGTAACAAAATGGTTAGATACGCATATTTTTGAAGTAAAAAAGTAGTCAAAGGCAAAATTTTATAGCATTTTTGTGTGATTTAGTATAAATTATTAGAATAAAATGAATTAGTATTTATAATAACTGGTGAATTAAAATTGCTTTTATAAATTACTCAATAACATTTTGCTTGCAGTTAGAATTTTTTGGATTTTCGAGTTTAATGGTTTACGGCCATATATATTTCAAAACTTGACGTTAAGTTTACTAAAACTAGATTAATAACAAAGGATTTTGCAGTGTAAAAAATTCAAATTTCAATTTGCATTGTGCTTCGTGTCATGAATATTGTTACGAAATTTCGGGGAACCTGCAGTTCTGGGGCTTAAAATATTCCAAATTCGTGTTCTACGGTTCAAATAGATAAATTTTGCTTTTTGTTGCATCAAAATCGGTCAACTAGAACCGGATATAAGGAGATTTCGGTTTCCCAAATGTTTTTCTATGGGCTTCTAGAAATCTCGATAAATATTGATCTTAGGGCTTCGATCACTTCACTTTCGGGGACTTATTTTTTGGCACCAAATTTGGCGATATTTCGCCAAAAGTTTCCAAGCTTGGCGACATTTTGGTCATTTGGCGTGATTTTCCCAATGGGTCCTGAAAGTTGGTTTTCCTGCATTAAAAAAACTTAAAACCTAACATTTCTCTTCTATGACGTAATCAAAATTCCTGCTTTATGTAGAATCCTCGAGAAATAGGCTCTTCGGGAAGTTTCTCGTAGCTTCTGCGCCACCTATAAATATGAGTGTTTCATCGGCCCCAGTGCAGTGTGAGTTGGCACCCAGCGTGTGAATGGAGCTCTCTCAGTAAGTACGCTTGCTTCGCTCTGTGACAGAAGTGCTGTTTCGCGCTTGTTTTCAAAGCTGTTTTTGAAGTGCTGTGTGTAAATTCTTCACTGCTGAGTCTTGAGGGAGTGTTAGTGTTATCCCTCGTATATTTTCACTGAATTTTACCTGTGGAAGTGTTTTATTTTGTGTGAGAATTACAGCATTTGTGAGAACTTCTGATCTAAGCGGACTGTTAAAAGCACATTACTGTTTGATTGTGCTTGTGCTAAGTTCTAGAAGCAATAAAGTTCGTGTTCCATCCTGACCAGTGGACTTTTACTAGAACTTTCTACACCAACCGAACTTTAGAACGACGAGCTCAGGAAACAAGCTTATATCTGCAGTATTCGGCAGTAATATTTTTTGCCCTAAAAGATTGATTTGACCTGTTGGCAAGGATTATTATACGATTACTCTGATTTTTTTTTAAACATCATGCTTATAGTCAATGTTAACTTTATAAAAAAAAATCAGCAATCTTGACCTTCGTAAAAAATTAATATTAAAAAAAAACAGAGAAAGAGAGAATAATGCAAAATGAAAATATTTATGTAAAACCTGTTTTTTACCATTTTACAATGATCACAGTGATTCTCACAAAGCGGTCTGCAGTCTGTTAAAATCCGCATTAAGAACAATAAAAAATCTCATGAAAATAGCTGTTAACTCAAAATAAAAGTTAAAGAAAATAAAGGTTAAAGAAATTTTGACACTCGGAAAGACGCTAATAACTATCTCCGTTAGCTTTTGAAACAGAGTGAAGAATGAGTAACCTTGTACTATGCAGTCGAGTCACCTCTTCCCGCCAAGTGGTTTCAGGCAACCAGTGGTCTTCGCACACATATTCTAGAAAAGCTATCAGAAAATAGGCAGGAACTTGGATGAAACGCCGATATGGACCAGTTTGTCCGAGTTGCCATCGCCTGATATCAACGCTCCGATCAGATGTGTGCGTAAAGATCCGATAATCCAGAAAGGCTGAACTTGCGAAAAAATAAGTATGGTCAGTAAAAGCCGATTAAGGATTGCTACTAACTGAATTGGAAAAGGCAGTACATCACTGAATGCAACATTTTACAGTAGTGTAAAAAGAAATATGTGCTGAAAAAAAGGTGATTTTAAAATCAAATTATTAATAACAACTATTATTTAAAACATATAAATAAACAGATTTTTTTTCTGTGTACGAATGTTTAATCAAATGTATTTGAGTTCATATTTGGTTTATGTCTCACCTTTCTACAAAAATCTTATTAAAATATGTAAAATTAAATTTGAAATGTTTGTTCTTTTAAGAGAATATCTGATTATAGGTTCTGTTAAACATAAAAAGATTTAAAAATAGCAAAATCTGGTTCTTATCTTTTAAAACTCGAAGGCTTAGTGACATCTTCCGTGTTTATCATTAATATATTAATTCAAGGTTTCAGAATCCAGGTTTCAGAAGTGTGTCCTATATGCATTTTCACTTTATTTTTTACGCTTTTATATATTTTTTTTCAATTTCATCACTTCACACTCTGCTTCAGACTGTTATTTTTCTTCGTCAACCATTCATCTGAGTGACGTAGCAAGAAATACTAAATTCATGTTGCGTCTGTTCAGTGATAAGCGGTTTTCAAAAGAGTGAAACGCACGTATTTTTATAAAAGTTTTTTTTATTATAATTCTTTCTAGAATTTACACAATTTTTACGAAAATGTTTTTAAAAAATGTGCGATAGTAGTTTTTTTAAGCATTACAGTGATATTTCGTTCACTCCCGTATTTTATGTCGACATAATTTGTGGACACTTATGTGGGCTGATTTTCGTGAATATGATTTGTGCACGTGGACACGTTTTTGTTGATTTTTTCAATATGATTGCCAGATGGCGGGGGTTGGGAGAATAAAACGTTGAAGTTTCTAATTCTTGATGCTTTTTCGACAAATTTGGTGGAAAAACTCTAGTCCCTGAAACTGAAACTAACTTTCATTTTCAGGTACTTGTCTTTTTCCCCTTGACTTATTCCATACTTGACATCCACTTGAAATCTACCATAATTTGTTAGAAATTTGTAATAATGTTCTTTATCGGTAACTCATGGGGATTCTTAAATCTGTTCTATGTTTGAAAATTCACTTAGAGCATGTAAATTCACATCTTTTTAACATATAAGTCAAGGATTTATAAAATCTCTCTGAGTAAATAGATGGAGGTAATTTTATTATTTATTTATACTTCTGATTTTGATTTTGATTTTTTATTTTAAATAACACAAAGGTGCATTTTATTAATATATTGTCTTTCCGATAAAGTATTAACATCGTCCAAATGCTCACATAATATTTGTTAGACAAGTGCCCGGAAAACCATCTTTATAATGAAAGATAAATATGAATCGTGAAGTAGAAAATAAAATAGGAAATTCAGTAGCTATTTATTTAAATAAAGTTTCATATATTTTGTTTGCTAATATTTTATGACATGAATTTGTTAAAATAAATATGAGCTGATTGCTTTAGAATAGCAGTTATTTCTTTATTTACAACCTAACTAGTGACTATAACTTATTTAACTCACGCGAACATTACTTTAAAAAGAAGAAAAGAAAAGAAAGAAAGAAAAAAATATTTTCTTAAAAAAAATGTCTGTACATAATGATCACTTTAATATGCATATATATACGTAATATAGAATCTGAAATAAAAATATATGTAGACACAATATTTAACTATATATATTTAATATTAATAACCATTAAAGTATTTTTAAAAGCCCATCCTGAAATTGACTGCAATTTTTTGTCACTCTTTCAGTGCACTTACATAAATGAAAGCAAATACATGCACACTGCTTTATAACTCTCGCGGAATTGTTAAGTAAGGCATATTTTAAATTATTTTCTTGATATACTCGTCAAATATATTCTTTTCCATGTAACAGCCTAAACATTTTCACTTTTCCGAAGTAAGCTTTTCATCTTTGCAACGTCTCTAATGTAACTTTCTCTCTATTTTAAATTCCCGAACTGTCGGTTTATGTTAATACAACGATATTTCTGTGTCAGTACAAGAGTTTCTACATTATGCTTCAAGTCTCTTGTTAACAGCTTTTCAAAGCTGCTCCATTCGTTTCTTATTCACATACGTGACTCGATAGCAGTTAGGGATTTATGTGCGTACTTAAGTGCTAAGATACTTTTAAGAATATTGAAATAAAAACGACCTGAATATTTTGTCGTTTATTTGCTAGATTAATTTATTCCGTATGCGTTTTTAGTTTTTATTGCTTAACTATAGTTAGTTTTAATTTTCTTTTAATGGTCACAGATATCTAACATAATGAAGGTATGAGAATTTGTTTGAAAAAAAAAAACGTTAAAATATTCGTGATGATGGGGAGTGTGTTTTTTAATGAATTACACTCTTACGACCCTGTCTCCAGACCTCAATCCATGCGACTTTTGGTTGGTGGGTAGGGCTAGAAACTTTTGGTAATCCAAGAACTTTGCCACATATTATTTACAACATTCCACAAAATGAGATCGTAGCATTTCCCTAAACACATTGCGGACAGGTGTGGAACATTCTCTCTTACGATTCCAGATGGTAGCTGACAATGGTGGTCGTACTTTGTCGAAATAATGATTGCAAACTATTATAAATGTATGCTAAATGTGTAATTCATTAAAAAACAAATCCTGGTGGCGAATATTTGAACTACTTATTTATTTGTTTGATTTACTAATTAATTTATTTTTGATCAAATAAATTCTTAACCTTCACTATGACCTACACAAACTTTCATAACTTCTCAAAGATAGTTTCGTTTGAAGAAAACTTTAAAATGTTGTTTAATTTCGGGAACTCGAAATGAAATATCCATATACTATAATGAAAATCCATACTCCTAAATCATTACTCCTCTATTTATTTTCCTCTCATTGCTTTCTTTAAATGCAGGTTCTACGTTAAATATTAGCTTTGATATCCTACTTTTATGAATAATGGATCTCTATGAGGTATTTTAAGCTATGCAGTATTTTTTATACCATTGTTTACAGTTATTTAAATTCAAAACTCCTATTTTAAAAGGTTTAAAAGAATCTTTGTTCTATAAATCCTACTTTTATTGCAAGAAATCAGAAAATATTTATCTCTTTTGGGTTTAGCGTTCTACTAATAGTAAAAGTTTTTGTGCTGCCTCTAATAAGTGATGCTTTCAAAATGTTCCCCGAAATATCCAAGTTTTATTAACAATGCGCTTGTATTAAATATGGTTTAAACTTTTAATGCAAACCGAGTTAAGCTTATACAACAGTAAATATTCGCCACTAGGAATTCACGTTTCTATGTTTAGGTACTGTCACGTTGACACAACGTGCATATATTTTAATGAAAAATTATTAACACAAATCCTAATTACTATTGTCTAAATTTAAACTAATAATCTATTCCAAATTTAATTTAAAAGTTTTTAAGAATAACTGTTTTTTAAAGCTTTCAATTTTCCTCTTTGCCTTTTCATTTGCAGCGCAATAACGTACCTCCAAATCATTTTGCTCTTATCAGCTGTTTAAATAAAAAAATAAAATAACAGTTGGAGCCAGTTTTTTTCTCCCTACTCTTTTTTCGTCTGCTAAAAGAATCATAATAATAACACCTTTTTGCCCGCATGCATGTCTCTGCGCTAGCTGAAGCAGACTTGTTTGCGGTTTTTCTCTGCTGCGCAAGGCGCATATAGCAACGTCTCGTAAAACACCTGCTAATGCCTCGATTGTACGAGAGAAAGATCGAGGCTCCCTCCTTTCTATAGGAATATGTTTAATGGTCACTTTTTTAGCAGTTAGGCAGTTGTTTTCGGTGGGGCAAGCCACTCACTTCACGTGAGGAGGCTTTGCCCTCCGACACGCAAGGCCCGCAATGGCATCAACGCTGTAATTTTTTTATGAAGATGCTTCCCCAAGTCATCGAATTTCTATATGTGCATTTTTAAAGTTTATACTCAAATGAATCTGATTTTCTGAACAAATAAATAATTACGCCTAAAATTGTGATATGTGATCTCATCCTTTTTTGTTGTGTGCTTCAGTGCTCCTTCTGTCACTGTAGGAGAGTCGACGAGCGAAAAGATGGATGTCTCTTACCACAACAGTAGTATGGGTCAAAATTTTGTTGGCCCACTCCTTCAAGTGTGTGGATCTTCCTTTTGTTGTGCTTCGTGACCAGTTATTATTCATTCATTCCTATGGAATCGGATTTAGTTTGCTCGTATTCGAAGTGAAATAATTACGATGTCGACTTAACAGAAATCTTTTATCTGCGCTGCATTCGCAGGTAAATCTTAATTCTCTGTACGGAGCTCGATGCCTTGTTTTGATTCTATACAACACAGTGTTGGTTCTCTTAAAGCAGGGATGGGCAAACTACGGCCCGCGGGCCAAATCTGGCCCGCCGGAAGGTTTATCTGGCCCGCGGGTGGAATTTTAATTAGCCGGTCCGACGGAAATTGAAAGTATATATTTATATATTATATATCCATATTAAGAATTATGAAGATGGTTTGAAAAAAGTGCATTTTGAGTTGACGCAGATTTCAAGATTTCAGTGCCATTCAAACAGAATTGGACATTTTTACCATGCCTTTCAACGTAAATTGTGGAGCAGTGAGGTCCGATTTGCAGCTCGAAATAATTGAATTGCAATCTAACATTCATCTCAAGTAGTTGTTTCTAAGTATGTCAGAGTTTTACAAATCATTATCGAAATTAAGTTTCCCAAATTTAATATATCACGCCCAGAAAATCAGTGCTATGCTTGCTTCATCTTATATATGAGAACAAGTGTTTTCAACTATGAACTGTTAGAGAGAATTCTTTCAGAAGTAGAATGACACATGAGCACATTTAGCTTCGTTCCTTAGAATCAGTGCATCTCACTTCGAACCTCAATATAACGAACTTTAAAAATGAAATCGCAATTTCATTCATCTCATTAACATATTTAAATTGTAATACTTGTATATTGTCCTTGAAATTTTAGAAAAAATTATCTTGGCCCGCCGAACTTATGTTTTTCGATTTTTGGCCCGCGACCAAAAAAGTTTGCCCATCCCTGTCTTAAAGATTCTCCATAATATGTGACAACAATTTATACCAACCAACCTTGTATTTACGATCCTTACCACTTCTCCAGTACAGGCACTTTTGTTAACTCTTAATATTAATATTAAAATCCAGTTTAAATAACATTTAAATTTACTTTAAATAATGCGGGATGTAGTTTTTGTCTTAAGAATGATTGCAATTTATGATTTAACGATATTTGTATATGTGCTCTAAAGGTAGGACAACGATTCTTAAAAAGAATAAATTTAACACAAATAGTCCAGTAATTTGGTAGTTCTTGGTAGAAAAAAAATGGTAATAAAGGTTTTATTATTTTAATAGATTCAGTTATGTCCCAATATGACTGTCCTAGGTTTTCCCTCACTGCCTATGTTAGCGTCGGCTCCTACGTTGAAAAATGTGACCAAAAAAGGCGTGTTTTCGCTGTTTTTCTGAATTTGTTCGAAAACGGAGCAAAACATGATGAGATATATAATTAAAATGAGTACCCATTAGATATACTCTACTTCTCCTGCAATCCCAGGAACACCCATTAAAATCCTTTGTATACCTGAAATCCAAGACGCTGCTGAAAAATGCTCGTCTTTGACCACCAACGAAAATTCTTGAAGACTTTCTTATGAAGACAGTGGCGTACACAGACTTCCTTTACGGATTGGAGGGGGGGGGGAGGTAATCAGAGTATTCAACAAGGTTATGTTACATAATGGCCTAGTTCTATCAAAATAATTCCGAGCATATAATACAGGGTGGCCATAATTAAACTTCAAGTGTTCAATGAGTGGCGGAGAAAAAACTACAGGGAATATCCCAGTAAAATTTGGTATCTACACGTTTCAGAACATGCACAAGTCAAATATGCAAAAACGGAAATCACCATTTTCACGCGATAGATGGCGCTGTACCGTATCTCAATGCTCACCGATGGCATATACAACTTCCAAAACCGATAGACAGAGCATAATGACATTTTAATAGGGCTATCACACTGAGAAAAATCCGGCCAACTTTCCTTGCAAATCAAGTTTTCGGCCGATTTTCTCCGCCGTTACCTTGACGACCGCGAACTGCAACTTTTTCCTTTCCGAAGGAAAAAATCCGAGTCGGACGAAATTTCGGCCAATCAGAGTATTTTTTCCTGCTACGTCATAAGCAATTTCGAGCAATGGCGACTACTACTATGTTCGAAGCGTGGCATGATGTCAGAATAACGTGTAAATAAGATTATGGCCGCGTTCAAGTGGTTAGAGATTGCTGCCCATCCGATGCTGCCGAAATTGCTGTCGATCCGATGTAAATATACCAACGCCCGATAAGTAAAATAAGAACCTGCACGCCAAGTCAGCGATGCGATGACTATTTAGCGTCGGAGAGAGTTTGTTTACTTTTGCAACCCTTAAAGATAACCACGCCTTCAAGTCCGTCGGAAAAGTTGGTCCAGCGCGAAGGTGCTCGAATTTTCCTTTTAGTGTGATAAGGCCATAAGAGGCATATAAACAATAAAAACATTATTTACACAGTTTATCAAAATTCCGTACAATTCGCTTCAGTAATTAAATTTTTACAAGAACATGTAATCAAAAATTAACATAAATTAATATCACAAATTAAAAAATTCATAAAGATGCTTTATAAAACAATTAAACCATTATTTATTCAATGAAATTATCGCATGATGTGCTCAATATGCGAACCACCAGATGCTACCACATGCTGAAAACGTAAAACAGCATGGTCCACCGTCGCATTTAAATTCTCTGGTGTAACACATCTCACCTGGAATTTTGATAAACTGTGAGTGATGTTCTTCTTGTTTATATGCCTCTTAGAATGTCATTATGCTCTGGCTATCGGTTTTGGAAGTTGTATATGCCACCGGTGAGCTTTGAAATACGGTACAGCGCCATCTATCGGGTGAAAATGGCGATTTTCTTTTTTGCATAATTGACTTACGCATGTTCTGAAACGTGTAGATACGAAATTTCACTGGAATATTTCCGGTAGTTTTCTCTCCAGCACCCCTTGAACACTTGCAGTTTAATTATGGCCACCCTGCATTGTCATTAGAGGAGGCATTTAGGTGATTTCTATAAAATATGAAAAGCAAAAATATATAAGATGCTCAAAAGATTATACTCTCTTGACAGTGTTACCAGAACATAAAACAGATATACAATGTGCATATTATCTTTAGAAAGAGCTTAATTAGATACGAGCTTAATCAGAATATGGAAAGTACATAATACTTTAATAGAAAAATGACCCTTAAAATACTCTTTCAGGTAAAAAGTTTGAAAAGCTCTTCTCTGGATGAATATATACATATGTAAATTTTGAAGCACGCTGTACTACGCCCAAAACCCCTCTCGTGTGAGCGCATTAGATTGTTAAGAATATTAAGAATTATAGTTAATTAAAAAACGAATTGCATGAAATACAAGACGAAAAACATGAATTAAAATGATCATAGTTATAATATATTTTCATGGAAAGAATTCTACTTATACTGAATACTAATGCTTAAAACAACCAAAAATTGTGTGCCTAGATTTTATTCTTGTTTTTACATTTAAGCATCTGTTTAATATACATTCAAAACAAATTTTGTCACATTTCCAGAACTAAATCCTATAGTCCAAGATTTCGAAAGTTTTCTTCTTCTTTTATTATTTTTTTTTTTTATCTTTATTGTTTTTCTCATTCCAGAACTTTAAGCCTAGCAATACTTAGATATAAAAAAAAAAATTCTATGCGTACATAAATTTTTGTTTAGGATAGAAAAATTCTCTTCAATCTTCGCATAAAACAAGATTGCTGAATCTTAACACTTTAAGAAAAAATTCGACTATAAAAACAAAATGCAAAATGATACTTTTTTATACCATGTCTTTTTTATTTGCTCTTGACGCACAGAATAATATCGTTCATCGCTGTTTATATCGCACGGTAGGACGCCACAGTATCTTCTTAAAGGAGAATGATAAAATTCGTATATGCACATGTTTTTCTCTTTTTTGCTAGACAGTTTAGTTTTTTTCTATTCAATATAAACTTTATAGCATTCTATATAAATAAATATATATATTACAGTTTTCGGAAATATGTATTTATATTTTATATGATAGTTATTCTTGTAAAAATAGATTGAATAAAATTATTCCTAGAAGCACACCTATCTTAAAAGGTCGTGTTCCACATTAAAATACGAAAAGGTCAAGTCAGAAGAAATTGTAGTACTTTTATTGCAGGTTTCAGATTATTGCGTGCCATTTCCTGGTCCTGTTTGGACCTATTTATTTATTATTATATTTTTTGTTACGTTATTTATTGATGTTATATACATTTATTCATTTAATTTCTAGCTTTCTGTGAATATCAGTTTTCATAAAATTACAAGTTGTATGGGTCTGTTCTGCACACACAGACAAAAAATTGCTTTTTGAAAAACACAGAAAAACTTTCACAAGAATTTATTCAAAAAAGTTTGAACTTCGGAAACATTTAAGTGTAATTTCGGTTGGTAAATAAAAAATCAATTAAAAAAAAACTAGTTCGGGGAACAGCGGAGCCTGCATAAAATCTCGATCGATCACGATGATGAGAAAGATACGCATGCGATTTTGAGTATTGTGCCTATGAAAACACGTCGAAATTCACTGTGAAATCCATGCACTTATGAGATATTCTTAAACATTCTTGAATATCTTCAGACACTCTATTATTTTAGAGAACAGGGGTTTCCAAACTTTTGAAACCAAGGACCTCATTAACTATCAAACAACAGACTGGAGGCAGTCAATTACACCCTGGCGGTCCAAATAAAATAGTCAAAGTATAGATGTTTTCTTAATTATTTATTTCATAGTATTTTTATTTAGTTATTACTTATTAACACATTGATATCTTACTCATAAACACCCGTATTAGTGGGGAATGATGAAATTGTTCCCTGGAAGCCAAAGTAAAAGACATTTCTGGTTTTAGATTGGATGTCCCTAACCATCCATAGACACCATAGACAAGTTTGTTATATCATATCATTGACTGTGAACAGAAGTAGAAAAAGTAAGCAGCGAATAAGGTTTTTTGCAATGCAGTGATCGGTTGGGAAACATAAAGCAATATTGCGAGCTTCTATATTCATTCGGTAAAAGCATACCGTCCACGTAAGAGCCGTGGGGAATGCACTATCGCACTGTTTTCCGTTTCGCAGGATTCCGAGATTCAGATTTGTTTTTCCCGAGGGATCCCGCAATTACACGTGATTGATATTTCATTCAGATAAAAATTAATTTTAATAGTGAAAATTAGGAAAAGGATTTTAAGAAGTATGAAGTATAACTTGGGTAATAATAATTTATCTTATTTGATAATACAATATCTTACATAAATATAAAAATTATAGTCATGATGTTCATAATAATTTACTAAGTTATTTCTTAGTTGCTAAAAGAAAAGCAACGTAAAGAAAGATCTTCCTAGTCTGGATCTAATTTTGATAGACAGTACAAAAGAGTTTGACAGAAGGCTTTCTTTTCCCTTCTTTCGTTCTTTTTTTTGTATGAAGCCTTGAACGAGCCATACATTTTTGCATGGTTAACTGAAGTTCACTTTTGAAAGACATCACTGGAATTTGCTGTCATGTTACTGTTTGTGGGGTTCAAGTTAATGGTCTTGCCCCAGAAAGATACAACATTTACATTTGAAGCACTTCTGCACTGTACCATTATGTAAACCATAAGAATATGGGAGTTGGGGGAGGGCTATGGACCCTTCTCCTTGAAAATACGTATTTGCGCCCATGTTCACTGGTTCTTACTTTTCATCTTAAGCATAAATTTTTGGCCAATTGATGATTGGCAGGACGGCGTAAAATTGTAATAAAAATAATTTATTTCACAGTTTCAATCCCGCGGGATCACGGTCTTTATCTCACGAGTCTAGTCCCGCAAAGATTTGTGCGGGATCCAGCAGGATCCCGTTTTTGCGGGATCGGGATTGCATTCCCTAAAGCGGCTGCTGATCTTGGCAGAATACGCTTAAATTTGTGTTTTTTTTTTTTTTTTCTTTCTTTTTTTTGCCAACGGAAAGGTTTTAACGGGCCTGATCAGAAGACTTTGCGAATTGCATCTGGCCCATGGGTGTAGATTGTAGACCCTTGTTCTGGAACATACTTGAACATCTTCAAACATTCTATAAGATTATGCAGCATTTGAACATTCGAATATTCTTCAAACTTTTTAAAAGACGATTCCCAGCTTTATTATCGATTTCCTGTTAGAGAAACGTTCTCTTCTGGAACATTCTAAAACATTGAGGAACATTCAAATCAATTTTGGTGACTTTTGGTACTCTTTTCTCAACTAATTCATGGATTTTCCTTTAGAAGTACATTAGTGTAAGTACTTCCTTTTTAACCATATTTTTTAATCGAACGCTTGTACTTCCAAAATAAAGCCTTCTTCCAACAAACTAGCTCTTAAAATGATGTGTATGAATCGTCTTCTGTTTGATGCAATATATGAAGCCATATAACAAAATTATCACTGAGCACAATCTTTAATTGGAATTCTCGAAAGTTCACATTCTATGGCTTCTAAAATGTTATTTATGGTACTTGAAATAAACGGGAAATAACGTCGTCATGCAACTCATCCTTATGTTGTTTAAGTTCAGCTATAGGAAAATATTTTAGGAGCAAGAATAAAGCACTGTAAATTTAAATCTAACATAAGATGCAGTATGCAGTTAAATTTAATAACGATGCAATCATTCAATATTTGATACATCCAGTTTGTAACAAAACGTTTTACAGTATTTGTTATTATAGTAGCGATCATACGATTTGAAGATAAAATTGATTTCGATAAGATTGAATAAACGAAAACATTGGAATATGGAATTGCATATAAATAGGTTTTATATATATATTGTAACATATAATCATTACTTTTCCATTATGTAAAGTTTTGTAATTGGAAAAAGATTGAAATCCTAAATGCAGCTTTCGATATAGAAATCGCATAAATTTTATTTTCTCTCCATATTTAACTATATTTAAGTAGTTAGTGCAGGCTTAAAGGACAACGTAATGTAAACTATTATGTGAATTTTAGATTGAAAGTTTGAAGAAATACATTTATTTTAACAAAAAAAGAGTTTCATATTTGTCCTTCTAAAACAGTGTTTCATCGAACTTGGATTTTTGCGCAAGTTTATTGATCCACACTTATAATTTTAAGACTACACGTATGAATATGAGAAATAAAATTGAAAGAAGAAAGTTAGCAAATATTTCTGAGTCCTTTTTTTCAAAATAAATAAATAAACAAACGTCATATGCAGCATGAAATATAAATTGTACTCTACAAATCGTGATCTTTGTACTGTTCTAACTCAGGGCTTAAAGTTATATACAAGGTTAATTTAAAGAGTTCCGAAAAAAACTTAACGGAGGTAGGTCATATGATAAGGAATCTGCATCACATCATCGATGTGTGGTAATAATAATCATTTTAACAAAAATTATTACTTAATAATGAATTGAATAATCAATCCTGTAAGGAATATGTAATTCTTACTTTGGTAACCAGTACTGTCAATAATCAATTTCATTCAAGTTCTTTTTGTGAAATATCCATTAGATTTTGACACAACCATGGTTGGAAAAGTCACTATTATTCCAAAATGATTATTAACAGCTATATAAGCTATTAATGATTGCTAGTTCGTATAGATGTTAATAATCAGCCAATGATTATCAACTACTATTCTAAAATATATACTATTCTAAATCCTTATTATATGCCTGACTTACCCTTAAAATTTGTCGGCCGAGTCTTTGAATATGGTACATAACTGAAGTATTGATATCCTGCGTTCAGACCATCCGCGCGATTGTAAACGTAGCGGTCTGGACTTCGGGGCGATTTTTCTCAAGATTTCAGATTACAATCTTCCAAAATGTCTTCAGCCCTAGGCACCATTCCCATAGGAAAATATATTTCGTGTAGGTTTGACATAACACAAAATACCAACTTTCGTCGGAATGCACACACACACACATATATATGCAGTGTGTGCGTCAGGCCTGTGTATGCATGTGTGTGTGTTTTAGCTACTATTATATATATATATATATATATATATATATATATATATATATGCTAGCTAACAATAAATTATCAGGTTGTAACGAAAGTTTTCCGCCATATCTGCCTGAAAAACTAACTTCTAACTCCTCAGATAACTGTATTTTAACTTTCGGTACCAAACCTGCACGCACAGTGTCAAATTATACAACAATAGTACTTAAAGCTGTACTCATAATTTGTTGATATTCTAGAGCTGACTTTTTGCAACACAACTGGAAGTTAATGATGGTTCTAATCCTCTAGAGCTATAGTTCCATTTGGAGACACCTTTTACTTAATGATAACTATATTTTTCAGAGATTTCACAACACAGTGTTATAAAGTAAGTCTCTTTCTTTCAAATGTCAAAAATAGTTCGACAAAATATGAGCAAATACGCCAATGCGAACTGTGTTCTGACGATGTTTGCGGTGGCGGGAAACTTTCGTTACAACCTAATACTTAATTAGTTAGTGAATTCCCAAGTGTTCTCGTACTATGTTGGATGATAAGAACACTAACAATGGTGTTTTAAAGTAAAATGTAATTACGAATTTTGTAAAATAACCCACATATATAAATAAAAATATTATAAAATACACTATTTTATTTAATTTATATATATTACTTTACAATGTTCTTCATTAATTTCACTGCATTAGGAAATTTGATAAATACATATATGTGTTTTTTATATGATGATGTTTTAAACGAGACAAGAATATAGCGATTTTTTCTGAGTTTATTTCATAAATGCTACTTTAAATATATTTTTGAATGTTTTGAATTTAGTAAATAAAGTATATAGCGCGCTCACTTTATATATATATATATATATATGTGTGTGTGTGTGTGTGTGTGTGTGTGTGTGTGTGCCCCAAAAATGCGACATACAAAAGCGACATAAAAGTATGCGACTTAATTTTACATATATTTAAATACTATTAGTTCACAACAGCTCTGATCTATTGTTACAATATTTCGTAAGCTGTAGAATAGGCATCACATGTATTTTTCTATAAATAGGTTACAATCATAAAAATGTCAATATAGGGTTACCAGGCGAAATACCCGCAAAATTAACGATAAAATGACGTAGTCAATAATTATCAATTTAATATGGCCATAATGAAACATAAAGCCTGCAGAAATTAGGGGGGTTCTTAAACTAAAAAATTAGGGGGGTTCAGGGGGATCTCCCCCTCACGAGTCTCGAACAGCCGAGTAATATATCTAATATATAAAATTCTCCTCTCACAGTGTTAGTCACCTAACTCCTCCAAAACCACTCGACCAATTTTAATGAAATTTTCAATGTATATTCGTTAGGTCTGAGAATAGGTTTTTAACTATGTCTCATACCCCTAAGTCATAAGGACGGTCCACCCCAAAATGTTTAGCCCCCGAGTGCTATTAATTTCAATCAGGATTTCTGTGTAGACATTAGCGTGTCGAATCACTTTTCAAATGTGTTTGCCAGATAATGTGGAGGGGGGGGGACGTTAATAAAATGTTGAAAGTCGCACAAGGTTTGCAATTTTTTATAATTGATCGCTAAATGTGGTGCCTAAACGCGACAATTTATTATAAATATATTTCGCGTATAGTTAGAAAACACCTGGCGTATATTGTAAAAGAGTTTTATTAGGCGATTTTAATATAGATTTCTATTCCGAAGAAGTGCTCTGTGGAACAAGAAAGGAAAACACGGTACACTCATGGATTATGATGCCCATTCCAAACAGCATTTAAAATGTCTTTGCGGTATAGTTAGAATATGCCTACAGGAAGAATATGCCTGGCGAAGATTGTAAAACAGTTTCAGTAGGCGATTTTAAGATAGATTTCGATTCCAAAGATGTGTTTTATGGTACAAGAAAGAGTTGATTCCTATTTTAACGCACCCACTCTCGCCAACCTAAAAACTCCCCGTACTTTGGCGAGCTTTGCAGTCATGGGTCTCTGCTGGGAGTTATGCACAAGCTTCAACGGTACTTACGTATTATCCCGGCGGTCCGCCAAGACAAGCAATTTTTCACCCAAGATAAATGCCGGGCAAACGAAATTGTTGATGGTTTGGAATACGATTGGCAACGTATTTAAAATCTTCGAAAAAGTAGTTTGGCGGAAGTGACCGCCGGGATAATACGTAAGTACCGTTTCAACGCACCCAAAAGAACTAGGTGATAACTAAAGTAAACAAACTAGCGATAAACGCGCCAGTTAAGTAATTTGAAGACATTTAATTATTAAAACTACATTAATTGGTAATCCAAAATAAATAAAAATGTTACGGCATGCTGTACTTACATGTTGTTCCAAATCGCCATTTTAATTCTAAATTACGATTTCTACATAAATGCAAAAAATCGTCATGGTAACTGCATATGTTTAATCATCGCCTCCTTGGCGAGATTCGAGGCGTTAAAGTAGGAAACAATATATAAAACAGTGAAGTATAGTTGTGATATACTTGGCGAAGATTGTGAAACAGTTTTAGTAGGCGACTTTAAGATAGATTTCGATTCCAAAGATGGGTTTTATAAAATAAGGAAGAAAAATACAGCACAGTCATGAATAATGATAACACTTTCCAACTTAATGGAATAAGGACGAAAAATAGGGACGACGCATAAATTATGATACGATTTTAATATATAGCACTATAGTGCGTATTTAAAATCTGAAAGTGTTTCAGATGTTCATCCTTTTTTTTAGGGGGGGGGGGCAAAATTTTTTATGGAATGACTATCAATAAGTCTCAAGGCCAAACTATGTCTGTTTGTGGATTAGATTTGAGCACACCATGTTTTTCACATGGACAGTTATACGTGGCATGCTCTCGAGCGGGCAAACCATACAGTGGGCATCCAGTTTGTTTGTGTTATCTAAAGATGAGATAACAAAAAATATTGTATACTCTATTGCGTTAAGGGATTGATATTATATTTTAGTAAAATTATTGTAATTAGCGATATATATAAAATTAAAGAATAAATTACAATGAATTAAAAATATAAATGTTTGGTATTGTGTTATTTTTATATTCCAGCATCGTTCACAGCGCTCCATGCCTCTTCCACTCATATACCACATCCTCACAAACTTACAATAAGTTAGTCATTTCTTTCTACTAAAATAATCCTAGGAATAATATGGCAAAACAACGTTTGCCGGGTCAGCTAGTATATATATATATATATATATATATATATATATAGATAGATATATAGATATTGATAGATAGAGAGAGAGAGAGAGAGAGAAAGATAGAGAGATATAGTATCCACACATAAAATGTTTTACTTCTCCTGACTTAGAATTTTCTTGATAAGTCCCTGTTACTTTAATGTTTTATATTCCATACTACGCAATTGGAATCGTCATTTCATCTCGATACATGATTGAATTTTTGCAAGTGATAAAAGAGTCATATTCAAGAGAGAAAAGTGATCCACGTTCCACTTGAAGAGCCTATTTTATCTTTATCCAAACAACCCCCTCCCCATTTGTTCTCGAGATCTTTCTTTTCCTGTTTTGGGCTTTAAGGCAAATGGTTTTTATCGCCTTTCGGAATTAACGAAAGTGTGAAAAGCTTATCAAATAAAACAAAAAAGAAGGTACTTTGTTCAAAGTCTGTCAAGATACGTGATCATCCATCAAATCACCATAGGAGTTCATGCCCTCTTTTATACCAAATGAAAGGCAAGAACTGCTTTTAGCAAGATTGCATTTTATCTTTTTGTAGTGTTTGAAGAAGGCATTATATGGCCAGAATGTAATGGATAATGATGGTAAGTTATGGCCATCTAAAATTAGGGTATTATATCTTTTGATTATTTTTATTTATTGCAGGTGGGTTGTGCCATTGAAAAATCCATCCTATTTAAAAGTATTGATTTTAAGTCAATAGTACCCTGTAAAATAGCGACAAGGGAAATTCTTTTTGCCTTTGCTATTTTACTTAATATGTTATTAGCTGTTATAAGTTTTCTCTTTTACTTACTAGAACATTTAATTCCTGTGTTGCTGAAAAATAACATAACTTTGATTTTATAATCCGTTCAATTTACAGGGTGGCCATAGTTAAAGTTGAGGAGTTTAGAATCCAATTGCGAGAAAACTGTTGGGCCAAACTGAACCAAATTTGCACCAAATACAACTCCAACCACGAGAATTTGATTAAAACATATAATTGGGATTTTCGACAAGAGGGACCATTGTTGGAGTAGAAAGTACAGAAATTTACCACTTACTACTATATTGGATGATTGACATGTGTGGTACAACATTCTTTCCTTGTAGAAAGTAGATGCTCCAAAAAGTGCATTACCAGAACACCATTCCCTGCTGTAGAATGCCTCAGACCTCCATTGATTTGCTTCACGTTCAATGTTAATTGGTCCTTCAGAAAGGCTAAAATATGCAAACCCCCTTGGTATACCAAAACGTTGCATTACCACCCCTTTTTTTCCGTGAAAATCTTCATATGAAGTATGACTCACTGCTGCATATAAGAGTCATCGCTAAAATGTTTGATAAAATGTAAAATGTGTCAGTATCGAAATGCTTGTAAAGTGTTAACTTTCGATACTTTCTGTAACAATTTATTCCAAACGGGGCCTACAGCACCGCTTGGTCCCCTGGTAGCGAAAATCTGTTTTTTTTTTTAAATAAAACACCATGGTGTAATTAGTATTTGCTGAATATTTGGTTCACACACAGTTTGGTCCAACATTTTTTTATAGTCGGGTTTTAAACCTCTTTACTTTAACTAGGGCCCCCCTGCATACAAATGAGTTGAAAAATATTTTTCTTTTGATCAAAAATAACTTAAAGGATATTGATGAAATTAAAATGTATAAAGTGCATAGGTGTAGCATCAAAGTAGCAGGAGGGTAAACGGGGCTTTTCCCTACTTTGTCTTTTCAAAACTTTGATTTTCAACATTTGATTTCTTGATTCTCAACCACGAATCCTGTGTGGAAAACGTTATAACATATAATATACATAAAAACAGGTGGACAGGAAAGTAGTGTCTTTTGTTTTTATTTGTGAGTATTTCCATATTAAAACGACTGAAACTAATAATACGGGATGTAGCATGCTTGTGAGTTTTTCAACATAGAGGTTAGATAATTTTCCATTTTCCAAACTTCTGAAGTTGTAAGGAAGGGGTAGGGTGGAAGAACTCTCTTTTCACACATATCTATATCTCCAAAGAAAAAAAAGAGACCATAGCACTTTTCTGTAAAATACAAATCTGAAGATCAATTTCCCGACCATTTGAATGTCGTCTTAGAGAGAGTGCAGAAATAACTATCAACCTCTTTTTTTCGCATATTTTATAAGAATAAAAAAGCTATCCATAAAATACCTGTTTTAAAATTTCAATAACGTGAACCCTTTATTTGTGTACAGCTTGTTAATAACTAAGGAGATAGTTTTTGAATTTAATCTAAACAAGTTAAAATAAAAGAAATAATTTTATAGTCTCTTGAAAAAAGAAATCCATAGTGCTCTTAAATGCTTCATTATTCCATATGCTTTCAACTTTCATATGGACATTAAGTTTTAATACCAGTTTATCATAATAATACACTATTAAAATAATCTATTTTCAGTTGTAAAATATTCAATATACGTTTCTGCATATAAAAATCATTATTATGAATATTTTGCCGCATAATAACATTCTATACATGGAAAAGGAATCGGATTTTACATACAAGGAAACAATTCATATCTTTAGGTGCAATTTATTTTCTCCGTTTAAATTTTTAAATTTAGGAAACCAATAATTCCACTCAATTCAATATAATAATCATTTGCATCACTGGTATTCTAGAAACTGACTGAAATATGTGTAGCTAATTAATTAATTAATTTTTTTAAAGGACTGCCAAAGTTGGTTGATGGAACTCCGCTAAGTGGGATTTAAAACAAGAGTAATCTAACATGTGTTTAAATACACAAGATACTTGAATGTCAATCAGAAAATAAAATGTATCTCATAAACAGCAGAACTTTATTTCTACAACAAAGGCTATTCTTGTTGTAGCTATTCTCGACATCGTAAAAACTAATGCCTGTAACTTGCTTCGTAATTCTTCAGTTACATGCCATTTAACAACACATTAAAGTTTTGGATGATTAAGCTTATCATTTGAATGCCACACTATTATATTTAAGTACTTAATACGCCGCAAATGTGTATGTAAAAATCTAGCAAACATTTTACCTATAGGTTTATATTACTGCCTTGATTTAAAATTTCCAAAATATTTCAAATTTCAGTCACTATAAAATTCGATGATAATTTTCCAGCGTGTATCAGAATCTTAACATTTTACATTTTATTATTCATGACCATTTATTTACTGGGAAAAAAAGTAACTGCAATGTCTTTATAACAAATTAGAAAAAAACATTATCTGAAATATTTCCCAATGTTCTCCACAGGGAAAATTCGAGAGCAACTTATCTTTACAGATGTTAGTTGTGTTTTTAATGAATAAGAACAATAAAGAAAAACAACGAGAATAAGATACCATTTTTTAGTTATATTTCTGTAAAATTAAATTCACGAAGCTGTCTGTTTACTAGAAAACAAATATTCCTGTGTTCTGTACATTCAATATCTACTGATCAGTAAAACGCGTTTGGTATAAATGTACTTTAGTATAAATTTAGAGTACTTATTTTCCTAAACGCTTTTGTTTGCGGAAAAACAAGCGTAATAGATTAAGATTTCTATAAAAACTCTCTGCGCAATTTATTCACAAAGAAGAAACAGAAAGCGAGGCATATATTAGCGTATATGATGACCGAAGCACACGTGAAATAGATAATAATTTTCAATAAAGAAATTGACATCCATTAGCTAGTTTCCTAGTTCCAACACATATGAAAATTGTCCTGGAAAATGAATAAAAATAAATTGGATTTCAAGCACTTAGTTTCATTACAGCAATGCCAGAATGGAAGCTTCAGTCAGAACGTGATCTGTGTGTCACCAGGCTATACAAGTGTTTTAAAACTTTCTCAGAAGCAAATAATTGTACTCATCGCAGTCCGTCTCGCAGGGTACGATTTTCTGTATATTTTTAAAAAAATTTTGACGTAACCTGATCTTCAACGTTGTGCTGTTGTGTGTTGTGGGACCAATTTTACAATGAATTATCTGCACGTGGGATCTAGGCAAAAGGGTGTGTGTGCTCCATGAAGGATTTCCTAGGGGTTCCTAACCCGTATTTACACCAAGTTTCGGATGAAGCCACAGAAAAGTCTGAACGGTTAGGTCGGTGGACCCGACCTGTTTTTGCAGCAGGTATCTTCCATCTTTCACCTCAGAAGCACTATACGCTCGGCCACTGGTTGGGCTCTGCTATTCAGGACTGAAATTTAGGCTAAAACTCTTATTCTACGGGTCGAATAAATAAAATTTACATTTTGTTGCATGTGAATCGATTAACTAAAACGCGAAATAGGGAGTTTGGTTTTCCCGTTCTTTAACATTAGATTTGATGGGTTTTTTTTTTTTTTTTCAAATATTATCGATATGGCTTAGTTGACTTAAGTTTTGGGGACATACTTTACCAAAAAAAAAAAAAAAAACTGGTGATACTTCACCCAAAAGCTTCGCGACAGTTGGTGCATGTTTTATTTATGGGCCTGTAATGGTTACTTTCCTATATAGGTATATAGGTATAACGCAGTCAGGGTTCGTAATTGGTGGAGGATTTCCAGAAATGGAATCTCGTGGAATTTGCTCGAAAGTTCGGAGACACTATATGAGAAGGCCCTATTATGTCCAAAAGCTTTAGTTTAGTTTTCAGTGATCGCTTATAGAGTACTCTGCGTTTGGAGCTTTATCGCTCACTGTCATTTTGCTGTGAAGCTTTTGTTTGTTTCTGGAAGCTGAATTTTGAAAGTTGTTTATTTATTATTCATTGTTACATGCTGAGGTTTTATTTTATTTTATTTTATCTAAGAGTTCTACACCAGAATTACCACTGAAATTTTACCATGTAAAAATATTTTATCGTATTGAGTATCCGACAGAAAGATAATCGACCACAAAAAGTTCGATTCTGAGAATAGCTGACCGTTGTAAGGCATGTTAATGATTGTGAATTTCTGTAAACTATAGATGGATAGATTACAAACCCTGTTTAGGAGGTATATTTATTTACCACTTACATTATATTTCCACTTATATTATATGATTAAGCAGTTCATCATCTTTGCTTTATACTCAATGACTTATGAAACCACGGTAAAAAAGGAAATTAGTAAGTAATTTAACTAATTTTTATAATGAGTTTTTCTTCATAATGTTTTTTTAAGCTTGATATATAGTATTGTGTTTTTTGTACATATTTAAATGCAACTCACTGGACTTCATATTTTTCCGTATTTCCATCAATGTTCTCACATGTATATTAATCTTCATAGTTTTCTTCTATACGTAGTTGGATTCAAGCACCGTCCGTGCCTGCTAATTTATAATAATTTTCAATTACGCCGCAATTAAAATATTGTAACTGTTTTACTGTAATCGTCTATGACTGATAAATGCACACATATGTGGTTAACGTAAGGCGATTATTTTTATAAGTGTGGTTTTAAAATATCACAAAATTTCAATCTGTTAAATCTTCAATAGAGAACTAATCACATTAAAGAAAGAACAAACAAACAAACAACAACAGCAACAACAACAACAACAAAAACAGGTATCTCCACTGAGGAAAAAAAGTTATTTTTTTCTAGCCATTTATTAAAGTGCATGAAATAAGTAGACGGTAGAAATAAACTCAGCCAAGAAAGTGTAAGAAAAAAAAATATATTAAACATTTTAACTGCGGATATTTAAATTACTTCATTCCACGCTTTCGGGCTTTTAGATTATTTTCATCACTTACGTTGGATGAAAGTAATAGTGATATAAAAACCCTGATAAGGTTAGGATAAAATGCACAGACCGATATTTTAAAAGAAATATTTGAATTTTTAAAGTGTCAGGATAGAAAGTTTTTCTAAGAGATGCAAAAAGTTCTTTTAAATTGAATCTTGAACTTCGTATGGTAAACAAAATTTTAGAAATTTTATATTCCCTAGACATGTTGTTATGCGGATGTGAAAGTATTGAAAATTACATTTATTTTTAATATTGGATTTTATTATAAGTACTATTATTTTCTCTTATGCTATATTCTTATGCATACATTTTTCGTATACATACTATTATTTCTCTTATGCTATTACTGTTAATTTATTAAATACGAGAAATTTGATCCCATTTCTAAGTAACTTGAATACATTAAGTATGCTTAGAAATCTTTTAATGAGCGTTATACTGGTTGCCCCGAAAATATGATAATTTTTAATGAACTTTTCCACAATTAATTACCATTGCTTCGCCATTTTAACTTAATTCTTTTAGAAAAGCGATAGAGTACAATGATGTGAGCAAGGCGACACTGAATACAGGATGTCCAAAAAATATGGTAATGCGCTTTATCTATTGGTGATATGTGACCATTGTAGATTGAAAACAAAAATCAAAATAATGTAGGAAAAACGTTTACGTTCAGAAAAATTTCTTCTCATTAATTTACAAAATGCATCACACTTTTTAAATTTATATACGACCCACGTACAAAAAAATCCAATAAGCACTCTCAATTAGCTCTGTACGACCCCAGAAGTGCAATCATTCGCCGTGATTGTTTTCCCTTCGAGAGCCATTCAATAGTGGTTAAAGTCAGCATGTATATAGCTTCATATATCTGAGATTTTTAAGAATATAATTATCGCATATTGCAGTGGAAGGTGCCCCCAATAATGATCCCTTAAGGTGAAAACTTATATAAAATAACATAAATGTTATACAAAACTTTGAACCTTTGCCGCTATATTGTGCATCATATTTTAATAATATTTTTAACCTAAATTGAGTAAAGAAAAATATATAATTGTGAAAAATAGTCCAAAGGTTCATTTTACTCTCACCCAAGGATAGTCATTCTTCATTTGAAAAAAATTGTAAATTATTTGTTATCGGGAAAATAAGAGATGTAAATGTAATTATGACTATACATAATAAAGTAACTTTCACAATCATATAGTTATTTATGAAAAATTTAAAATAAAACAGTGTCACTAACATTAAAATGAAACATTTCAAAATTATAATTAAAAAATTATGGCCTACAATAAGCGCAGAAATAAATTAAATAATGGAATGTGGTGTCACGCATTTTGAGAGCGTCTGAAGGAGCGTCTGTCACGCATTTTGAGAGCGTCTGACTTGGTACAACTAGTTTATGTGTTACCTAGCTGATACAAGGCATGTCTGGAAGAAAACACACGTGGATCGTTTTGTCGATATGATCATTCTAATCCTCCTTCCCTACATCACCTCATTAGTGTTTGGGACACATTTTACTAATTATGAATTCTTTTATGAGGATAGTGTTCAAATTTAAAAAGCATAATATAAAAATTAGCGAGAGGAGTTTCTTTTTTTGTGTGGCATAATCTTTTTTTATACCTTATTTTGAACATATTTTCAGTTTACATTGTCTACTTATATCTTAAATATGAAGAATTACATCGTGTTACCTCCTTTCTTGGGACGCCCAGTATATACTTGTATGCTGATAAAAGCTGAAAAGTAAATTTTACCTAAAATTCACTAACGCAAGTCAAGCAATTCAAATTTTTGAGCTTTGTTTTTTATTGATCATTATGAATGACAAAAACATTAAATAATTTCTTGGCTAAATAGTTGTAACATTCAAATATGAGATCCCTACATGCTAAACAATTCAAAATTTCAATTCAGTTCTGATACCTGACACTAACATAGGAATTGAAAAAAAATGAAGCTGAAAGCCAGTGCACCTTCAAGCAAAAGTCATAATACTCAAACACTCATTTGTGCACTGTGATAATTGAAAATCATTAAAATTGTCCCAAACTGAATTACGTTAAAAGTCTGGTTAAGTTGAGTTTTAGAAATTAAATAATTAGTGGACTACAATGAGATTCAATTATCACACACCGAGATAACATGCCAATTAAGATTTTCATTTCAATTTGTCCTAAGAACAGATTAGTAAAAATTTAAACTTTACTTGACTAAAGAATAAAAAATCAATGGGCATATTATCAATTTAAAACATCAAATCGATATCATTTCAGAATTTTAAAATTAAACCAAGATAGGCATATTATCAATTTAAAATATCAAATCGAATATCATTTCAGAATAGTATACAATGTGACAAATCTTACATTTTACAAGTATGGGATACGAAATCACTCCCAAAAATATACCAGTTATGAATTTAACATAATATTTACCCAGTTCTGGAATAGCAGATTTTTTACGAAGAAATTTTACAAATCATTGTGTCTTTGCAGCTTTCACATTATCTAGGAGCCGAATCAATTCTTGATTCTCATTAACAGTTCTTATGAGAAGTTTGTAAAAAGTCCTTTGAGCTGTACACTCCATGCGCAACAGTTTCTAAACTGCCTTGTAAAAAGCACCTTTAATGCTACACACTTAACACACAATTTTAAATACATTCACCGTGGGAGATACTACACATCATCTATGTTAATTTTTGGGATTTGCAGAAATCTTCACCATATTTGACGTGCATGTCGTTGATTTGTATGTAGACACGTGACGTTCACTTTCTTTTAAGATCAGCTGGAAAAAAATACGAATTCTCTTTGAACAAACACTTCTGTAATATTGAATTTGAATAAAATTCAGGTGTGAAAATTATTTCTTGAGTTTTCCATTTAGAACTTGACAGCGTATTAGCCTGGGCTGGGGCTCCCCACGCTGCAAAATGGCTCGAAGCCTAACACTGGAATGAATGGGGAGCCCCTCCGAAACACACACCTCTCACATAACGATTTTTTTCTTAAGTCATTTCTTAGCGTCTCTCAACGTACTTATTTTAAAAACTGTTGCCAGACTACGCGTGAGGAAATTTTCCTCTTTCTTTCGGAGTCATTCCTTTCGACTCTGCTGATCGGAGATACGGAAAACCAGTTTCTCCTATGACGTAGTGTTTCACAGACTGGGGATGTTCGCAAGGTGCGATTGATGACGTTTAAATTTTTCTCTTGCCGTGAGTGGCAAAGAGTTGTGTTGTTTACAAACACATGTGTTGTTGATATCTGCTAATAGTGTTACATTTTTATGTAACATCCTTCCCCTCCAACGAGAGAAAAGGCGTGCCTGGGATAAATTTACACAATATGCAATATACACTATATATGAATTTGTTGTATGAAAATAAATGCAAGGTAGAAAAAGAAATTTTATATATACATATACAAATGCATTGAATTGAAACCTAATGTTAGCAAATAACATACCCCTCAAAAAAAATATGTACAATTGACTCAAGTATTCACATCAAATTCTTTCACATACACAGCAATAAGTGACTCTTGTGGCAATTCTTCCCTTGCCAAATCAGTATTTTCATGTATCAATTAGAGAAAAAAATAGCTTGATTTGGTTATGAGAAATGAAAAAGTACCAAGATGTCAAATTTTTCCTGACAGCCTATGAACATACAGAACAACTTGATTTAATTCTTCTTATTATTATTTGTTTTCTTTTTTTTAAAGAGCATGGCCATGAAATGTAAGAAAAAATTTAATTTTATGTCTTCACCAGACCGCTCTGAAGAATCCCAGCTATAGGACCAGCCTTACATAACTAGGATTGCAGTGAATTGAAGTGATCAATTTCAGATCATTGACACCCCAGAGAGCCCTGGTAAACCATAAATAAAGGGGAAAAAAATTCCTTTTACAATTTTCTTTTTTTTTTTTTTTTTTTTTTTTTTTTTGTGTTCTGATATTCAGAAAAGAGCTGTCGACTAAAATGAAGTTGTTTCATTTTGGAAGTTAGGGTTGAGAGGTTTTTGCACAAATATTTTACTGACATGGACTTTCCTTTCTCTTGGTGTTCCATTTTCAACTTTTTGAATTATTAAATTATCATTTCTTAGAATCTTTTTGACTTCCCAGGGTCCATTGTATTTCTTTTGAAGAGCACCTGGTGCTATAAATTCCTCTAAAAATACTTTGTCACCCAATTTGACATCTGGCTTTTTCCTTCCTCTTACATATTTACTATGAACTTTGAAATAATTTTCTTCATTAATTTTGACATTTTGCTGTATTTCTTTAGCTATTAGTTTTACAGTTTCTACATATTTATTAAATTCAAAGGTATATTTTGGTTCATTAAAAGCATCTATAGGCAGGTTGAGTTTGCGTCCAAAGAATATTTCAGCTGGAGAGTATTGTGTAACAGCATGTGTGGTGTTGTTGTAGTGAAGTTTAAAGAATAATAGACTGGTTGTCCAGTCACAAATTCTTTCTGAAATGGCTGCAACACTCATTTTTAAAGATTTATGTGCGCGTTCAATTAATCCATTGCTACGTGGGTGATATATCGAAGACTTTCTATGTTCAATTTTTGCTTCTTTCATAAAATTTTCAAATTCGTTTGAGCAAAAGTTTGTGCCATTGTCTGTAAGTAATATCTTCGGGATACCAAACCTTGAGAAATATTCCTGTAGATGTTTAATTATTATATTAGAAGTGAAATTTGAAATGGGAATTAATTCAAGAAAACGAGAATAATGGTCAGAAATGCTTAATATATAAAATTTTCCATCAATTGATCTTGGTAATTTTCCTACAATATCTATTGCTATCATTTCTCCTGGAGCTAGATGAGTCTTAGAAACAAACTCTGAAATGGTGTTCTTCGGCTTTGGTTTATTTTCAAGACATTTTGCACAGTTTTCACAATAATTTTTTGTGTCAGCAAACATGCCCTTCCAAAAAAAATTTTGGCTCAGCAGTTCATAAGTCCTTGCAGTGCCAAAGTGAGGAGCATGAGCTGATTCTAAGCAGGTCTTGATTAAAACTCTTGGAATTACAATTTTATTTTTTATTGACTTATCTTTTTTATGTTTATTTTTTGGTTTTAACTTAATCATTAGTAGTTGCGAATGAGAATCTATGAAATATTGCTGTTTAATTTTTTTATTATTTTCTTTAATGTCCTGAATTATTTTAGCAATTTTCTCATCTTTAAGTTGTTCTTTTAGAATGGTTTCCTTTGATAGATCAGTTTTGTTTTCAAAAATGTTTACATTATTTGCGTTTAGATTTTCACTTAAAACTCTTGAAAGAAAGTCAGCTGGATTCTTAAATCCAGGTATATGTTGAATGTTGTAGTCAAATTGTTGTAAGTATAATAGCCATCTGGCCACCACTTCAGGTTGTTTCTCTAAATTGAGGTGAAAAGTTAAAGGTTTGGCATCCGTCAGTATTGTAAATTTTCTCCCAAATAATTGTTCATGAAAATGCTTGCAAGATAAATAAATTGCAAAGAGCTCTCGCCTTAAAGAAGGATACCTTGACTCTGACTCTGAAAGTTGTTTGGAAAAAAATTCAACAGGAAAAAAATGTCCATCATCTTTTTGCATAAGAATTCCACAAGCGGCAATTTTTGAGGCGTCGCACACTAAATAACATTCCC
Organism: Cheiracanthium punctorium; assembly: GCA_038373885.1. Taxonomy (NCBI): domain Eukaryota; kingdom Metazoa; phylum Arthropoda; class Arachnida; order Araneae; family Cheiracanthiidae; genus Cheiracanthium; species Cheiracanthium punctorium. Next base: position 213,236 of record JAWZYV010013541.1, on the reverse strand, counting down.
TATTTTCATCAAAATTTTTTATAGTGGGTTTACTTAAAATGATTTTTTGTATTTTATCAAAGGCCTCCTGACACTGTTCAGTCCAGACAAACGGAACGTTCTTTCTAGTTAAGTTCACGAGAGGTTCGACTATCTCTGCATAATTGAAAATTAAATGTCGAAAATAGTTCAGCATTCCTAGAAAGGTCTGTGTCTGCTTCAAATTTTTGGGAATTGGAAATTTATTGACTTTATTGATATTATCCTCAGAGGGTGAAAAGCCATCTTTATTTACTGAAAAGCCTAAGTAGTTGATTTTTGTTTTACACAATTGAATTTTATGAGGATCCAAAGTTAAGTTAAATTTTGCCAATCTGTCGAAAACTTTCTGAAGAATTATTTTTAAATGTGGAATAGTGTCAGCTGCTATTATGATGTCGTCGAGAAAAAATTGTACGTTAGGGCCTTTTAAATCATTTATACATTTTGATATTAAAGTATGAAAATAGGAAGTGCTATTTTTGCTGCCAAAAAATAATCTGGTTGGCTGAAAATTTCCTAGTTCACAACAAAATGCTAATTTTTCCCTGTCAGATTCTCTAAGTTGAATTTGGAAAAATGCAGACTTTAAATCTAAAACACAATAAAAATTTTTGCCTGAAATGTTATGTAATATGTCAGAAATTTTTGGAAGGCAAATTTTGAATGATTCAGTTATACAGTTCAGTAATCTGTAATCTACCACCATGCGAAATTTTAATTTTTCTTGCTTATTGTTTGGATTAGCTTTCTTCTTAACAAATAAAATTGGAAAATTGTATGAACTACTAGAATTTTCAATGATTCCTGCATCTAATAAATCTGCAATTTCTTTTTGTGCAAAATCTTTGGCTATTTTCGGAATAGGATATGGTTTGGTGGAGATAGGAAAGTTGTGAAGTAATTTAAATTCAGGAACTACAGCATCTGTTGAGCCTAAAGTTTTGTATGATTTGGAAAAGATTCTAAAATTTTTCATTAACATTTGAAGTATATCTTTTTTATCTGTCTCATTGAGGTGACTTAAGTCAAAATCCTCTTCTGTTAGTTCCTCCTGTCTTAATTTTAAAACTTCAGTTAAATTTAAGTTGTTTATTTGAAAGTGTTGATCCTCTGAATGCTGTATAACTGAATCCTCCTTAAAAATGTGCAAAGTCCCCATTTTAGAGTTCTTTCGAATAATAATTTTGGTATCTAAGGGATTTTCGACTATGGAGTAGATAGAGTTGTCATGCGTCAGTGTGTGCAAAGAATCTTGCATTATATATTGTAATTTAGAAGAGATAGGATTAAAAATAATTTGTGTTTCTTGCTGAAGTGACTGAGGAATGCTTAATTTAATTATATTTGTAGAATTAGGTAAAAGTGTTACATTATTTACAGATCTAGCAAAAAGTTTTTGTGAGTTCTTTAATTTTAAGTTGTTATTAAGATTAATAGAAGGGGTAGAATGTTTAAATTGAAATTCTTGATTGTTCATAATTAATTTCTCATTTGCAGTGTCCATAATAATTTTGTTTCTCTGTAAGAAGTCATAGCCAAGAATTATTTTGTAATTAGAGTTCCAGTTGTGCTGAGTCACAAAAAACTGGTTTTGAAACCAAGTGGTGTTAATTTTAAATTTAATGTTTACTGCGGAAAGATATGGTATGGTAGAAGAGCTTAAAGTGTGAATTTTGACTGATCTGGATATGTATTCTATTTTGGTGGTTTCTTTAATTAATTCCAAAGCACTAGGCTGAATGAGGCTGAGATTTGCACCTGTGTCTAGTAAACTATCAATATTGTTGCTACCAAATTTTAATTGTATGATAGGAAGATGGTTATTTTTATATTTGCACGACATGACAACTAAATCTGTATCCCTTATTGAATTTTTTTGAATTTTTCTGTTTTTTTTTTGTTTGTTTTTTTTTGGAGTTACTATTTTTTTTGTCAAATTTTTCTTTTTCTTTTTAGCATTTTTGGAAACAGAGACTTTGCTTGTAATCTTATCATGTTTATCAAAATTGTCTGACTGGGTTCTTGCTTCTGATGATGTTGAAAAATTGCAAGAACCCCATTCTAGTTTAAATTACTTCTTCGATATGGGTGTTGTCTGTTTTGTCTTCCCCTAAAGTTTGATCTAGCATTAAAATTCCCCCCAGAAGTTCTGCCTGGTCTGTGTGACTGAAAACTGTTTACGTGATTAAAAAAATTGCCTCTGTGGCTCCTAAATTGTCCTCTTTGTGGACCAAAATTCCCCCTGCGTGAATTTTGAAAATTGAAATTGCCCCTCTGAAACCTTGGATAAAATCTACATCTGATGGTTAAATGTGATTTTCCACAAATTAAGCAAAATATTTGATTGTTACCATTGTTGGCTGTTTCTTGATTGTCTGTATGTGCCGTGATGTTATTTATCGTTGTATCTGATGTCAATTTTTCCATCTTCTCCTTCAATTGTAGCATCTGCTGATTGCTCTCAATCTGACTTTGTAAGAGTGCTTGCATTTCCGTGGAAAAAGTATTATTGGCCTGGTAAGCAGGATCATTTAAGGCATTCTCAATATTTTTTGCTGTTTCAACAGCATCTTCAAATGATTTTGGATTCAATTTCTTGACCTCTATTTTAATATCTGGTCGCAGGGCATCATAAAATTTTTGTAGTTTAATTTTTTTTGCTAAATTTATTAGATCATTTGTGGAGGCATCACTTATTTCAAGATAGGCGTTAGCTTTCTCCTCAATTTTTTCCGCCAAATCACCAACAGTCTGGCCTGGCAGCTGAGTGATATTGGCAAAATTGGTTAGTTTTGTTTGAAAGGAATCACTTTTCGAAAATTTCTTGATTAGGGCATTTTTTAATTGCTGTGCATTGGTGGCCTTGCTGGCAATAGGATCATTAGCTATAAAGCTAAGCGCTTTCTCCTTGCAGTTAAGTTTAATGACTAAGAAAGTTTTGTTTTCAGGCCATTTTTCTAATGTGGCAACGTCTTCGATTTGCTTAATGAAAAAATTTATGTTCTCTTCTTTCTTACCGGAAAAGTAAGGCAAGTTACTCGCCAAACTGGTGTTAATTATGTTTTTGGCCATTGTACTTGATTGAAAGTAATAAAATGCAATGTTGAAAATTATTAAATGTAAAATATTTAAATGCCTAGCATGTGTCTAAATGCATCTGTTTAAATATAAATATGATATGAAAATAATAAATTATATATATATACACTGGTAATAACAATAAAAATATATAAATATTCACTATAAAATATACATTCTCCACCTAATTTCAAAATTTCAATATTTTTGATTTTCCTGATTTTATGTAATTTCCAGGTGAGTGTACTAAGACTTATTTGTATTCATTCTATTTATATATATATATACATATACTTTTTTTTTTTTTTTTTTTTTTTTTTTTGAATATTAATCCTAGAATAACCCGGTAGTTTAAAACACTCTCACGGCACCATTTTATATATTATGCGCCTAGGTATTAAAACCTGAACTGTGAGAGACGAAAATAACTTATTTTAATTACACTCACCTGGTAAGGAATTAACACTCAGAACTTATATGTGATAAAAGCTGAAAAGTAAAATTTACCTAAAATTCACTAACGCAAGTCAAGCAATTCAAATTTTTGAGCTTTGTTTTTTATTGATCATTATGAATGACAAAAACATTAAATAATTTCTTGGCTAAATAGTTGTAACATTCAAATATGAGATCCCTACATGCTAAACAATTCAAAATTTCAATTCAGTTCTGATACCTGACACTAACATAGGAATTGAAAAAAAATGAAGCTGAAAGCCAGTGCACCTTCAAGCAAAAGTCATAATACTCAAACACTCATTTGTGCACTGTGATAATTGAAAATCATTAAAATTGTCCCAAACTGAATTACGTTAAAAGTCTGGTTAAGTTGAGTTTTAGAAATTAAATAATTAGTGGACTACAATGAGATTCAATTATCACACACCGAGATAACATGCCAATTAAGATTTTCATTTCAATTTGTCCTAAGAACAGATTAGTAAAAATTTAAACTTTACTTGACTAAAGAATAAAAAATCAATGGGCATATTATCAATTTAAAACATCAAATCGATATCATTTCAGAATTTTAAAATTAAACCAAGATAGGCATATTATCAATTTAAAATATCAAATCGAATATCATTTCAGAATTTCAAATTAACAAGATACTTTAACCAGAAATCTGAGTATACAATGTGACAAATCTTACATTTTACAAGTATGGGATACGAAATCACTCCCAAAAATATACCAGTTATGAATTTAACATAATATTTACCCAGTTCTGGAATAGCAGATTTTTTACGAAGAAATTTTACAAATCATTGTGTCTTTGCAGCTTTCACATTATCTAGGAGCCGAATCAATTCTTGATTCTCATTAACAGTTCTTATGAGAAGTTTGTAAAAAGTCCTTTGAGCTGTACACTCCATGCGCAACAGTTTCTAAACTGCCTTGTAAAAAGCACCTTTAATGCTACACACTTAACACACAATTTTAAATACATTCACCGTGGGCGATACTACACATCATCTATGTTAATTTTTGGGATTTGCAGAAATCTTCACCATATTTGACGTGCATGTCGTTGATTTGTATGTAGACACGTGACGTTCACTTTCTTTTAAGATCAGCTGGAAAAAAATACGAATTTCTCTTTGAACAAACACTTCTGTAATATTGAATTTGAATAAAATTCAGGTGTGAAAATTATTTCTTGAGTTTTCCATTTAGAACTTGACAGCGAATTAGCCTGGGCTGGGGCTCCCCACGCTGCAAAATGGCTCGAAGCCTAACACTGGAATGAATGGGGAGCCCCTCCGAAACACACACCTCTCACATAACGATTTTTTTCTTAAGTCATTTCTTAGCGTCTCTCAACGTACTTATTTTAAAAACTGTTGCCAGACTACGCGTGAGGAAATTTTCCTCTTTCTTTCGGAGTCATTCCTTTCGACTCTGCTGATCGGAGATACGGAAAACCAGTTTCTCCTATGACGTAGTGTTTCACAGACTGGGGATGTTCGCAAGGTGCGATTGATGACGTTTAAATTTTTCTCTTGCCGTGAGTGGCAAAGAGTTGTGTTGTTTACAAACACATGTGTTGTTGATATCTGCTAATAGTGTTACATTTTTATGTAACATATGCATACATATAAAAATAGATTCTACCTATGTTTTGTGAGAAATAATAAAAAAATATTTTTAACTAATTATTCAATAAAATAGTAGTTCTATTAGAAATGCCTTTTTTTTTTACTAGTGAAATTAAGGAAGTGGAAATTATGACCTATCTGCACATTTAGAGAGACACAAGAAAAGATATTCTTTCGTCATAAAATTTTGTACTACCAAGTTCAGTCTTATATTTTCTATTTAAACAAAACAAAAGAAAGTAAAATAAAAAAGCAGGAAGTCAGTTTTAAATATATTTTCGTATAAGGAAATTATAAATTATTATTTTATTACAATAATTAAGCAAGCGTTAAGTAATAGCAAACAAAGTATTAATTGAAAATTACTATGTTAAGCAATTGGTAGAATAATTTCATAAGATATGAAAAATATCTATTTGAAAAACACTTTTGCAAATGTTGCATAGAAATTCTCATAAACCGCAAGAGGAATGAATAAATTAATTAAGGCATAATATTCTGCCAAAACATTATATCACGACAACACGCACCAAAAATGTCACTCACTGCTCAGAGCAAATTCTTCCCTGTAATTGCCTTGAACCTCTCTAATTAAAGATAATAAACAAACAGTTGAACTAAAAACGTCTACATTTGTGAAACTAAGCAAATTCGTACTAAACCCACTCCATGTTTTGGAAGGCATAGCTGATATTTGCATGCGCCCAGTCAATTGGCTTTTCTTGTTTTAATTATTTTCCGAAATATTCAGATATTTGTAAATTACGTTTCGCATAAAATATATGCATGCTATTCTTTTTTTCAATTTTTAATAATAGTAGTAGTAGCTTTCTTATAGAATAGGAAAGTAAGGAACACTTTTCAAACAGTTGCATACAAATTCTGATACGCTACTGAAAATTATTCACTAATAATTCATGAGTAAGAGGTCGCACATTGTTCAAAGCGTATTCAGCTCTTTAATTGCATTTAGGTAGATTGCTTGGAATGTCTACTCACTGAACGAACGACTTTCTAAAAAAATTCTAGAATTTTTTAATTTTGTTTCACTGAAAAGGGTAAGTTTTTTTAAAAAAATAACACAGAACTCTCTAAGTGAACTCACCAGATGAAGTGACAACTACATATGATTTTATTTAGGGAGGTCAAACACGTGATTTTACGAATAAAAAAGCACGGAAGGATGATAAATTCGCTCATAAAAGTCATGTCATGTTTGTAATCCGGGCTTTCGCATGGATTACGAGCTATTCTAAATAGCTCTTCGAGATTACAGTCTGCATTTCTCACAAGATTCAAATAAATCAAAAGTTTTCTTCTGGTGAACCATGGAGGATTGGAATAGGAAACAATTTATCAATTTTTTAATCAAAAATATGTTTTATTGCATAATATGATTGTTAAAAAGTATTTCGTGTATAGGAAATAAGTATTCTGGGTATTGTAATTGAAAATGTTTCTTATATTAATCATTTTTCAACGGTTACCTTAATACTAACAATACAATAAGCAATGGTACATTAGGACATATCCCGCAATAGTTTCAGCAAACAGAGACCACTTAAATATTTCAGCAGAAATGCATATTTCAGTTCGTGACTGCTTGAAATGTTTTTGTTAATAAGGAAATAATTTGATTAGCATAGTTTAATGAAGGTGGATGATTTTGGTTTACGGTTAGAATTAATAATTTTTATTCAAATGTTCTGCGTAGCATCATTTTACTCTTCTACATGCGAAATTAATTAATTTCCGATTTCTTCTATCAGTACACAAAAAAAGCGAGTTTTAAAATGAGTTATGTAACAACATAATAATGAACTACAGATTCATATTCGTAAACAATTTTAATGAGTAAGAAGTATTTAACGCAAAATTTATATTTATTGTATACAGTTGTCTAATATTTACGAGCTTGAAGAATATAATTGTAGAAGTTCTGCTTAATTTCAAATTTACATTTTTAAATGTATATGAAAAGCATATTTTCAATGTGTATGAGTATAAAAATATTGTCTGAGACTGTTTCTTTAAAAAATTATGCACAAACCTTTCGTAAAGAAAGTCAGAATTATATATGGAAGTTTATTTTTAAAAATATATTGATTTAAATAAAAATCAACTCTTAACAAGAATAACTATTGGCATCTTAAATTACATTAGCAATCAAATTTTAATGCTTAATTATAATAGTTAAATTAACTATTAGTAGAGTTTTATTTTGTAAAATTAATAAATATGATATTTGTCTGTATATCCACATAATTCGATCTGACATTTTCAAAAAGAAAAATCTCAGCGTTTATCTCAAACTAAAAGCTTCCTTGTGTTTTAATACACATTTAATCTGTAATAATGTATTTAATTTATTAAAATGACTTTCTTTTACATAATGCCCTAATTTAGCAGCCCACATTTATGAAAATAGCCCTAATTTATCAGTCAAGAAATTGAATTCATTCTACAATGAATTAATTATATATATTATTAAAGTACTCAAGGAAAAGGAAGAAAAACGCGATAGGAAATATTTTCTTTTAATTATAATTATTTTTTTAATATTTCCCTTTCGCATACTTTTCACAATTTTAAATCAAAAATATCACATCCTTTCCTTTAAACAAACAAATGTTTAAAGGGGGAAAAAAAGCAGCAAAAACAGTCTTTTTTGCTTTCTTCTCCAGATACGTTGAACGTTTGAAATGCAAAGCAAATAATTTGAAAGTAAAATTAACCATTTCACCATTTGCTTTTATCAATGAGATGTAAGAGTAATTTTCTTTTTTTTCTTTTACTTTCAGATATGTACTCTGAGGGAGGCACAAATAGAATTTCATCGGGAGAAATCAAAGAAAAATATTTCTGAGCAAACAACTTCGAGGTTCTTGTAATTGGCTGACAGAAGTTGTTCAAGCGATAAAATGACCTAACTCATAGAATTTTTCGAAAAATTGGATTTCAATCAATAAGCAAGATATGTGCGGAGCCTGAGGTTGGGGAAGGAAAACATTGAGTTCTCACACAGAAATGTCATTGACAGCTGTCAAATTTAGTAGTAATGTTGCGGCAGAAACGTTCAACGTTAATTCTCATTTTTCCTTGTTTGGGAAGTTTTTCTTTTTTCTTCTTTTTGTTAACTACTTCATCAGCTGTTTCTTTCTGTGTTAGGTAATTAAAAAAGTGACATATTGAAAAAGTGACATGAAGTGACATAAAAGGAAGAAAAAAAGTCTTGAATATTTCGTGTGTGCATATAAGTGTTCGTGATTATTTTTTTATTCTAGAAATTCGAGATAATTCACAAAATTTGAAGCGGAAGTATAATTATGGAATGCAGTGTTATAAAAATAAGTTCGATCTTTAGATATGGGGTAAGACCTGAGATTTTAAATATTAATTATATATACATAAATACAGAAAATTTCAAATTTACTTTTAAAACGGTACAGGACTTTATGGTATTAGTTAAAAACTTCAGGAAATTAAATCTAAATATATACAAAAATTAATTTTTATGCGTTCCCCCCGTACAAAAATTTACCCATAAGTAAAATTTGTTCAATACATCATTGATGTGGTGTACAAAACGTGAGTATTTTAACCGAAAATGTGACGGAGATCTGAAAATAAATGTATGCTAACATAAACCAATTTTAGATGGTTTTAGAAGGAGAATATGACGTTGTTTCAGGGATCATACACCAATTAAGACAGAAAAGTATGATTCTATTAATAAATACTTTGCTACTGTAGATTTTGCATATCTCCTCCCCAATTTTGTTTAAACATATGGCTGAAATTTTTTATGATGAAAGTCTGAAACTGAAATATAATTATTAAAGCATTATTTAAACATTAATGTATGGGGATATATTTACTAATTTTGATTTCTTCCATACGAGGACTGTATTAAAGTTTTAATTTTGTATTTATATGGATTCCATGTCCTGAAAATTTTAATCTATACTGTAAGATTCTGTACATTTCTTTGCTTAAATTTATAATTTATTGCTAATATCTACGACTAATATTTAAGGAATAAAAGTCTAGGGAATTTTTAGAGGACACCGTGTAAACACACATATATATATATATATGAAATTATTAGCCGATAGCTTTATTATTTTTATTAATAATACGAGTAAATAAGATTTATTTGCTCGTACATTTTGCATATTTGATTTACAATTTAAAAAACTACTTCTTGCGCTATAGGAAAAGAGCACTGGTGCTGAAGTTTGTATAATAGAAAACGGCTCTCTTATGAGTCATTTATGGAACAACTGAAGCATTAGTGACCAAATGAGTGTCCTGGGAATCGTTATACATATTATCTACTGGGATATATCTTTGATACGTTTAACGTAAACGTTCTAACAGTAAGAAAGGTAATTTCGTAAATGCGTCCGTTAAACCAAAGGGATGTGTTCGGTATAGCTATATGCTTGCATATTTTTGTGTATTTAAAATAATAATAATAGATATTCACTAAAATCCATACATTCAGAAAATAAGAAAAGTATAAAATAAAGTAGTAGTAAAGTATAAAATAAAAAGTAGGAAGACAAAAGAACTAAAACAAAAAAAGTGTGCAATATAAAACCATAAAAGCAAAAGTTCATAGTATAAAAAAAGCATTCTATACAATTTAAATAAATTCTTCGGCATTTGGATACCGGAAGACAGCCTTAAACTGATATATATATATATATATATATATATATATAGAGAGAGAGAGAGAGAGAGAGAGAGTAGGAATCAACTCTTTCTTGTTCCATAAGACTCATCTTGGAATCGAAATCTGTTTTAAAATCGCCTATTGAAACTGTTTTACAATTTCCGCCAATCATACTCCAACTATAGTTTACCATTTTAAATGCTGTTTGGAATGGTCATCATAATCCATGAGTGCGCGGGTTCGTTTTTCGTGTTCCATAAAACACATATTTGGAATTGAAATATATATTAAAATTGCCAACTGAATCTATGTTAGAATCTCCGAAAGGCTTATTATAAGCATACTTTTCAAGCTTGGTTCGGTTTCAAGTTACTTTTTGGCAGCAAACTTGAAGATCAGTTATCAAAAATTACAAACCTTGTGCGACATCCCCCCCCCTCAGGCAAACATATTTCAAAGGGTCTTCACTTTGACAGTTCATGTCTGCAAAACCTGTCTACCAAAGACGTTTTCACCCTACATATTTATACTATTCTTAATCCTTTGTCTGTCTACCTTAAATCACCTCGCCTTAAAAATTGGAGATCCACTCCGATACATATACAGTAAAAAGAAAGATTTAATTTTACCTTTAACTTTTTCCAGCCTTTAATATCGTATTCTTATACTGGAAAATATCTTTCTATATCTGTAATTTTAAAAAGTCAAAAGAATACAGCGAACACACAATGACCTGTCTACAAATGACTTGTAGACAGGGCTAAAAAACCTGTCTACAAGTCATATATACAAAACCTGTCTGGAAATCATCAGGACAAAGTCACGTAGACAAAAATCTGGGACTAAACAAAATAGCACCCTAGTGAAAAAGAGAAAAAATGAAATAGCCGATTTCTTTAAAATACAAATTAAGAAAGTATCCTAATTATTGTAAATGTAACTACAGTGGTCGACGCTTATTTCGATGACATCGGAACAGACTGAAATGACCGAAATCTGAAATAAACGGCTGTACCAAAAATAAAATTGAGAAACATTTAGGAAAAAATCAAGAATTTAAAGCATAATTATGAACTATATTGTCAAGAGTTTAAACTATGCTTATATTTATTAAAGAAGTGAACAAGTAAAAAATATATATGTGCATTTATTTTTTAAAAAATATTACTTCTCGGTGGGAAAAATCGAAATTAAAGGCTGTTTAAGGAGCATAACAAATTGAATGTCACTTAATGGTGAGGAATGAGGTGACGTGATCTTTTACATTTTTCTCCTCAAATATTCTACGTAAACGGTCTATAACATTCAGCAAATCTACTCTTGTGATGGGCAAACGGTTCGGGTGCACATCGTTTCATCATCATCAAGTGTCTGACTGGTTACTGGTGTAGGACTGATCATTATTTTTATCAAAATCCTGTTAAGTGTATTAAGAATTATTTTGATTGAATTACCGTAACACCTCCACAAAAATATCAGTCATCTTAGATTGGCTTCCACTCCGGCCTAATTATTATAAGGTAATTACGTCGAAATTGTCCTAGTCTCCGAAGATATTATCTGACCCGATAAAACCATACTCACTACCGTGGTAACCGGCGGATAACCACTGTAATTTGGTAATTTCGTTCTGTTCATGTCGATTTTCAACGGGATAAGGGGCTCACCGGATAAACCACTGACCGAAATAAGCGGCGACCAATCTATCTTAATTAAATAAATGCTATGTAGCATATATTACACTTCCATTCATTGTCAACACTTTGTTTTTCTCAAACCTCAATTTAACATTTTCCTAGTATTCCAGTATTTCTTCTTAAAATATTCGGACGTGCAGTTAGTTGCAATCAGCGGCCGGTAAATTTGCTTGTAAAAGTCGCTTCTTACTATTTATTTTCTGGGGGTGGGGCTTATTAAGGTTCTGTCCCACTAAACCAAATTAAGGAGAACGGAATACAAAGAGAATTCATATAAAAGTTGGGCGAGCCTGCACTTAAATTGTAAACAAAAAACCACTTTATAACAGAGTTAAAATTATTGTTATTTACTACAATCCTTTTCTTGACAAAAGTGTGACAGTAACAAATTAAGATGCATTAATTTCTCGATGCCGATGTAACAAGTATATTCCTTAGTGCCGAAGTAACTTGTATAAAACGTGAAATTTACTTTTAGTTACCTTAAAATACATTTACTGGTGTTTGATACTGTATAAATATTTCACACGACTGAAAACACTTTTTTACATAAGCAAATCGCCAATACATGTCATATTTTTTATCAACATTTAATGCATGCAATAGGAACATTCTGTTTATTTCCTTTTATGTACATGTTAGTTTGTGTTTACACACTATCGATGCATTTTGCAGAACTACTCATTATTTTCATCCATATAAAACAGTATGTAATAATATATTAGGTGTACCAGAAGGTAATGCTACTTTTTTTTACATAAAACTCAAACAAATGCATTTTCAAAAAGCAAGCCGTGCCTAAGAATAAGAAAGCTTTGGCGGGATCCAAATGGGGTTGCTCCAAATCTACCTTAAATAAAATCTGCGATGTTTACATATTGCCTATTATAACTTCTGTTTTCACAAATATTTTGTTACTTCTAAGAAAATAAATGATTCCTTTCAAAATTTTCAAAATTAAGCTTTGCGTTTCATTACTCTAACAGTAAAATCCAAACATATATTGATTACTTATTGTTATGCTCAAAGAACAGGCCCCTCAGTCTAGTTAATATGGAACATGTTTTGTTGTTATGGGAGAAAAAAAAAATATTAGAAATCTGACTATGTGGGATCATATCTGAGACTGATCGTAATCTAAAGCCTCAGGGAGGCTTCGTTTAGGGGGTCGTCGATCTGATTTCTCAACTTCACATAGATTTTGGGACACAGAAATTTTCATTACCCCTCCCCCCCATCGAAGCCAAAACATTTTCTATCTGCCTTGACATGAGACAAAATGTGTGTAAAGCAGAAGACTGTAATGAAAACCTAAGATCTGTGACATACGAAACTTTGAATAATCAATACCCTTTTTCGAAATGGCTCAGAGTCTTTACCGATGGTTCTGTTATGCAAGACTGTATGCACCATTCTAGTATATAGTATGCAAGATTGCATGCAAGAGCAGAAAACACAAGAGCCGGTGTTTTTTTGCGAGCTCTTTTAATTTTATTTTCCTGTTGGTGTTCAAACATCAGCTTTCAAAAGAGTGGTATTTGCTATCGGATACGCCCTTCATCTACGAAGCAGATTGGAATATTTTTATATAGTGGTGATTCTCTATGAATTAAGGGCGGCTCTTGAGTCCGAGAGGCCATAAACTCTGCTGATTCATCCCGTGCAAAATATATCGGCGACTGTATCAATATTTTGGCGCGTTTGTCTGATTGTAATAAATAGTTGTCTTGCAATGGATTCCGACACACTGCGGAATCGAAAGAAAGCAGACCGCTGATTTCCTGCAAAAAAAGAGCATCTGCTTTATAGCTAAATTTTCAGAAACTGCCCTACCAATCTATTAACCTTTGAGGCGAGACCCTTTCCCAATGCTTAAAAAAGGGCATCCGTTGCCATCGCTCGACTTAACTACCAGCAAGATGGCGGACGATCGAAACGTTCATCGCGTGCCACAGATCTAGAGACCGTTTTTTGACGCAGCTGGCGCGCACAGCCAGCTGCGTCAAAAAAGGGTCTCTAGATCATTTAGATAGTCTCATTTTTATTTTCATTTCTTCCTACCAAGCTAGAAAAAGTTTGCACTAAAAGTGTAAAAAAAAAAAAAAAGTGTTCAAAATCCGAGCGTATTTGGCACCTCTGCTTGTGCATAAAACGTGCAAACTAAATTATGCATAAAAAGTGCAAACTAAATTGTGCACAAAAAATGCACTATTTGATTAGTATCTGGGGACCTAGACGAAAAAATGTAGAAGGCGTTGATTTCAACGAAACGTCTTCTCTTTCCATTTTAGTGCTGCCATCTATAATCATACATAAGAACTTGCCCCTTCTTTCAAACTTCCGAAGTATGGGTTCGAACTGGAGAACCTCGGTATGGTAGGCGAGCATTCTAACCACTGGATCGTTACAGACTCGGTAAATTTTTGTTCGCGCTCACGTACAACTTAAATGAATAAAGCAAAATTTAGCGACGGGACAGGTGGTCATACAACGTAAACAATGTCCGTAGACAGGGCCGTACCCAGAAAAAAAATTCTTGTGGAAGGGACTAAAAGGTGCAAAATGTTTCACAAAAGACTACATTATCACTGTTTTATCACTGTTTTGTGAACAAAATTTTAGGGGGGGGGGTAGGTGGTTCGCCCCCCCCCCCCTGGGTACGGCCTTGTGCCTAGAGTTTCTTTTAATTTGGATGAGATTTTGAGATTTTGCGAAAAATGTTTCAAACTCCTTAAATCCCAGCTAGAAAATGTTTGCACTTTTTGTGCAAAAAATGCACATATGAAGTTAATACTTTAAAAATATACACTTTTTGTGCACATTTTTTGGCAATATAGAATATGCACTTTTTAGTATCCATAAAAACTGCATATAATTTGCGCAAAAAGTGCGTACTTTCAAAATAATCAAAAATATCTACTTTTTATGCACAAATTGTGCACAATCTATCTGCAAAAAAATGCAGACTTTTTCTAGCTGGGTATGCTCAGATCATTTTGTGTAAAGAAGCCAGTTATCCTGTGTACTTGCCATTGGGAAAAAAAAAAAAAAGAAATGTTCGAAATTTTCTGAACTCGGTTATAACATATCCGTGAGTGCTGTATTTTACAGCAAGAATTTAATGAATATATCTTTTAAATTACAAATTTTGGAAAAGCCTCTCCAAACTAGCGCTTACAATAAAAATCTCACAAATCTATCAAATTTGGTATTAATAGCTGCAGTAGTTTTTTCTAGGCAAAATACTGACATGCAAAAAAAAAAAAAAAAAATTACCTTACTTTACTATACTCCCAATATATATGTATATTAATGATTATGCCATTTTATCTCTCACCCCCTTTATTGAAAATTGTCCGAAAAATGTGTTCCAAAAATGCGACATAAAAGTATGTGACATAATTTTACATATATTTAAAAACTATCAGTTCACAACAGTTATAATCTTTTGTTACACTATTTCGTAAGCTGTAGAATATGCATCACATCTATTTTTCTATAAATAGATTACAATCATAAAAATTTCAACATAGGGTTACCAGGCTAAATACACGAAAGAGGAAAGATAAAATGACATAGTCAAGTAATATCGTTTTAATATGGCAATAATGAAAGAAAAAAATTATTGGAGTTCAGGGGGATCCTCCTCTGACGAGACTCGAACAGCCGAGTTATATAATATATATATATATATGTATATATATATATATATATATATTAATCTGTAATGCAACATATAACACTATTCTTATGTGTGTATTTTTAGTAAATGTACTCAATTTCTGTATGTCCTCCAAAATCCCAGCTCGCACGAATTACTGTACTTTAGAAAACTTCAATAAATGTAGTGCAAGAAAAAGCGTTGATTAGTTGGATTTCTGCCGCAGCTAATGTCGCGTGGTAAAGCATGTGGAGAGTCGTTATACCAATAAGTTAGATTTTACTCAATATACTCATAGGTGATGCCCACTGAGATGGAAAAAAAGAATTGAGGTAATTTCTAAATGTCTTACACAGCTGTTGAGTCTGACCTGTCCTAGAGGTAGATGAAAGTCAGATATTTGAAATTTATTTATTTTTTTAGCTTTTTTCGTTTTCTTTTACGTTTAAGCTAGTTAATAAGTAAATATCTTTTTATAGGGTGCTCAAAAAACATTAACACCGGATTTTATTTAAATTCTGATCATAGGACATAACGGAATTCTGACATAAAAATTTACAAACCTTCGTAAAAGAGAAAGTACATTGATTTTTGAAATCGATTAAAATTTTCAGGCGGTTTAAATTGAGAAAATACAAAATTTAAATTTTTATAAAACCGCACAAAGAATTCGTTTTAAGCGTAGAGCACCACATAGGCGATAATGTGACAAAATTTGAGCATTTCATCCTAAAAAGGGCCACCTTTATAAAAATAAATATATTTTGAGTTAAACCTCTTTTGAATGGCTCTTGACGGGAAAAAGTCACGTCCGATTATTGCGTTTTAGGGGCCGCACACAAATAACGAAATGAAACAATGATTGCATAAAGGCATAATAATTTTGCAATAATTGATATTGTATTGCCCCGCATGAACTTTGTTTTAAATATATATCTGAGACCTGTAATAATTAAAAGTTGAATGTACAGCATCATCCAATTACATCATGCATTTAATATATGAAGCACATTCTACTAATTTAGAAACATTTTTCACAGAAACCGTATGAAAATTTTAATTTTGCATTTTTACAATTGTGATCAATAAAGAGCTGGTACTTAAATGTGTACTTGTGATAGACAGAACTCGTACTGAAATAAGTTATTTTTTTTCCTTCTCTTGAAAATCAGGATAATTAATAACCCACTTCTGCAATGTTAAATCAACACACTAAATTAGAATCTTCAAAGGCATTATTAAAAACATTTATTCAACATTTAAATGCAGAACGTTATACCTGTACTTATGCGTTGTTTATGTTTTTCTGTCTGTTCTAGTATATCAAAATATTTTTTTTTTTCATATTCTACAAAAACATTACAATTCAGACTAATTTAGATCACTCTTCTAACTGCAGTCAATAATTGAAGTATTTGCATATGTATACTTATATACAGGGTGATTCATAATTCATCATCAATACTTGGTGGGGAGGTAGGGCATAGGAAAAGAAGGAGATTCCACATAGGAAAGCAAAGGCCCATATGCCATGTAGTAGGGAAAAATGATCCCAGTTCAATGATGGAAAGAACACATAAGAAGGAAGTGGTAAGAAAAAAAAACAAAAAAAAACATTTAATATCTTACAAGTGACATTTCTTTGCATCAGTTGTACAGACTTACAAGAGGTGCTCAAACTGCCGGCCATGTGCTAGAATGCATAATTTTTCTACTGTCTTTCTTGAAAGAAAGAATAAAGAACACTTATACATGGAACGAGTCGTTATTCAGACGCAACTTATTTGTGCTAAGAGATTACCAAAAGTACCAAACATTCATTTGTTTAAATTCAATCTTAAAAAAAAAAAATCCTATAATTTAAATATTTTTACAAGCAAAATTTACAAGGTACATATTTAAATCACAATTTAAAATAATTAAGAAACGTGTATCATACTTTGTTTAAAATTCGCTAAAAGACCCACATTAGGAAGCCCCATTCTAATAATTGAGTTCCAGTCAATGTAAGAATACGTGTCCCATTGACTTGAAGAAGGAGGCAATTTCGAAATGTCAAGTGCAGCTGTTGAGATTGACCTGTCCGTGCGATATATAGAGATAAAAATAAACAGGAATCAATAGGATTCCAGTGATAGTTTTTTGTGTTATAATTTAATCGACACAATGGATATTTGGATAAGGGAGGATTTCACAGTATGGGTTACTGCTTCGAAAATAATAATAATTTTGTTTATTTTATATGCATTAAATATTTGTATAGTTATCTTTTAAAGTAATTCAAAAATTAAGCTTGCATAATAATAATAATAATAATAATAATAATAATAATAATAAAAGAAATGTAAATAAAGAAAAATGAGAATAACACAAGGAAGTAAAAGAAATACATACAATTCGCTGTATTTTATCTAAAAACTTATTAGGTAGTCACATTTCAAAGGAATTTTTTACAGGGAATAATCATTAGTACTAAGATATTCATTCTATATTGGTTATAAGCTAATATACTTCGAAAAACAGTAATATTTAAATGCGACGTAAAAAAAAAAAAAAAATGGGTGAAGTAGTTTTCAATACATTCAAAATCATCTTGTTTATATACATAGATTATATATATATATGTATAATTTATGTATATAAACTGACATATATATATATAATGTCAGATATCGGATTTCTCGCTGGGAGTACATAAAACATGCCCAAAGAACAGTACCTGTACAGGCCACAATTTTCGAGAAAAATACAAAATCAAATTTTGACTTCAAATCCGGTCAAGCCACTTTGGTAAAAGCTAGGTTTTACCGGTGAAAAATAGGATTTACCAGACTTCGGGTCGGGACACCGCTTTCAGTCCTGAGCAAGGCTTCCTCTTAATTTTGTTAAGGCGTGGTATGTTGAGATAGGACATGCAGCTGCTTGTAGACTGATCGGGCCTTCACGACATTTTGCGGGGCGTTGGGCTAACCGCAATCTTTGTGGATGTGACTGTTAACGTATATTTAAGTAATGCTCATGACCTGTTAATAATGCTATAAATATGTTTGTTTTTTTAGAATTAGAAATGGCTTTGTTTCTGTCTTATTATAAATAATTATGTTTTTTAAAGGTTTAAACCACGTATTTCATATTACTCGAATGTTTCATATTAACCTCAATTCGCAACATTTTGTTGTAATTAATATTTAATTATTTTTTATAACAGAAAAATAAATAGCATTTTCTGTTACAAGTGATAGTTCATTGCAATTAGTAATAGAATGTGCTTATGAGGATTTTGGATATCTTATTTAAAGAATTTAAGTTATAATAAGAAATGTAAATGGTATTGCATAATACCCCATCATCTCATATATATATACAGGATGCATCAAAAGTTCGTGAAAACCTTTTTTTTTTTCTGATCCAAGAAAATTGCGACTTCTTTCCAACTGTAGAAACTAATAATGTAGACGCAATCACGTATATATACATTGAAAGTCCTTTATCCTCCCCCTTTCATTAAACGAATGTCAATTTATTTTTATTTTCACTTTGTTTTTATTTTTGTCAACTTTACCTTTCTGCCTGTGCGAAAGCGAAACTTTTTTGCATCTAAAGACCTATGAACCCTCTGTATCACTCAAAGCGTTTCTACAATGCTGATTCCGTCCGTGTTTATTACAAATATCTTTATTCAGTTTCAATTTGTATTGCACAGTTATGTATCTCAGATAATTAAACGTTACCTTTACTTGAAATTTTAATTAAATAAAACAAAGGAAAAATAACTTAGAAGTTAGAAATTTTATACTTAGAATTACTTCGAAGTTAGAAATTTTATAGCATACAGCATATATATAAACATACATTTTTATACACATATAGCAAAGATTTTTAGCAATATAAACAGATATATCTGAAGTTCGCTTACATTATTATACATACACAACTGTTTGCGGCATAAAATTAAGAATTTGTTTACTTTTCTCTAAATTAAATAAACGGTTTTAAATTTTTAAGAGTTAAATCACCTATGTTTGCTTTTTTCCACAAGATCTCTTAAGTTATTTTCTCGAAAAGAGGTGCATCATCTTGTTTCTCTTAATTGAATATACGGATTAAATCCCAAGTAATACATTAAACGGTTATTCCACCTGCGTATAATCAAGAAGTTTTTCTATTTAAATATGCAGAAAGACTACGATTCAGAAGAAACAGAGATAAGTCTAGAAAAATGGCAGAAAATCCCGAGATTTTAAAACAAATCCTTTTTTTCCTCCTTCTTTTTCCTAGCGAACTATCGATTTCCCTCAGAAAAAGTGAGAGTAACTGTTCAAAGCACGACTTTCTTTTTTAAATAAATTAGCATAATTTTTTGTGGCCTCTCCTAACTTTCCTTCGGATCACAGTTTCTGCTTTTTCAAGCGAAATTATTGGATTCAAACTATGCGTTAAAGTAAAATTTCTCCATTTCCTTTTTCCTGCATTTATTTTTAAACTTTCGACGAGTTCTTTTGGAAGTCACTTTTTTGATATTATTTTTTATTTAAATCAGTTGAAGGTAAGTTAAAACTATCGAAATGCAATCATTTCTGCACATCAGAAGAAGTTATTTGGTGGGGAAAGAATCCACACTAGATTCCGAGTTGTAAAAGTTGTGGTGGATTTAAAGTAATTTAATTTCCTGTATAAATTTTGTATTTCTATTCAATAGAAAAAACGTTCTTTTAAAGTATATTTAAATGAAATTTTTAAATAATTTTAATACTAGAATTTAAATATCATAAATTCCATTTCGCACATTTTAAAACCTACCGCTGCCGTTGTGGTGGTTTGTTGCAGCAGTGGTTATAATTTGATGAAAACTAAAGCCTAAGATGATCGTACAGTGGTATCATGCCGCGCATAACCTGCCTGGCAAGTACTCCTAGTATTATGCTGAAAAAATTGAAAAATGATTGACATACACCAAAACACTAAAAAAACTAAAGACTCTATGAATTGCAACTAAATACCATTTATTCTTAGTCATTCCACTAATATTAATTAACAGACGATATTGACATAATTTTAAACTTAAACATGTCTGGGGGAGATGTGGTTTTGGAGGATAAGGGGTATCCACAAAAGTTTTGAGACGCAAATAATAAATAGATTACTGTTAATATTCACCATTCTGATGAGGTAGCCGTCTTTACACAAGACACGATCGACGCGTGCCCTCTTGGAACCGCTGTCTTTCTCTTAAGCCATCATCTGGCCTCTGATTCCATGTATCTTTTGAACACAACTTGATCATATTGATTCGAAGCACACACTGATTTTTTAAGTCCGTTCACACCTTTTTCAAACTCTGCTCTGCTTCTTTTCTCTAGCACACTCGTTCTGTCGTCTTTTTTTTTTCTCCCACGGGGTTGATTCCTCTTTTCTTACCCCCTCTTACATCATTGGCTGGAGTTTCTGATTTGTTCGTCTCGGGGAATTAATGCATCCTCTCGTCGAATCCCAGACATGTAGGTGGATCATTCGGGAATATACCCCGCCAAATTTGCATATCATTTTCGGCCATAAATATTTTCGGCCATAAATATTTTAACGTTGACAGTTCATTGTGCTATAGTGTCCAGACTGTCCATTGCCTGGCGCCTCTTCTAATTTACGGTCTACTTGTGTGGTCTTCCCATGGGAACCGTCTCAAAATTATATTTTACTGCTGTTTCACTTCACCACATCTCTCCCCCGTGTACATAAAAAAAACAAGAAAAAAAAATATTCAATGTCCACAGTTACTAGTTCATTACACGTAGCTACACATGTGCTACGTTTTAAAATTTGGCACTTGTCCTGTATAGTCCATGCGATATAGTCCATCATACGTAGCAAATTATGTGCTACGTTCTACAGTGTAGTAGTTGGAGTTTAGTCCATATAGTCCGTCACGCGTAGCTACACATGGCAAAAGTCTCAGTTGTGATACATTTGTTCTCCCGTTGTGTCTCAAGCATTTTGTGGTTTCACGTGAACATTTTCGTTCTCCTTTGCGGGTTTGTTTTGTCAGATTTTGTTAAATCTGGCAGTATCGATAATGTTTCCGAACCACTTTGCATTCATAACATTAATGAGTTACCTTTGTATCTTGTTTCTCAATTTCTTCAAAATAATATATTGTACACCAATGGGATTGTACACACATTATTATGTTTGATCACACATTCTGTACCAACATGCACCATATTTATATTATTAGAGTACCATATTTATATTATATATATATTAAGAATAACATACAATATCATGTGTGTCTATTACTTGTTACACATATATATTTATCTGCATATCATAAAAAATACTCGTCTTCCTTCCCTTTTTTTTTTTTTTTTTTTTTTTTTTTTTTTTTTTAATTTATTATTATTATTATTATTATTATTATTATTATTATTATTATTTTTGCTCAGACAGGGGATTCATTCCTATATTGCACACCCTTTTATTTATACGGTACACCTCACGTACCACTGTTTCAAAATATCTAGCCATAATCATCGATGCGTTCTTATTTACTCATTCAATTCATTTCTAAATTCCCACATTTGTACTTGTAAAAGAGTTTCACCGCTAAACCCGTGCGTTCTGGAACTACCCTCTCTCCTCTTGTATTCCTTTTAAGCAGATCCTTCCGGCTGCGAAACTGTTTGTCGCTTGACAATCGGAACTCATGGTTGAAATTTCCGGTTTTTCACTGCGTATAATACATCCGCGCGTTTGGAAACGGGGGAAACTGCAGCTCGACGACTCAACTCGTGCTGTGGGCAACCGGTTTATCTCCTGCGCCGGGAGTGACTCGGCACCTTTTTCGCCTGTGTTTTTTTTTTTAGGATGTCAACGTCGTGTAGAGGTAAGTGATTGTTATTTAATTATTTTGTTAATGAAAGCTTATGCCGCCCTATTAACTGTAATTTTGTAAAGAGAAACAAACTTAACGTTACTATTCTTACGTTTTATTTTGTATAGCGCCGATCTGCATGTCGAGTCCATGCGGTCTGATAGGTTATTATTCTGTGAACTCCCTATGTTTACTTTAAAATAAATAGTCTTCTATTATTCTAGAGCGCGTCTTACTCATCGTGGTTATTGCCTGCAATTGCCCGATAAGTACCAAAATCCAAGGGGAAATCTGCAGCTTTCCGTCCCAGGTACTCTGGTGACGCAACTCAATAATTTTATTCTAACTTGTATTAATTAAAATTTTTAGTAAAATTACTGTACTATGTATTTGTCTCTCCTATAGTTGTATGTCCGGTATTTATTTATATGCATATTTTTGTCTTTTCATGTTGCCCTTCTCTTGCATCCTATGCGTGACATCCGAACGAACGACTCTCCGTAAATCCGAACGAACGACTCGCCCCCATGCGAATGGCTCCCTGCCGGTTTGTTTACCAACAGAAAAAGCCAAACGACAACACCAGCTGATGCCTTGCTAACTTGTGTTTTACTTTTTATTTATTTATTTATTTTTATTTATTTATTTATTTATTTTTTTTTATTTTTTTTTTTTTTTTACCTACGTATGTGTGTGCCTGTTATCTTATTGCTTGCTATTATTATCAACATTATTATATTTTGTCCGTCTCTTTTTTTTTTTTTTTTTTTTTTTTTTGGTAACATTTCCTTCATTTTCAGCTTAGCTTTTCTGCAGTGCACAAGGTTAAACGGGATATCCCTTTTGATTATATAGCATGTCATTATTATTATGATTCTTATTATTATTACTGTTATGATTAGCTAAATTCAATTGCCTTCCAGGTCGCGTTTTTCTCTTTTTTCCTATCAGTTTTGTAATTCTCGTTTTCGTTATCCTTTCACAGAAATTCCAATCTTTTCATCATCTTCTGACGCAACCGAAAACCCAAAAATTTGAATGAACGCTCGTGGAACACTCTGGACCTCACAACTCGGCTGCTGGTAAGAACCCCTTTTTTTTTTTTTTTTTTTTTTTTTTTTTTGAATTTTTGTTCTTTTCTTATGTTTGTGCTGTTTCTCGCCCCTTCCGGGAGCGGTTGCGTAACCAATAACCATGGGTGGGGGTTTTTGACTCGTCAGGGTCTGTTTCTTGTGTCTGGGGTTTTACCCGAAAAATGAGGTTTTTATGAACTTTTTTTGATTCTCCATGAGGTTTATTCACTTCTTTAAGTAACAAATTATTATTTCGCAAAAGTTTCATTACCCTATAAGGGCCGGTAAAAATGGGGTCAAATTTACACTTCTTGTGCATATTTCTCATGTATACCAAATCCCCTATGTGGATTGGAGTATGTTTAGCGGGTTTTTCTAAGTTCTGCGGTTTAGCCGCTTTTTCTTGGAATATCCAGGCCTGTTGTCTGTTATTTAAATTCTGCTTAATTAATTTGTCCACAAATATTTGTATTTCCTCTTGGGACCATCTTGATTCGAAAATATTTTGTCCCTGTCCGTCAGTTGTATTGTCCAGGGGTATTTTAATGTCACGACCCAGAAATAGTAACGCCGGCGGGAAATTCGTCGCCCTGTGTTTAGAGGCGTTGTAATAGAGCTGCGCCCATACACTTGCATCTTCCCATTCAAAAGTGTTCTCTGCTATGCATCGAATACACTGCTGAAGCGTGCCTTGTGCTCGCTCTACCGTCCCATTCGATTGTGGGTGGTAGATCGACGAAAAACGACTCTCTATATTGAGAGATTTTAAAAAACTCCTTAATTCCTTTGATCTGAATTGAGGTCCGTTATCCGATATAATCGTATCTGGAAGCCCAAAACGAGAAAAATAACTTTGTAAACATTGAACTATTTGATCCGCAGTGATTTTTCTACATGGAAATAATTCTATATACCTTGAGAAACTGTCAATTACGGAAAAAAAAAAGCAATTGCCTCTGACACTGCGAGGCAGCTTCCCAACAATATCTATATGTAGACACTTTCCGGGCAGTAT
This sequence comes from Cheiracanthium punctorium, assembly GCA_038373885.1. NCBI lineage: Eukaryota > Metazoa > Arthropoda > Arachnida > Araneae > Cheiracanthiidae > Cheiracanthium > Cheiracanthium punctorium. The sequence continues at coordinate 189,046 of JAWZYV010013541.1, read as the reverse complement.
TGCTCGGTCCATTTTTTGTCTCGCCGTAGCGGGAATGTGCCTGTTTTTGAATTGTGCACATCTGTGACAGTTATCGATAAACGTCTTTACGTCATCAAATAAGTTGCCCCAAGTATAAAATTTTTTTATAAAATCGATCGTTTTTTGTCTGCCGAAATGTGTTGCGTGTGCAATTTTGATCACGGACTGTTTTAAAGCCTGAGGGATCACGATTACATCTATTCCTGCCCTCTCTCGCGTGGCTTTTTCCCTATAACGAAGAATTCCATGTGCATCGAGATAGTAATTTTTGAACTTAGGACTTTTAGGGGTCTTTTCGCGGACGTGTGGTATTATTTTGTTCAATAATTCATCGTTCTGCTGTTCTTGTCTAATTTTTTCGGTCGTTAAATCCCTCTTCCCTTCGAAGATTTGTGCCGTTATGTTATTTACCTGTTCTTCCTGTAAGATGTATCGGGACAAATAATCCGCGGGGTTTTCCTCACCCTTTATATGTTGAAATTTAAACGCAAATTCACTTAAAAACAATAGCCACCTTGCAGTGATATCGGATTGCTGCGTTAGATCTAAATGGTATTTCAATGACTTCGCGTCACTAATTAATACAAATTCATGGTTCCATAAATAATTGCGAAAATGTCTCACCGCTTCATAAATTGCCATTAGTTCCAGTTTAAGAGATGAGTATCGTTTTTCCGCATTTTTTAAAATTCTGCTAAAAAATTTGACTGGTGTTCTGCCTTCTGGCCGATCCTGCATTAAAATACCATTAATGGCCGTGTTGGATGCATCGGTTGCTAACAGGAATGGTTTTGCAAAATCAATTTTGGTAATTCTTGGTTTTTCTAAAATGATCTGTTGTATGTTCGCGAAACTAGTCTGACACTCTTCCGACCATTCAAATTTTTTGGTCTTTCTTGTGAGCTGCACAATCGGTGCAATAATTTGGGAATATTGTGGAATAATCGTTCTGAAGTAATTTGTCATCCCTAAAAATGATTGAATCTCTTTAACTGACTTAGGTGTTTTAAATTTTGTGATTTTCACGATGTTTTTTGGGTCTGGGGAAATCCCTACTTCGTCCACTTGGAATCCTAAACATGTGATATTTTTTCGGGCTATTTTGATTTTTGACTGGTCCAATGTTAAATTAAACTCTTTGAGCTTTTGGAATATTAAAGTCATTTTTTTTCGTAATTCTTCGAGGGAATTAGCTGGTATGATTATATCGTCTAGGTAGAAATTTATCTTCGTTTCTCTCATACCTCCCAGCACCGTATTCATGAGTTGGGTGAAGTAACTGGCGCTGTTACGCAAGCCAAAGGGTAGTCTCGTGTGTCTAAAATTTCCTCGGTGGGTAATTATTGCACATTTCTCTCGCTCTGCCTCCGGTAATGCTATTTGAAAAAACGCAGATTTAAGATCCATAGTCGTGTACCATTTGAATCCGGCAACTTCTTGTAAGATATCTTCAATATGCGGGATATATGTTTTATAAGGTTCAGTGATGTTATTTAATAATCGAAAATCTGTCGCCATTCGGTATTTAGGGGTTTTATTTTCCTCACTCGTTTGTTTTTTAACGAAGATTATTGGGAACGCGTAACCCCCGTCGGATGGTTCGAGTATACCCGCTTCTAATAGCTCGTCTATTTCGCGGTCTGCGAGCGTTTTCATGTTTTGCGGTATTGGGTACGGTCTACATTGGATAGGGTAATTGTGGGCTAATTTGATTTGCGGTCTCACAGCGTCTGTCACTCCTAATGTTTTATACGATGTAGAGAATACCTGATAGTTTTCTTGTAGCATTTTTTTAAATATACGCTGTTGGTCTTCCGGTAAATGATCTAAATCAAAAGTCGCCTCTTCGAATTCCTTTTTTCTCAAGTTTAGGATATTGTCCCTATCATTAGTTGTTTGTGCACAATAATTCATTCCTACTTCTGTACCTTGTGATGACTCCCGTATCTGCCGAACGTTCTGCGGTTCTATGATTTTCGCGACTTTCATGTTTTTTTGTAAATGTTTCGTGGTGTTGGTGTTATTTTCGAAAATCATTTGTAACGACTTATCTGTTTTTTGTTGGATGATGCATATCTGTTCCTTTTGGAATTTGGGTATCACTTGAATGTTGCTTTCATTTTGTTGCTTTTCAATAGGTCGATCTGTTTTTAAATTTACTATTTTTGTGTCCGCGGGCGGAATCAGTACTTTCCGTGCTATTCGAATGCAATTATTAATCTCCTCCGTCTTATCATTTTCTTCCCTTAGCTCCGTATTTTTGGTCTCTGATTTATTAATTGGAATTTCTTCATTATTTATTGTTATGCTATTTTGTTTCGTATTTAAAATTACTTTATTATTAATCATGAAGTCGTAACCTAGTATGATTGGGTATTGTGGGTTCATTTTGAAGTTTGCCACGAAAAAGGTGTTATTACATTTTTTATGCCCTATTTTAAATGAAAACTTCACGGCTTTTAGAAAAGGTACAGTTTGTTGTGTCACAGATTTTATTGTTACCTGTCTGGAAATAAAGTTTATTTTTATTTTACTTTTTATTCCTTCAAATATTTCGTTATTTATTAAACTAATTCCTGCTCCTGAATCAATGAGTGCAGCATATTCTTCATCCCCAATGTTAAGTGTTACTAGTGGTAATTTAATTACATTTTGCTCGTTGTCACTCACCGACATTATATACCTATGGTTCTCTTGTTGTTTGCGTTTATTATCATTTATTTCTTTCGTACTATTTTGTGCCTCTATCATTTGATTTTTATTCTTGTTTTTATGGTCAATATTTACTTTGGTAGCCTCGAGTTTCGTTCTATGGGATCCCAACCTCTGATTATTATTTATCTGTTGCCTCTGGGACCCCTGTATGAGTTTAAATTCTTATAGTTCCTGTTTCCATTGTTGTTCGTTCTGCGGACATTTGGTTGCTGTCGACCGTCCGCGGGAATTCTTTCCCAGCATGTCTGAGCGGAGTGGTTCGACTTTCCGCATATTTGGCAGATAATTGCAACTTGTTTATAACTACTATTATGTTGATTAACTGGTTGTCTTCTATTTCGGGGATTGAACCAGCAGTCTGTGTCTGTGTGATTTTGTTTTTTACAAAAAGAGCATGATTTCAATGGATTGGATTTTTCATTCACCTGAGAAATCTCGAGTGCCTGAATTTTATCCTCAAACTGTTTTATTTTATCTTTTAACTGCGCGATTTCTAAGTCCTTCAATAGACCAGTAACGTCTGATTTTTGTACGTCAATATTGTTTATGTCTTCTTCTTCATTAAAAATTCTCTCCAGTCTGATTGCCAACTCAACCGCCTCGTCAAAGTGTTTTATGTTTTCTTTTAAAATTTCTCTTCTAATTTCCGGACGTACCGCTTCCGTGAATTTCGCGAGCATGATGTGGTTCTTTATTTTATCTGTTTCCTCTGACGGCTTATCGATCCCTAAAAATGCTTCAGTCTTTTCAGAGATTATGTCCCTTAGTTGTATAATCGATGTTTTCGGGGTTTGCCTAATTGCATTAAATTCCGCGTGAACTTCCGAAGCTGATTTTATTTCCCTAAATCTTTGGAGAATCGCTTTTTTCAGGTATTCGTAATTGTTTCCGTCTTTCGTCTCTTTTAGGCCTAGTATAAATGCTTTTGCCTTACCTTTGAGGCATGTCTTTAAAATTATGCCTTTCTGCTCATTTGACCAATCGGTGAGAGCAGCTACGTTTTCAAATTCGCTGAAAAATTGCTTTGGGTTCTCGAGACTATCGGCCGAATATCGGGGCAATAGAGGGATTAGTCCCGTGTCTGGCGTTTTGTTATGCTGGCTTTGTGTCGAACTTTGGGTATTTCGATTCCTAAGAGACTCTGGCGACTCCTGTCTAACTCTGGGACGACCCATTTTTTTTTACTTTAAATATTTACAGATACTATTTTACCTATTTTAACACTATATGTTCCGTTACCTTATACATATACAAAATGCACTTTGACACTTTCAACATACACATAAATTAAAAATATTGTACATGAATACATACATATTAAGCAAGTATTAATTCAATTGTTCAGTTCTACTGATTGTTGCATAATATTCCATCAATAAAATATTTATTTATTTATTTTATTTATTTACTTAATTTTATTTAATTTAATTTTTCTATATGTCAATACGTTGTAATGACTACAAACTATCTTATTCACAACATTCTTTCTATTAGAGAAATTAATTGTTTTAACAAAAATACCTTCTTTGTCACCTTTAAAATCAAAGTTCTTTCGTATATATATATATATATATATTTTTTTTTGCAGCAGTATATTAACACTTACAAAACACAAATAAAATATTCAAAGAATGTCAATGCATGTTTTTTTTTTTTTTTTGTTGAAACTGAGAAACAAGATAGTAACTTCGTTATTATGATGCATAATTTCTCTCCCAGACTTTGTTTTATTTTTGAAAAATCTACTATATATATTTATTATTATTATTATCATTAATTTAACTATCATTTGAGTTACTAGGAGTACATAAAATTGCCTTTTTTCTACGGCACCATTATGTGGTGGTTTGTTGCAGCAGTGGTTATAATTTGATGAAAACTAAAGCCTAAGATGATCGTACAGTGGTATCATGCCGCGCATAACCTGCCTGGCAAGTACTCCTAGTATTATGCTGAAAAAATTGAAAAATGATTGACATACACCAAAACACTAAAAAAACTAAAGACTCTATGAATTGCAACTAAATACCATTTATTCTTAGTCATTCCACTAATATTAATTAACAGACGATATTGACATAATTTTAAACTTAAACATGTCTGGGGGAGATGTGGTTTTGGAGGATAAGGGGTATCCACAAAAGTTTTGAGACGCAAATAATAAATAGATTACTGTTAATATTCACCATTCTGATGAGGTAGCCGTCTTTACACAAGACACGATCGACGCGTGCCCTCTTGGAACCGCTGTCTTTCTCTTAAGCCATCATCTGGCCTCTGATTCCATGTATCTTTTGAACACAACTTGATCATATTGATTCGAAGCACACACTGATTTTTTAAGTCCGTTCACACCTTTTTCAAACTCTGCTCTGCTTCTTTTCTCTAGCACACTCGTTCTGTCGTCTTTTTTTTTTTCTCCCACGGGGTTGATTCCTCTTTTCTTACCCCCTCTTACATCATTGGCTGGAGTTTCTGATTTGTTCGTCTCGGGGAATTAATGCATCCTCTCGTCGAATCCCAGACATGTAGGTGGATCATTCGGGAATATACCCCGCCAAATTTGCATATCATTTTCGGCCATAAATATTTTAACGTTGACAGTTCATTGTGTTATAGTGTCCAGACTGTCCATTGCCTGGCGCCTCTTCTAATTTACGGTCTACTTGTGTGGTCTTCCCATGGGAACCGTCTCAAAATTATATTTTACTGCTGTTTCACTTCACCACAGCCGTTTACACGCTACACGCTTTGAACGTTCCGGCAGTCGCTTCTATTGAAAGAAATGTAGAATATATTATAGTAATATTACTTATTGTTTAGTTGCAAGGCGCCTGTTGGAAAATAGTGAATATAACACACAAATTTAATTTCACGAATTATTTACGAACACGGTATATTGTTCCTTAATTCACACTATCGATGCAAGTTTACTATTTTACCTATTACTTATACTAATATTGTCTACCTTCGTTTCTCCCTATTAAATGCTCCATCTCTTAAAAAAAAATGTATAATCTCGAAGAGTAATTTGGAATAGCAGAATATGACGTATTGTTTATATCAGAGTTTATGACTCTTAAGCACTTCTTAAATTATGAAGTCACGTTTTTGACTGGCATCAGAGAAACCACAGGCATGTTTATTTACCTCATACTGCTTAGTTCATTCACGGCTCTATTCACTAAAAACTTGATATGTGCATTAATACAAACACGCCTATTAAAAATTTTGATAGGATATCTAAATTATGACTTTCACACGTGTGTTTGAATTAATCCACGTTTCAAGTGCTTGGTGAATTCGTTAGTTTTCAACAGAAGTGACACTAAAAAATACGGCGACGTTGATTTTTACTTTCCGAACATTATCATCTAAGGAAAGTATTGTAATCATGAGAAAATTCAACTTTGAGATTTTGATATATTTACACGTTTTGATGTCTTCTGGACTTATTTATGTCATTTTTACGAGGTGTGTGTGTGTGCGCGCGCGTATGTGTATGTAAGTGAACACGTATGCAAGTGAACACACTCCCAAACTGTGCATTCCATTGAGCACATATTTGGTATGCATAGTATAGACCACAATCGCACTGCTGATATTGATTTTTGTGTGTATAGGACTTATGGTTCTTTAACAGGGGTGCAAAAAAGAATTGTTTTACATTACGGCCTGTGGACGAAAATACTTGAAAGTGCGCAAGTATCTAACCGGTGCATCCGATTGAGTGCAAATTGGTTTTGCATATTATAAGTCATATTTGCATGACCTGTATAGATTTTAAACTATCCAGAGCCGATAGTTTGTTCACAGGGTTGGCGAAACAATTCTTATACAATACGGTCTACGAACACAAATCAGTTAAAGTCGATATGCTAGTGTTTAAACGGTGCATGCAAATAATTTCAAATTGGGTATTTATATTGTCCTTTTGGGTATTTATATAATTGGGTATTTATATAGATCTCCTTCAAAAACTGCATAGACTTTCGTATGTGTAGGGCACCTGCATAGATTTCGGTATGTGTAGGGCTTACATTTTTTGTACAGAGTTATAGAGAAGTCCTGATACATCATGAAGCAAATTCTTGAATGTTCGCTAGTGACTACATCGTGCATTCAATTGAGCTTAAGCTAGATACACATATTATAGGCCATTGTGTTACATACTGTGCAGATTTTGGTGTGTGTAGCCCTCACAGTTTTTTTTTTACAGGACTACAAAAAATATTCTCATGCATTGCGGCCTATAAACTAAAATTATTTGTAGTAGAATAGCATCTGAACACTAAATCCGATTGAAATGAATCAAACTTTTTTAAACGCTTGGCAAAGATCAAGTGTTCAAAAAGTAGATTGGCGTTTTTTCCTTACAAGGACCGTTATGGAGGAACATAATTTTACGTTAGAAAGCGTCATCGCCAGTCATTTACCTTGTTAGGCTGCTTTTACTGTGTACTCACCTAAAAAATACAACAATAATAATTGTAGCTGGGTTATCTAACAAAACCATGTTCTTTATTATCGATCAACCTTATTTCCTTTAAGAAATCAAAATCTTCTCGATCTCTAAAAAAAGGAGCATTCCATAAACAGATTTTTCAGATGGATAAAAATAAAATTCTAGGGATATTATCAAGAGAAACTTTTTATTAATTACTGGAATAAGTTTCTTGTGGTTTGGAAACAAAGCAGGTAGTAAAATTTATTTTATTTCAGACTGCTTCTAATAAATTTTAAGGAACCCCCGAAATGTTTACACAAATGGCCATTCACATACAAAGTGTTTGCACTGGAGTTCAGGTGTAGGCGTGGATACAGATAAAAAATTGTGTGGTTCAGGGTTCGTTCCAGCGAATTTTAGTTCTCCGCGAACAATACCTAGTTAGAGCGATCGTTCGAGAAGCATTTATTTTATAAAAATAAAATAAATTGTTTCTTTCTAACGGACATAATGAATTATCAATTTATATCAAAATAAAAAGCACCTGAAATGAGAAAGAAATACAATACCATCTTCAACGCCATATTTTATCAGACTTAAGAAAAATATTGGTTGAATCCTATTTTAACGCCCCCACTCTCACCAAAGTGGCGATAACTACACATATGCAGTTACCATGACGACTTTTTGTATTGCATGTAGCAACCGTAATGTAGAATTAAGATGGCGGTTTGGTATAGCATGTAAGTACAGCATTACTTTTTATTTATTTATTTGTATTATTTATATATTTGTTTATTTTGGGGGGGAGTTGTCAATTAATGTAGCTGTAATAGCTAAGTGTCTTTAAATTCCTTAAATCGTGCATTTACCACTAATTTGTTTACGTTCGTTTTCATCTAGTTCCTTTGTGCACATGTGTCATGCCTCGGAAGCTTGCCAACTTAACGGCAATTTTTTTTGATACGCGAGAGTGGGGGCGTTATAGTAGAAATCCACCAAAATATTTATTCAAACATAAAATAAATTTTCTATTAAAAAATTGCGAGTAACATAAGCGCTATTTTTCCACTTTTAATTTCCGTCTTTAAAAAATAAATAAAAAGGCCAGGAAGTAAAGATACAAGGACAGCTATATTTACCTATGTCTTTGCATTTACTTTGGAATTTTAGATTATCTAACTTAAATCATTTCACATATGCCTTCAAAAATTTTTCCAATCAAATACATTGATATCAGATAATATAATTGGTGAATTATTCTTGAAAGCTTCTAGAAAACAGAAAGCAGAGTTTCTGAGCTATTTTTTAAAATAAGATTAAGTAAACTGTTTTTTTAAATTGCATGGTGCATTTAAAAGCTATTGTTAAAAGCTTGTGAGCGCATTGAACTTAAACATAACATGATCAAATCAATTTAATACGTTTTATGTTTAATTTTTGAATGTATTTCTATACTGTTACGTACTAGATTTAATTGTTATAATATGTAACATAAAGTATTTTTTTTTTATTTTTATCATTTACATTTAAATATGTTTTTGCGTGTAAACATTTCTGCTTGTTTTTGATTAGCATTTACATGAATATTTATACTGTGTACAAATCCAAGACTAAATATGTTTCAATGAATCCGAGATGAAAAAAAGACCTTGTAAGTCTTTGCCTGATACAAACAACAACAATATGAAAAGACAGAATTACCCAGTTACATCAGACGTAGAATGGCTCTCTAAAATTATAGATTTCTAGCTTGGTGACAGGAAATCCATTTCTTAAATTAGTTGTTTTTATTTTTAAAACTCCCTCCCTTTTTATACATTACAATATTACACATCAAGCGGCTTCATTTAATTATTGTTTAGCGGCTGAGGACTGTTTGTCATTTAATGCCTTGATTTTATTTTTTATTATGTATGTATGTGTTTTTTTAGTTCTAGTACTATACATGTATGCATAATTAAATCCATATGTTGATTCATCAGTATAATAATTGTATTACTTTTAAAGTTAGAATAAATCATTTTCGGACATTTCTTCATAAAGCTTTCATTTCCTTCTTAAACATATTTTAAACTTCTTTAGAAATTTTAGAAGGAAGTTTTGAAACATTTTTATATACGTCTAGTTATTTTAAATAAAAAAATTGGTTCATAAAAACGCTCAAATAACGAGCCATCTTTCAGTTACTTCCATTTTTACCCAATGACTAAGTAATTTGTTTTGTGATAGCAGTATAATAAAGATGAAATTGGAATAACTGTTATTATTTCTTTATTTTGCACAGTGAAAAGTAAGCTGAATGTTTGTGACAAAAAAATCCTCTTTTTTTTTATTTTTGAGATTTAAAACCAGAATGACAAGGGTTTTTTAAATATAGCTAAAAGTAAATGTATACTTATGCTCACACACTATAGGTTCAAATAATTCCGCGTCATTTATCTATCGGATGATTTATCTATTCATTTTAAAACACGGTGTAATTAATTAAGTATTCGCAATTACACTAATATTTCAAAATAACACGATTTTTTATAAAATTGTTAAACATGTTTTAAATGTTTATGAAAATTTTAAACATATTCTTCAGTTAACTATACTACGGTCTAAAGAAAACTTCTTTTAAAACATTTGAAGAAATATGTATTATAATCGTATTTTTAATGGTATTTTTCAAAAAATACAGAAACATCAAATTGTTTGGTAAAGTATAATAAACTGTAAAATATAATGTATGTTGTTGGTAAAATATAATAAACTCAAAATGATATATATCATTTTAATTTTCGGAAATATCTTTTTTGCACACTTTTTATTCATATTTTTGTTTGAACAAAGTAAATTTTTGTGAATCAAAAAATTTCACAATAAATTTAAAGGTATACTTTCATAGGCCCTTCCATTTAAAACATTTGAGAATATGCGGTTTAAATAAGCATTAAGTATATAGAATGACTAATGAGGACCTTAAAAATTTCGAACATTAGAATAATGAAGAGACATGCGATAAGAAATATGCATAAACTACTGTTGAAAAGAGATTAATTGGACAGGAGATGCTTCAATCGATCTACTTGTCTGTATAATAACTGATGATTATGTCGACTTGTCAAGACAATTGTAAGTAATCCTGTTATGCTGAAAGCAGAACTAATTATCTACGCAGACTTTACGATCGCAGAAGTATATGACTTACTTTTATTGCTCATTTGAAAAAGTTAATATTCTGAATTTATTGCTAATAGAAAATAGGTATAAGGAAGTATTAAATTTAGGGAAACGTATTCCTTAAAAAATAATAGTAATGTGAAAAAATGATTTTGTATTATTTCACTGGACTGCTTCGAAAAAAACGTAATGCATTTAATGTTTATTTTAAACCATGCTATTCAAATAACAGAAAAAAGGAGAAAATCCAAAATTCGGTTATTGAAAACCTTAAGCAGAGTATACATAGTTTCAAAGCTGTTTATCAGTGAGGGCCTATCAATTTATTGTCATTAGCAATATGCTTTCATTTAGAAAAATAATGTAATGTCATTCATTACTTTTTAAGGTATAACATTTATAATAAACCATAATTTAAAGGAATATAAAAGATGTAATTGCTCTGTATGAAAAAATAATACTGAATTGGAAAACTGATGTTCGACTTCTGAAAGATCATTTAAAGAAATAATTCATTAAATTTACACTTTCTGAATTTTTATGCGACCACTGTACAAAAACATTCCATATTAGTAAAATGTGCCCCGTATATTGATGAGGCGATGCATGAAATTCGAGCCTTTCATAATAGGAAGTCGCAGAGATATCTTAAAAGAAAGGTGATCGCGGATTATACGTGATTTTTTTTACGTAAACCTTTATTCCCAGAGTGTAAAAAGAAATATTTTGTACTTTCTGTACAACCCCTGAAATTCGATCATTCGACGTGATTTTTTTCCCTTCGAAAGACATTGAAAACTGGTTGAAGTCAGCGTTATATTTATCTTGATATCTCTGATATGATTTAAGGTATAATTCCCAATTTACAGGTCACCTCTTTGGTGTATGGAGCAGATTATACTAATAAGGTATAGTTTTGAACAGGGTTGTATAAAAAAATTAAAAAGTGTATTTTTTTTTAATTAAAGAGAAGAATCCTTTTTGAATGGATTATTATTTCCTACCTTACTTCGAACTTTTTTTCAATGTACTCTGCCCATTTATCTCAAATAGATAACGCCCGTTACCACCTTTTTGGGACACCCTGTATAAGTGCAATATCTATAAATACCAATATAGTTAAGCCTTAACCAGGTATTTTAACGGATTATTTTCTGGAAGCTTCAAACATACAAAAAAAAATCGTTCAACTACAGAAACAGTTTTAAAAATTAAACAAAGTGTACAGCAATAGCATTAAATGTATCAATGTGTTACTATGGGACGAAGAAGTTTGATACATACTTGCATTTTAATAAATCGTTGCTGGACGACTTTTAGTGCATTTTCTAATGAGAAACAATCAAATTAATTAGCTTTATAAAAATATTTTCGTTTTAACGATTTGCTCAAAAATGGCATTATAACATTATCTTGTGTACTAAGAAAACGTACGGTAGTGAAAGACACTGGAAATATTTCTTTCACGGCGAGCTTAATTTATAGTTTCGCAATGAATGACAACTTAGTCATAGGTGAATATTGATAAAAACTCTAAACCAGTTGCTTATGATTTTTTTTTCTTAAGATTGAACTTCATTTTCTTTCAACTGGAAGTATTGGCACATTCAAGTCAAACTAAAAATGTTTCTTATTTTTGTATTTCTTTATTATACGAATGCTCAAAATTATGTAGCATAAAATATTCTAAATTCCATTATATTTGGATATATATTTCAAAAACGAAAAGTTTAAATAGTAAAGCACAAATAAAATATTCTGGAAAACTCAGTATAAAGCCAAAACGTTATACCAAATCCAACCAAAAAAGGTAACAAGATATTTGCGTGCGATATCGTATTCAAAAACATCACGAAATAGTATGCCTAGATTTGAACATATTTAATAAAATCAATAGCAAACAAGTGTATAATATGCGTTTAATCGAGCATCTGTAGACTGGAATTATATTCTTAAAATAGTAAGGTTATGCTTTAATTTTAAATTCCTCCAATAATGAATTCTTTTACTTCGTTATATATTTACAAATGAGATAATGTTTTCTCATAATTGCTAAAAATATGTTTGTTAGAACATGCATTAAGAGAGACAGAAATGCAGTAATCAATTTTCAATTTAAACAAACCGCATTTTCGCATGCTTTCAAAGGAACTGCCGATAATATTTAATTATAAATCTTGAGTAATTTCAAATTACTTTTCCATTATTATGTGCTTACCACATAAAATAATTATTTAAAATTAAAATGCAAATAATGTTTGTATCGTAAATAAATTTTAGAATTAATCTGTATATTGTATGTAATTATTAATCCAACAAATATATGCATATTGATCCAGAATTCCTTAGTATCTAAAGGTGCATTATGAAAAGGTACATTTATGAAAATGCTTTGAAAAATACTTTCTCTAGTTTACTTAAATGTATAAAATTAAATTATAAAATATTAGATATATTTTACATAATAAATTAAATATTTTCTAAATCATTATTCGCTTTAACATAACAGTTTACAAACATGATGAAAATATAAGCCCATTTAATTATTAATTATACTTAAAATAGCATTTGAAAATTAGCTATCATTTCTCTATAGTTCTAAATAAAACATTGCATTTAGCTCTTTATAGAATTCTAGTTTCTTTAAAAATGTCTTACTTAATTCATTAATGAAAATGGTGATTAAAAAGATCTACTTGAAAGAAAAATAAATCATGGAAACATTTACTGGTTTAAATAAGCAAATGCATGTTGTTTAAAGATTATTTGCTCATTTTCTTCATATTTTATTTCGATTATTCAATTCTTTCCTTAAAACCAAATCTAAAAGAACGGAATTTGAATTCTTAAAAAAGAATGTGGAAAACTTATAACTTCTGTTATCCAAATAAAAAAAGATAAATCTCTAACTTCTTAAAAACCAATAGTACTTGCCTTTAAAACACCAAAGTTATTCCTAACTAATAAATTCAAATTAATTTTTAAGAACATATTTTTTCTTTGATAAATCCAATCTTCTTACCACTCCAAGGAGGAAATCAATGTTCGAAGCTGCGATAAAATTAATTGGGTGCAAAGGCGGTATTTAATTTCCATTAATCAATCACGGTAACATTTTCCCCTTCCGTAAATTAGATGGAACAAGGAAAAAATATTGACGCGCTCTTTTCGTCTCCTTTATCATCATCAGTCACGTCAGGCTTCTCGTGTGTTTTTCAGGCTTTTCTTCAGCTATCTTTAGGGACAAGAAAATGTTCTCAATTTTTAGGTAACAGCTAAGACTTACGAATACAGAAATTAATTAAGGCTTCCTGCGAATACTGTCAGATGGATGAATTTTAATATCACGTTTGGGATATTTACGGAAATTCACGTTTTATAGAATTTTATTTTTAATTAACTTAAATACGTACTCGATAATCACAATTGTCTCCTAATTGTTCGATAATGTTATCTTAAATCCGAAAATAACATTGCTGGGCCTTTTTCAGAAAAAAGGTTACAAATGTATTCAATACCATCAGGATTTTTTTAACTTTTGGTTTTCATTCGCTACAAAAATACTTCATTATACGCTGCTCAAAACAATTAGAGGAGCACATGGTTTTGACGAAATTACGCAGATATTTGCACCGATAAGTAACGTAAAATAAAATATCCATAATTTAAAGCCTAGCAGGAGACAGAAGAAGAAAACTTCATATGCAAATCAAAGTTCATGACGTTAAAAACCAGAAAAAGAATATAAGGGTAGAAATCGGGATGTTGCAGATATGTCTATTTCACCGCGTTAACTGTGAAATTCGATTGTTCAGTATTTTTTTTTTTTTTTTTTAGAAAAGTTGACTTGAAAATGTCTTAACAACGGGATTTACAGGAATCCATGGCATGGCGTATTATAGGCAGACTGGAATCCGGCCAAACATAACGTAGTGTCGCGGACGCTGTTGAAGTTGCCAGAAGTATCGTTGCAAGGCTGTGGAATGGATTCCAAGAAACAGGGAATGTTATACGTCTACCAGGGTAAGGTCGGCCACGCGCCACTACACCAACTGATGACCGGTATATACTGTTAACAGCTCGTCGAAACAGAAAAGAAAATGCTACTCAGCTGCAACGACAGTTGCTCTTGGCAACAGGACGTAGGGTGTCCTGTCCAACCAAACAGTACATAATAGGCTTCATCAGTGAGGTCTCTATGCCCGTAGGCCAATGATCTGCATTCCATTGACCTCACGCCACTATTCGGCCCGACGAAGATGGGCTGCTGAGCGTTGAGATTGGGAGCAACATGACTGGAACCAAGTGCTGTTTACAGACTAGTCCTAATTCAGTCTGTAGTGAGTGTGATACCTGACGTATTTTGGCATGGAGGGAAAGGGGTACTCAAGATAACCCCTCATCAGTTCTTGAAAGTTCACAATACAGACCAGCTGATTGGATGGTATGAGATGGAATTAGCATAGGGGGACGTACGGACCTGCATATCATTCGGAATGGTACTTGGACGGCCCGGAGGTATGCAGGCGAGATACCGAGACCTCATGTTATACCTTACGCTGCAGCCATTGGAGATTCCTTTGTTTTAGAGCATGAAAATGCCAGACTGCATACAGCTCGTCTTGTGGAGAGCATGCTTGAATTTGAAACAATAAAGCGTATGGAATAGCCAGCGTGTTCTCCTGACCTGAATCCAATCGAGCATGTTTGAGACATGCCCGGACGACGAATTACTGCGAGACCAAGGCCTCCTTTTACTGTACGAGACTTTGAGATTACACTTCTTGAGGAGTGGAACAGTATTCCCCAAAGTCTTAGCGACAGCATCATCGCATCCATAGAAAACAGGTATACAGCTGCCTTAGCTGTTCGAGGACACCACACGCCATATTAAAAATCTTGCAATAATTTCTAAACAGTACTTTTTTATCGTTTACATGTAACCAAATTATTTCCCTAAATCATCTTTTCGTGTTTTTCCATATTTTCAAAGAATTAAAGCTTAATTACAAATTTCATTACGCCGTTTTTAGTATTGCGCATAGACTGATACGCGTGTACTATCCATTGTATGCCAATACAGGGCTCTCTCGCAAGGTTTTCTTAACTTCTTTGCTTGTTCCCCTAATTTTTTGAGCAGTGTATTTTATTTAGCAAAATTTCATAAAACTCGTACGGTTTTTAGGCTGAAACATGGAAATTCATATTTTTGCTTTAAATAAACGCATATGTCTTTGTTAACAGATGTTAAACTGAAAAAGAAAATCAAAATTTGAAATAAAAATAAAAATTTAAATTTTTACACTCATTATTTGTCATGTAAAAAAAAAAAAAACATTAATTTCCTGTAACATTTAAATTAATACAGCTGCTGAATGAACTGACTAATAAGTAAAATTCCACTCTATCACCAGATAATGTTTTTTAACGTCTCTTAAAAAAAGGAAGCTTAGTAATTTTGAAATGTTAATTTATTGTACCTTTGATACTAGGTTTTAGAAATTCAAAGGATTGTTTATAATTTTATGAAACATAAAAAATTAAAAAGGAAACTGTAAAATACATAATGCACTTCTTGACATTCTCTTGATAAAAATCTTATTTGTTACAAAAAAATAGTTGAAATGCATAAAACAAAGGAGAAAAAATCTGAAAGAAACTGACAGATAGAAGTCGCAGGATAATAAACATGCAAATTTTTTGATTCTTTAGAAGTTCATTTTTACAGTACATTTCCCAGCTTTAAGGAATGAATATTTCTTTTTCTTTCATAATTTCTTTATTCCTGGATTTTAAATGTCAAACTGAGATGAAATGTTCATCGCGTGAACGTTCACTAAATAAATATGAAGGAATTAATATTGTCATAGAGATTTTAAAGGCGTCTGAGACAAAAATAAAACCTTGAAAAAAAAAGTCTCATTATGCATATATATATATATATATATATATATATATATATATATATATATATATGTATATATAATTGAAAATTGTTAAAGCACAAAAGTAAAATTACATTCGTTCGATTGACGAAACTAAAAAAAAAAGAAAAGAAAAAGAAAATAATGCACATTTGCATAGCATTGAGAATCGGGAAATGCAATTCCGATCCCGCGGGATCCTGATGGATCCCGCACAAATGCTTTCGGGATTCTAATGGTCCGTAATCCCGCGGGATTGAAACCCAGAAGAAATATATTTTTATCATAATTTCATACTGCTTTCCCAAAATTCCACAAGCCAAAATTTTTGTATGACATGAACAATCAGAAAAAGTGATTATGGGCGCTAATACTTATTAATAGGGATGGGATCGTAGTCCCCCACCCCCGAGCTTTTATATTATTATGATTTTTCTTTTGGTACAACGCAAAAGTGATTCACCGCTAAATATTGTTCTTTCTGGAACAGGACCCTTGACTCCCCCCAAACAAACAATCACATCCGCCTATGCTAATTATATCTTTAAACGGCGAACTTCAATTAACCGTTCAAAAATGCATAGATTCTTAAGGGTTTCATACAAAGAAACAAAAAATAAAATGAAATGAAATAAAGAAATAGAAAGAATGTTTTTGTTAAGTGCTTTTGTATTCTCTATCAAAATTAGATCAATGTGCTAGGAGGACCAGTGCCTCTTTACGTTGTCTTTTAAACATTCTCCTTTCTAAGCAACTAAGAAATACTTAGCACATTATTATGATTTTCATGACTATAATTTTCATATTTATGTTAGGTATTGCATAAATTATCAAATACGATAATATACTTTAATAATAATACTTGATATAAATTATCAAGTATTATTATTAAAGTTAAACTTGATAGGGCTTACAATCTTACTTTTCCTTATTTAAATTAATTTTTAGTTGAATGAAAGTCAATCCCATGGGATCAACAGATCTCAATCCTGAAATCCCGCTAAACAAAAAGCTCTGCTTTATTGCATTCCCTATTTGAGAAGTTATGTTATTTTTTTTCTATTAGCTAAATTTTTAAAAATATTCTTAGCTTTGTGTAAATTGTTGAAGAACGTATGTGTTTTATTTTTCTCCCAAATATATTAACAATTTAACTATGCTTTCAGGCATGTAAACATCTCAGACTAAATTACATGTCAATTTTTAAAATTTATATTTTAATTTCCACACCGAATTACTACTAATGAACTATGCTTATAAATGAATTGTAACCTTAATTGTGGACTTCACCATTCCAAAAATCAAAAACGTATTTTCTGCACATTATATTCTTGTGTCTACTCCAATGATTTGGTAAAGTAGAGAAACGGAATCAGTTAAATTTTTTTGTCAGGAAGCACAAGTAAAATCATTAAGGTCACAAGTACCAACTTCATAAGGAAGAAAAAAAGAATTCAGTGGGATAAAATATTTAATGATTGTATTCAAAGTGCCATTTTTGCTTGTATGGTATAAAACCATACAAATCTTTTCCTGATCCAAGCATTGATTTTTAAGTTTTATTGCAACTTAAAATGCAAATTGAATACCGAAATTTAAAATAAAAATGGCTTAGATGATCATTGTTAAAGTTTCAAAATAATTTTTATAGCTCTTGATTAAAAAGTATCTGAAGGTAATCGACATAGTGCTGAAGAAACGGTATAATTCTTTTTTCTTGTGCGTACTGTAATGTAGTATCACAATGTACCACATAATTTAAAGTGTCTATACTTGTTTTTTTCTGCATCAATAAATAATGTTATAGCATACTAAATGTTAATAATTTTGTTCAGTATGCTTGTTATCGAAACGACTGATGAAACGAAAGCATGCATTTAAATATTCTGACATTTTTTTTTTCATTCAAAGATAATCCGAACTGCACTTTATATACAAATTCTTGAACACAATACTATTCAGACACATAATGTGTTTAATATAGATTACAAGATTGGAAGCATATTTGAAAGTATTCACCAATTATAATCTAAAAAATGAAGCATATTTTTTTGTATATTTCTATACATAAAATACAAGCCATCATGCAATAATCGGGATACCGCATTTAAAGTAATTATAACAAGAAAATTTAGGCACGTAAGGCGTGACAGTGACCCACTTTTCATGAATAAAGCAAAATGCAATAAACTTTTCTTCTAAATAGAATTGATAACGTTCTTTCATTTCCAATCATAATGCAAGGGCATGAGCTTATACATTCGATGCATCTAGTTATTTATCTTAAGAAATTGCTCTACGATGTTTCCATGGTTTAGCTCTAAACAGCGCCAATCAAACGATAACTCTTTCAAACGCATATGTATTATATAATTGCTTGATTACAGAATTTTAAATTAAGCATATACACAAACGCGATTAATATATTCGCTTGTTAGAAAAATTTGATGTATAGAAGCTGTTTATCCTTTATATATGTTAACATCACACACTTTTGTTTAGCGCAATTGTTGTTGCATAACACAATCAAGGTTGTAACGTTCATAAGTTATTACTTTTAATTTTTCTTTGATTAATTCTGTTAATGATGACCATTTAATGAACGGTTTTACAAAATAGAAAGAACTGGAGGAATTACAAAATAGAAAGAACTGGAAAAAAATAGCTCTAAAGATATCCAATAGTTGTTGCTTTGTAAGCAAAAAACAGCAAATTAAAGGATGGGAATGACTAATTCGAAATGTACAAAGAGTTTTCAGATTTATTCAACAATTTTTCAGCATTTATTATCTGATTTTGGTCATTTTTTGAGCGGATTTCACTATGCAAGGTGCCACCTACTTGAATTTTTTTTAATCAGTATTTTTTAGGAAACTTTCTCTTCTTTCCTAATCTTGGATATCTAGTGCACAATCCATATGCTATATAGAATGGGAATCTGGTCACCCATTTCAGATGAGAATGCTGTTTGTAGAGAAATTTTGAATGGAACCACCCTGCATTAAATATGTTACATTGTATTGCTCCATATGTTATAAAGGATTACAATGTAGGGGAAGGTGACTTAAAGCTAACCCCTTAAGGAAAAAGCTTGTGTAAAATAACGTAAATATTTAAATAAAACTTTGGTCCTTTGCTAGTGCGTTTTACACTGTATTTTGCATTATAAATATATTTTTTAAATATTTTAAACCCGTACTGAGTAATGAAAAAAATACAATTTCGAAAAAGTGTCCAAAGCATTTTACCCTCTCCAAACGCCAAATTGATCCTTCATTTGAAAATAATTGTATTTTATTTTTAGGCAATATAAAAGATATAAACGCAATTAATAAAATAAGTTGTACAATAACATAGCTCACATAATTCATTCTATGAAAATTTTAAAATAAAAAAGTGTCACAAAAAAAAGCGTATTTCCCTTGAAGTGTGTTGAAGTGAACAGTTGAACATGAGTAGAAATTTAATGAGAGATATAAGGATGAGATATTTAATATCTGAGAGATCAAGTCGAAACAGTAACATTGCATTGACTTATGTATTAAATAAATCAATACAATGTTACTGTTTCGACTTGATCTCTCAGATATTTTGAACATCAGTCCCGACCCCCTCGCTAAGATGTGTGAGACTTAGAAAAGTATTGATATTGATAGAGATGCTGATATCGATGTATTTTGATGTAAATGTGACAATAAATCCGTATTTATTAATGCGATACCTTCATAAGATTTTTGATTTCGACCGAGCATAGATGTCGTTGAAAGCTTTTTCATGGATCTTAATTCACTGTGACCCAAGCAAGCTCTTAGAAAATTTGAAGTCAACGGACTTAAAGATTCATTAAAGAACATGTCTTAATGCTAATTTTACCTGCAAGGCAGTATTGAAATTTACTATGTTTTGAGATATGAACGAGAGAACTAGAACTAAAACAGGTAATGCGTACAGCTCTAACAAAGTACATGAATAAACTAGAATGATTTTACCAAAGAACTTATTTAGCTTAACGAATTACCACAGTATAGGGGGTACTGGTATGATAAGTGTAGAATGTTGAATAAGGTTGATGGGAAAATTCAGTGTGCCATTCACAATGAAAAGTTACTGGAAATCGAAACTAAATTGTCATTTGAATACAACCAAAAAATAGTCGTATGAAAAAAGAAAATAAAATAAAAATCTGCTCGTATAAAAATTCTCGCATTTCAGGATAGAAACGCTGTAAATAACAATAACTGTAATTTACCTAATGAATTTAAATTTAAATATACTGGATATGTGTGTTATTCCTTCAAAACCCATTAAATTAACCCAGTTTACGACAGAAAAATATTATGGAGACCTGTGATTAGGTTAAATTTTTGGATTAGTTCCAAAATTGCGTAGATCAGACTGAAAGTTTAACAAAACAAGGTAAATTTTCATATTTGAAGTCAGTGTTTACTGACGAAAAGATTTGGTCGAATAGAGCTGGTAATAAATGTTCATATGGCTAAATTACTCAATCCCTGTCCTGTGAAAGACTCACAAAAAGTATCAGGTTTACGAAGGTTTTATGATACCTCTGAGGTGCAGTTTAGATGTTTTGAATCCTTAAATGTCACCTCCGGCAGTTATGGGCATCTGCTGTCCCCTATTCTTTAGATAGTTTGGGTGAGAAATCTGATGTTATGAAACAAACATATATATATATATATATATTTTTAAGTTGACATAGACTGTTGGGAGTCGTCTTCCATTTTTCATAAATCAAAAAATGAGAGGAATGAGCCAAGGAAGGGGCCATTTCAGCAAAACAATATATTTCTTGTTTCGTCAAATAGTAACTTTGTCAGAATTCATGAACAATACACACTGGTATTTGAAGAGGGGTGTATATATTGCAATAATCGGACGCACGT
Organism: Cheiracanthium punctorium; assembly: GCA_038373885.1. NCBI lineage: Eukaryota > Metazoa > Arthropoda > Arachnida > Araneae > Cheiracanthiidae > Cheiracanthium > Cheiracanthium punctorium. The sequence goes on along the minus strand of JAWZYV010013541.1, from coordinate 167,867 downwards.
TTCTGATCGTTCTGAACGACTGCATCAAACCACCCACGGAGTGGAGTCTTGCTGTTATCGCCCGAGCTATTCCAGACAAATACGGGCTAATCGGCGTATTAAACGTTTGAACTCCAAAATGAATTTTTAGGAGCTATTCCATTCTGTGAACATGTAAGTTGAAAAATCGTCCAATGGGGGGAAGGACGCTGGAAATGAAAAAAATTTAACGCGAGTCCCGAGCTTAATCATTACGATGTACGATAGACTTAGAAAAATATTAACGATTTTTTTTTTCATTTTTGATTTCGAGCGAGTAATTTTAATGTACTTTGTTGTGTAGTAATACTGCGTAGTAACTAGTAAGAACATGTTATGACTAAAAACGGGTTTTCACTGTAACATATACAATATAAACCTTTTCTAAGAAAGTTCAATAACTGCCAGTTATTCTTCATTCGCATGAATTTTGCGACGAAGTATTTTTTATGGATTCACGGTTTGAGAGATATTCATTCTAATATCTAAGTTGAAACATCCGGTATATATGTTACTCTGGTTTTGTTAATATGTTTAAAAAATGTCTTTAAGAATATGTAGAGCTGCAAAAAAATAAAAAAACTCTTTGCAATTTTTATTTTTTTTTATTTAACTCATGCAATAATCACATTTTACATGCTCATAAAGGATGCATTTTTTATTACCACACTACCACGCAAATCTGGTGTTATTTCTTTTCATGAAATCTTTAGGACATGATATTTTCCAATATCAAACGATAAATTGCACATTTTGCTTTCTATTTCTTTGAAATAATATCGAAGTTACGTATAATTATGCACGCAATGTAACCGGTTTGTCGTGCTAAGTAAATTGCACAGCTGTATTTCTACGGTTTAGCTCTACACTTGATAAATGTTACAATGTATATGTACATGTGATTCTGTGTTCGCAATTGTAAGTAATGCCTATATAACATCACGAGTTATATTTTAGTCTGTCCAAAGGCCGACATAGAAAGAAGTATTATCAGTTATCAGTGTCAATTCATTTATCGTAAACTGTAAAACGTCGGTTTACTAAGGACTAAATTTGTAATTCCTTATCATGTTCTCTATTTAATTTATCTAATGTCTTAATATATAAAATATTTATAGCAATGAGTGATTTATTTTTAATTTTTATTAAATACTTCTGCTGATATTTAATCTAAAGAACTGATTTGCAAGAAAAATATAATTATTACTGATTATATATGCTTTCATCGTCATCACTTGCAAACATTAGAGGATATTAACCTGTTTTATTCCTGTACTTGAATACATTTTGATACCCTAAATAAGATGGGATTTCCAGCTTTTTTAAGAATTGCTTCTCTACCCACTTATGTACTAGCTAAAAGGAACAAAACAGCATCTGAAGGTGATAAAACACTTGCATTTTTCGCAGAGACATTATTAAGGAACATTCTATCCCAAAAACTGGGCTTCAAGTATCAAATAATATCACCAGGTGACTTAAAATGGGGAAGCCCTATTGGCAATGGCAGCTGGAATGGAGCTGTAGGTCTATTGCTTCGAGATGAAGCTGATATAATTATCAGCTATCTATCAGTTACAGCACTGAGGAGCGATGTAATAGATTACAGCTATCCGTATTTGGTTGATCGTCTGATTTTTGTTACACGGAATTTCGAGAAATCTACTCACAGATCTTTTTTAAAGCCTTTTTCCACAGACCTGTGGATTTTCATGTGTTTGACTATTCTTATTTTACCTGCTATACTATTAGTTTTACTTCGGAAGCCACTAACGTGTTACAATTTAAAGAAGGTTTACAGATCTTTTATTCAGATACCAGTGAAAGCTCCAAAAAAACCTGGTGAAATGTTCGTAAGATTTGGATGGCTGTTCTTTCATATTTTCTTACGTTGGTGTTACTCAGCTGTACTGTTGTCCTTCTTGACTTTCCCAACGTTGACTGGCGTTGGCACAATTCCAGAATTGGCCAGTGCAATCAGTAAAGGTGAATATTACAGCACTGCTTATGCTGGTACTTTTTACGTGGATGTGTTGTTGAGGTCTTTAGACCGCAATCTAAATATCGTCGGCGAGTCTCTGAAAAACCATGAAGATTTTTACGATTTTGCAGACGTGTTGGGCAACAGAAACTTGCCGAAGAAACCAGCATACATTACTGAAGAAAGCAGATTTATTGGAATGGAAAACGTATACTTCATGTCGAAAGATAGCATTTCTGCTAATTATCTGGGCGTCGGTATTAAGAAGAATTTCTGTTGCAGAGAGGAGCTGGATTCTGTTATACACGCATTATGGAGTTCGGGAATTTTTTATAAGTTAACGAGAGACTACGCAAGTAAAAGCAATTTTAAAATCCTTTAGAAGTCAGACGCTGAAGATTTTGCTAACAGACGTTTGACAGTTGACGACTTTCAATGGATTTTTATTTTTCTCTTTGCTGGTTATGCTTTCGCTACAGTAGCATTTTTGTTTGAACTAATAATAGGAAAATTATTAAAACGGTAAATACCTTTCATCTTGAGTTTGTTCTTTGATGTAAATGTTTAAGAAGAAAATATATGTTTTTAGAATAAAAATGTAGTGCATAAAAATGTAAGTTAGAAAAAAAAAATGTAAGTTAGGAAGTTGTACAAGCACGTTTAGTGTAGCTTAATTACGAATACAAATAAAGAATTGTTAGAAGTTCACAATGTTTTCCTTTTCAGCTTTTAAGTGATAATATAGATTAGCGAACTGCAGATCAATATAAATGATAAATTGATTAAAAGTGAGCCTGCATTAACTTAATTTTCTTCATTGAAAAGCAATTAATAAAAATAAATACTTAATATAAGTGGAAGAAAAAAAAAGATTAAATGAATGTGCAGTATTCATTTTGAATTAAATAAATGACGATTATTAAATTGATGATATTAAGTAATAAAAAAGGTCGACTGTGCATTTCCGAATAGATAAACATAAATTATTTGATAAAATTTTCTGGTTCTCAGGTGTTTATATTAAAAAGAAAATATGTTAAGCATAGTTTTTGTAATTTAAGGTGCGACTGGTCAGAGTCAGAAGAAAAATTTACAGAAGTTGGGTAGGTATTTTGAAAGCAGAATTGATGTATTTCTGCAAATGCTATGCAACTGAATTTCTTAGATGAGAGAAATGGGTTATGAAACACAAACAATTTTTTTTCGTCAAAAAAAGGTCAGTACTTGTAAAATGCATCCGGGAATAAAAATTAAAGATGCCTCTGAATATATACAAATTCCATGTATTGTTTGAGAAACTCATAACCATGATCTCAGAATGCTACGAAATCATTTAATTGAATGAAAAGTGCAAGCATTATGCAAAATAAATGACAAAGAAAACATCCGTGTTTTTCTGCAAATGAGTATGACTTTGGACTATTGATCATTATTCCCTTGACATTCAAACAACAAAAGATATCCTCAAAAAACATCTTTTACTTTTCATGGAAAGCTTTTGTTTGCTTGAGTGGTCTTGTTTTAACGAAGACTTCCTTTTTCTTATTTTCATTTTTTCACATCTGATATGTACATTGCATAAAAAAGCGTTATTTGAAAAATGATCACATTTTGACACATACGTTTTTATGCTGCTTGGTTTTGACGTTTTCCGAATAAATTATGTAAAAAAAAGTGAATGCTGTATAAGAAAATATTTATTCGCGATTTTAAATGAATCATGCATAATATTAGTATTTGAAAATATTTATTTAATAATTTCTGCTCTAACTGACACTGTTATGGTGTTAATACATTAATCTTATATACACATTTATAATTATAAAAAGTTTTTTAAAAATATGAGAAAATGAACCATTATTCATTCAAATTAAAACTACAATTATAAGTATCTTAACTTTCTATCCATTTAACGATTTTACGTAGTGCGTTTGGGCTGTGAAATTGCCTAATTTCAGCCTTTCAGTGCTAATCGCAAAAAAGTTGGAGAAATGGTCCCAAAGCTGAAAAAGTGCAGACGTTGCTGCCGTACAGACAGCTGTATCAGAAAACTTGTTTAGCTTTCTGGCGCGAGATGTTTTATTCGGTCGACCGCCATGTTTTGGTAGCTAAATGGATCGATGGCAACGTCTGCAATTTTTCAGCCCTGGACAGTCTATCCAGTAGGTCTTCTATAGTGTTGGGAAAATGGTACCGCTTTAAATGGTTAAATACAGTGTGACTAATCACTTGATCTAAATGTTTCTTTTAACTTCTTACTACAAAAGAAAGTATCGTAATCTCGTAAAGTACCTGTGCAATGTCTCTATATGTACGCATGTATTGATGTATGCGCATATGCATCTGCGATCCATGTTGACCGGACCGCAGATGCATACGCGCGACTATGAATGCGTTTCAACTCATTTCGGGGTGATATCTGTGAAAATCTTCCCAAACGTGGCGACATTAGGAGAAATATCACCCGAGGTTTTAGATCTGAACATAGCTTGGTAATATGTCATACCATTTCAGAAAAATCATCAAACCTTAATATTATTGAGAAAAATTTACGTTTGTCCAGTATTGAGAAAAGCTATTGAGAAAACTTACGTTTGTCCAGTTCGCAGAAAGATTATATGTTTGAAATTGTTTCTATTTTATTTTTTCAAAAACATTAGTATTCGTTGCTGTGTTTTGAATGGCTGCACAATAACACCACCTAAATATACAATGCCTGGGAACAGAAACTTTTACGTCAACACTATGTCCACTAAAATGACGTCATCACACATTTATTTTCACAAAGTAAAACAATACAAAGTTTGTGGTGAATCTACTCCAACATAAACCCTTTTAATGATTTAAGATAGAAAATTAAATTTTACGACAAGTAGGAAATTTTAACTATGACTGATTATATAATATGATACAGAAAGAGATTATAATAAATTATTTTTTTATCAGAAAGGTATTTTAATTTTTATCCTTAACTTAAGATATTTCTAAAATTTGTATCATTCTCCAGAAACTTTAAATAGTTTTACTTTGTGAACTTCAAACTGTGATGACGTCATCTTAGAAGACCTAGTGATGACGTAAAAGCTTCTGTTCTCATGCCTTCTTTATCTAGGAGGTGTTGGTCGATCCCGCTTAGTGGAATATCGGTTAATAGGAAATCCCGCTTAATGCAATAAATTTAAATACATTTAAATTTTCATTTAGTCCCGTATCATGAAATAATCCCTTTATTAGAATAATTTTTCATGATAAATTGGCAATGCCATTAAGCAGGCTCGATTGCATTTAGACAAATATTAATGATGCGCATATGATTAGTATTTGAAGCATTGGAAATGTTAATACAGTGTATTCACAAACAAAATAACCGTCGAATGTTTTTGCACAAAATACGTTATGATTTTTTAGTAATACATTTGCATTTTGTATTATTTTAGAATGAGAATTTTATAACAGAATTTGCGGATTCAAATTTTTTAAATTGCTATTTTTGAGTATTTAAAAATTATTTTAGCTGCCCAATTGATGCTTTGATTGCAATTAATTCAACTTGATCATAGGTTTCAATTCATTCACTTAATTATATTTTAATACCCTTTTTTATTACAGAACATCGGCAAAATTCATTCAAATTCTATTCGATTCACAAAAATATCAATTGTTTTGATTAAGCAACTGAAAATAAATTTTCTAACTTTCAGATAATCAAATAGCTCAGCATTCACTACGTCTTACTTATTCTATAAGAATTTAAGTATCAAAGTTTTGAATGTTTGGAACTTTCATTTCAAAAAATCTTTCGCTCAGATCGCGATAAAACTTTGTTCATCCAATAAAATATACATTTCAAAAGGGCATTAAACGAAAAATTTTTCAACATTTTTACTTTTGTGTGGATACTCTATTTCGTCCTTTTTCACGTAAATATAGCATTTTTAGTAAAAGGTTTCAGCCTTTTGACAAAAGGATATCGTAATGGATATATCGTGTAAAATTAATGCGTTTCTCGTGTTACCCTTCAAGAGCAGCGTTTATGTTGAACGGATTTAATGCACTTCTGAAGACGCATATGTTGTTTAAATTTTCGCTGTATGTAAATTAAATAAAAATTTTGATAAAATTTAATAAAGTACTTGTTTGATTAGGAAAGGTGAGTAGTGAAAATAACGAACTTTAGCGACTTATATGTGAAAAATGAATCATATTTTAAATAGTCTAATATTAATTTTCTTTTCCATGTATAAAGGCCTATTACTACTGAAATTTTTTGAGTCACTTATCTTTAAGAAATATACATATAAGCTTTCATATTGAAGTGTCAGTTATCTTAAATAAATAAACATATAAGCTTTTATATTGAAGTTAACAATTTTACCAACAAAATAAAATAATTTAGTTTATGTATCAGGTTGTACTGAAAGTTTCCAGCCAAACAAAATCTTAAGTTAAGGAAAATGAAAGCAGTACCTTTTGTGGGGGTACTAATCACCACCCATATCTATGACGTTCTGCGAAGGTTTTGGTAGTTTTTACAAGGCTACGTCCCAGAAACTTGGTGGCCGTGAGCCCAAAAACAAATCAACCTCATTTCGGACATCCTATGCTTAGTCAAAGATAGCACCAGCAGGGTATATCCACATGTGTGAAAAAGTTAGAAGTCTGAAGGATCGATGTCGGGTCTATATGGTTCGTGTAGTAAAACATACCATTCGAGGAGTTCGTACAGAGTCCATCCGGTGAATGCAAATGCATGTGGTCTTAGATTATCTTGATGGAACAGTACCTTCTCTTGACTTCATAAATTGCCAACAAGAACTAGCATCTTGCTGCATGCCTTTCAGTCGATAATTTTACCTTTTCAGGGATACTCTTTTTGAATAATATCTCGGCAATCCCACCAGATACAAAGAATGGTCTTCTTGTTAGCCAAATTGCGCTCTGCAACTTTACTGGTGTGCCGACCCTGCGCAGACTAACACCCCTTTTCTTCTTGCGTTATTGAAGTAAATGCACTTTTCATCACAAGTGACGATCCAATTCAGAATGTTGTCCTTCCGATGATAGAGCAGATTAGTGCTTGAGTCAGGTCTGCGTCACTCAGCGATTGCACTTGCTCGGGAAGTTTATGCAATGAATTCAGTAACTTGTGGAATGGCACTAACGTTTAACTCCTTAGCTAGCTTTCGAGTGGTTGGATACTGATTTTTGCCCACAGGTTCTCACAGGCGGGCTCATAAACATCGGTAGGCAGGACAGAGCGCTCTTCTTCTTGAATGTCATAGTCCTTATTTTTGAACTTTCAGTATGAAAACTTCACAGTGTCATATGATACGAGAATAGTGCGACCTAAATTTGTACACATGATTCGATGGCATTCTGTGGCCGACTTTTTACTACAGAACTAGAAGTAAATGATGGTTCTAATCTAGTAATCTAGTTTTCTCATATTTTATCAAAAAAATTTTGGCATTTGAAAGAAAGAGCCTTGCTTTAGAACACTGTGTTGTAAAATCTGTAAAGAAATGTCATCATAATTAAGTACAAGGTGTCTGGAGTATAACTATCACTTTTACAACACAGTGTTCTAAAGCAAGGCTCTTTCTTTCAAATGCCAAAATTTTTTTTGATAAAATATGAGTAAACTAGAAATCAAAGCCCGTTGTTGAGGCTATGACAACGGGCGCTAGAGTAAACATTTGACAAAAATATGTCTACATTCAATATATTTAACTTTCATCCACCCAAAATAAATAAGTTCATTTTCAATTTTTATTGCAGACCCAAATCGTATTTCATGCTCTTCTGGAAACGCTCGGAAACTTTTCGCATTCGAACGATTTCGTTTTGTGTACACAGACCCTCTTATAATGCTTCAAGCAGACGATCAAGCAGACGACGAAAAAAAAATTAAGCTATGTTATCTGAAAAACTAGTTTGAATGATTGGAATCGCAACTTTCCCTTCAAATCCTGATATGAAACCGTGATTTCAGCATGGCGTCAGTGTCACTTGAAGCAGCTAATTTTGTGACGCAAATAATTCACTTTTTTTTTTCTTTTCTTTTTTTCTTTCTTTTCTCTTTTCTTTTTTTTTACTCTCGGAAATAAAATGGAGATGAAAAGAGCGAAAAGTCACTTTAGATGAGGGTGACGGGTGGATTCTCAGATTTTTAAAGGGGCGCAGATTGTTTTCTATATTTTTATACATATTTATGAAAATTTTCAACAGGATTGTAAAAACGCTGGAGATTTTATTTCTCTTTCTAATCTTTTTGAACTTTTTATTCCTCTCGGTGTAATGGCGGTAAAAGTTTTATCTTCGAAGGGTCACCTGGAATTTTTAGAGAGCGAGTCACTTAGTAAGGAATCAGCGTACCTATATCAGGATCCTATATCAGCGTATCAGGATACGCTAATGCGAACGGTTTGTGTACATACTATTTGCAGTGGTGGGAAACTTCCTTTAAAACCAAATAATTAAAATCTTTATTAATCTTTAATATATTATAAAATTCCATTAATCGTTGATCCCTGATCTATCTAGCTCTTAATTTTACGAACTAAAAATTAAATAAATATCATACATATTTCATTCTAAAGACTTCTAGTTGAATCTTAAACTTAACACAAATGCATTATTTTAATTAGGATAATATATATTTTTAAAACTGTTTGAGACTTTCTCAGGATATTTAATGAAACATTTGTAATATCTCTTAGACATTATAATGGATATTTTTTCAGAAAACTATACAACGCTCTAGACAAATTTCCATAAATTCAAAGCAGTTTTATTTGTAATTAATTTTTAAAATAAGCATCCAGAGTTTACAGAAATGTTAAAGAAACGCGCATACTTTGTCCAATGTAAACTTATACTGAAGCTCAATGATCTAAATCCCCTCGTTTTTTAATACACACATAGATAGTGTGCTTGAATATATTTTTTTTCAAATATATTTTGAAATATATACTACGTTACTCTATTTATGAGAATTCCATTTGAATATATTTGTTTAGAAGTCCAAGATGTAAGGAAGAAAAAATATTAAACTTAAGTAAGTCTCATTCAGGTTTCTAAACTAAATAAAGAGATAAAAAGCAGACGATGATAAAATGCGAACACCAAATTGCGTTGTAAATAAAATTTTAGTTAAACAAGACTATTCTATCCAAATGTGGAAATTTTACAATAACGTTTATAGTTCCCAGAATGCATGTGAAACTTACGAAAATCCAAAAAACTTTGATGATAATTCACGCGCTTGGTAAATGCTTGGAATTAGTTTTGCATTGTAGAGTGAAAACACTTGACAAATATTCCATTTCCTGAACTGTTTGAAAACAGCCTGCTCTTCAGCATATTTTTAGCGCAGTGAGATTTAACTGTTGTTTTATTCATAGCCTCCGTGATATTCACGTACGGGCTTTCGAAGCAGTAATATATTCTGCTCTACATGCAGTTCTAATTCTAATGGCTGATGCTTTAGCATATGTTTGGTTCATCGAAGTTTAATGGCACAACATACAAATAGTAGATACTGCTCCAGTATACTTGGGCATGTCTGGATCAATTCAAAATCTTCAGATTCAGAATAAATAAAGCTGAAAAAGTAATGCTTGACTATAAGTTTTCAAAATCCCAAGTTCGTGAGGGATCCAAAATTAACAAAACTCAATTCAGTGAACTCATACAAAGTGTAAATTAATCAAAAAAATTCGCCATTAATAAAAGCATTTATAACAGTTCACTCGAGTGGTAAAATTGTGTGCATTTATACTAAGGGTTTTCGGGTATCATTTTTAGAATTAATATTTAAATGACTGTATATTTTCTTTCGAAAAATTTATTTACTTATTTACAAATTCCGACTTTTCTTAAAATGAATATCAATAGCTTTGGAAACTTTAAATAAACAAATACATGCATGTATGTGTAAAGCAATTTTGGAAAAAAATAAGTAAAATAAGGGTTTCTTGTGGATGAAGTATGTATAATTTCATCATTATTTTATACATATAAAAATAAAAATGCTGAATCTATCCAGGTGTGACAAAATTCTTACGCCGTAGTGAACTTTAAAAGTAAAAATAAACCAATGTAATCCATTCCAGTTCGTAAAAAAAGAGCATTTATTTCATAACTAAAGAAACAACTGATTCCCTAATTTGAATAATTTTTACACTCGAAGAAATTTCTCATTAGTTTCGTTTTCAGATTTATAATGCTAATTTTCTTATGCATTCATCCGTTATTAAACTGTGAAGATTATGAAAACTGGGAATTAAGTTGCTAAACTTTAAGGTGAAAAAATAATCTCAATTTTGAAAGAACTGTTGTGTTCATAAGGCTTCACTTTAAGTCTTCGATTAAGAGAATGTAATTCAAAATTTTTAAACTAAAAAAGTGTGCATTCCAGGAATTTTCACGGTGCTTTATTGGAAAAGTTATATTTTTAGAGAAAGCATCATTTTTATATCTGCCTTGCAATTTTTCATTTTCCGATTTGAATGTTTTCCGATATTAAAACGAAATTCTAAATAACATCTATGCATGGTTTCATTTTATTTTTGTTTTACATGAATCACAATAAGATTTTTATTCAAATTTCACTAGACTGATTCAGTTTTAAATTGGGACGTCACAGGGAATCCGTTACAATTTTAGACGACAATATAGACGAGCGAAACAACCGATGAGTTGATATAGTTTATGCCAGAATACACATTTGTTGCTATATATTCGTGTTTTTGTTCTGCATTCTTTAGTAACTTGGCATTCATGGCTTTTATTTTAAGCGCAACACTATATACAATACAACGATTAGTAAGACTACATAAGTGTTTTAGCAAATAACATTAATTCTTCGAAAATTGAGGGAAGAGAACATTACTACGAATATTAGATGAATTAGTTAAACTTTTCCTTTATGCCTTGCTTGCCACTACAAATACCAAATCTTAAATAGCTTATCGCGGCATAAAAGTGCTTGAAGATCTTTGTTTATTTTCTTCACAATTCTTAGCAATAAATTGTCATCAATTCTCACGCCTATTTAGGGCAGTTGTGAATACATTTATTAATCCCAAGCGTATGCTTTTCGAGATGGAAAGCATGCATGTTAATGGGCCACTGAAATTTCAAAATTCAAATGCAAGATTAATATGTAAGTACTACTTAACATACACTCTTAAAAATTGCTATTACATGTAAAGCACAAGCGCATTGTGCCTTCTATTATTTTAAAATAAGAGGTACAAAGCCTCTCCCATAGTATTAAAAATTAAAGGAACATCGAAAACAAAAGGCACCGATTACGGAACAAAATTTGTCAGAGGCACGGAGCGAGATTTGTGCCTCTTACACATTTGTGCCTCTGGGACTGCTCTGAATTTAAGAGGTACATGATAAACGACAAAGACACCATGCCTTTCAATCTCTCAAATTTCAGAGGCACACATTTTCGTAATGTTCCTCTTAAATCAGAGGCACATTTTTAAGGGTGCAAAGCAGTCGGTTTTGATGATTAATGATGAGTTTAAAGATTGGAAATGGTGCTATTTCGCAGTTATACGTTTTACTGAGAATTTCTAGCAAAATTGAAACCCAAGAATTTTTCATTCAGCATTTCATTACTACATGTGAAATATCTCATTGTGGTGCCCTTGGTTATCAACCAACCACTACAGAACAATGTGAAAGGGAAATATAATCGACCGCCTGCCAAATAGCCTAAGCCTGTTCTTTGCCTGTAGAATTTTCCAGTTTTGGCACAGCAATGTGTGTTTTTTGAGTCTATATGAAATAACTATGGGCAAGCGTTCTTCTTTAAATTTTAAAGCACTCAAAGCAAGTAAGAGTTTGCCGTCCCAATGTAAGGTCACTACATCCAGTACTTCGTGTTGGAAATCAATTTTTATGTTTTCTGCGCGTTCCTTCCGTTTTTCTGTTCGGATCCTTTGAATTGAAGACTTACTTATTGAAAATTCGTCAATGTTAAGTCCAAGTGCATCAATAGTAGCTTCAAGAATAAACACGCAGAATCTCGTATACTTAACTGATACCTGTCTAATGCAGCAACTAACTTTGGAGTAATGAAATCTTCGGTACAGATTTACTTGTCCCAGGTTCTGAGCTTCCGACTGGTGTTGGGAAATCTTCTAAATCCATATTTTCATTAGAATTCGAAGAGGAATCTTCTTGCAATGATGTCGAAGATAATTCGCCGATTGTATTCTTTGACAATTCGAAGTCGTTCCCTTTCCTCTTTTTTGGCCAGTTTTTTGTCCACTCCTCCTAAATGACCGGGCCGTCCCGGCATTCTTTGACGCTGCAAGAACATCCCATCTTCCTCTATTTTCATTAATTTAAGTGCATCAGCATGTGCAATATCGAACAAATTGTCTAAATTACTTAAAAATTGTTGTCGCCACTTGAATACGGCTTGTGATTTCTTTGAATTTATTTGTAAGTCTCTCCAAACTTCATTCATATTTACAAGCTTCCTTACACAATTCGGCAACGATTTTGTAGGTATGCGTGCCTTTTTCCAAAAGATAGTACATTCGCGAATAGCGAGATTTGCACTTTCATTAACAGTTAAATTCACTTCTCGAATATTGTAAAACAAAATCGAGAGAACTTGCCCATTCGACGGAAGTTTTGAACCCTTTATTGTATGCTTTATGTTCCCTGATAAAAAAATATCCTTTTTCTAGAACTACGTAATTCCACTGCCATGCTCTGTTCGCTGATTAAAAACTATACAAACATTCATTTACAAAGCAGATTAGAATAAGCACATTGATACGTAGACGTACGCTGTCCTCTGTAAACTAATACTGATAGGTTTCACGAATAGCCCGTTGTCACTATCGAAGCATTCCAAAACCTGTCTTTTTCCGTTTTGTTTTATTTTTACCATTTGAAGGTGGACGGCGCTCCACTACAGATACGCGTCTTCAGCGGTCGCTTGTTTAAGTATACACATGTACTGACTGACGCGTTCAGATGCAAGTCGGCACGGGTTGCGGTAGTTAAAATTACATGAAACTTTGTTTACAATTGTTTTGACATAAAAGGAAAAAAATAAGAGGGTATGCGAAAAAAAATAACGACTTTCATTTTTTTGGGACACCCTAATATATATATATATATATATATATATATATATATATATATAATATCACGAAATAATTCGCATACTTCTGCTGATTTAAGAAGCAAATTAAGCTGAAATCAACTTTAAAAGACTGTAAATATCAAAATTATTAGTTATTCCACCTTTCGCATATGAAAAAAAAAATCATAACTTATAATCATATATATATAAAATAATAAAAGCATAAAGCTGTATGTAATAAAAGACAATACAAGCAGGGAAAATATTACACACATGTTAGCAATATTTCATATTTAACCGTGAATGGAGGTCTGAATCATGAAAATTAGACGAAAATACTTTGAGAAGCTATACCTATAGTAATTAAAGTTTTTAACGTAATGTTAAATCTAACAAAATGCTATTCAATTTTAAAAGAATATAATTAAAAAACGACAAATTACTAATGTAAAATTGTAGTCAAGGAACACAAAACTTATCGATTTAATCTCGGAACTGTACAGCAATTTGAAAATTTATATGAAATTCTTTTACGCTCCGATAATGAGTGACATTAAACTTCACAAATAGCGTACAATCTCCATACAATTGCAGAATGTAAGGAATACCTTACATTATGTTTTACTGTTATATTTTTCTTATGTCAGAGCCAGTGACTCTTAAAAAAAAAAAAAAGTGAAAGAATTTAGACTGCATATTGAAAAGTTCCCCTTCTTTCGCAAACCCCGCATTCAAAGCGACATTATTACTGTGATTTAAGTTTTGCATGCAAAGTGGAAGTTGTAGTCATTAAATAAATGAGCGTTTTATGTCACAAGACATTTTCTTGCGGTTGGAGGGGAAAAAAAGTAAAAGCAAAATGTCTCTGGTAAATATGTCGATGTCATAAGAGGCTATTTCGTTGTTGCTTGTGCTTGTCGAAGAATGTTTAAAATTGTTTTTTTTTCTTTGAGGAAAGAATGAAAAACGGAAGACTAATGTGGTAAGAAAGATAATGATGAAATATTTATTGATAAAATTGTACATTGCTTAAGCCACGTGTACGCAACACTTTCTAAAAACAGTACATGATATTTTTAAAAGTAGTAAGGATCGATTTGTTTAAAAAATAATTCCTTTTTTAAAACAAGTGCTTAGTTTTATACAGAATATAGCTTTTTTTCTTTTTACTTTTTTTACCCAGCAGCACTCACCTCGCACCGGTATAATATACCCACTATCTATTTTCTGAAGCTGGATGAGATCGGGTGTAAGTAACTATTAAGGATGAATATTAAGGAACTATTAACAATTTATGACTCTATGGTCATAACCTTGAAGGGGGAAAACTTGCTTTGTGAAATTCTTGAAACAGGTTTTCGGCAATCGTCACATCGGGGGCTGCCACACCTTCCATGATTACTTCTGTTACATTTCTGAGCTACCCGTCTATTTTTTGTGTGCCTTCGTAAGCATTTTAAGAAAAGGGCTGACACCTGGTACTGCTGATTGTAAGGTCATAATCATAGGGGAAGAAAAAACGTTAGATAAGGGGAGAAACTTGTGGTTCAATTGTTCAAATAGGTTTTCGAATATTCCGCGCCTGCAATATCCGAATGTGTTTGTTATTCAGCAATGTGTCATACCCTGCGCTAGTATTTATTCTGCTAATATTCTGAGAGAGGCTCTAGTTCTGTGTATTTGAAAACGTTGATAAACTGTCCATCGAATTTCATTTATAAATATATGGTGACAATAAAATTTTTGTATTTATATTTTCATTTTTACATCTCCTAAATCGACTTTACTGAGGGAAAAAAAAATCACCCATGGGTATGAGATACCCTGCGCGAGTAATTCCGTTCGTCTTTGTCGAACGAGTAATCCCTGGTTAAACTGAGAAATTCAGGTAGAAAACGGCAAATGATATTGATATCTAGTGTTTAAACTTAAGATAAATAAATTTCGAAATATGGGACACGATATATTTAATATTCTGAGTTCATGACATTTGAACGCTACTACACGGAAAAAACACAAGAACATAAAATCTCATCTAGTGATTTTGGCAGTTTAGATTAAAGGAATCTTTTTATTTCGATTAATGTTCTCTGATATTTGGTTTTGTACATTTTAATGTGGGGAAGTTATTTATTCACTGAAATAGAAATGAAGGTACAAAAAAAGGGTCATTCCTGTTATTTCACTTTATATCGCAATCAGCCGTGTCAATGGTTAATACGTAATTTAAATTGAATTTTATAATTTAAATAACAAACTTTCATTAACTTTCAATGAATACGCAACTGATTTAAACCTATCTATGTTTTTAGTTAGGCAAATTTAAATGCGGGATACATTTATAAGTGATACATTTACCTTTACTCACAAACTTGGTATATAATTGCATAAAAGGAGTGCATAAGTAAAAAATACATTTTAACTGAAGTCCGTCAACTAGCTTTATAAAAAACCAAGAATATCTGTAAATATGATCTCAAGCAGCCATAGATGTTAGATGCCGACATTTTTTGCTTCATCTTCATGTTTCTAATAACGTGTCCACATACTGAGAGGATGAGGATGACGATAATCATGCCATGCCCATGCTTAATTTTAATCATATAGTAAGTACCATGAACGATGATGACGTTAGCGACAATGTGCTACACTGGAAAAACAAGATAACAAAAATAAGCAGATAGTACTTATTTTTGAGTACATTTTGATCTCGTAATAGCTCCGAGTAATGTGTTCTCAAATTTAAGAAACTCATATACTCATTTTCTGAGTTCATGCTAGAACTCAAACATGAGTGTACACATACTCCAAATTTTCGAAAACATTATGTTATTTATTTTTGAAAACATTTGAAAAGCATTTGAAAAATTTTGTCATTTTTTAATACAGACAAGGATTGATATTTAATGAATTTTTGTGATATGCATTTTTGTTATATTTTTATTATATTTAATACGAATTTATTGACTGACGATTTATGTATGCACTCATAAAACAATCAAAATATTCTTATTAAATTTACTATTTATGAACATGTTGATTGTAATTTAGGAATAACCATTATCTTTTGCGTAAGTAAAGCGATGCATTAATTGATTGCTTTGGGTAAATTATTTCGTTTAATTAAAAAAATTTTCATATACAAGACACTGATCTGACATAAATGATCACAGAATGTTGTTATTACTATCTGTAACTATTAATCTGAGATGAACTTGCCAGAAGTGTAGAAATTCCTTAACACTATTTAGAAAGTCCATGACATTAAAGCTTTTAAAATCTAAAGAAACTTCAATATTTTTACTCTTAAAATGTTATGTCCCCCCCTCTCCTCCCTCAAAAACGGCCACTAATGTAGTGACCAGTTTATTCCTATGCATGGAGTCCACGCTTACGAATTTAACTTATTGTTAGGTGAGTGTACAGAATAAATAAGCAATGAAAATTAACATAAAAATAGTTAAAACAAATATTTCTCCTGTGAAAGTACTCTTATACTACCTAAACAAAATTCATTTACTAAACCAATACTACCAACAAATCAAATAATAGCTATAATATTATGCGACCGATCAGTGTCTTAAATATAAATAAACAAAAACAAAATGAAATAACTATAACTTAAAACAATCAAATAATATAAAATTTGTACATACGCTTAAGATTGGGGGGGGGTTATTTGCCAATTTTAACTAATTCTTCTATTATTATATATGATAGACTAGCTGAAGTACCCGTCCTCGACGGGTTAGTGAATGAAAATTTCCAAAAAGCAAGAACTTTCGTCAGCATTGTAGGAGTACACAGAATGGATGTAGTATGTTGCCAAAGTAAAGAAAGCGAAGTTACCATGTATTTCATGTATTGTTAAAATATTACAGGTTAGAGAGTCACTAAGTAATATCATTTCATTCGCTTTAGTCGTAATTATGTGATGCGCGAACGAATATTTACGCATATTGAAATAATTGTCTCAAGATCTAATCAATATTTTTGAAAAATTTGAAGACTAGAATATAAATTGAGTGACAATCTATCATGTCACCCAAATTCGATTCATTCCCTGCAGTCTTTATTTCGAGATGCTGGAACAAATTTTCAGCATTTTAAAACGATTTTCGAAAAATCTCAAAATGTAAGCAAAATATTTTTAAAATTCAACGCCTATAAATTAAGATTAGCAACTACCTATCATATCACTCAATTTCGTATCATTCGTATTAGTCGTTATTACGTGATGTTTGAAGAAATATAAACGTATTTTGAGAGAATTTTCACAAAATCTCAAAATCTAATAAAAATGTTTAAAAATTGGACTCCTATAGTTTATGTTGAGCAACGATCTATCGTGTGACCAAATTTCGTATCATTCGTTTTAGTCGTTATTACGTAATACGGGAACAAGGATTCACTCAGTTTTAAACGATTTTCACAAAATCTCGAAATCTGATGGATTTTTTTTTAATTAGATGCTTATAGTTTAAGGTGAGTGACCACCTATCATTTCACCAAATATCATTTTTTCACCTTTGCAGTTATTACGTGATGTGCGAACACAAATTTACGCAGTTTGAAATGATTTTCGCAAAATTTCAAAATACAATCAAGATTTTTTAAAAATTCGACGCCTATGTTTTAAGTTGAGTGACTACCTATCATGAAACAAAATTTCATATCATTCGCTTCAGTCGTTTTTACGTGATGCTTGAATACAAATTTACGCAGCTTGAAAGGATTTTCGCAAAATCTCAAAATCCAATCAAGATTTTTTAAAAATTCAACGCCTATAATTTAAGTTGAGTGACCACCTATCATGACACCCAATTTCATATCATTCGCTTCAGTCGTTTTTACGTGATGCTTGAACACAAATTTACTCAGTTTGAAACGATTTTCACAAAATCTGAAAATCTAATCAAGATTTTTTTTAAATTCGACGCCTATGTTTTAAGTTGAGTGACCACCTATCATGACACCCAATTTCATATCATTCGCTTCAGCCGTTTTTACGTGATGCTTAAACAAAAAAAGCGTCACGGACAGAATGACAGAATGACAGACAGACAAACTTTTTCTTGAGGGTCGCATCGGATTCCCGGGAGCTTGAAACGGATAGAAATCGCAAAATTTTTGAATTCCAAGAAATGTACAGACAAAAGTCTAATTTTATTTATATAGATTATTTCTTCCATTTTTAAGCAGCAAAAGCCACAAGCTCTTTACAGCAATATGGCGTCTACCATAACGAGCACGTTAAGCGGACTCTTCCAAAATTAGGCTCTGGCCATGCGCAGAAATCGGGTGAAGGGTGATTGAGAAAAATGAGATTTTAATATACTCATTCTCTTGTCCGTCCACTTTGAGTAATATTCCGTACGTTGTACTAAGGTATAGTTCGTAAATTTAAAGTAACCTATTAATTAATTCTTATAACTACTGAAACGGAATATTTCCGAACCCCACATAAACGTTTATTAAATAATTTACCAGCGCGCAAGTGACGTAATAAGGGATTATAATTATATTTATCCACACGCTTATTTTTCAGTTCGAATTATTACTTATATTTAAGAACATTATGTAATCGCTTATGATGCAAATGAATCTATATAAATAAAATTAGACTTTTGTCTGTACATTTCTTGGAATTCAAAAATTTTGCGATTTCTATCCGTTTCAAGCACCCGGGAATCCGATGCCACCCTCAAAAAAAGTTTGTCTGTTTGTCATTCTGTCATTCTGTCATTCTGTCCGTGACGCTTTCTTTGTTTAAGCATCACGTAAAAACGACTGAAGCGAATGAAATGAAATTTGGTGTCATGATAGGTGGTCACTCAACTTAAAACATAGGCGTCCAATTTTTAAAAAATTCTGATTGGATTTTCAGATTTTGCGAAAATCGTTTCAAACTGCGTAAATTTGTGTTCAAGCATCACGCAAAAACGACTGAAACGAATGATATGAAATTGGGTGTCATGATAGGTGGTCACTCAACTTAAAACATAGGCGTCCAATTTTTAAAAAATTCTGATTGGATAATAAAAACATATAAAACATTATTTTATACGGCGGATTAATTAGTTAAAATTTTTTATTTGGGAATACCTTATTCCCCCGTACATGATATATATTTCGGTTACACACATAACCATCATCAGTCGTTTCTGGAACTCTCACTAATGGCGGCTTCCTTTCTTATCTCTTCGTTCTTCTTCTTGAAAGTTCGATGAATGACGTCATCCCATGATTGGTGGATTGTATGAAGCGCATCGTTGATACTTCCATCTGTCGTCATTATTTCTAAGCTCTCACGAATGTAGGCATATATACTATTTTTAAAGTTGGCTATTTTTTAATATTTTTAAAATCAATGGTAATGGGCTCTTTCAAAGCAAAACGGGCCAGAGCGGTACTTTGTATAGTTGAAAGGGGTTTTAGATTTAAAATCTAATCCCCTTACAACTATAAAATTGCAGCTATTCGTTCCTATATCGACCGCGCTTTCAAAGTGTGTTCTAACAACGACCTCCTTCAAAAAGAAATTGCTTTCATAAAGAAACAATGTCAAGACGCCCACTACCCTCGCGAAATTTTCGACAAAGTTTTCAAAGCTAGGCAACGTAAATTAAATGTTATAGACAACCGTCAAAAAGATAAACCACGTTTTACTACCGCTATCCCCTTTAGCCGAGGGATAGCCAATAAACTTTCTAATATCGCCAGTAAAAAGAACTTCCGTATTCCAATTAAACCTAATAAAACAATTTTTCAGCGCATTAGATCGGAAAAAGACCCAATCAACCCCATCGAAACCGCAGGGATCTATAAAATTAACTTTATGTCAAACGATACTAATAAAGAAAATTGCTACATCGGCGTTACCAAAAGGAAAATTAAAGAACGAAAAAACGAACATTTTCAAGACATTAACCTCCAGAAACAAAGTACCGCTCTGGCCCGTTTTGCTTTGAAAGAGCCCATTACCATTGATTTTAAAAATATTAAAAAAATAGCCAACTTTAAAAATAGTATATATGCCTACATTCGTGAGAGCTTAGAAATAATGACGACAGATGGCAGTATCAACGATGCGCTTCATACAATCGACCAATCATGGGATGACGTCATTCATCGAACTTTCAAGAAGAAGAACGAAGAGATATAAAAGGAAGCCGCCATTAGTGAGAGTTCCAGAAACGACTGATGATGGTTATGTGTGTAACCGAAATATATATCATGTACGGGGGAATAAGGTATTCCCAAATAAAAAATTTTAATCTGATTGGATTTTGAGATTTTACGAAAATCCTTTCAAACTGCGTAAATTTGTGTTCAAGCATCACGTAAAAACGACTGAAGCGAATGATATGAAATTGAATGACATGATAGGTGGTCACTCAACTTAAAATGTAGGCGTCGAATTAAAAAAAAATCTGGATTAGATTTTGAAATTTTGCGAAAATCATTTCAAACTGCGTAAATTTGTGTTCGCACATCACGTAATAACTGCAAAGGTGAAAAAATGATATTTGGTGAGATGATAGGTGGTCACTCACCTTAAACTATAAGCATCTAATTAAAAAAAATCCATCAGATTTCGAGATTTTGTGAAAATCGTTTAAAACTCAGTGAATCTTTGTTCCCGTATTACGTAATAACGACTAAAGCGAATGATATGAAATTTGGTCACAGGATAGATGGTTGCTCAACATAAACTATAGGAGTCCAATTTTTTAAACATTTTTATTAGATTTTGAGATTTTGTGAAAATTCTCTCAAAATACGTTTATATTTCTTCAAACATCACGTAATAACGACTAATACGAATGATACGAAATTGAGTGATATGATAGGTAGTTGGTAATCTTAATTTATAGGCGTTGAATTTTAAAAATATTTTGCTTACATTTTGAGATTTTTCGAAAATCGTTTTAAAATGCTGAAAATTTGTTCCGGCATCACGAAATAAAGACTGCAGGGAATGAAACGAATTTGGGTGACATGATACGTTGTCACTCAACTTAAATTCTAGGCTTCAAATTTTTCAAAAATTTTGATTAAATTTTGAGATTTTGCGAAAATTATTTCAATATGCGTAAATATTCGTTCGCGCATCACATAATTACGACTAAAGCGAATGAAATGATATTACTTAGTTACTCTCTAACCTGTAATATTTTAACAATACATGAAAATTATAACTTCGCTTTCTTTACTTTGGCAACATACTACATCCATTCTGTGTACTCCTACAATGCTGACGAAAGTTCTTGCTTTTTGGAAATTTTCATTCACTAACCCGTCGAGGACGGGTACTTCAGCTAGTTTAAAATAATATGAGTACATTAAAGTAATCATTTTTAAGTAAATCATCTTTAACAATGCATATATTATTGTCGGAGAAGATTTTTTTTAACGGAGCCCCATTTTTACATCCTTTCATAAAGTTCAAGGAAGTAATGTGATTTTGAAAAAAAATTGATATCCAGCTTTTCAAGAAAAAATCGATTTTGTCTACCTCTAAATTTACTTTAAAGAGTTTTTGGGATATATCTCATCGTACGCGTATGTGCATGTTCATGTAAACGCATGCACAATTCATTTTAACCAAAGTTCATTTTGACCAGTATTTTTTTTTTTTAGTCTGTACGTACGTACGAATGTAACTCCCGTATCTCTAAAACTATTAGTCGTAGAATGTTAAAATTTTATATTTAGGATCGTTATATCATCTCGTTCTGAACATCCCATTTTAGTTCCAATTGACAGGATAGTTAACCGAAATCTTTTCCATGTCTGAGAACTCTATGTGAAGAAAATCATTAAAGCGTATTTTAGAGGTACTGGGTTATTTCAAACGAATCAAAAGTGATATATGTTGTTAAGATTAGCAAACTGAATCTCTCCATCGAAATCATAGTAGCATTATCAGTTATATTACTTCAACAGGAACACACAAAGAATTCCAACACATTACGGTTAGTGGCAGTTTTAGAGACATTCATCATTTCAGCCACAGTACCATCCTACCATGTAGTTAGATAATGGTTCACCGATAATAATAATAAATATTATCATTATTATTATTATTATCATCATCATTATTATTATTATTATTATTATTATTATTATTATTTTAAGATTGTTTATCTTAAACTGGCACTTTCACAGTTAAAACAAGAAAAAAATGGTTAAATGGTACATTAAAAATAAAGAAAAACTAAGATTGAAGTATTAAACCACTAACAAAATTTTTGCTGTGATACTATGACGTGTAGAGATTAGATCATGGAGAACGACAGTTCTACGAGTGACGCAGCCTACACCGACCAACTAACCGACAACCAAAGCGATATTCTATATATGCAGCTAGTTTTGTGAAATTTTTGGTGTCAACTTTTTTATTCGCTCTAACGATTTTTAAGAAATGTATATATATTTTATTGCTGCTAAAATCGAGAGTAGCGTAGCCAGTCAATAGGAAAACTAGGTTTTGTTTCATTGCTAGGTTGTTTATCGCAGTTCAAAATCGGATATTTAGTCACGCACATTGATATTGAAACAACTTCAATCGAATGGAGATTAGGCACGACCTGTCGGTTTCGCGGAAGATTTATACGCCTCGCTTATGTCAGCAGACGCAGTCAGTTTATGGTTTTATATAATAAACATTAATGAACTTGTTTCTGTTGGGATTAAAAATAAAATTAGTTATATCAAATGGCAGAATAAGAAATGTATACAATTTATGCTGAAAATTTATTACAGAATAAAACTAGATTCTAGATTTCCATCATACTAGTTTCGCTTCAAAATTGGCTTGTTGTCATCTATTTAAAAAATCGTACTAACAATAACTTTACTATTGTTTCAAGCTTATTATTACATTTAAGTAGCATTAACATTGATACTTTCAATTAGTATTAATTTTTTTCAGCATTATTGAGTTAAAAATGCCAAAAAATGAATAATATATATATATATATATATATATATATATATATATATAAGCTTATATCTAGTTTTATTGTTTGATTCTCCGGTGAAGAAATTCTAACAAAAACATGTCAAGCGTCTGTTACATATATGTTACAGAGAGCTGGTTCGACATTTTAATCAAATACTCTGATACTACATGAAAACAGATTTGAATATTTATTTACATAAGTTAGTGTAAAGCAAACTTCTGAAATTCGTCGGAGAAACTAATTTATAATCTTTAGGAGTATTATCATACCCCTAAAAAGTAATGATATACCCATACAAACCCTTAACGGGTAAAAGTTCGAGGACCATTTCCTTATAGCTATATCAATTTTCAATGTGGGTCTTGAAAATAATTATATCAAATTTTGAGAGACGCTCTGGAGTGAGTTTATCAGATTTCTTTTTAAATTCCGTTACAGTTACTTTCATTTTATTTTCAATGTGTGAAGAGGTTTACACATTCAAGCAATGCTTTTGATTATCTAATACACTTTCAAATACATCTCACTTTCACTGAGCCTATATTATGTATTCAAATGAACGTATTTCAATAATTTATTTTGTCTTTTGTGTCGCGCTATCCAAAAGGGTAGGCAAAATTTGCATAATTTTTTTTTTTTTTTTTGTAACACAGTATGTTTTCGAATACATTTCACTTAGTTAAGATACTATGGCTTAACTTCTGTAAATATTACTTGCCCTTTTGGATACCGTGATACAAATGGTAAATTGAATTATTCAAATAAATTCATTTAAATACATAATATAGCCTCAGTGAAAGTGTAATACATGGTGTTTCAAAACTTATGAAGAAAAAATTAAGGGGTGGTACTGTGAGCCAATGGTTCAGAATCACAGAGCAATGTGGGGTTTGAAACGTCGTCTTCATATACCTGTTAATAATCATCCTCATTAATAATAGCGTAGTATGCATATACCTGTTAATAATCATCCTCTTTAATAATAGCGTAGTATGCTAATGAGATGTATGTGTGTGTGTTCGCTATAGGTAGCCAGAGAGCTTGTCGGATCCGGGTCAAATTTGGCACAGAGGCTAAATAGGTTAAAAAAAAAGCCAGTGCCGTAAAAAAAAAAATTTGAAATTCGAATTATTTAGAAGATATTAATTAAAAACAGAAGAAATGAGCATCTAGCTTACCATATTTGGCGACCTTGCTCCAGCAAAAAACGATTTATGCTTTCGCAACAAAGCAGGAAAGCTCTTAAAAGTATGTTGGATTCGAAAAAACATGAAGTTGGAATTACGCCAAGTTAAGATTCACGAGAAATAAATACGTGTGTTAACATAAAGTTAACTATTTTCAAATAGCAAGATCGTTTGGATACCAGGAGTTCAATATTAAAGATGACGCTTTTTTTTTTTTTTTTAACCAGTCATATCCTTGGCAACGTTCTGTGAATATATGGCAACCCTTGTGAAAGCCGCCATTTTATCCCTTGTGCTATGATTGAACTAGATTTGATTGCCACTGAAAGAACATTCCAGCGTTTTCGTTAATAAAAAAAAAAACATTTTAGATTTCAAATGATTTATTTTACCCTTGGGAGTGCTTAACTAAGGTATGATTGCGTCTGGAAGAAGATTTTACCGTATTGATTTAGATTTTACTACATTCGTATTAGGTATGTAAAACTTTGTCCTAAAATCTAAAAAAAAATTAATAAATAAAAAGAAATATACCAAAAATAGCGAAATGCAATCGGAAAGTAATTTTATTTTGCAGCATGCATATGTTACGTAATGTTACGGTTGTAGCATGGTTAAATACAAAATTAAATGAGTAAATGGGAAATTTTTAATGCATCATGTTTCAAAAGTGATTTTGCAACATTCAAAATGAAGAACATTTTCAGCTGAGTGAGTTAAAGTAATTAAATTCATAAACCTAAGCAACGGACTAAAATGCCACTTATTAATTCTAAACTCAAGGCCTCCTGCAGACGATAATTCTGATAACACGGAAGAACCAATGCTAGAATAAGCTCGACTTTTAGTAGTCTTAAGAGGCATAGTGACGTCAGCTCAATGTATTCACAGTCGAATCGATTGCCAATGTTAAAAAGATGTTCTTTTTCTTTTTTAAATAAAAGAAATTTTACTATAATTATTTTAATTACTATATAGTTGCGTTGATCCCTGACTTCAAGATAAAACTTTTTCCGCCATTACTGCAAAACATTGCAATGTCAAGGACAAAAAGCCTAATAATTTCTACACCGTTTGTACGATCCGCTTGGAAATTTTCATAATTATGTATAAAAATATAGAAAACAATCTGTGCCACTTTAAAAATCTGAAATCCAACCGTTCCCTCATTTTAAAGCGATTTTTCGCTATTTTCGGCAACATTTCATTTCCGAGAGTCAAAAAAGTTAATCATTTGGTAACAAAATTAGGTATTGCAAATGGCAATGACTTCATTTTGACATCATACTTAACAGCTTTTTCCAGATTTAAAAGTTTATTTATTTATTTCATCTTATAAATAAAAATGAAATTTTTTTTGTGGATTTGATTAGTATACAAATCCACAAAAATGGACCTATCAGCCTGAAATTTTGCACAGATATGTAAAATAATATAGAATAAATTATAGTCCACTTTAAAACTTTCAAAGTCCACCCGTTCCCCATTTAAGAGATTTTTTATGTTCTCCACGCAGAAAGCTTTCCGTAATTGTAAACCCTGTAGTGAAAACAGAATGAAATAAGCATCATTATTGCCATGTGTGGCGATTTTGCCGAATAAAATGTTTTAAATTCTTTCATTTCAAATTTTTTCAATTCTTTCTAAAAGTAAAAATAAAAGAATAATAATGATTTTTTTTTAAAGTTTATATTTGTAAGGTTATTTTTTTTTAATTATAATATCGTGTGCATGGGAAATCAGAGCAGTAATGTAATGTTTTATACGCAAAACAATAAGAAATGAAGATTTCCCAGGGTAATATGTAAAATTTTTTAGTTTGGCGAAAAATAAAATGGCTAATATGCCGATTTTGAGAAAGTGAGTTCTAGCGGTTTGCACAGTTTTCGGCTTGGCGCAATTTACTGAGAACTTAAGGAAATAGATTTTTAAAAACAAGTGCATAGATTTTATTAGAATACAGCGTTAAATTCTGATAATCCGTGCAGAAATAATGCTGTTATTATGGGATTTCGAGCAATCTATCTTCAGAATTCTCGCCAATTGAGTATATTGATTTAAGTTAGGGGAATTCCGCCAAATTTTAGAAAATTGAAATCTTTGCATTTAGTACATCAGAGTAACGATGAATAAAACACGTTATACGTTGATAATTTAAAAAATGCGGCTATTAAGGAATTCCACTTTTGAAATAAATGCCTGCTTTACTTATTGGCGGTCAAACCATTTCCCATTTTGATTGCTGCTAAGTCAATGCTTCGAATGATTCCCTGAAAAAAAATTTGCAAAATGGCGTATGTTGGCCCTTTGGCGATACTTAGATTTGAAACTGGATTTTATTTGAGACTGGTATATATATAATAACACTGGTTATAGATAAAAATGAATGTTGGTATGTGTGTATGAGGTTGAAAAACTCCAGCACCGTTTGACCGATCACATGAAATTTGGTTGACCTAAGTCTTTTATCATGGAGAAGGTTTTTATGCTATCCGTTTTCCTCTAACTTTCCACTAGATAGCGCAGCAGAACGTCGAATTCTATTCCGTTTAGCCGTTTGCTATGCGAATATCGTCCAACTGATTTCGATGAAATTTGGTACACGCGGATATTAGAAAACGGGAAATATTTTTCACTATCCATTTTGCTGTAACTTGCCGCTAAATAGCACTGCAACGCATCAACCTCTATACCGTTCGACTGATCGGCATAAAATTTTTTATACTTACACATTTGAGCACGAAGAATATAGTCTGTGTTCCTTTTGATATTACTCACCATTAGATGGCACTGCAATGCATTATTGTTTTAACTC
This sequence comes from Cheiracanthium punctorium, assembly GCA_038373885.1. Classification (NCBI taxonomy): domain Eukaryota; kingdom Metazoa; phylum Arthropoda; class Arachnida; order Araneae; family Cheiracanthiidae; genus Cheiracanthium; species Cheiracanthium punctorium. The sequence continues at coordinate 140,776 of JAWZYV010013541.1, read as the reverse complement.
GCCACTAGATGACCCTGCAGCAGACCAAATTCTTGACCATTCAAACGGTCGCTATGAAAATCAGTATACATAGCTATTTGAACAATGAGAATATTTTGGCGTTATCCATTTTGCTATAACTTGCCACTTGACGGCACTGTAGCAAATCATTACTTTAATTAATCACTAGATGGTTAACTGACCACTAGATGGTAACTGATCGCTATGAAAATAGGTGTACATAGATATTTGAACACGGGGAAGAGTTTGGCGCTATCCATTTTCCTATAACTTGCCACTCCATGTTGCGTCCACACGTGAACTTCAGGACTGTCCAGCCGATCATCATGAAAATTCGTATACATTGATATCTGAATGCGAAGAATATTTCCACCGTATCGGTTTTACTGAAACTCGCCACTAGATTGCGCTACTCCGCATCGCCTTCTGCACCGTACAAACCATTGCCTAGAAATTCGGTATTGATGATTAATGAATACAATATAACGCGATATCCATTTTGATATATCTCTTTATTACAATAAATAGTAATCACAACAAATCTTAATATCGAAAAGTCCATTCATTCCCGTGCGAAGAACGGGTACTTCAGCTAGTTTTAGAATAATAGTGAACTTTATGACTATGGTTCGTTTAAAAGTAATGAATCTCCCACAAAAGCACTTGATTAAAATTAACTATCAAGATGATTCATAACTAGAGTTTATGCAATGATTACGAAATTGATTATTAAAGTGATTACTAACAGGCAAATGAAAACAACATTTCCGACTCCACACCTATGCGATTCTAAACTGCCTTGGTTTCCTCTACCACCCCTTAAAATTTTGCCCATAAGTTTTGAAACACCCTGTATATTCGTCAGCATATTTGGTAATTAAAAGCATTGCTTTTAATTATCAAATATGCAATCTTCTGTAAATATATGTTAATAAATATATGTATTTATATATGTAAATAACATCAAATATGTAAATATTCTTTAGAAAATGAAATAAAAGTAATTGTAATGAAATTTTAAAATAATCCTATAAAGTCACACCAGGGCGTCACTCAAATTTTGATACCATTATTTTTAAGACCCATATTTAAAATTCTAAAATCTTTAAAGTAAAATGCGGTGTCACAAACTATTAATACTTTAAAGATTCTTGTATGGTATATATACTGGGTGATTCAAAATCAATATTACAACAATTATACCTTGAACCGTAAGTGAACGAAACATACTTTAAATTAGAAAAAAATATTCGAATTTAGAGGAACTCTTAGAAATGGCAATCTTTTTACAAGGTGCAGTATACATATTAAAATACGAAAATTAATTGTTAGGTGGTGCCTCATTTCCTATCACTAATATTTGAGAAAGTATTGATCTGTGTCTAAAAATGTTAATAAAAACGTTCTATGTATCTGACTTTATCAGCTATATTGGTGGCTTTTATGAAACAAAGATAGCTTTATTTTGAGGACCAACTGTGAGTTGATAAAAGTTAAATAAGATCCCTTTCATTGGAAAATAGCAATCAAATGTATGAAATTAACAGATTTAGGTTAGCTAACATATTGTACTACATTATGAAACTACCGATCATTTAGACTTTTGAGGGTTAACCTTTGATTACGGTTCCAGAGAAGGAATTTCAAAGAGTAATATAAAACGACCAAGAAAATGGTGGGGGTTCCGGTTAACTTTCACTAGAATCTGCCAAACATGCATTACAGGAAATTCCAGCTAAAATAGAATTTGTGTGAAACAAATGCATCTGTTGAATGATTAGTTAACATAAATTCATGTCTGCTGAAAAGTAATTTTATTTTTCCCCTTAGAATTTCTCGACAAACGTTATTTAACGAATCAATTTTACCTTCTCATACACCAGCGGTGCTCAACCTTTTAACGTCACATCCCCCAACAAAGGCTAACTTACGCTGGCGCCCCTCACCTTATATTTTTCAGAATACACGCTTAAACCCAAAGAGCGAAAAAAAACGATACATTGGTGAGCGATACGTTTCCATGAAAACCTACCGGTATTTCCGAAAAATTGCTCTTTAAGTAGTCTTTTTTCTGAGATTTCCCTCCTCGCTTCGTCTTTTTTCTTAGAATTCTCCTCCTCGCTTCCTCTTTTTTCAGAGAATTCCCCTACTCGCTTATTGTTATATTTCGCTCCGCTCTTGTGATCGAAAAACGCTCCTGAAGGAGTAGACCAATTTTGAAAACTGGTCCAAAAATCGCTCCGATTGACCGAATTTCGCTCGTTTATTTAAAGCGTGTACATTCAGTTTTTTAATCTTTAACAATAAACATTTAGTCGAATTTTCTACAAAATAATGTTATCAGCAAAGTATGAATGAATATTTCCAGTGAAAATGGATAGTGTAGAAATGAGAATAAATAAGATGATTTTTTTTAAAAACATTCATCACTACTTACTCTTTGGTTTTTCTCGCACCCCCCTGCAAACGCTCTGCCCCAGACAGCACATAAGCTTAAATCAAGCTTGACATTTCTACAATTTGACGTATTAATACAAGCTTGACAGTTCAATCCAATTTAAGCTTGCAGGAGTCAAGTTGAATTGTCAAGCTGGATTACAGCTTGATTTTCCCTTTCGAAAGCGTGCGTTGATGGCGCCATCTGTGAAAGAGAATGGGCATTAATTGTCTAGCGTTTTTCAAATTTGCTCAATAAAGAAAAGTTCGTAAAAGTTGTGTTTTATTTTATTATCGCTCAAAACCTGGACATTTGAAAACGCAAGGGGAAGGAATGAATGGGATAAACCCCTCTGAAGTGCACCACGGGGGGAGTTTTAGTTTTATTTACATCTAATTAACATTAGTAATTCTATTAACTAATTAATTAGCCCTAAAATAAATTTTAATATCATTAACACAATTCAGTTAGTTATTATACTTCACGTTATGGGTGGTAGAATGAGGCGCAATCCGGCCTCCACAAAATAATTAATCAGTCATAAATGTACTTCACCATAGAATAAAAAAAAGGATTCTATATTTCCAAATATGGAAATTCTTCAAAATAAAATACAATTATACTACGAAATCGATTTCAAAATCAGTCGTTTGTCTCGATTTTGGCCAGCAGTATTGCTCAACATGAGTGTTGCGATATTGAAAAATTTGGAACGTGTCCTGCTCTAAAGTATATAATGCTTATGTCTGTATTAGTAGAGTCTATAAATCACACATAACATTATTTAAATTTTGATTCATCCCATGGAAAAATAAAACAAACTTATCAGCATCGCCCGGACTGATCGATCTGGCCAGAAAACGGCGTGAAAACAGTAACTTCAAACTTTAGTCATAGTTGCCCGAGGCTTATTAGCAGAACGGTTAGCACGCCGACCTCTCAGCCCACAGTTCTCGAGATCGAAATCAGCCGTGGATGTTTGATGGAAACATATTAAAGTAACTTAAAATTTTAGAATAGAGGGGGAAAAGTGAAGTATGTGGGACAAGTTCGCCAATGGCGCCCCGTAAATTTAGAAAACTTTTTTTTCAGGAAAAATTTTTAAGCTTGAAATTAAGCTTGCTATGTCAAGCTTAATGCAAGCTGAGCAAGTGTAAACTAGAACACTTGATTCAAGCTTGCATTAAGCTTACACGCTTGAAATTTTCAAGCTTAATTTAAGTTTATTGACTTGATAAATCAAGTTTGCTGCAAGTTTGATGCAAGTTTGCTGTGCTGTCTGGGACGCCGCACTTGGGGGGCGCACCCCACGAGTTGAGAAACACTGTACATACACAGAACAACATTTTTCAAAATAGAAAAAATGGAAAATGAGGGACAACATAAAATTAAATTCTGTATTTTAATATGTATACAGTGCTTTGAAAAACAAAATGTATATGAAAGCTACCCTGTATAGGATAAACTTTTGTAGTTGAAAGTATGTTTCGATCACATACATTTAAGAGATAATCGATGTAGCTCCAAATTTGAATCACCTGTTATAAATGTAAGAATTCATGTTTTCGGCTTTTTTTCATAAGGTTTGGAGGTTTATACTATACTATAAAATTTGCACTCAAAAAAAAGTAATGAATAAAATATTTGCATTTTTAAAGATGATTAAAAAATACCTCATAATAATTAAAGTTATTATGAGGCAGGTAGATTTTCGTAATATCTATTCCTGTAATTACCATTTTTAGTAACTGTTTTGTATTACATTTTATCATTAACACTGGAATGGTCTTTTCTAGAGATAAAATTGACGCAAAACCTTTAAATTTGGTGAATTATTAAGTCCAAATTCAGAAATGTTTAAACTTATCCACAACGTAAAATTAAGCCTTCAATAAATCTAAATTTAAACGCATCATTCTGGAGATAAATTTAGGTTAAAAGAGGTGAAAATAGGGTTTTGTGTTCCGTGAAACCATCTTGATCACCTTTTACTAAAAATTCAGATTTCTGGATCGCATCTTACTATAATAAATCAGTAACAGCTGTAACTAGAAAATAATAGCACCATATTAGTGCTTTTTTTAAACTGATTTTAGTTTTAGCTCGAGTGAAAGAAAATCAAAACTACGAAAATTTGTAATCTATCCATTATTTTCTACTTTTAAAGCATGGTAAATATTTTTTATTAAATCAGAAATAATAGTTCCTTAAAAGTATTGGCGCTTCATTGCACAAATAAATTTCTTAAAAGGAAATTTTGTTTACAAATTGTGAATGGAAAACAACATTTTATTTCATTAAAATAAAAATAAAACTTTTGACTATACTTTAATTACTAATACTTTGACTATAATGACTAATACTTAAAGGGTTGGAGATGGATTGCCTTATTGTAAGTGTCGTACATGGGAGCTTATTTGTGTATTGTACTCTAAAATACTACTTAACTGCCCAACGAATCATATTAAACAAGCTGTTTTTTCTTTCTTTCTTTCTTTTTTTCAACGAAATCGCTATGTCATTGCAAAATATATTTCTTTTCTTAGACAGTGGTTTTGGAGAATTTTATACATTTTCATTCAACATTTATAATTATTTCAAAGTACTTGAAAGGGCAGCTGAAAAATGGAGGTTTATCTATCCTGCAAGAATTTCGGGTTACATGAACAGTGCTGTAGTAAAAAATAATCCCATGTGTTTGGTACCAAAATCATGTAATTCCAATCGTTAGTTCAGATATAAATGCATGTCTCATTACTTTGTGTTGAATCCGCAAAGTTTGTTCCAGTTTTTCTCATACAGGGTTGTCCAAATTAAACTTCCCCAACTCAGAGGAATGTGCAGGATGTTGTATGGGCCATAATGTGATGAAATTTTGAAAGCAGACACTTCAGATCACGCGCTCGTGATTTATTTTTAAAAAATATTAGTACAAGAAGTTGCGGATAGGTGGCGCTGTAACACTAGTAATTTGAATGTTCCAACAACGTGATATGCGGAAATAAAGCTTCTGCGCAACGTATCCAAAAGACGAGCCCTACAAAAGTGGAAGACAGGCGCTGCACAGGCAGTTGTTTCCAACTCGCTGATGCACAATGGCGATTTTGAAAGACAATGTTAGTGAAACTTTTGGACCAGAATGACGCGAACATCTCTAGAACGTCTTATTGATCTGCAGCGCCACCTGTCGGCAACTTCTTGTACCATTTTTTTTTAATAAATCACGAGCGCGTGATCTGAAGTGTCTGTTTTCAAAATGTCATCACATTACGACTCATACAGCATTCTGCACAGGCCTGTGAGTTGGGGAAGTTTAATTTGGACAACCCTGTACTTGGATTGTTGGAGCTGCCTCCTTTTTTGTTGCAAACCCTTCAATTATCTTTCAATGTTTTATAATTATTTACTTTCACATATATTTAATTATATAATTCAGTACATTGTGAGGGTTAGGAAAATATTTCACTTCGTGTGTACATACAATAGCTTCGAGTCCAACAGCTCTGATTCTACAGAAAAGTTGAAAATTCAATTATTCGCTATTATTTTTCACGAATCCTATACCTGCGCCTGGAAAAATAATATTTCAATGTGATGAGTTACGCAGACTGTGAATCTTGATATATAATTTTAGTCTATCTCAATGTTTGAATTTTTCTGAGGCAGCTACCAGAATTATATTTTACGTATTTTCTTTCTTTCTTAAAATTATTGGGCGTCATGAATTGAATTGAATTATATATATATATATATATATATATATATATATATATATATATATATATATATATAAGGTGAAATGTCAATTTCCTGTGGATGGCAGTTAATCTTTTAATCAGTTTCAAGTTTCATTTAGATATCTAACGCAGTCAGAGCATTATTTATGTTGTAACAAAACCTCACATTTATAAGGGATAACTATTCAATGTGTAGTCAGATAGCTGCCAGTTGTGTGGTCAGCCGACAGAACTTCCTCTGGATTGAATAGACCGCCACTTTTCGTAAATTTTTTTCTGGAAACAGTTCGAATGTACTGAAAAGGAGTTTACAGCGGCTGCCACGATAATGTAAGTATTCTATATATGGTAATATGTGAACATATCCTCGTGAACAGGTAATTTGCTGTAAAGTACGTTTAGAGTATATTTTGTCTCAGTATGTTTCTGGCTAACACAAAGCTACAAGAAGACTATTTGCGTAAAGAATGAGGGAAGCTTGGGCGAATGACTTTTTTCACGCACTCTAACACGCATTGGCATTACATCTGAAGAAATCCACCCAATACTACAGACCGTTAGATCCACAGCCGCGCTAGAGGTCAGAACATGGGCCTGCACACTTCAGCCATCTCCCAATGTCCAGTGTCTTATCCACTCGGTTGGGGCTCTTTGGCAAATGCATTTAAGGTCACGATTCGTTGGATATGGTAAATTTCTAATTTCCTCTCTAGATACAGAGAGCATGCCGCGGTATAATGGACATCTTGGCTACCGTCTATTGTTCACGTTCAAACTTCAGACTGGTTGTCCACGATTGATAGTTCTTGAGTTCCATAGTCTCGTCTAAATGTTCGTCTCTAAGATTTTCCAGTGAAATCGTTGCTATGTCCTGACATAAAACAGTATCTGTTTTGGTATGATGAAGCTTTTTTCTGCTGAAATCTAACGTACATGAAGTGCATATTTACCTTCATCGCATTGGAATATAGCTGCATTTCTTGTGTCGAAAAGCAACAACAACATTTTACCGTTCTCGCGACTTATTCTTTCCAACTTCACGTTACACAGTGAAAATTCTTTGTCCAAGAGATTTGCTACACCCTGTGAAACAGAGAATTTCCCTCGATATAACATATCTATGCATGCACGAATAAATGCTTGCTCCTATAAATACAGTGCATAAATCAAATCTTTAGAATTCAGTATTTCTTAAACCAAATATTTAAGAAAATTCTGTAAACAAAGAACTAGATTCAGAATATTTATTTTCATCGGTAAATAAACGAGTGTAAAGTATTTGCAATATCAGTGAATGTGATTTAGGCGTATCTGAATAAAAATATATCAAAACAGAAATATTTACTTTCGCAAAAGTGCATGATTATACAACACATTCCAATGCATCTGTAAACATGTGTTTTTAAAGAGCAGAGTCTCTCAAAAAGCAATTACAGGAAAATCAACATTTAGAGGATTAATATACATTTGCTGTTTCTGTATGTTCTTTTTTGATATCTTATGCTATCATATACAAAAAAAAAGGAAACTTTTGTAAGATTAAAAATATTTAACGCAAATATTTTTGAGCTGTGTTCATTTTTTAATGCGTTACCTTGTAGAGACGACACAGTTTATGTAATGAATTTTCGTTATTGATACTCTCTAAAATTTAAATTACTTCCTTTTTCATTTATCAACACACATTGAAAATACGTCGAAGTTATTTAATTATGGAATAGGAAGTGTTTGATTAAAATAAACGTTAATGGGAAAATTACCTCTGTCGTACTTAGGAATGTAAATTAAAGATATTTGCCGTTAATGAAAGTATACGTATGCATTGGATATTTTAATACGTAAAGGGAATACATCGGGGAATTAAAATGCCAACTTATTTTAATGTAAATTGTGGTATATGATATTAAACAACTGCATGTGTAAAATACTTAAATACGGTTACTTAGTATTTTGCGTTTAAGTGGAATACTATGATTTTAAACAAAATACTCAAGAAAAAAATTGTTATTTTAAATTAAGCAACAATAATCTTTACTTTTCAATACAACAACAAAAAACACATTATGGAATTACATATTTCTCTACAATGCATTTTATAAGGTGATTTTTACATTGCTCAGAATATCTTTTTAAAGAATACTTACATGGAAATTAAACAAGCAGAAGTGTCAATTTTGATATGGACTGACCTAAGACTGTTTCCTTTAGATGAATTGTAATCAATATTTTACTCCGTGCAAATCGCAATGAAATTAGCAAACCTCCTGCCAAATTAATGAGTATTACAGTGCATGTTTTTCGTGAACAGCTATGTGACATAGCTAACTGCATGGTTAACTGTTAAAAGTTGATATTCAGTCTTTATGTGATGATATTTTTAACAACTAAGCAATTACATTTCCGGTATTATGACGTGAGTTTGAAGATTGTGTACTCCACAAAAGTGTGTTACCTTTACATGATATGTATTTTATAATATAGATCACTATGTGCGGGTGAACTGTAGCATCTGGTATTTGACAAGTGACTATTGAGTAGCGTGCGAGTAATGTAACTCCACACAGCGCAATCCAGCATGTGAAAGCTTTTTTCAACGTTATTTATAACTAGCTGAAGTACCCGTCCTCGACGGGTTAGTGAATGCAAATTTCCAAAAAACCAAGATCTTTCGTCAGCATTGTATGAGTACACAGAATGGATGTAGTATGTTGCAAAAGTAAAGAAAGCGAAGTTATAATTTTTATGTATTGTTAAAATATTACAGGTTAGAGAGTAACTAAGTAATATCATTTCATTCGCATTAGTCGTAATTATGTTATGCGCGAACGAATATTGACGCATATTGAAATAATTTTCGCAAAATCTCAAAATTTAATCAACATTTTTGAAAAAATGGAAGCTTAGAATTTAAGTTGAGTGACAACCTATCATGTCAAACAAATTCGTTTCATTCCCTGCAGTCTTTATTTCGTGATGCTGGAACAAATTTTCAGCATTTTAAAACGATTTTCGCAAAATCTCAAAATGTAATCAAAATATTTTAAAAATTCAACGCCTATAAATTAAGATTAGAATCTACCTATCTTATCACTAAATTTCGTATCATTCGTATTAGTCGTTATTGCGTGATGTTTGAAGAAATATAAACGCATTTTGAGAGAATTTTCACAAAATCTCAAAATCTAATAAAAATGTTTAAAAAATTGGACTCCTATAGTTTATGCTGAGCAACCATCTATCGTGTGACCAAATTTCATATCATTCGCTTTAGTCGTTATATTACGTAATGCGGGACCAAAGATTCACTCAGTTTTAAACGATTTTCACAAAATCTCGAAATCTGATCGATTTTTTAAAAATTAGATGCTTATAGTTTAAGGTGAGTGACCACCTATCATTTCACCAAATATCATTTTTTCACCTTTGCAGTTTTACGTGATGTGCGAACACAAATTTACGCAGTTTGAAATGATTTTCGCAAAATTTCAAAATCTAATCAAGATTTTTTTTTTAATTCGACGCCTATGTTTTAAGTTGAGTGACCACCTATCATGACACCCAATTTCATATCATTCGCTTCAGTCATTTTTACGTGATGCTTGAACACAAATTTACGCAGTTTTAAAGGATTTTCGCAAAATCTCAAAATCCAATCAAGATTTTTTAAAAATTGGACGCCTATGTTTTAAGTGGAGCGAATACCTATCATGACACCCAATTTCATATCATTCGCTTCAGTCGTTTTTGCGTGATGCTTGAACACAAATTTACGCACTTTGAAACGATTTTCTCAAAATCTCAAAATCCAATGAGGATTTTTTAAAAATTGGACGCCTATGTTTTAAGTTGAGGGACCACCTATCATGACACCCAATTTCATATCATTCGCTTTAGTCGTTTTACGTGATGCTTGAACACAAATTTACGCAGATTGAAAGGATTTTCGCAAAATCTCAAACTCCAATCAAGATTTTTTAAAAATTGGACGCCTATGTTTTAAGTTGAGTGAATACCTATCATGACACCCAATTTCATATCATTCGCTTCAGTCGTTTTAGCGTGATGCTTGAACACAAATTTACGCAGTTTGAAACGATTTTCGCAAAATCGGAAAATCTAATCAAGATTTTTTAAAAATTCGACGCCTATGTTTTAAGTTGAGTGACCACCTATCATGACACAAAATTTCATATCATTCGCTTCAGTCGTTTTTACGTGATGCTTAAACAAAAAAAGCGTCACGGACAGAATGACAGAATGACAGAAGGACAGAATGACAGAATGACAGAAGGACAGAATGACAGAATGACAGAAAGACAGACAGACAAACTTTTTTTTGAGGGTCGCATCGGAATCCCGGGTGCTTGAAACGGATAGAAATTGTAACATTTTTGATTTCCAAGAAATGTACAGACAAAAGTCTAATTTTATTTATATAGATAGATTACGCAATACATAAAAACGGACAATAATTTTAAAAACAGAAGAGGCTACAATGTATAATAAAATCAATGTATTTATAGTCAACTAATTTGGATGGATAGTGAAAACAAAAATGTATATTCGTTTACGAAAATAAGAAATTAATCTCTGCAAAATTACATGCATTAAACATTTTGAAACATTCGAACAACCGCGTCGTGAAAACGAAAAAAAAAAATAATAATAATATGCAATCTATTTACATCGCACATCTTTTAAAAATCCAGCGTTATTAAAAAGTGAAATGACGGCTGAATACACATGTACCATTATGTTATTCAATTTTCGCTTAGGGCGTAAAAAGAGCGAAATTCCTTTCTATCTCGCAATATCTGAAAAATGCGTGTGCTGGGTGGCACACTTTTCCCTGCGAAAGAATTTTTCCAATGCCTTCTTCTCTGCGCCTCTACTTTGTCACTTTTGTCGTCATTTATTCTCGAGGAAAGTTTCCACGGAAAGATCAGCTTACATGTTTTAGCGAAAAAATAAAATGCAAAGAAAGAAAAAAAAAAAAAAGAGGAGGAGTATTCATTTTACTTTGTGACTTGGAAAATGTAAAATTTGAATTTGATGATCCAAGTTTTGTTACGTTGCATATATTTAGTACTATCCGGCGACTTAACACAAAATTCTTTTCTTCTTAAAATCCATTCTGGATACAAAAGGAGCAAGTATGCTGCTGGAAAAATGAATAATTTATTTTCAAATTCACTTTTAAATTTTATTTTTAAGCATATCATTTCTTAAATCGATGCTTGCTTTTGTAATTTTATACCTTTAAATTTTAATTTAAAAGTGTTTTTAAAAAGGAACATAGAAACTTCGAAGCAATATTTTTTTTCTTGAAATGGGAAATTTATATTTTTCGCAATTTGAAAATAAAACTGTCACATCGATAAATCTAATAGGCAAAAATTATCTATCATTTTAAACTGTTAAAACATTTATTTCACCACCTTATAAGTTTCAACCGTGCAGAAATATTACTTAGATATTTCATATTATTATTTTTTCTGAAACATCGTGAGTTCAAAATTTCTATTCCAGCAAGAAGGTAGCACAGAGAAATGAAATGCTTTCCCCTATTGAGGAAAGCGTTTCTAAGACAACTAGCCAGGACTCAAGCTCAAGTTCCAGTGAAAGTCGTATTTAGACCAAGATAAAAAATGTCATGAAATACAAAAGAATAATAAAATACAATTGTGATGCCCTTGAGCGATGGAATTAAAATTAAATTTATAAAGTTAGAAAAGAATGCAGTCATCGTATAGATTACATTGTTCCATTACATTAGCCAACAAAATACTTGCCTTGAAAAGTGGAAGAAAAACATTTAAGTCACGTAAAATTGTATGGGAACAGAGCAAGCCAACTTGGCAATATAGATCCAAGAGAGAACTGTTGCCAGTAAAATCGTCAATTTGTAAAAAATCCAGTTGACAGTTAGAGAAAGCACAATACTAATAAAATTTAAATGATAGTTAGCGAATAGCGGATAGCAAGGTGAGCTTTCAACGCCAGAATTTTACTGAGACCCTGTGAGAAAATAACGGAAAAATGAAGAAATAGATATGAGGGCCATGTTAAGAAAATTAACACTTTAACGGTAAAATACAGAGAAATTTACAAAACAGAATTCAGATAGCAAAAAAGATGAGAATTTTAAAATGACAAAGAGTATTAAATTTAAACTAGGAAAATTAAAATGAGAACTAATTAAAAATGTGTGACGAACTCCATCACAGCTATCAACGTTCTGTTACCTAGTCATACCAAAATTATTGAAACAAAAATTTGAGATTGTGGGCCGCGACCGTTTTTGCGATAATGGAGTGGAAATCCAGTCATAACTTTATCAAGACGCTAACATAGATACAATAGTGGAGTCCTTGAACGTAAACTAAATCAGTAGAGTATTTTACTAAGCATATTTGCTCCTTCGAAGGGCGGAGGCGACCCAGCTCTAGTTCAAACAGAAAAATGATGGACTTAATAGAAAAAAAATATTGGCCTTCCGTGAGTCCTTATTCTGATCCACTAGAATAACATATGTCGTAGGTATTCGAGCTAAAGTTTTTCCACAAATGGACTACCAATTTTTTAAATCTTAAACATTTATCAAGGAAAGCAGCCATGGAAATTCCAGTAGGAAGGTTAGCAGTGCATCCCTCGGCAGATGATTGGCCGTAGACGCTTAAACCCTGAGTGAAATCAAAAGGCTGCAGTTCTAAGTAAAAAGTGTAATATGTTAAATTTACATGTAAAAAAACAACTGTAAAACGATTTAATTTAAAATTTGGTTATAAAGCTTTATATTTTAACTAATTTAATGATTTTATCATAATTTAAGCACAACCAGGTACAAGGAAGTAGAAATGAACCCTTTATGCTGAGCATTTCGTAAGGAGAAGATAATAATTTTATTTTATTATTATTACTTTTTTGTTAGCATACATTATAACGCACAATGTTTGAATAATCAATAATTAGTTTGAATAATCAGTAATACATATACACAAATTTGAGTAGGAATTAAATTCATGCATTCATAATAATGAAAAATGGAAAATCTATTGAAATGTGAAAGGCATTTCAATAAGATTATTTTTTTCCGCAAAATATTCTCGGAATTGAAGGACTTTTGTGAAAGGAAATATAAGGGAATTTAGAATAATAGCTGAACATATACTCTGCATTGGATGTGGAATTATTAAAAATGTATATATTTACACACATTTATTATTGGTATAGAACATTAGAAACTTCATGAAAGAGTTTTCATACTTATGACTTTTAACACATATAACAGATAATGCTCAATATTATATTAATTTTATGCATAATTATAAGATGTGTAAAATATGTAATATTTCCATAAAGATAAATTTAAAAATTGAAAAGGAAATGAATTAAGAAAATTCGTGTGATGGATCTTTTTCAACAGGAACCTATATGAGGAAATGCTTTATTTTTTCATCGGTAAGTGCGCAGGGCAACAGATATATATATTTATATACAAAAAAGGAAAGGAGTATCGGAAGAAATTAACATAAAGCTGTAAAGACGTTGGTTAATCCGTCAACTAAGTCTGGCACTCCAATATATCTCCCATAAGCACGCAGGAGGTAGGACAGGGACAGGAGGAAAGGTGAGAAATGTCAAAATCCTCTCTAGATTCGCACAAGAGACAAGCAGCATCCGGAGTCAATTCAATTCTATGTAGGTGCTTTTGAAGACGATATTGACCAGAGAAAGTAGGCGTAACAGTGTCACCGATTTATCCCGAGAATACTAAGGAATATCTTGAATAGGATTGAAACAGGACTATTGTCCACTAGTAGTGACAACATCCCGAGAGAAGGAACTCATTATTGTCTTTTTGTTTACTGCCTTAACATTTTGGTGGACAAGTTTCTGGCTATGTAGCTGTAAAACAGAAGACCCCTTTTTTGCCAGAAATTCAGCAGTACCGTTTCCTTCTATTTAAGTGAGGCAGGATCCACTACAGGAAATGCTATAGAAACGAAGAAATGGCGCATCAAATAATTTACTACTTTAAGAATCATCATCACTTTAACTACTTTAGGAATCATCTATACTGAAAAAATACACCTTAGATCTATTAAGTCGTGTCTCACTTTGTAAACAAAGTCGGCGATCCATTTGAAGGAGGGAGCATTGCGTTTGAGGCTCTGTCACAAAATGCTAACCTAAGCAGAGGAGCCGAGCACCTGATAAACCTAAAGTAAAAGAAGAAAAACAAGAACTTGAATATCAGTCTCACAGAAAAATCACTGAGAAGCAGAACTTGCACAGGATTGGGTCAAAATAAAATGGAGTTTTATAATTCAAAATAATTAGATTAATATATAACACTTATATATCCCTTTAGCAACTATTAAAATAATGTATGACGGGATTTTTTAAAGAAATATGACCAAAAATTATTTAATTTTAATGCTTATTTAAAATATTTATCTCAGAACTAACTTGAAAACTTACATAAGTATAAAAATGGGGAATCAAAATCTAAAAATAAAAATAAAAATAAAAATATTTTTACGGATAATCCTTATCTAAATATATATCCGATATTCAATAGAATTTTAATGGAAGAGAATTCTCGCTATTTCGCTGAATGTCTGGACCTTTCTAAAGTTTCCCGGAACATCATTACTTACTAACAACATAACTTACTTCTTCAAAGGAATTCTCGCAGAGTGCGAACTCAATCGATAACAAGTCAAAGCAGTTCCTGAAATAGATTTTTCGCAAATTACTGCGAGATCTGAATTATTGTCAATTGTTGTGAAGGAAATTGCACTTTCAAGTTTCGGAAGCCCTATCTGAAACCGATATGTGTAGCTTCCTGCTGATAGGGTTTTAAGATTTGTTAATTATCGAGTTTAGGGAGAGATAGGCTCAGCCCTATGAACTGACGTGTAATTGGAATAAAGTGCTTTGGAATGATAGTGAAATGGAAAGACTTATTGAAAGTTTAAAAGAGAAATTAAGAAACTATCACTTTTTTGGTCTCCTTATTGGGGTAAAATAGCGCCTTTTTTAATTTTTTTTTTTTTAAATGAGAACTTCTTTAGGCACGTTTGGCACTTTTGGGATGTATAAAAAGCACATCCCAATGACCATCTAAATTCGAATGACATCACTCCTCCGCGTAACCGTCACGCTCAGATACATATGGACAAAAAGTGAATTGGGGATAAGGGATTGTGACGTCATTGAATTTTAGTGCAGCGACCTGTAATCATATGTAAGAATTTCAAGTTACTTTTAAACTGCGTCCTCCTATCTTCCGTAACTGGTATCGAACTGTGGAACCTAGGAGTGGAAGGCGAGCGTTCTAATAACCACATGAATTTGATTCGGGATGAAATGAATAAAGTTTGAAGTGATTGTGTTGTTTCAATTTCGGAATGGGAACTTTTATGTACCTAAATAAATAACATTAGACTTTGCCTGCACACTACTTGGTATTTAAAAAAATCGCGATTTCTCTCCGTTTTAAACCCTTGGGGCCCCAGAACGACCGTTAAAAAAAGAAAAAATAAAAGTTTGTCTGTGTCGTTCCCATATCACGTAAAACTGACTGAGGCGACTGAAATAAAATTTGGTGACATGACAGGTAGTCACTTAACTTAAACTGTAGGCGTCGACTTTTTAAAAAATTCATTACATATTTCGATTTTCCGAAAACTGTTTCAAACTGCGCAAATTTTTGTTCGCACATCAGCTAATAACGACTAAAGCGAAAGAAATGAAACTTTGCGACATGATAGGTGATCACGCAATTTAAGCTGTAGGTGTCAGATTTTAAAAAATGACTAGATTTTCAGATTTTTCTAAAAATCGTTTCAAACTGCGTAAATTTTTGTTCACATATCAGGTAATAACGACTGAAGCGAAGGAAATGAAACTTGGTGACATGATAGGTGATCACGCAATTTAAGCTGTAGGCGTCGGATTTTAAAAAAAAGACTAGATTTTCGGATTTTTCTAAAAATCGTTTCAGACTGCGTAAGTTTTGTTTTAGTATGCATAAAGACTGCATAGAGTTAGAGCAAGTGTATACTTTCAAATAATTCAAAAATAGCCCCTTTTTATGTAGAAATTGTGTACAATCTATATGTTTCTGCAAAAAAAAAAAAAAAGTTCATATTTTTCTAGCTGGGGAAGTGCTACAATTTTCGATTATTTATTATAAAACTGTACTTCATTTGGATTGCTATATAGTTATTCTGCAAGTGTTAATAATTATATACTTTAAATTATTTGAATTTTAATTGTTATACTACAGTGCATTTGAATTGAATTACAAATCCATCATTCGTCACAAATAAATAGAATCGCTGTTCATTACAGCGTAAGTATATAATTATTGATAATTAATAAATCCATGTACTGAATTATTAATTAAATCGAATAAAATCCAACGCGCGTAGAGATAATGTGTATCGCTGATGTGTACCGTACGCAAATAATATATGTGTCACGTTGCGGCCTGTGCGTGTTCTTCCTCTCCCTTTTTAAATGTGCACAAATGTGCTAAATTTTAAATTTGCACAAGCGAGCGCGAAATTCGAAATGTTATTAAATTAAAAAATCAAAAATTTCCAATGCTAACCCAGAGAAAATTGCGTTAAAATATGTACAAACGTACAAAAATATGTGAAATTTTGAGAATATCATAAATAAATATAAGATACTTTACAGCCTTTAAAAAAAAATACAAAGAATTTCAAATGAATAAAAATGTGATTTTTTTTTTGTTAATAAAAACATAATAATGTATGAAAACCTGTTTAACCGCATAAATATAAAGTTGAGAAAGCTGGACAAGAAATTTTCACTTCTGACGTGCAGTCCTTCGGCTGACTGTTTTTTAATTATTCTTATTGATGCACTTAAAATCAAGGTTCAGAAAAATTTATTTTAAATCAACGATTGAAAACTGATTCATTCTATTTTATCGTAATTAACGATTGACAGTTCAAAATTTTCTTTGACAGTATTAACATATATAACGTTCTAATGAAATATATATACGTACATAGATAGATAGATATAAGAAGGCCATTGTAATTTTTTCAACGGACAATAAAAAGAAACAAAACATTGGACATTGAAACCGACAGGAATTTCTTCAAGTCACTGGGAGCATAGATTATCTGTTGGTTACCGATCTTACTGCTAGTGACTTGCAAGAAGCAATTTTTGCCGGGCATCACTATTTCACTGCGCACATCAGACTGCAAGCAATTGCCACACTCTTACTCTTTTCTCAGGCGACAGGCTTCTATGACAATTGACTACAAAAACTTATCCCACGGTATGACAAGTCTTACATTTCAGGTTATTCTTAATGTTGAGAAATAGCTAAAATATTAAAGTAAATAAAAAACTTTGTAAAAAATACACATAAGACGTTATAGGTAAGAGGATACGCACGTTTCAACCAAAAATTGTTTTGGCCTTCTTCAGTCCAAGCCCTTCGTTGCAAGCAACACAGGGAACTGAAAAGAGAAAAACAAGCAAGATGTTGCCACAAGGGGCAAAGAAAAGTCGAACAAAACCACGGAGAGGGGAGAAAAAAAAATATTAAAAAAAGGGAAAGGAAAGAAGCATAAAAATACAGAAATAAAAAAGGAATAAATAAATAAATAAATAATAAAAAGGAACACACGAATACAAACACACACACACAAAAAGAGAAAACAGAACAAAACAAAACAAAACAAACAGAACACATTTTTTTATAT
This sequence comes from Cheiracanthium punctorium, assembly GCA_038373885.1. Lineage (NCBI taxonomy): Eukaryota > Metazoa > Arthropoda > Arachnida > Araneae > Cheiracanthiidae > Cheiracanthium > Cheiracanthium punctorium. The sequence goes on along the minus strand of JAWZYV010013541.1, from coordinate 122,843 downwards.
ATATATAGATATATATATATATATCTATATATATAAGTAAACGTAAAGAAAGACAGTAACACACGTACACACACAATAAATAAATAAATAAAAAAGGGGGGGGAGTAGACGAAGAAGGTTTCTTTTCACTTTCTTCGTCTACTCCCCCCCTTTTTTATTTTTATTTATTTATTTATTTATTTATTTATTGTGTGTGTACGTGTGTTACTGTCTTTCTTTACGTTTACTTATATATATATATATATATATATATATATATATATATATATATATATATATATATATATATATATATATATATATATGTAAAAAAAAATGTGTTCTGTTTGTTTTGTTTTGTTTTGTTTTGTTCTGTTTTCTCTTTGTGTGTGTGTGTGTGTTTGTATTCGTGTGTTCCTTTTTATTATTTATTTATTTATTTATTTCTGTATTTTTATGCTTCTTTCCTTTCCCTTTTTTTTTTTTTTTTTTAATATTTTTTTTCTCCCCTCTCCGTGGTTTTGTTCGACTTTTCTTTGCCCCTTGTGGCAACATCTTGCTTGTTTTTCTCTTTTCAGTTCCCTGTGTTGCTTGCAACGAAGGGCTTGGACTGAAGAAGAACAATTTTTGGTTGAAACGTGCGTATCCTCTTACCTATAACATCTTACGTGTGTTTTTTACAAAGTTTTTTATTTACTTTATTGTTTAACACTATTTTGAGTGTTTTTTCCGTAGCTAAAATATTGCTCCATCTTTTGCCAAAGAAAAAAAAAAAAAACCTTTTTACGTCTAATACTGTTTTCTTCCTTGTCATTGGCCTTGGGGAACTTATTTTCCAGACGACCCACGGGTATATATATACAGGATGGTTATAAAAACTATTTAGTATGTGGACCACTAGCAGACAGCCTACGGGGCACGTTTTACTAATTGGTAATTATGTTGTTCGGGAACTCGTACACTATTTAAAATTTGTAGCTTTTTGAAAATTAGCGAGAGGAATTCTTTCCTAAGAAAGTCTTATTTTCAATCATACTTTGAGTATTTTTTAATTTACACTGCTCACTCATTTCTAATATATAAAGAATTAAAGTCCGTTACCACGCTTTTCTGATACCCTATATAAAGAAACTTTTCAACGCTAATAATGGCCACATGGGGCACTGAATCACCCGATACCGAAAATTGTAACGATACACCACCTTGCGGCTTGCTTTGACCTGCAAAATGTTAATAAATCCTGTGCAGAGGAAAATAATTTGGAAAAATTTCAGGCCTCGATGAGAGTGGTTCCAAAGAAATCCAGAGGAAGAAAGAGTCCACTACCGCAATTTTCCTGAAATAGAATTAATTTTTCATATTACTCTTGAATACGTCTATTATATTTTCATATTTAAGTCATAGCAGAAAATGGTACTCTAGTACCCTTTCTGCTTTCTTTCACACGATGCTGTAATTTACTGTCCACTTTTGTAACTTCAAAATGTCTTGGTAATGAAAGTACAGGGTTATCACTCTAGCGAACATATGCTATTTACTTGGCTTTGTCAAACAGTTCATCAGATATTCCTCCTTTAGTTTTAGCTAACCATTTCAAAGATATTTGAGGGCAATTTACCATTTCATTATCTCCAACAGTTTCAGTGGCACAGTTTTTAGTTGCTAAAGAACCATGGGAGCTGATACAAAAAGTGGAGAACTTTCCATGTGTTTTATTACTCGCTGCCACCGAGCATGAAAAAACATAAAGGCACATTGCTCCCTGAATTCAAGGAATGTGATCTAGAAGTAGAGGTCTGCGCCGCCGCGACACGCCGCCGCCACCGAGATTTGTACCATGCCGCCACCGCCGCCGAGGTCTAGGCCGGTGCGCCGACAAAGAACGCCGATTGTATGACGCAGCGTACAATCGGCTTCAAAACTTATTAAAAAATTGTACCTGAACTTTAACTGCTTACGTTTTTCTGGATTCTTTACTGGCCTTGGTGCTCTCATAATAAAGTGGCCAACACCTTCGAGCTGTTGTCAGGGATAATGCCTAATTGGCAAAGTACCTGCCCGTTAGAAAAAAAAAAGAAAAAAAATTAAATAAAAAGTTTTTTGAAAAATTAAATTTTATCCATATTGACTTGAAAAAATGTATATAAAGTTAAAAGATTACTTGATTGTTAGAAACGCAGGTTGCATTTCTATCATTAGTGGGGAAACTGGAAAAAAAATCATAAAATAGCCATTTTCATAAATTTTTACAGAGCAATCTTCATCCCACCCCCATCCCCCTTCAAACTTAATTCATATCTTTAAATTTAAAAATAAATCTTTCATTAATTCTTAATATTTCACTAATTATTTAAGACATTGGTCCTCAATCCCCGGTTCTTGGATCAAATAGTACCAGGCCGTCAAGGAACATTAAATTCTTTGGATTTTATTTACTTTGGTGTATTTCTCGCGGGTTTTTTGCGACTTTGTTGTGTTTGTGTTGATTTATACCTTTGTAACAGAAGAAATATTGTAATTCTTTTAATATTTCTCTTTTCTTTTTGTTGTTTATTAGAGTTCAAGATCATGAATTAAAATTGCAGTCATATAATAGAGTATAACTGTTGTTTCTTTAAAACTATTCCAGACAACTCTGCCAGTTGAAATGCTGCATCACTTTATATATTCATTTATTTATAACTATATAACTGTGCCTCCAAAATAAAATACTGTGTAACTGTATTTTATTTTTGAGGCATGTTTAAATACAATTAAATTAAAGTTATTAAATCAAACCAATCTAAATTAGAAACATTCAACGCCCTCGACATCCCACCCTCAGCGGGCCGCGGTAAAATTATCAAACGTTGGCCGGTTCGTCTTCATCGCAATAAAAAGGTTGTAGTGCACAGATTTAAGATACCCATCACTATATCATAGATGCCAACCGTTCCGATTTTATCGGAACATTTTCCACCACTTTTTTTGAACAATTTCATTTTTAAATAACATTGTGGACATATTTTAAGTTTAAATTGCCATGGTAAAATTAGTGGTGAAAAGGGTCACCCCCGGAATCAGATTTTTTAAATGGCGAGTAAAACCACTTTTCCCTAGAAATACTACTTGTCATCTGGAAGATGTAATGGGAGGTGGAGCCATTTACGTTATCTATCTATGTCTAAGACACGAAAGATGTTAATTAATATCTTTCCTAACAAAAACTCTTAACAAATACTGGTGTTGGAATGTAAAATTGACAAAAACTTTGTATAATAACACACACACATAATAGCACATTTCAAACGAAAAACCAAATATACTAAATTTAGAACTCATGATAAAGGTGCATGAAAAACTTAAAATGATGATTTCTTTTTGAAAATAAATATATTGGAATTGTTAATATCCATATTTTTATGGTAAGAGTATAAAATAATCTGATGTATTCATAATCAGCTGTTAATTTATAATGTGATTTAGCTAAATTTAATAGCTTTGTTTTCTTATTTAAAATTTATAAAGACTTAAAAACAAAGTTCTGCAACTAAATCTTTTAACCTTTTTAAGTGGAGAAATTATTTTATGTATACATATTTCATTTAAAAAAAAGGTGGAGAGGGCTTGAATTGAAAACAAACTATTTTTTAAATGCAGTCATTAGTTGTTTTAGATTTTTTTAAAACGATCTAGAGGAGGAAAACATATGAAATATCCATGAATAGTATTTATCAACAGTGTGCGTTATTATACAGTTTTTATCAATTTTACATTCTAACACCAGTATTTCTTAAGAGTTCTTGGTATAAAATATATTAATTTAAATTATTCCCATATAGGGATACGCAAGCAGCGTAATTATCGCCACTTTTCGCTTCACCTCTTTCATTGCATTATTCCAAAGATGGCGGTTGTAAAACAAAATAGTCGGTTGCCCCTCGGGCAACCAAGAAAAATTCTCATTTTTATTTCTTAGTTTGAAAAAGCAGTTTCCTACTCCTATTTTAATACTGAGCTTTCTATTTCCATTTTCGAATAGTAATGGCAATTTTATGAATAAACGTTTGTCAACTTATTTTCATTGTAACGGCCACGTGTTCTTAAAAATTTTTGTGTAGCCTGGTTCAAACGCAATTCGCGTCCGTCGACCTAACCGCTCAGAGTTTTCAGCCGTTTCCTCCGAAATGCTTGTTAGGATCCCTTAGAAAGACCCCACGGAGAGCACTCCACACCTCAGCCTAGAGCCCACATGTAGCTGATTGGCCGTAATCCCACACCAACAGAAAATCATACTCAAGACTAGTTTTCATATTCTTAAAAAATATTTTAGCGTCAATTTATACATAGGTGTGTGTGTATGTGTTTGTTTGTACGCGTATACTCATATTCATTATGCTCTTTTTTTAATTTCCACGCCGCGGCGCGCCGCAGCCGCCGGGTTTCTAAGGTCGTTACTCCGCCGCCGCGAATTTCCGTGCGGTGCAGACCTCTATCTAGAAGTATGAGTGACTCAAAAAAAGGTATGTATAGGACCGTTGTCCTTTTTATAGGACAGTTAGGGAACACGTGACACATGCCTGTAATATTTATTTTTTTTCTTGGTGATTCTTAATGTTTTGAAAAAGATTGAAGATCTATAAAAAACTGAATAGGTTTGTTCAAGGAAAAAAATATTTTTATAAATATTTAATGGCTTAAAGCAGTAAAATTTTAAGATGTAAATTTAAAGGTTTTTTTTTTTCATTACTCTTTTCCAAAATCCCATTTTTCTTTATTGCTACATTAAATTTTGCCTACTTGTCGTAATTTACAAGACGTTTTATGCAGATTTCATTTTTTTATTTTATTTTATCCTTATTTAATTGAACTGTCCTATAAATAAGACGGCGGTCCAATATGAGTTAAAATATTTACCTTAGCATATATGATGTGTAAATATTAAAATTTTTTGGGGTGCTGTGGCTATTTTACAGTTTACACGTGTCATACTTGATATTATATTTTTCAAGAAATTTGGAAAACTATGCTGCTACTTGAGCATGATAGAATATGGATGTTTTATATGAAATATTGCATCTTTGATATACTTTTTGATGCAGTTACCCTCCATCTTCTGTTTATTTTTATGACACTCGTGAAAGTAATAGCTCTATGACAGATCAATCTAAGTGACACTTTTCTTCAAATTCACCTCTGTCACATTTCACTACATTTGAAGTGCTACGCATATAAATCAAAAACCTAAAAAAAACACGGTATTACACTTAAAAAAAAACACGGTACACACTGACGTAACATTTAAGGAAATAAAAACAGAAAAAAATAAACGGAAGCTCAAAAAGCTATTACCATTTTAAAGAACACTAAAAATTATATTAGAATATTTCCTTTAAAAAAGTGAAATTTATAAGTACTTAACATTTTTCGTCCACAAAAGAAAGGAACGAAATAAAGAAAAAAAAGTGAAAGCATATAGCCTTCAAATTTCATTGACACGTTCATGTTTTTAAAATATATATAACATAAAATGTACAGCAATGCTAAGGCGAAAAAAAAAGTGAATATTCTTACATAACGTATAAGCGATGGAAACATATTTTCAAAATAAACCATTTAAGGCTGCTTAAATTCTTGTATCTAATATGGTCAAGTCACCCGTGCTCATATGGTATGCAAACATCCTTTCACAGTTGATGTCCTTTCCGGTAATGCTTTCTTACATTCTATAAGTTAGTGTGTTTTTTTTTATTTTTTGAGAAAATTTGCATCTTTCAATGAAAAGAAATGCTTAAAGTTTTCTGATGTTGTAGTTTTTGTGTTTTTGTCTTTATTCCAATTTTTATTTCTCACATTTACATCGAAAAATTTAAAAGGATTTACATAGAAAGCTGCTTTTTTTTTTCATTTATTGGAACCACTATAACATTCTTATGACCCCGTCTTTGAGACACAAAAACAGGTAATGCAAACGTTTTCTTGTATTTTAATGTTTGAATTTTTCGTAGAAAGTACGTTTTATGAATTAGAAAAAAAATATGTATATTGAATGAAATTTTTAAATGTATTTAGAATAGAAATGAGAACAATCTAGAAACTTGTGGATTTAGTATCCAAAATATAAAACTGAGCCACCTGGCCAGTTGTATATAGTTTATGGTATAATATTCTTAATTTCGTTAATCTTGTTGCATATATAGTGGTTTGAGCTGCACTAGTTTATATGATGGTAGGCGGACCATTCTCTACGATCACGATCATACATCTGGGCATTCAGTTCATGGTTTGTACTCGGTTGTGAAATAGGGCACTTTGGATCTGATATAAGATACCCTCCCATGGTGGCCAGCACTTCCGACATCAGAAAAACCCTGTGCCTGAATAGCAGAAGTGCTCTCCATTGGAGAAATACAATTCTTTTTGGAATACTGAACATCCACATTAAATTTAATTCACAGTTTTGTAAATCGTCCAATATGTCGAACAAGTATCCTTTAGTATGAGAACTAGCATATATATAATTGAACAATAAAACTTTTCTAGTTTCAAACAAGCATGTTTATTTAAATTTCTTAGGTACATTTACGTAAAATTGGAAATTAATAATGAACAGTTATGCAATATTTATATTATACTCACACTTTTTTACATTATTTTTATAACTTTAAAATCTAAAAAAAGGACAGTTTATCACTCTTTCAATGTTGAATTGGCATTTTTCATATTTCTTTCTTAATCTACTTAAGTATTCTTCATACTACTTACACGTGTTCTTAAATCTAATAGCTTTCTGGGGGGTCACCTCTAGGTTGTTTCTCGAGGTTCAAGTAATAGAGAATTTGTTTGGTTCCACCTGGTAATGGATTGCATGTGAGATACAATGACATGAGAAAGTAAGCTGTGGTTATCAAACTCATGTTATGGGTCATTTAACCATTAGTGAAGAACACTAATTAATTTTCAAGTTCCCAGAATTTTAAATAAAATTGTGTATTGAACCTTTGATTATTTTAAAATGAAGCTATTTTTTTAAATTATAGAATTTTCATTGTTCATTTTTACAGGCATTAGATTTTTTTATATGTGTACGTATGCATTTAATGATTCTTGTTCGAATCATTGGGATATTAACAGTATTTGAGGATTTCAATTAAATTTAATGTAGAAATTCTAGTATTATATATTTTTTTACTTAGAGATGGAACAACTAAATTTATTGTAAAGAAATAAAAAATAAATAAATTCATGAATATATAAAATTAGCGTTTCGTTTTTTAAGAATAACAGTCAAAAATGGGTTATAAAGGGATACTACATTTCTTAAAAATATTTCCTAAGACTGCAGTTGATAAATTTCAAGTTTCAAGAATAATAATCCTAATTATTTACAGCAAAAAATTTTGATCTTTTTGATAAAAAGATTTCTGTCCAGTATTTACTGTGCTTATTCAAAATATAATACTAATATGTTTTTGTAATTGGCACTTGTTCATAAGAGACTAACGATTATAATTGCCACGCTTCTAAGGCCATTCCAACTACAGTTTTTTTTTTTCGATGATTTCTACTTAAAAATAATTATAATGTCTTCTTTCGGTACAGAATTGTGTAAACATCATATAAATAATATACGTATCTACACATTTCTACATCTTATATTGATTACTCAAAAGATATTCGGAGAAGACGAGAGACAATTACGGAGAAGAAATTTTGATGTTCATCGAATTAATAACGAGTTATGTCACAATAAATATATTCCCAACGACAAAACTTTTTTTATTCATTAGTATATTGGATTTTGAGATCTGTTTTTCTTAAATACTATTATCTTTGTCTCTTTTCTTAAGTTTAATGTCCTTCCAACCATCCCAATAAGCTTTTTTAAACAAAGTTATCTCTAAAATGCGAGTAAAAATCCAACCGCATGATTGTATGAAAAGTGCAATGAAGTACAAACTGCATTACCTCATATAAAATAGATAAATCATTTAAATTGGATATATATTTTTATTTGAAATAAAAATTTATAACTGCTATACATAGTATTTTTATTTAAGTCGATCAGGTAATTTTGTAGTTAACTAGCGCCGACTATTCTACAACACATTACAACTGTGTTCGTTTCCTGGCTTGTTGGGTGGTTGTAATGGCCTTGTTAGGGGTAATGCTGGCCATCCTTTTCGATACCTTTTCGCAAATGGACAATACGTTTGTCGACCAATCCTCCCGCCATCCAAGGTTTTATGTACCTCGCCTTAACACAAACACGCAAATAAATAAGTAAATAAAACAAATTTAGCTTTGAGAAGCAAAATTACTTTTGTAAATTAAAAAAAAAATAAATAAAACTTAATTTTTATTCACTTTTGAAGAAAACCAGAAGAATGCTTTTTTACAGGGAAGAGTACTGATTTTCAGAGAACACACAAGTATTGCTCCATGCTTTAAATAGTATCCGAATAATTATTTTTTTGAGGAAATTTATTAGACTTATTCGTAGTTTAGTAAGTACTACATTATTTTTTTCGCTAAAAACACACCACTATTTATTGCAGCGCAAAAGTACTGAATTATAATAGTTTAAGATATTTTGTATGCATTATTCCTAAAGATTACTTCAAAAGTGTGAGAAAATACATTGCCATTTTCTCGAAAATACATTTTTTTCCCAATTGAATATATTATTTATCTAAAACATCGATTTCAACTCTGCGATTAAAAAATAAATAAATCTATAAGTGACTCTAAAGTAACATGAAGATGATGTGTGAAATAAAATTCACATATGGTTCAATAAAAATAAGATTATTTCTTAACCAAATATGTCAAATACATTTTAATGTATAAACCATATAATGAATACAAAATACTGAAACAGATTTAAACTTCAACTTTTTTTGAGATCTTTTAATATTTCGCCCACCTTTGAACATGTGCCACAGACTTGGAGTTCGGTTAGGACAAGCTACGTTTATTCAAGAAATCCATTTGGTATCTGCAGCTGACGTTTTGAAGAAATCATGAATATGAATTTGAAACGTGAAAAGATATTTTCGAAAAGTGAAAAGGAAAGTTCCAGAAAAGTGTAGACTTTTTTTTAGGTAATTTTTCCGAGACTATTTTATTTCTTCGAACTTCTGATTGAACTCTTGTAGAACTTGATGCAAAATAAAACCCTATCTCTTATGTAAGTTTCGGCTGCAGTTGTTGATATTTGTATGGGAATATTAATATTTGCTGTAGTTGTTCAGTGGTTTATTTTTTAACATAACATTTTAGAAATAGCGTATTTATAATGTGAAATGTTTTAAGGGCTCTTTTACCCTTTGAGGCGCAACCCTTTCCCAATGCTGAAAAAAGGGCAGCCGTTGCCATCGCTCGACTTAACTACCAGCAAGATGGCGGACGATCGAAACGTTCGTCGTGTGCCACAGATCTAGAGACCCTTTTTAGATGCAGCTGGCTGTACGGCACAGCCAGCCATCTTGCTGGTAGTTAAGTCGAGCGATGGCAACGGCTGCCCTTTTTTCAGCATTGGGCAATCTATCCAGCTGTTCTCGAATTCTTCCATTTTTCAGCAGATGCCAGCGCTGTTAAAAATAATCGTGACAATTTTTTTACGGGAGATGACGTGCTAAAAAGTAAAGGATTCTCGTGGAGCTATGACACCCGCAACTATTTTTATAGGAATGAAATATCATCGTCGTCACTGGCAACAGTCAAAACGGCAGTGCTTGGTGTTCCCAGGGCGGGAACACTGCGCGTTAAAGGATTAAAAGGGATGAAAACCAAAAAAAGTGCTTTCATGTATATGATTCCGTATTTACGTAAATAATTTATCTACATGTAAGAAATTTTGCACATCAATAAAATGGCTTTCTCTGTTTACATAAATGGCTTCAAAAGTTTTTTTCAATTTTATTAGGATACTTAAACTAATTAATACCTTAAAAGCAACTATTTTCTATATGTGGATGACTGTACGCAGGCTAACACACGTAAAAATCATTTTACAGACTCAATACTTTTTTTTCTCTGATAATGCATCATTAAAATGACCTATTTTTATACCCGACGTTATACATTTTTTTTATTTAAAATTATTTAAATTTTTAATTAATGAGGAAAATAAATATTTATTATTTTTCTGTTGACAGGATGTGACATCTATATAGAAAAAATATTGAGTCTGTTTAATGATTTTTATGTGTGGGCGAAGTGAATCAAATATGAAAAGTAATTGCTTTTAATTAGTGAATAAATTAATTCTTCTTAATTAACCTAGAAAACTTTTGAAGACAATTAAATCAAACAGAAAAGGTCATTGTTTTCATGTACAAAATCTCTTACATGTAAGTAAATTATTTTTTTAAATAGAGGACCATACACCTAAAAGAACATTTTTTCGGTTTTCACCATTTTTAAAGGGTACAAAACCCCTTAAGTTTTTATCTGTCTGTCGTTTTAGAATTACACGGCATTTTGATGAAAGAAGCTGAATGGAGTTTGCACAAGCATTTTAAAACATAAATCTTTTATGGGGACTGTTACACAGAGTGTCCCAAAAAGAAAATATTCCTCTGGTTAAATTTTAGGAATTACACTTTTTAAATTTATATACCACATCCGTACAAAAAAATAATTTCCAAATAGTAAAATTTACACCCAACATGAATGAGGTAATGCGCAAAATTTCAGCCTTTCATCATAAAACGTCTCATATACATCTTTAGGCAAATATGATATGGGGCTATACATGAATTTGATTAAGGTTTATTGCTAGAGTGCAAAAATGATTTTCTTTCGTAGTTTCTGTACGACACCCGAAATGCGTGCTTCTGACATGCTCTTTTTCTTTCGTGACCCTTTGAAAAATTGTTTAAGATAGCTTATGTTTCTCTTTGTATCTTTCAAACTTTTAGAATATAATTCTCAAATTTTGTTCATCAGCTCATTGAAATACGGGGCACATTTTACTAATTTGGAATTTTGTGTTAAGGAATTCATATACAAATTTGAAATGAGCAACTTAGTAAGAACTATGAGAAGTTTTTTTTTGTTTTTTTTAAGTAGTCTTTTTTTCTACATTATTTTGAATATTATTTGCAGTTTAAATTGTCCACTTTTCTCTAATAGATAAGGAATTAAAAAGTACTGCCCTGTTTTCTCGACGCTCTGTATAATCAGAGAGATATAATTATCCTCTTTTCATTATTACGTTAAAGACAAATTCTCAATTCTTCAAAAAACAAATTAGATAATAAACCTACTATTTTCTAATTATATTGAATCATTAATTTTTTTTAACACGAGAAACTATTTAAAACCGCTCCTTATTTAATGGAGACGTGTGTAAGCATTATTTATTAAAAAAATAATCTTATTTGAAATTTAAAACTGTTTCTTTTCCAGTACTGTAGTCTCCAGTAATTTTCAAACTATAAAATTAGTCGCACTGTATATATATATATGATCAAAGAAAAAAAGTGAAACACACACACACACATTATGAAAAATCCTGTTATAAAAGCAGGTCACGATTTTTAAAAACAGATTAAATTTTATTGATCACTTTGAATACATACTTGTAAAGGCACTTTTGCATTAAAAGAGTAATGTTTTAACTTATTTTGCAATGCGAGACATTTTTAGGAATTCGAAATCATAACTTAGGCAATTTAAGGCTGTAGTGTTTGGTAGCTTTTTAAGTTAGTTTTAAAATTCATAAATAATAAATCTTTATAATTCTTTCATTTAAAAAATCAAAAATTAAACACTAAATATAAATCTTTTGTTAATTATGAATAAGAAATTAAGTATTAACTGTATAGAACATAAAACAATGTAATGTTCTTAGAGTTAAATGCTTTATTTAATTTACGCACTAACTCCATAGACAGTACAGTATGTAGCTATTTATATACTTTTCTTACAATTTTCTGCTGACGTTTGAATAGTGTTTTGAGGTATTAAATATTCCAAATTTCATGAACACTCTAATAATTTGAAAGTGTGAGAAATGTATAATTTCACTTAAGACTAAAATATCCAACAATCGCTCTTAGTCAATTTTTCTTAATTATAGTATACTCTAATAAAAATATATTCATAATTTTACTGTGTATTTAATTATATCATGCTAAACTATCATGCTCATGATGAGAAATTTTCTGAAATCCCAAAATATAGATTCTACAGATTATATAATAACGCTCTTATTCAAATTTTCTTAATTAAGGCATAATTTTTAGTAAAACGTACATTCATAATTCTACTGTGTATTTCATTCTGTCATTCTAAACTTGGGTGAGAAAATTTCTGAAACAAATATTTATTCATTGTTAATCATATTCCATAAAACTTAAATTTATTAAATTTCGTAGTTTCAGAGATCGTTCGGTTTTTGACTGTTTTTTATTTTTCTATTGGCAAAAACTTGATTCTACATATTCACAAACTGTGTATTAAGCTGTCAATGAATGCATTCAAACATCCATATATACATATATATATGAATATATATGAATATACAGGGTGACCCAACAATACACACACACATATATGTGTGTGTGTGATTGCATATGCATACATATTACAAAATTTTGGCTAAAAATTATATGTTCAGAATAAGTGCATTTTGTATTTATGGGACATTATGCATTTTAAAATTGTATCATGAAAATTTTAGCATCAGTACTTGACATTAAATAAAAAATACCATTAAAAATGTAAGCGAGTTTTAATTGGAAAACTCTCTGTAAATATGCTGAACATTTTATAATAGCCAGTTAAAATGAGTTTTCCTAATTTAATCGTTTTTATTGTAAAACATGGATTATTATGATTATGGGAACCAGTAAAATTTCATTTTAAAGGCAACCAAAGAATATGCAAGCTCTGTCTTAAACTTGATTTTTCTCTGGCTTGATTTTTAAAATTATTTTTATAACGGACATTATTTCAAAGAAACAAGTTACATTGAAATGAATAGCGTCAAAAACATACACGATATACATTTCAACATACCCAAGAATAAGATTCTATATTCAAGAATAAGATTTTACATTCAAGGATACAGATTCTTATTCCTGCGCATGTTGAAATGTATGTTAACTTTATTCATCATCTATCGTCTAAATTACGTGAATATTGAAAATCTTTGAAAAGAAATATTACATGCTAAAGAGATAAATTTTAAATACAATGCTGATGTTGTGTGTGTGTGCGAGTGCACGGACTATCCGTTGTGAACCCAATAATTTCTGAATAGCAAGAGCTATAGTCGTAAAAGTAGGACCTAGGTATAGTAAAGTTGCCATGAGCTACACAATGAAACCGTTTATAGCTTCAGCTGGAGGCTAAGTTTGGAGTTAGCGTTCTTATCTCAAAAACTTCACGTGATTTTGATACCTGAGAAATTTGCATGATAATGCTACGGATGGGAGGCATAAAAACACATTTGTTTAGCAGAATTTTCCAAAATTGCACATTCCTGCCATTAAGCTCATTTATCCTTCATGATAAATGTGTTGTCAACATCAATACACATCTGGACGCTGGTCTGCAATTCCCTCTGGAGGCTGTACAATATAGCTGGTGATACGCTGACAAAAGCACCAGTAATTCGTTTTTACGCCTTGCATTTTTAACATTTATGGACTCAAGATTTTTTTCTTAATATATCTGTGATTTTGAGCACTTTTGTAATGGACTTTTTTTGTTGTATCTCGTATCGCTTTTGAGATAAGAACGCTAAGTGCAAATTTAGCAGCCAAATGAGTCTGTAAGCGGTTTTTTTGAGTAGCGTTTGGTAGTTTTATTATACGTAGACTCCACTTTAATGATGGTAGTTCTTGCCGTTCAGAAATTATTGGAGTGATAACGGACTTTCGCGGACATAAATCTTAATTTTATATAAATACTGATGTAAAGATATATTATGAATTGTTTTAACAATATTGTGTGTGTTTGTGTGTGCGTGTGCAGTTGAGAATTTTAAAATATGAAATATATTTTCCATAAATTCCATATTTTTCATAATATACCATTTTTAAGTTATAAATGTGTAAAACATGAAGAAAAAATACTTTTAGTGCCTAACTTTTGCTTATCTATTTATTGGAAAAGTGTTTCTGAAGGAAAAAATTGTGTTTTCCATGCTATTATTGAAATACTCTCTTTTAAATTATATTTCTTTATAGTTTTAGAAATACCAGCAATGAACATTTGAACGCATTTTTCTAGCTTTGAAATCTATCGAAATTTTGAAAATTTATATCAAAGCAATAATCTTTACGTAGCTACTGTTTACCTTTTTACGGTATATATAGCAGTTCAACTTAATTATCAATTATTCATAGAAAGAGAAGCAGTTAAGTAAATACTAAATTGCACACGTCTGGTATGTTTGATAGTAATTTGAAATTAAATAATCAAAATTTTTCCAGTATCGGAAACATTAAGGTAGATTGAAAAGCAATAGAACACGTATATGCATTGAATATGTACAATTAATCAAATTTATTTAGTCTGCAAAGTTCTTGTGTTACGTATTCATATGTTATTCATATGTTACTGCGTTTTAAGTAAAATGTACTCATAAGATTATTAAAATATTTGACTGAACCTCCGACATGTTTACAATTTCAATAGCATCGCACATATTACATAAACAATAAACATTTTTGCAGCTTTCCTTACATTAAAAAATTATATATATATATATATATATATGTGTGTGTGTGTGTGTGTGTGTGTGTGTAAACATACTCTTAAATTAATTAACATACGCTTAAATTTTTTAACTTTTACAAACTAAATAACATTTTGAAACATATGCTCTTGCTATAAATAAGCATTATTTTGAAAAAAATATATATAAATTCACAGTTCAAACAAGAATTACGAAGTAAAAACCGTTTAAAATATATATTTCGGCACACTGCCCATGGTCGGTTTCAGTACTAGTGGTCACACTTTTCTTAACCTCTAAGCGAGGAAGGCATCCCAGACGTCATCTACAGATGCAGGCGATATGTCTTATAAACGTCATAACGCCTATTGTAAACGACGGGATGCAATGCTGCTGAAGACGGCCATGGACTGTCTGCTAAATTATACCACTTTGTAAAAAGTTTTATATTTGTTACTTTTTTTCAATGCTTTAACTACGGTTTTATAAGTCGTACTCTTTAATTAATCCTAATGCAAGTTTCAATTTTAAGCTCAGCAAAGTTTATAAAAAAAAAAAAAAAAAAAAAAAAAAAAAAAACCTACATCTCGATTATTTGTTCGTTCCATTGAACAGATAGAACAGAAAACATAATTAAAATTAGAGTTGACAACTTCTCTGGAATATCATCAATCACTTTTTTCAAACAATAGTATTGGGCTTAAATTATGCGGAAAATTTGAAGCTAAATGTGTGGGCTGGTTGTAATTTCGAAAATATTAAAAAAATACTGTCTGCAAAAAGTGGTTAATTATATTCCGGAGTAAATGGACACTCTATTAAAATGCATGCTATAAACATCATTTTTTAAATCGATTAGGATTTGTACATAATGATTAAGTGTATACTTGAACATACACTTTTAGTTAAGTGCAAAACTATTTTAAGCCATTTACTTTTAATGAATGAAAAACATAATTAATAATCAGGAGTGTCATTTTAAAGCATACTCAAAATGGAAACTTTAGTACTTAAAAGTAAAATGCTTCACAGCAATTTTAATTTCTTTATCATGTATTATAAGTAATGCTTATGCGAACAATAATTTAATAACTTCGCACTGCGAAAATCTGATGCTTTGGCTCTAGAGAGTTTCACAAGAATTAAAAATTAGGAGGCACAAATCACTTATTTTTTCATACAAAAGCATAAATTAAGTATTTGATATTTCTTCCCAATCTGCGGGCACTTGTTTGATATTTTTTACATTTCACTTTATCTTACCTTTTAGGCTAAAGGAGATGATATACTTTATTGAAATCAATCTCATTTTTGAAGCTGGATGAAAGCATTTAAAGTAATTAGACATACAATTAATGTAAAAGAAGTGTCAAAAATCATTGGTTTATGGAGCATATTTGGGTACAGTTAATTATGACAATGTTGGTAACTATGGCAATAAAAAAAATCTGGTGTGACTCCACTGGACTTTCCGAACACTTACGATTAAGATCATTACCAAGCATTTAAATAAATTTTAATTGATGAATAATTCAAACATATATACCAAATTGAAACTCAATCGAATACACCGTTTAAACGCTTGCGCACTTTCAAGAATTTCTCCCCATATGCCATTATGCCATAATATAAACGAAATTTTTATCGTAGCCCTGTAGAAAAAAAACTAATAAGAATTGAAGTCTTATACATACCAAAATCAATACCGGTGTTGAAAATTAGATTTTCTGGTTCGTTTATTTTATTGACGGATGAAATGGACACAAAAGAAACCTTTTTAAATAACAACGCTTTTAATCACAACGTCAGTTTTTATTTTAATACTTTACACATCTTTTATAACGATAAGCATAAAACGGAACAACAACACGGAAAAAACTCAAATTCAAAGATATTATTATTGTTGCCACAGACATTTCCAATAAGCCACCGTTACAACCATTGAGTATACACGTTCCTCAACATCCTCCCACCTTGCAATTTTCTAAAATTGCAACATATTCCTCGTTCAGTTCAGAGATCCAGCCGATGAGGAACTTTTACTCGTCTACCGACTCTGGTGGTAATAGGTTTGTCCGCTATAAAAGATTCAGTAACTGGGTCAGGTTTCTTTGTTTCATCACTCTGCTGATCCAGAGATTTTTCTAGAGGGAAGGATTTTGCAGGGTCTGTGATTTGATCTGGATTAGGGAACACATGAGATTGATCATGCTGAGTTAGGTCTGCAGGACGAGCCACTTCTAAAGGACGGATCTTATCTTTTCCCCGTGAGCCGTTTTTACCTTCGCTACTCTTACATGACCATCTGGGCCTGGAAATACCTGAACCACAAGCCCCAAAGGCCAGTTGATGCGTTTCTAAGGAGTTCCGATCAGCACCACATCACCCACTTGTAATGTGTCTCCTCTACGTTCTCCTCTATGGACTAACATGGCCAAATATTCATTTCTGAATCTCGAGCGCAAATCAACTCTGAGCTTTTGTAGGTACCGCAAACGGCGATTTAAGCTGTTACCATCAATAGTATCCAGATCATTGACATCACTATGCGGAATTCTTTGAAGAAAATGTGAAGGTGTTAAGGGCTTTAGCTCCGTCGTTTCATCCGCTATGTAAGTCAGTGGTCTTGAATTCATGGTCGCTTCGCAGTCATATAGTATAGTTTCTAATTCAATATAACTAATCGTTTTAGAGCCCAAAACTCGTCTTAAAAGCTCCTTTACCATCCGCACCAACCGTTCCCAAAATCCTCCCCACCAGGCAGCGGTTGGAGGACTGAATTTCCACGTAATCTTCTCAATTGTTGAAAACTCCATTACTTTCTTCCAATCCAGTTCGCTTAAAGTATTACTGGCCCCCACAAAGTTGGTACCGTTGTCTGCATATATAACGCTTACTCTTCCCCTTCTGGCTATGAATCTTCTGAGTGCCATTATAAAGGAATCTGTTGATAAAGACTTCGTTAATTCGAAGTGCACAGCACGATAAATGGCACACGTAAAAATTACGATCCATGCCTTTTCACCTGACAACACGTAGAGTGGGCCAGCTAAATCGATACCGGTAACCTCAAAAACTCCAGCATATTTTATACGGTCCTTTGGCAGGGGTGCGAATGGCGGCTGGATGGACTTTCCTTTGAATCTTCTGCAAATAACACATTTAGAGCAAATTCTCTTCACAAGTCGTCTCGCACCGACAATCCAATAATTTTCTCGCAAGTTGGAGATCAATGTCCTTGCACCTGCATGTTGGAATCGCCGATGTTTCTGTTCAACTAGGCGATGAACTAGTGTATGATTTCCTGGCAATAGGATGGGACACTTAAAGTCTTCGCTTTCTTCACCTAAAACTAGTTTAGTTCTTACTCGAATAAGTCCTCAGCCATCCCTAAATGTATGTATACCCTTTAAGGCCTTACCATTTGTATTATGAAAACTCTCAGTTTGTATCAAATATAAGCACTTTTTTTCTGCAAAACTCACTTCTTCTGAGGTTAACTCTTTACATTTTGCATTTTCCCCATGACGAGTGATAATAAAAAATCTATAGATCCAAGCTAACAGCCTCACATTCTTATAATAGCTAGAAAATCGAGTAAATGCATCAGTGAAGTTCGGGGTCATGAAGGAAATGCTAGGAACCACGTTTTTCCTTCTCTCTGAATCGACTGTTTTTTCATCTACTTCTGCCACTTCATACACAGGCCATTTATTTTGCTCTTGTTTAAGCCAGCCGGGTCCCTCCCACCATCTACTCTGTAGCAATGTTTTGGCATTACACCCTCTAGAAGGAAGATCTGCTGGATTGATTGAGCCCTGTATATAATGCCAGTCTTCAGGATTCGTGCATCTTCTTATTTCAGCAACACGATTTGCCACGAAAACACTCCAGTGGGAATCCCTTTTTATCCAAGTCAAAACTGTAGATGAATCACTCCAAAAGTACGCTTGGCACCTTGTCAGACTGAGAGCAGAAATGACTTGACAATACAAACGAACAGCTATAAGTGCCCCAAGCAACTCTAATCTAGGAATAGTTACTTCTTTGGTAGGCGCTACCCTTGATTTACATAATACCAACTGTATCGAAGTTTTGTCTTTAAAAGACGCACGCAAGAAAACGCATCCTGCATAAGACACCTTACTTGCATCACTGAAGCAATGTAGAGGGTCCCATCACAAGTCTTCTTGGAATTTTACAATAGTTCAAGAAATGTATCCTTTTGAGCCAAGCTTGAAACTCCTTCTCTATGTTTTGTGGAAGATTTTCATCCCAGGAAAGTTTCATCTTCCATGTTTTTTGCAGAATCAGTTTTGGAATTAACGTTGTCGGACTAGTAAATCCGATAGGGTCGAAGATCCTTTGTGAAACTGACAACAGAGATCTCTTTGTATGGACATTCTCAGAAAAGGTCAAAGGGGGTAAACTGCAATAAATTTCATCACTTTCAGTGTCCCATGAGAGCCCCAGAATTGAAACGATCTTTTGATCGGAAGTCATGCTCATGCTTCTGAATGGTGCAGCAATCCACCCTCTAAGGTCAAACCCTCCTGAAGACATCAAAGTTCGAGATTCTTCTTTGAATGTGACTACTTCCTTTTCTGTTTCGAAACTGGCAACACAATTGTCGACATAGAATGATGCCTTTAATCTAACCGCTGTTCCTCTTGAATTCTGCGGAGCATTATCCAAATGGTGAGAAATTGTTGCTCCCAACAAGAATGGGCTTGAGGAAAGGCCGAATGGAACACGACAGTGCCTATAGGTAACTATTTCCTTTCGACTAGTATCCTTCCACCATAGGAATTTCAAGAAGTCTCTGTCCTTAGCACACAAGCTAATTTGCAGAAAAGGATTTCTTATGTCAGCGGTAACACCAATTGCACGTTGTCGGAATTGCATCAAAAGGTTTGGAAGGCTTTCTATCATATTAGGTCCTTTTTCAAGGCAAGCATTTAAGGAATTACCATCTTCATCCTTTAACGACGCATCGAAAACAGGTCGAATCTTTGTAGTCAGACTGGAATTCTTGATTACCGCTTCATCGTATTCTCCAAAATATCCTATTTTCTGAAGTCTTCGGGTATTAGAGATAAGCCTCTTCTCCGCTTTGGCTTTGTTATCGCCAAGAATCCGATGGCTATCCTTCCAAGGCAAACAGACTTCATATCTATTGCCTTCTATTACTTTGATATTTTCTTGAAAGTATTTGACAGTTTCAGCATCTAAATCCTCTTTTGTCTTTACTTCTACCGGATCTTTTATGCCAATTGTCTCTAGATTCCAAAGTTCAGTGAGATCTAAATAGCAAAGTCCCTCTGTATCGAGGAAGGTAGCTTGATTATTCACCGGGCCTTGTAGTGTCCAACCGAGCTTTGTTTCAATAGCAATGAGGTTTTTATCGATCTGAAGGACATTATTTTTCATCAATTGCCCAGAATAATCTGCTCCTATTAACAATCCGATCTCTGGAGCATCTCTTCTAGAATCATTGATTTTAATCTTATATTTCCGAAGTAAGGAACTTATATGTTTGAATTTCACCCTTGGAATGTATCCGCAAATTTTGTCTTTATCTAGAACCGATAATTCGTATTTAAATTCATCTTCCATACTTCGTATCTCTATATCAAAAATTCCATGTGCCTGAAACTCCGTTTCAACTCCTCCAACTCCTGATCTGACGGATTTAAACCTAGTCTCCTTACTATGTCTTTCCGTACGTAAGATCTCTGTGAACCACTGTCAAAAAGTGCTCTCACAAGTTCTGTTTTCCCATTATGAACAATCTTCACCACTATAGTTGGCAGAAGTGTTGTTTGCATTTTTGGGTTAGACAACAATGTTTCACTCGTTTCATTGGAAAGTTTAGGTTGTTCCCTTTTAGGATTTCTAGAACCTTTTAATTCTCTGCACATCACCGTCACATGACGTTTGTTACAAAATAAACATTTCACAGAACTTTTACACTTTTCGGAACCGTGGCCAACTTTTAAACAGTTAAAGAAAGCCTTTTTCTTCCTTAGTAAATTTTTCTTATCCTCCAGTGAGAGATTGTGCAACTTAGAGCACTCGGAGGAACTATGTGTTTCCTTATCACACCATATGCAAGATTGAACTGGTTTCTTCTTTGAGTCTCCTGTATAAATACAGGCAGCTGTGGCTGGAACAGAGCCAACTTTGTCTATAGTAGAAAAGCCTGTACGTGCCAAATGAAGGCGCTCTTCACTCTCAACTTCAATACGTAGAAAATTCAATAAATTTTCTAAGTTTTCAGTATGTGCGTTACTTTCTTTACGCTGAGGAGATCGCTCCCATGCCCTCAGTATTTCCGGTAGTGTAGACTCTACTAGAGGGTACAGCATCGCTGCATAAATTCACTTTTTACCCTAACGTCTCCAAGCTCTCAGTGAGTTTCTAACTCATCATATAAATGGATAGAGTCGTACTTCCATCTTTCGCTGCTTGAGCTAAAACCAATCGTAAAGTTCGCGAACGTAGATTTCCAGTAATTCGTCGCGAGCAACTGGATTTAGCTGCTTGATAGCCGTTTATAATTTGCACTGAGGGAGGATAACTATCTATGAGCTCTCTTGCTGGGACCAATGACAGTAGCCTGCAAAGTACGGAATTATCGTCATCATCTATATTTACATCTCATCTATTTCTTAAATGTCCCAAAATCCTACAATTTCGGTTTCCCATTTAATTTTGAAGCTCAACTTCGGAGTTTAAATTCTCTTTGTAGAATTTTCTAGAATTCAGGTAACTACAGGAATGGATTCGCTATTTACTTCTACCTTGTTTTAACTGATGTATTATCGTGATATGTTTCATTAGTCTCAAATCAGTCAAATACTCGTTTCGTTTACAGATTTCAGCAAATATCAGAGATTCTGACTGTACTTCATCTAGTTTATTGAATTACTTCTAACTGCGAGTTCAATACTCGGAGTTGATCAACATCTATGTCATCTTTCCGAATCTCTGCTTCTAAAGCATTGGCAGCATTTGTAAATGACTGCCTTAAGGGCTTACGCTTTCGTAATAAATTTTCCATATTTTAAAACTTTTACAATAGTATATTCAGTTACTGAACTTACTTGCTTATAGCTTTAAGGTGCAACCGTTGTTTCGTTTCCTTTAGATCAACATTTCGTCCTGTAAGCGAACGCCACTTGTTGAAAATTAGATTTTCTGGTTCGTTTATTTTATTGACGGATGAAATGGACACAAAAGAAACCTTTTTAAATAACAACGCTTTTAATCACAACGTCAGTTTTTATTTTAATACTTTACACATCTTTTATAACGATAAGCATAAAACGGAACAACAACACGGAAAAAACTCAAATTCAAAGATATTATTATTGTTGCCACAAACATTTCCAATAAGCCACCGTTACAACCATTGAGTATACACGTTCCTCAACAACCGGTCTTAAGATGGTGATTTATAACATATATATACCCAATTTCAGCTCAATCGAAGGTATCGTTTAAACGTTAGCGCACTTTCAAGAATTTCCCCCGACAGGCCATAATGTAAGAGAAATCTTTCTCGTAGCCCTGTAGAAAAACTATAAGTCCTATTCACACCAAAATCAATACCGGTCTTGCGACGGTGGTTTATGACATATATATCCAATTTGAGCTCAATCGAATGCTCCGTTCAGTAGCTATCGTTTTCACTCACATACACACAAACACACACACATACACACACATACACGCATACATACATACATCTCGTAAAAATAGCATAAATGGATTCAGAAGCCCTCAAAACGTGTAAAAACACCAAAATCTCGAAGTCGAATTTTTTCATGATTACAATACTTTCCTTACATGGTACATGTTCGGAAAGTAAAAAAAGCTTTAAATGATATGGTTTCAACAAAAATTTCGGCATGAAGCTTGTAATGAATTTTGGATAATAGGTATCTTTCCTCTCCAATTTCAAGTATTTTTAATGCAGCATTAATTGTAAAACTAACATTATATCAAAATTTCCCAAAACTGATTTTGGCTAATCCATACCAATGACTGCCATTCAGGAATAATTCAGTTCCCTTACACGAGTCACTAACGAAACTTCATGTGCATGTGGCACCACCTATTAGGCAATATTGGAACTATTGTTGCAAACTTGGGTATCATAAATTGAAAACTTTTCTGTTCAACGCACAAGTTGTTTGAAATACGCATCAAGGTATCGATGCCAAAGTTCCAAATATTTAACCATTTTTAGCAATTTTCTGGAATATTGCTTATGATATTTATTCTTACCACTCCATTTCATTTATATTTTTTCAAATTTTTTTAGATGCTTTGTAACCAATTATTATAATCGCAATACTTTAATGCAAAAAAGAATAAGTAGGATGGATTATTTCACCTAGAATGACACGTATATCTGGAAAAAAAAGGTTGGATTTTACTTTTCTTGGGGATTTCACAGATTATAAATGTACATAAATTTATAATCTGTTACGTTATATATGTATGGGAGTGTGTGCAAGGCCTGAATACACATCTTAGAAACTGAGTGAGATGTGTCAAATTCGGGAAACATGGAAAATCTATATTCTAATATTATCTGTAAGGCTTCAAACAAATATTTTCTAAAGTGTATCTTTCATGGATGTTAAAACGTTAAAAATCAATAAAAAAGACAAAAATTTCTCATTTATACTTTCACTCTATTTCAAGACATTAAAGCTGACGATCTCTGCAGACGCTCTGTCATAAACTGGAGCTACGGAGTAATTAGAGTGAATATTAGGTTAAAAAGATTACATTTTTATAGAGTTGCGGCTGGTGTCTTAAATAGTACACTAAGTAATAATACGAAAGAAGAGTTAATTAGCACTGGAAATTTTGTTCACAAGCTTAATTTGAATTAATTAAAGCATTCATTTAGTAACAAACAATTAAGGATGTGAGCCATTTTTATAAAGTTAATGAGAATCTCGGATTTTTCTGCTGTAAAAAGAAAATTTAGCTGACTATTAACTCCAGAAAATTAGCAGATTATTGGATATTCGGAAGTTGTTTATGTTACTAAGCATAAACATTTTATCTCAAACTCTAAACAGTAGAAGAATTTGAAATTAACGTGTTAAAAGCACTTCTGCAAATAGCCGAAAATTACAAATTAATAAATTCCACTAAATAAATCAAAAAATCAAAATATTGATCGACTCCTATAAAAATGAAATCTTTGATTTCAAAGCATTTCTTGATATAGAAAAAGTAATATCGCTGTTAAAAGTTGTAATTAACTTATCTTTACACAAAAAATACAAACAGTCTGAGAACATGTGTTACTGTCTGAAGTGACAATATTTCAGTAAAGTCGATACGGTAAACTGACAGAGCAAAGTTTGCCATAAAAAGTGGGATAAACAAAAGAAAAGAATAAAAAGGGGACTCCGCTACAATTTATGTAGTAGAAAAACAATAAAAAAGTAAAACTCGAAAAATACCAAAGCACATTCTTGTTATTTAGACACATAAAACAAAGGTGAAAGAATTAATGCATAGTTGCTATTTTTCACAACTATTGAAGTCTTTCTTTTACACATAGAGGTTCGTGTGGTGTGGGTATACACATATACCAGCATATGCAGGGTGAATATAAACACTTTAAGGGGTAATAGGGTACATAATAAGTAATCAGAATCGCATAGCAATGTGCGGTCAAAAACGCAGTTTTCACTTACCTGGTAATAATCACTTTGTGAAAAGCATTGAAGTGTTCGTCAATTTCTTAACCAAGTTTCATAAACAACAGGCTCGTCTCCAAAAATTCAATCCGTGAAATAAAATAGAATTTTTAAACTATGAATTTTAGTCTTCTGTTTCAGCAGAAAAATACATTCGTTTTTGACGAACAATGATCGGAAAGGGCACTGTTGTTTCAGCACTTTTTTTCAAAGTGATTATTAACTGCTACATGAAGACGATGTTACCGAACCCTATGTGATTCTGATTCCTTATTATGTGCCCTATCAAGTCTTAAAGTTTTTTCCAAGAGTTTAGATTCACCCTGTATACAGATACTTTCTGAAAGAAATCCCAAACTTTGAAAAGTCATAACTACTAATCAGTGAGAGACAGAAATGTGATACTAGTGGTAAGTTAAACAGACAATTCTGAAATTTATGATACTCCAGTTTACAAAAACGGTTCCGAAATTGGACATCAGTGGTCGAAGCAGTCACAGAGCAACGTTTTTTAAAAATTGTATAAATGTATGTTTCGTGAAGATAGGTCAAATCTCATTGCAAGGTTTCGATATTCATAATTCACAGGTATAATATGACAATCGAAGTCAATGGTTGGAAAGCTTTTCTGAAACAAATGTACATGATTCACAGATGATTTGTTAACCTTTTACAAGCCAATGTTCTGAATTGGGAACATCAAATTAAACATTTATTGAAAGTTTAAGTTTCACAATGGGCCGCACTAAAGAAAGTCACATTGACTCATGGGAATATATAGGCTAATCGACACACCTGTACTGATAGCTACGCGTAAAACTTTAGTCGTACCGAAAGACTACTGTTCTTGCCATTGTTAGTGATCAGAGTTCATCTGAGTCATACATAATTGAAGCAAATTAAGTACAAAGGCTGTAGTTTCCATTTATTAATGAACATCTTTTTTCTGCCAGTATGTCTAGAATGTCAATATTTTTATAAAAGAAAAAATGTCGACTGGAAGAATCGTTGAAAAAAATGAAAGAAATAGTATTAAGTAATGTTGACTTTTCAAAAACACAATAAAACAAAAATAAGACATAGATATAAAATTTTAAAATTTTGTTTAAGGCAGTTTAAAAACAGAAACCGTTTCTAGTTATCGTCTGTCTGTATATTCATTTATTGTCTATGGCACACGCTTTACAATACATCCGTATAAACCACCGTATATGAACTCAATACTTTCCAAGCGACACATGCCATTCAAAAATTTGAATAAACCAAGAGTACATACATTTTCATATGACGGCTATTCTCTATATGGGTTGTGACGTGATGTGTAACTGTGATTTTATTTGATTGTGAGAAAGTACCAATATGTTTTACAGAAATGTCCATAGACTCAATCAGTTTTTCGTAATTATTATGTCTCACTTATTTTTATTACAAATTCATATTTGATACAGTTTTAATGTCTTGGAATGCATTTCTGGCTCTCTTCAAAAGACACGAAAGTAATTTTTAAGTATTTGTAAATTTAAGAAAAAATCAATATCGAAATTTCCATTTTATACTTTTATTCTTAGTTCAATGTAGGAAATATGTAATTTTCTAAGTAATTTTTCCTTACTATAATTTAACTGATTTAACCGTGTTCTTTTTTTCAAGTTAGAATGACTTTTTCTATTACAATTTTCTACATGGTCACAATTACTCAACTTAAAAAGAACAGTTTAATAACTAAGACCAAGAATTTAAAAATAGTTAATTTTGTTAGAAAAATTCAAAATTTGTTGAACACTCTTAAAGTAGATCGATAAATTATATATGAAAAAAAGGAAAGCAATTTTGTGAAGTGCTTATATATTTTTTTCAGGCGATTATTTTCTAATAACTAAATAAAAAAATTACTCACACTCTAACTATTTTTTCAGTGAGTGCTCATTTCTTGTAATTATTTGAGAAAATAATTAAATTAAAATATCCCCTAGTACTTGTTTCAGAATTAGATGCAGAATTAATTTGTTTTCAGTCCAATGTTCAAAATGTTCTTGCTTTTGTTCAGGCTCATTCGTTGTTATTAGGAAAAATAGCAGTCTGCCTAGCGGATTTTGTAATTATCGCATACCGTACTATACATTGAATGTCTTCATAACGTATAGTTACGCACATTTTATCACGAACACCACCTGTATTGAAGCTGATCGTGTTTTGTTCAATATAAGACGCCTGGTCACATTCAGAGTGCGCTGTCTGAGTCGACACGTTCAATACCACTTAAGAGTTAAATTCATAGTGATGCATATATGCATCGCATTTTTCAATGCCGGAATCGAGTAGAAGCTAAACTTCTTAAGTCGGTTTCATATACAAAATATAGTTTTTAGTAATAAATGATTCATATCGTGAATAATAAAAGTTTGGCATACTTCTTTCAAACTTCATGTTTTTGGAAACATTACTTATTCACAAAACTGATGTAGGAAATTTAGCTGACACTCGTTACTATCAAGCAAACGTCTTTAAATCCATGCATTTAAGGGTTGAAAATGAGTAAATAATTGCAAAACAGAAGATCAACTATCAAATATTAAAGTTAAATCTATGGAATGTTAGGGATGATGTAACTAGAAATGTTCTAAATTTATAATCCCTTTTCGATGCAAATAAAATTATAAAAGTTAATATATATTTTATTAGAGAAAATATAGGTAGATCTATTTATATCAAAATGTTTGAAAATAATTATGGTTGATACTTAAAATATTATCATAAATGATAGCTTTGTTTTAAAGCATTATATGCCTTTTCATAGTATATATATATATATGTGTGTGTGTGTGTGTGTGCGTGTAGAATACGGTATATCTTAAACCTATAGAAGTCAGTGCATCTAACGTATAAACGAGAATTCTGAAAAAATTACAATGTTTAACACGCAAATATTCATAAAAAAAGTCATAAAATTGTTTATGATGCAGCAATCTGATGCATCTTTCTTCTTCAAAGACTTCGCTTTCAGAAATGACTCGAGCAGCTGTGGAAATTTTCAAGCTGGCAGAACAGTGACACTAAATCAAATATATTGCGACACTTAAAAAAAGTCAATTTTTAGGGAAGTATGGAAAAAAATCTTTTATGAAGCATGTATATATTTGCAATATTGTTAAGTAGTTTCTATAGTTCTTTAGATATTAAAAAAATAAGCGGTTCAAGGAACGCTACATTTTTATACAATGTATTACACATTTTTAACATTTAAAATGAATTAATTAACGATGACTCGAGTAACGGTGAAAATTCAGGTCTGAAAAATATTTTATGCAGTATTGCATATCTTATGAATACTTTGACTCTTAATAAAAGTGCTTTGTACACAAAAAAATGAGGAAATCATTTTTTCTCTTTGCTTGGGCATGTTTATATTAACTTCGATGCCATTTGGCATTCAAGGCATACCTGTAATACTATTTCCGAATTATTTGTTCTTGTAGGTGCTCTTAAAGGAAAGAAAAGTTGTTAGTTGCCTTCTTAATTCGGTTTTAAAGACATATTCTAATGTAATTTTCAAAGTATCCGTATTTTTTAAAAAAATTGGTAAGTGGTTTGGTAATTTATTCCTCAAATGCTAAGAATACAAATCAACAAAAAGAATATATACGCAAATTAAAAATCATAGACTGTACTGATTAAAAATTTGAAGTAACAAAATTGAATTACTACAAGATATAAGAATATATTTCTCAGCTAGACATGTTTTATGCTGTATTATCAAGACATATAAACATTTTCAGCATCCTCATACTAACGAAAATGTTTTATTCACATTTTTATTTAATATTTTATTAAAATACGAATTAATTAATTGTGCGCGAAGTTATAAATAGTGAGACATAGGTTTTTTATTTATGTTTCATTTTTTTATTTTATTTAAAACGCCTAATTCAGAAGAACTCATTAAAATAGTCTAATCAAATAAATTTCTTGATGTAATTACTCTAAAACTCTTGAAAAGAATCTAAAAAAAAATTCGTTAGAGAA
Source organism: Cheiracanthium punctorium (assembly GCA_038373885.1). Classification (NCBI taxonomy): domain Eukaryota; kingdom Metazoa; phylum Arthropoda; class Arachnida; order Araneae; family Cheiracanthiidae; genus Cheiracanthium; species Cheiracanthium punctorium. The sequence goes on along the minus strand of JAWZYV010013541.1, from coordinate 94,436 downwards.
TATATATATCTATGTTTGTGTGTCCTTTTTCCGAATGTTGAAGTGCTGCGGTAAACCAGTTTTCAGCTTATTATCTCTTCAGCCGAATAAATTCTGTCTTTGTGAATAATTCATTAAGGGTGACAGCTTTCTAAAAGTAACAAAATCATAAAGTAGATTTGAATACCTAACATAGACTTTTAATTATTTTACATTTTTATGGTAAAAAAAGAAACATTAAAACAAGATTTAGTACTTATTTTGTTTCCATATTGTTAATTACTGAAAAAGAACGATAACGTTAACGCTAATCATAAAGAAACTAATTTTAAAAGCAGTAAAAACTTAACATAATTTAATTCCGAAAATGAGAAATTATAAAGATTCTTAAAAAATAAAAAATATATATAGATATAATAATATGTATATTTTTAATAAGCTGTTTTTCCATGTTTTATTCCACGTTTAATTTATGTATATATAAACATAAGTGCGAAAATGTATCAGGTTGTAACGAAAGTTTTCCGCCATATTTGCTTGAGTCAGCTCACGCGGTACCCAGCTATTGACCTTATATGTCAAGTTTATACGATGCTTAGCGCGACTGATGGACATGGCACTAAAGTCTAACTCTTTTAGCTAGCTCTCGAGTGGATGAATATTTTATCTTCTTCCACAGATTGTCATAGGCGGGCCTCATCCGCTTCATAAGTCGGCCAGAGCGCTCTGCTTCTTTAATGTCCTAGTCCTCGTTTTTGAACTTTCCGTACACAAATCTTCACAGTGTCACATGATACAACAGTGTTACCTTAAGCTGTACATATGATTCGGTGTCATTCTGTAGCTGACTTTTTGCAACAGAACTGAGAGTAAATGATGGTTCAATCTGGTAGCGTGATAGTTCCGTTTCAGAGACCTTAAACTTAATCATAGCGATATCGTTTTACAGATTTCACAACACAGTGCTCTAAAACAAGTCTTTTTCTTTCAAATAACAAAAATCGTTTGGCAAAATATTGGCAAAGACACCAACGTGAACTGCTTGTGCAGGCAATACTTGCAGTGGTGGAAAACTTTCGTTACAACCTAATATATTGTACATACTATGTCAATTTCTCCCAGCATTTCGTCGTAATTTCAATTTCTTATTCTAGAAAAGTATTCAGGGTTACTGGTAATTCGACGTATTCTTAGTAAGATGTGGTAGGGGCGACAAAATGCTACAATTTTAACCCCCTAATTTTGTATGGTCGATAATGAATATTTTCGAAAAACGTTTTTGTAACCCATAATTTGAATATTCAAGGCCAAATTTAAAAGAAAAAAATCTACTCATTGCATGGCTTCATGTTAATTTATAATCACAGCCGAAACTCTAACTAAGCTGATGTAATCATGAAAAATACAAAACTACTTTAAAATTTAAATCCACGAATCATACAACGTATTTTTTAAATTTTTAATTCTCATGTTTTCTTTCGAAAGATGTCATTTATTTCAAAAAAGACAATGGCAGTAAGGGTACAAATTAGAAGTAAGATTTGCCACAATAATCAGCTATGAAAAAAAAGTAGTAATGTCCATCTAAAAGCACGTAATTCGTAAAGAAGGGTGCATTTGACTTAGCGCAGGTAAAAACAACAAAGGATGCAACCTCGTTCATCTTCTAGGATCGTTGTTAAACCTATAAAGTTATTACGCTATTTTAAATTAACTACTTTAAAAATCTGAAAATCCAGCACGTTTCCTTTTTTTGTAACTTTTAGCTATTATTTCTTTATAATTTTTAGCTGTTCTTTTCAATTCAGAGTGTAAAAATTTTTAATCATTTGAAAGACGGAAATCGGGGTATCTTAAGTGATATTGACGCCATTTTTATGTCATATTATGCTTTAACGGATAATTGTTATTGCAATTCGTTTGAGATAGCTTATCGTGATAACACTCACATTTTTCACAATCTTTGGAATACCAAAAGTTTCTGCCAACAGACATAAATTTCTCCCCCAGCGTAAAACAAAAGTTAAAAATGACAGAAGAGGAAAACATTGGTTTGACGACATTTAACTCTGTGATATGTACTTATACGTTAAACTCATTCGTTGGTCACTACACTATGTGGACGGCGTTCTGAAAAAGTAAACCAATAGTTAAACAGCAGACTTTGCAGGACTAAGACTGCAATGTAAAGAGTTGCATAATCGATGAGTTTTGCCTACTCTATCTTTGAATATGGAACTCAAGTGTCGTTTTAATCACTTATTTAGCCTATTAGCAATATTATTGCCATAACTTCTAACTCTAAACTAATCAATTAGATGATAAAACTAACTAAAAATTAGTTTAATATCTAATTGATGTGAATAAACTTTAAAAAATATATATCAACAAATTGTCACAAAGAAAATATGCCATTAAACACAATTAGAACATTTATTATTTAATAATTTATTTTTTTATTTAAATCATTTCAAACAGAGAAAAAAAAATCTTTTCTCCTGGTGGTTTTTTTGTACTGAATCTATGATTACAAAGTGGTTGATATGGGCAATGGTAAACCAATTTTCAGCGTATTATCTTTTTACTAGAATAAATTTTCAGCTTTGAATAATTCATTAAAACCAGCAGATTTTTACTCCTTATGATGTGCGACGAAAATATTTATAGTTTTTCCTGTGGGAGGGTGCATATTACTTATTTAACGACTGCAACTTTTGTGTCGGTGAAAGAAAAAATTAATTGCACTTTTTTATGGAGCGCAATTCTTTCATCGAAAATAACTGTAAAAATTTTCCTCGTAATTTTCTAAATGCTTTTATATTTTGTGATGCAGTTCTTTTGCCATAAATTAGTTGCTTATGAATACTTAAATATTAATGTGTCGCAGTTTTAAGTCGAGAGATAAGGGCGAAAATTAATGTGGCTCCCTTGGTGTTGGTATTAAATATGGTACTTAAATTATAATTTTCAATCGTGTGGTAGAAAAAAATATACACTTACTAAAAATTTTATTTACATTATGGTTTTACAGAGCAGAAAGAATGTTGAGATACTAAATACTATTAACACATACTATTAATACTAATGAGCCACATCAGAAGTTTTTATTTTAAAGCTTTGATATCCAAAGTATTTGAAAAAGGATACACCCAAATTTGAGGAGCTACAACTACAAAAATAAAGGTACTACATCATTCCAGGAGAAATTATTTCAAAAAATACCACTTAAAAGTTTTTAAAAATTATATATTCCAAATGGCCATCCACTTCAAACCAAGTCCGTAGGCAACTTAGGATTTCAGAAGTTAAATTACCTCGTCAATACCCTGACACACACTGTTTGTTCACATTTATTACTAGCAATACAACAAAGAGCACAGAATAAAATAATTTCTTGTTTTGTTGAGGATATACGGCGCTTTAATATATTGTTATTCTTTTAGTCATGAATGTTTTCTTTTCTTTAACTGGGTTAAAAAGTTAGGTTATTTGTGGCCACTGAAGTTCAGCTGCCAAGCACGATTATGGTGGCAAGACCTCGTGAAAATGTGAACATATCTATTAATGTGTGCAATCCAAAAATATATCTTCGGTGATCCTAATACTGTCAACAATAACAGGAGGAGGATTGAGCAAACCAGGCTTTGTCTCAGAATGTTTGTCACGTTTTAGTATTTGGATCACTGAAATAATATCAGATTTTACTATGGAAATTCTTAAAAATATTTTTAAAATCATTCTAGAAAACAAGTTTTCGCACATTCTAGGTGCACAAATTCTAGAAAAAAAATACTTCAAAAAAAAAAAAATAAAAAATAAATAAACTCTCTCACACAAGCTCTTATAAGAAAGATGATATGGTCGACCGTCGAATTTTCCAGAATACGGCTACGGAGATAAATTAGTAATAGATTTCCTTATTTAATTGGTCAGTCAGATGTTTTGTAGTTCTGAGCTTGCTGGATTACTTGTAATTATGAGTTGTAATTGTAATCACCAAAACCTATCCATTTCAGCTTAATAGGCCAACTTTTAATCATGTTTTCTTGAAAATCTTCATATTATTTGAAAATGTGACACCAGAATTTAGGTTTTTTTTTATTAGCATACTATACTTAAATTTTAAATGTTTATAATGAGTGTTATTATATTTTTACTATAGGAAAATTGGTACTTACGTATTATGCCGGCGGTCAGCCAAGACGAGCGTTTTTTGGCTAAAATAAATGCTGGACACATAAAATTATTAATGGTTTGGAATACGATTGGCAACAGTTTGCAATCACATTTGACGAAAAAATAGTTTGGCGGGAATACGGCCGGCATAATACGTAAGTACCGAAAAAATCATAAAAACTAAAAGTATGTTATGTAAGAAAATACCATGAAGTATAAACCACTTAGATTGCTGATGAGTTAATGTAGTTTTCGTTGATATCTCTTTATAATTTAAAATATGTATGGTATATCCCTGCGTGTAATATGCACCAGCAAATTGCACATATGTCTTACGATAATCATTATCTCTTGTAAAGCAATACATATTTATAATGTTCATTGACAATTTTTCATATTCACCATTTTATATTTGGTATAAATAGGCACGATAAAAAATGAAGTAATTTTTCGAACTTGAAAGTACGTGTTATACTACGAGATATACGTTGAAAAAAAAATATATATATATATTTGAAATATTATTGATTATGCATATTTTAGTAGGTAAGTTAAATTTTGATCTATTAATATTTCTAATTATTTCAAAAGATTCATTTAAAATATGCATACTCCGCAGTACTACATGAGAACTTTATGCGTCTTTATCGAGAATTAATACCCCCCCCCCTCCCTTAAAAAAGCTTTACATAGTGCTAATTCCAATGTGTTTATTGAACCCAGCGAAATTGCACAGTTAAGATGATAACTTTAACAGATTTTATCCTTGTTTGCAACAAACTTTTAACATATAGAATCGGGCTGCATAAAAGAGAAAATTTGCCATCAGGTTCATTATCCTAAAGACAAAAGCCCCAAAATGGCTTGTTAAAAGCAACTATCTAAAAGATCATTAGCTTCTCTTAAACAGACATTTATCCACGAAGACAAAGACATAAATGTGGCCGGAAGTCGTTTTAACAATGGGACTATTATAAGATGCGCCAAACAGTTTACAGTACTGTAACTTTATCGCGGAATATTTTCACTAAGTAAAGAAATAATGGTTCATAATTTGGTTAGATATCTTTTGAATGCAAATGATACTTGCATTAAGTATGTTTGCGTAAACTAAGTTCATTTTAAAAGTCAAGATAATTCTAAATGATTGTTACAACATATAGATTCCAATTTTAAATGCGCATTATGAAGTATGCATGTTTCTAAAATGTGACTTTACAGAAGATAATAGGAAAATTTCTTTAACCCGCATAACTGCACATGAAATTCCTCAAAATGCTTCGGACTACTTTATTTCAAGAAATGATAATTTTTTAGGTGTGATGTGACGTGTTTATTTTGTATCTCATTTTAAATATGGATAATACAGGGTGATTATAATGCAAGTTTCACTTTAAAACGATCAGAAAAGGAAAACTACTGAACCAAATGTTACCAAACTTAGTATTTGTGTAGAGGTGTTCAGGGTATTTATTATCGGCGAAAAAAAAGTTCAAAAATTCAACACCAGGGGCAAGAACGTATTTAAGGAATCATGAACGGGGTGCAGGGGTCCGAACCTCCTCCCACACAAAATTTTGACTTTTGTTACTAAAATGATAATGTGTCCTTTTTAGAAAAATATGGCCTTTTTTTTACCGTTTGGACACCCTCCGAAATTTTTGAACCCCCTCCTCCAAAATGTTCTTCATGGGGGGAGGGGGCTCAAACCTCCTGACCCTCTCCCCTTGAATTCGTCCTTGCCCCTGGTGTTGAATTTTTGAGCTTTTCTCCGCGGATAATAAATCACCGGCCCACCTTTAGACAGATGCCAAGTTTGATAACATTTGGTCCAGTAGTTTCCCTTTTCTGATCGTTTTAAAGTGGAACTTTTATTACAATCACCCTGCACTTACAATTAAGTATATGTCTTACAATTAAGTATAATGCTTACAATTAAGAATACGTCTTTTGTACCGTTATAATCATTTTGCATTATTTTAAGAGCAGAAATATGAGTGAAAACTTGTAGAGAAAATTGTTCGTGGCGCATTTAAAAATTATTTCGAATAAAGTAACGTAACTAGTTTTTAGTAAAATATAGTCTTCATTTAAAAGAAAAACACATTGTAATAGTATGATGATATATGTACTATATACATTATAATGAAGCTTATGCGTGTATATATAAGTTATCATATAATTAATTATTTAATTTTTGAAACAATATTTTTATAATTATTTCAAATGAGACATTTTGAAATTTTGGAAGTTGCTCTTAACTCTACCGTCATCAGTAGCTGCTGCATGCGCTTTATTGTGCATGCGTTGGATATACTTGTGATCAGGAATATGTGGACAAAAATAAATAAATAAATAAAATATAGAATGAGATACTTTCGATTGAAAAAGTTTTTCGTGAACTCATGAAGAAGACCCTTGTCCAGAATTTTACTTTCCGTACACGTACCATGTAACGAAAGTACTGCAATCATGCGAAAATTCCGATTTTGAGATTTTGATGTATTTACACGTTTTGAGGTCTTCTGAATTCATGTTTGCTACGAGATGTACACTGTTATAAAAAAATCTGATTTTCAGAGACAATATCAACCTGTTTTTCACGGGAGAATCTCCCTTCTTGGTGAATAAAGGATTTTCTCTGTCTTTTAACGGAAGTTCTGTTAAAAAACGAAAATTGTCTGTGATTCTCCTTTAAGGTCTAGTTCTAAAATGGCATTTTTCGTTATGTTTGTGGCGCCTGCGAGCTTGGACCAATGAAATGTCTCCTAGTCACTTCCGCTCGTATTCAAAGTATTACTCAAGAAGCTGATTTCAGCAATTTTTTGAAATCAAGATGCCGGTTACTCATTCTGCCTGCATTTCAAGGTGGAGTTAAGATCCCTTAAACGTACAAAAATATCGTCGCATTACTTATGTAACAGGCGACTGCAGTTAATTGAAGTATAGTATTTTACCTAATGCTAAGAGCTTTTGCTGTGGGACCTTGTGCTGAAATTAACAGTTTTCTCCGACACCAGAAATGGGAAAATGTTTCTTTTTTGTAGGGATGGACGCGAGACGAATTTTTGCGAGACGAGACAGAGATTTACAGCTTTTTTGCGAGACGAGACAAACATTTTTAACATTATGATATAGGGATTTTTGCGAGACGAGACGAGCTTTTCGGCTGTTTTGCGAGACGCGAGACCCCAATTTTTCGTCTCGCGTCCATCCCTACTTTTTTGACAGCATTGCTGGTGCATTCGATTGAGCTCAAATTTTGGTATACAAATTATAGACCAACGTCACAAACTGGTAATGATTTTAGTGGTTATGGGACTTATAGTATTTTTATAGGGCTCCAAAAAATATTTCTTTTACATGGCCAAAGGACCGTCTCACAACTATTATTGCTTTTTTAATTTTGGTGTACATAGGACTTATATTTTTTCAGAGGGCTACAAAAAGTTTAATGTTACATTATGGCCTATGGACGGAAATTTTTGAAATTGCTCTAGCGTCTAAACGGTGCATTCGATTTAGCATAATTTGGGTATGTATATAAGAATTCACGGTCACATGATATGCATAGATTTTAGTGTGTGTGGAGTTTAAAGTTTGTGCATGGGCTCGCAAAAACTAATAATTTTTATACATTACGGACTTGGTGTTCATTTTATCCGCCTACTCAAGGTTGAGTGAACCTTGCCCAGCCCGGGAATCGAACCCCGGAACTGCGACAAGTCAGCAGAATGTGCTAAACGTTTCACCACCGGACGATTTTAATTAAATTTGCCCTATGAAAAGGTTTCTATATCTAAAACGGGCGTCAAGATCATAACAAAATTTGGTATGTGTGTGTGTGTGTGTGTGTGTGTGTGTTTGTAAGCTGTGCAAAGGATGCGCTGAAGCAATTTCGAAAAGAAAAAAAAAGTCAAATCATGTCCTTGTTTTGAGATGCTTAATTTTGAATGATGTTTGTAAATACTCCGTAGTTGTGTGCTTATGAACAGATGTCGGCTTTCCTCAAAAATTAAGTCACAGAATTTCAGTCTGTGGAAGTATTTTATCGTGTGAGAGATACAGATCGTGTGAGAGATATGAGAAAATTTCTGTGTTATGCTGACTGTTATAAAACGTGTTATTTTTTTACAATTTCTGTGAACTGAGAACTGAAGATTGTTCGTCGATTTTCTGAGATCAGTAAAATGTGTGTTTTGTTCTAAGAAGTGGATTGATTACTAGAACTTTCCATTTACACTGAACGTTTAATCTACGACCCGGAAAAGTAAGCAGAGTTTTTTGTAACAATAAATACCCATTTTGAACTTGTTCGAGTGCACCATTTAGATAGGAGCACACATTCATAGACCGTAATAAATAAGAATATTTTTTGCAATCCTGCGAAAAACTAGCAGCCCTTCACACACCAAAATGTATGAACTTCATGTTACCGTAACCTGTAGTATCCGTGCCCAATCTGCTCTCGGTCAAATACACAATTTAGACGTTAGTCAAGATATTCCGTATTTAAGTGTAATATGGAAAAAGAATTTTTTGTAGCCCTGTAAAAATAGCATTAATCATTTCAGAAGATCCCAAAACATGTAAATACGTCAAAATCTGATGGTCGAATTTATTCATAAAATGCAATAGTTTTCTTACATGGTACATGTTTGGAAATTAATCTGGCCAAATGCCTTCTTATGGAGTTCACCCAAAGCGTTTTCAAACGAAAAAGTTTCTCATTCTACATTTTAATTAATTAATTAATTAATTTTTCTCCACCTACTCTTGATCGACCAACTTTCACTTCTAAATAAATAACGAAACACTACAGAGGGTAAAGGGGGAAATTGCTGTTCTGAATTGTGGTGAAAACTGGAATATTCGGGCTTTCCCATTTGATATTTTAGGTGAAAAGGACAGGAAATATTTTTCTGAGAATATATAACCGGAAGTCTTTTACTCTAGGAATATAAATTCAGATAACACTACTCAACAATCATTTTGCCTCTGGGATGTGATACATCCATTAGTATTTATTTTGGTGTGTAGAATCCGAATCTACCTTTCAAAATGCTCTAGCACGTAAGATTTTTGAGTTTTTATGGATTTTTATTTATTTTTTTCTTAAATTCACTACTTTTCGTACTTTTATTTTAATGTTTAATTTTTAATTTTTTTTCCAAAGTTTGGTACAAGAGTGCTATAAGATCAACAAAGATGTTACACAGATGTTACACAGGCAAGTGTTATTCATTAGATGGACAGATTATCCAGTAGTGCGAAATAAACATTATGACCTAGTGAATGTTGAAACATGGATGGTGCAATCACTATCGTATTTATCTCAGCCTAAGAATATATTGAGAGTTTTTTTTAATAAGTTAGTTTTTCTATTGAGAGGTACTTTTATTTTAAAATTTGCCTTATAAATATATTTAAAACTTACATTTACGACTTTTGTTATGTCTGTGAGAAATTCACCCCAAAAGCCTAAATAAACAATTACTGATTTGATTAAGATCGCCTATAAATTATATTTTGATAGTCCTCTTGGGATCAAGATAAAAATTTTGCGTCTCATATTCGTGCATAGCATGTACTACTACTTTAACGAAGTGAGTGAAAGGAAAATGTCGAGCTATGCAATTCTCAATTCCTATGGTATGGAGTTAGCCTAAGGATCATTTTTCAGACTATAACTTAGCTCTCACGAATATTGCAGTGCATTCTCTATGAAACCTAGACATAAAATAAAGTATAAAATGTATCTTCAGTGCATTTGCCAGTGACATAATGAAAGGTTGCCTGTTCCTGCCTGTAATCTGCAAGACATAGAATCAGAAACAATGCCAAGTGAATCTGAAGACGCTGATCAAGCATCTGTAGAAAATATTCCTCTCATTATCAAGATTTTTCGCTTTAGCTCTTTAATCAAAAGGAGTTGAACAATTTGGTTCGCGATCTGAAACTTTCAAAACAGAAAGCTGAACTTTTGGGGTCGAGACTGCAACAACGAAACCTTCAAGCTCCAGGTATCAAAATTTCCTGTTCGAGGTCAAGAGGTACTTCATTCACTCAATATTTTGACATGCAGATTTCAATGTGTGTATGTATAGATATCAATGGTCTGCTGATGCAGCTTGGTGTACAACATAACCATCAGGAATAGTCACTCTTTATTGACTCTAGGAAAACCAGATTGAAAGCAGTACTACTGCATAATGACAATACTTTTCCATCTCTGCCTTTGGCTCATGCAGTAAACGTGAAAGAAACTTATGAAACTGTGTCCACTATACAGTAAAGTGGCTTATAAGGAAATCACATGTAACTGTAAAGGAAGATGTGAAAAATACTCCCCTGGTTGAGCCCCGATTCATGTCAAGTTGGGTTTTATGAAGAACTTTGTTAAAGCTCTGGATAAATGAGGTCAGGTCTTCAATCATTTGAAAGAAAAGTTTCTCAAACTGAGTGAAGCAAAGTTAAAAGAAAGTATATCTATTGGACCACAAAAACTAGAAAAATTGTTCAGCGATCCATCGTTTGATATCAGATTGACAAATATCGAGTTAGCGGCTTGGTCCTCATTCAAACCAAGTGGGAAGGGCATTTTGGACAGGAAGAAAGATGATATCTATGTTGGCATGTGTATGCATATAAAATAATTATGAAGCTCTTAACATGAATTTCTTTTTAATTTCAATTCTATCAAATTTTGCCGGTATTGCTTCTAATTTTCCCGTGCCTCTTGGAAATGCGACGTGATAGACACAAATTGATTTTACCAGTGAATTCAGCACCCCGAAATTAAATAAATCCATTCATTTAAAAACCAGAGGCAAAAAAAGTTTAAATTAGTTGACTAGTGTAATGAATACTGACATGTATTGAATTTTTATTTCATTAATAAAACTTCTAAACACGCTAAAAGTTCTGGATTGTAAATTATAAAAAAATAAAACATTTCGCAGAATATTTTAAAAGTATTATTAATATTTCAATGTTTTAAGTTTCCTGAAGTACAGTATATGAATTTTCAAAAAATATTCGTTAATTTCATCGGCTGCGACACAAATTCACAGAACACAAATAATAAACTAATGTAACTTAATATGCATTTTTAATATTGATTTATGAAATGCGAAGGATGTTTTAATTTTTCTTTCAACCTTAACTATTTTTTAGTTTAGCTATAGAGTGCAGTTTTAATCATCCAGTCTGAAACGAATATTGTATTTGAAATATGGAATTGTGATGGTAAATTGTTCTCTTCCCTTCGAGCTTTTTTTAATCTCTGCTCAGTTTTCAAAATTTTGAAGTTTATTTTAATCTTCAAGCCGTTTAATATAATGATGGGTGTCAGGTTTCTGCGCAATAAAAAATTAAAACAGCATACAGTTAAAATGTAGTGAAAAAATAAACACTGGAAAGTACTCTCTGGAAAGCTAAATTTATTAGAGAAAGTATCTCAATGAAACACAAACTGTGTAAAAAAATTGCATAGTAGCTGTGTGAAATGAAACATCACAGTTAAATCATTAGTGATTGGTCGCAAATAAATATTATTTATACTTTACGGGAATAGATTCTCCAAATGGTTGATAAAGGAAAATTAAGGAACAGTTAACATGTAATCATTTTAATAGACATAATTCATTCCTCGTTTTTAAACTTTTAGCATTGAATCCAGGTTTTACGTGTTCTTTCGCATCATTGAAGAAATGTACGAAAGATTCTATTTCTGGAAACATTGTTTCGTCCCAGCTCAAATAAAGGAAAATTCAGACAGTCACACAAAGGAAAATTTCCACAGATGCAGCTTTTAATTTAGTTAGCAGGCAGAGGGGGCATTTGAGCTCTACTGGCAGAACTTAAATGATTAGTGTTAATAAAATAAATTGATGCATTTACATATTCACTAACAAGTGCTATTTGCAAGATTTAAACAATTTATAGAAACTCTACTCCTGGACTGATATCGGTTTTATCCTTTGGTACAATACTTATCTGAAATCGTCTGCTAACCCTAAAAACTGCTGTCATCGGATTGTCCCGTTCCCAGAACAAGTATTTCTTGATAGCGCCAGCATAAATTGACGGTGAGGGACCGACACTGTCCCAGTCACAACCATTCCAGTGCCGACGCTGAACCAGCAAAACCAGCTTCGATCCGACAAATACGCGACAGGGCTGTATTTGCAGATTGTATTCGAGTTTGTAAATTACAACAGCTACATTTCTAGTAGACAGGTCGGTTATAGTTAAACTCTTCCTACAAACAGGGTTACACAGGTAGAGCAAAAGAGCAGATTGCAACCAAATTCGGTACATGGTCAATTCATGAGATGCACTCAAGTAATTTTGAAGAAAAAAATGATTCAAATACTGACCACTAGGTGGTGCTTTGCTTGGAAGAATAACAAATTTAACGAAAATTCAAATTTCAAATGCATAACAATTTCCCTTTACTTAATAGTTTTTGAGCATTTATTAACTAATCTAGGTCATTTTTTAGCTTTATTCACTCTGCAAAACATTGCATAGTAGAAAATGCTTTGTACTAAGCTTTTCAAAATAATTTTCGAATGCAAATCGTACACAGTCCATAAGCTAAATTTGATATGCACTTACTCATATGTTTCAGTTGCAGAATGCTGTTTTCGGGGATAATATAATAATAACAACTCTGTATATATTTATTTAAATGATAATTTAAAAAATAGTTTATAAGCTTTTGGAAAATTAATCATTTTGTAGCTTAAGTATTCTTCGAAATGACAGACCCATTAGCAGGTATCACAAAATTAAGCCGCAGAATATGTGGAAAATAAAATAATTTGAATGGTATTACATAAATTTATGCATTGAATCTATAAAAAAATATTCATAAAAACTGGAACTCAAATGATAAAGGATTGTGATTTGATGTTTCATTAAAACCAAATACATAATTAAAACACATTTTTATATAACAAAGTGTTTGTACAAAACTAAAGCAATGAATTTTTAATTTGCATTTAGTTTTGCCGCACAACATTTCAATTGTGCGTCAAAACTAAAATTATTTATTGAAATTGATTATTGAATTCAAAACAGAAACTTTTAAACAGATGAATTTGGTAAAAAATATCGTAATGATTAAAGAATTTTATATCCTTTTACAAAAGATTATTTTTATCTCAAAATGAAAATACCCAGTTTTATCGATACTGCTTAAGGCGAAAGAAATTTCTGGAGCTTCAAAGCGAGAATTTTTCTGACATTCCTTTAGTCCGGACATCCGTTCTTTGAATAAAAATGTAATATATCATGTTTCACAAGTTTTGAATATTTTAAAACATTTATTTGCACGGAATAGCTCAGAACATATCATCTATGTAATGTTTTTACAAGATATTTGGATCATTTACCAGAAGAAAAACTTCTATGCTTCAAAAAGGTTATTTATGATTTTATTGACTTGTTTTGTAAATGCGAAGAAAACAATTTTGCAATGCTAAAAGGTTAAATTTCTTGATTTTTATTTTATCAAACAAAACATAACGGTAAATCCACTGTAGTCTAAACTCCACTTTATACAAAAAACTACTTTTCCTTTTTATTCAATAATTTTTTTTATGAATAGAGGTTTTTCTAATGTGGGCAGCATTGAAAAAACAGAAAGTAAAATAAAATCATGGTTATTTAGAAATATTTATCTGGTTGAAAAAGCTTTTATTAATTTTATGTATTCAATCTCTAGAGATCTCTTTTTTCTTAAATATGTAAGTTATAGTATGTGCCACTTTAGAACAAATTAGAGCAAAACGATATAGTTCATATAAAGTAATAATCCCGAATTTGTTTTAATTTCAGATTGATTTTAAATAAAGCTGGGAAGCATCAGTGGCGTACTCACACATGAGTTCAAATTTACTCTGAACGTCCTAAAACGAATGAAGGTTAAGAAACTTCGCAAATAAAATAATACAAATTCCGATTTGAGTATTCTATAACTAATACTGTGAGGTCGGCGATTTAAAATGCAGTCTGCAATTACCCTAAACAGTTGTTAAGTGTGGAAAGAAAGACAATTTTTCTTCTCTTTACTTATTATAAAAGAAGTTGTCTGTGTGTGAGTGGGTCTGTATGTCTGTCGGCGGCGTTGAGGACAAACGGTTAGACTTGGAAACACCAAATTTGGTAATCGGGAAGTTCTAAACATGAAGTTGTGCTCCTCGAAGCGATATTTTCAAAATTCGAGCTAGAATTATTTTATTTTAGGTTTTATGCGATTTTTGGCATTTTTTCTCACCCAATTCGTAATAACGGCGGAAATTACACTTGCAGAAGAATGACATTTGTATAATCGGATAGAGGAGAAAATAATCTATTAAAAACAGTTTGTTCTGAATATGTAATGTAATTTACTGATTTTTAGGAATTTTTATACTAAGTATCTGATTTGACGATTTTTTTCTTAAAATAATTTTACAACTGTCGCATCTTTAATTGTATCCGTCATAACTTTTTGATATTTTGACAGAACGTGAAACATTCTTTTCTCCCTCTTTTAAAATAAAAACGAAAAAATTATGTAAATTAGGTGATTTTTACGAATTTTAATGTAACCTAATGTTAAGAATTTAATAGCATCAACCCAGGGAAATTTCGCCTTTACATTAATTGATCATGGCACGAGATAATTTTGTTGCGTTGCCACAAAACGGATTAGAAAAAAGGTTTTTCTTCAATCAATGGAGTTTTTCAAATGGGATATCGGAATTTCAGTTTGCAAGTGAGAATCTGTGATGTCAAATGCTTTAAAATACGTAAACATTACGCCACAATTTTAACGAATTTATCCTTGGTCTTTTTTTTTTAAACACAAGGAGGTGAATTTTGATCAAAACTTACTTTAGAAATAAACTGAGAAATTCATGATTATTATTATGATCAGTGGTATTATAATCTGTTGCTTATTTAAAATTTGAAATATTTTAACGCAGCTGAAAATGTTCCTCATTTTAAAAGTTACAAAAGCGGTTTTAAAGCGGGATATATTAAAACTTTTCCATTTACTTTTTTTATTTTTTGCATTTAATTATGTCTCACGCATATATGTTTCTTAACATATGCATGTTGCGAGTATAGTTTTTTTTTTTTTTTTTTTTTTTTAACGTTGGATTACGTTCCTGCATACACGCTTAAATCTATTGATTAAAACTAACACTCCTTTATTGATTAAATTTCTTATCGGCTGATATAAATCCTTTTACGCTAAAAAATACTCATTAAAGACAATAATTTGTTATCTCCTCAATTCCCCTAAATGCTCAGGATTCGCTAGATCCTATTATACTCCATTTTTCACTAAAATCTTGTCTATTTGAGAATTCTGTCTCTCCCCTACGAAAAATGCGTAGTAAGATATCCTATTTCTATATCGTGACCTTAACGGAAAACGGTACATAAACATAGTCACCACAGACAACACAACGCGGGAAGCGGGAATCGTATGGCTTACGCAGTGGTTATTTATATTCTTTGTTGCGGCGAGCATCGAAGAGCAAACATGTCTTTATCAAATTATGAATTAAAAGAGTTTCTGAAGAGGATACCCGATGATACTTTAGAATGGTGATAATTTTATTTTATATCCGAATACCAAATACATCTTTTTCATATTCAGAGTTGTGAAATAAATTCAACCTAAATGTGGAGAGGATGCTTTCGGTAAAACTTTTGTTTTAATGGACATAGTTTCTTACGATTGGATTATAAAAATCTCGTCGCTCTTGTAAAACAAATGAAGTTATGATATCTTCAGTCAAGTGAGTAAGTACTATTTTACCTTTTTCATGTAAATAAATTGGGTTGCTGCTTTAATCAAATCTTACAGCTGCTTTAACCATGATTGCATTTGTGTATTCTGACTGTACTGTGAATTCGTTTTATAACTAGAGACTATAGTGAAATTATATTATATTTATTAAAGAAATACTTTTTTATAGTGTATTAAGATATATGTAATGTATTTGCCTTGATTTAAAATTTATTTTCTCGGGCTTATTATCATAGATTACAGCTCTGATAATAAAAAATGAAGAAAACGAATAATTCAATGTATCAATCAAAAACAGCAAATTTTCATAAGACACCCTTTTTCTAGCTTAAAATAATAATATTAATTGAGTACAGATATATTAATTTAAAAAGTACTGATTTTGTAAAAACGCTCATTCTATAGCTTAAATAATAATCATAATTGAGTACAGTTATATGAATCAAAAACGGACAGACACTCCTCATTTTTTATTATTATTTAGCCTAAATGGAGCTGTTGTAATAATGCTCAAAAATTGAGAATTTTTCGCTCTATTGATATTTGTCGATTAATGGAGCAAATTTTACTCAATCGGGAGAATGGCTGTTTGAAGTCAATAATTGAGTAAAAATATACTCCGTTTGATTATTATTTTACTCAATAGATTTAAGCGTGTAGTGTCCTCTTCCTATATAAAGCAAAAAAGTTTTCAAAGTCGTTGTAAATTTTAATATGATACCGTTTGAAAGCTACTGAGCGAAATATCAAATTAAACTCCCTCAGCCAACCGGGGTATGTTTTACGGCAGTTAAACAGTGGCGTCATAAATTTAAAGAAATGCGTGAAATTTGTAAACTCTGTCACTCGAACGTCCTAACAGATAGTGATTCTAAATAGCGATTATTATTATTAGTGGCATTTTAATCCGTTGCTTATATTAAAATGTTTATATGTTTTCTAACATATGCATGTTGCGAGTAAAGTTGTATTTTATCGTTGGATTACGTTCCTTCATAGGGGTACTTTATAAAGCAAAAGTTTTTTCAACGTCTTTGTAAGTTTTAATAAGATACCGTTTGAAAACTACTGTGCGAAAAACCTAAATTAACTCCCGCAACGGCAGCTAAACAGTGACGTCATAAATTAAAAAATTTGCGTGAAATTTGTAAATTCTGCAACTGCGTTCTGTCACAATTAACAGGATTCTAAATAGCTCCTTGAGATTACACAAGAATCTTCTGCGTAACACCAGTCACTTTTTTATATCCCTTAATTTTAAAAAAATGACTTCTTATATTGAGAATAGATAGTACTTCTTTATGATAATCTTGATAAATTTAAATAAATATATGTATATATTTCAAGCCACTGGTGAATTTCAAAGGTTACAAATGTAGTAAAATTGTAACGTCAGTCACCATGGAATGACCCATTACATAAATTAAAGTGAATCGCTAATAGAAATCCCACTTTTGAGTGTGAATTAAAAACGGAACAATTATTCTATCTAATTCTGATGGACTGTTTGAACGTATAGTGTTTGGATTTTGACTACAGTCTTCGTTAGTGCAGAACTGATCAAACTTGTAGTCAAACAATCTAGAAATTTTTTAAAGAAGTCTTACCGATCAAAAAGCATTGTTTAGAAGTTGTTTCATTGATTCCACGCTGCTTCCAAGAGAAGTTTTTTCTCCAATAGAGCAGTCATTCTTGTTTTCCACAATAACATTACAGTTTTCTTTACATACACATACACACATAAAAAAATTAAAAAAAAACGCGTTAATATATCAAGATGAATAAATCAGATTAGATAAAATAAATGTTACGGTACACATTATTATAAAAATCATTTATCATACATTTATTTAGTTTCTTAACTGGTTGACTGAAGCTCATTTTTATCTGAAAGTTTCAGCATTATTTGCCAGCGCTGAAAAAACACTCCTTGGAGTGACGTTGCATTGATAGTATCGGCAGTACCGGCATGCAGACAATCCTACTGTAGTTACGCTGATCCCTGACTCACTGACTCTCTAACAATTCCGGGCAATCTTTCCAAAATAAAACTTCTACCGTCATTGCTCCAAAAAGATTAAAAAGTTAAGAACAAAAACGTAATAAAATCTATCCTGCTTGTACGATCCACTCGAAATTTTTCATAATTATCTATAAAATATAGAAAACAATCTGTGCTACTTTAAAAATCTGAAAATACACCCGTTCTCTAATTTTTAAGCGATTTTTCACTATTATCAGCTCCATTTTATTTCAGAGACTAAAAGAAAAAAAATTTAAAAAAAAGTGAGTTATTTTCTTGACAAAATTATCTATTGCAAATGACATGGCATAATACCGATGTCACAGTCATTAGGCTTTGAAGGGAAAGTTGCGGTTCCAAACATTCAAAATGGTTTCAGATAAGATAGTTTAATTTTTTTTTCAATAAAATGATCGTCTGCATGAGGCGTTGATATAAGAGATGCTGTTTACATAAAACGAAATTCTTCGAATGCGGACAGTTTCCGCGCGCTTACAGAAGAGTGTTAAATTTGATTTCGTAAATAAAAATTGAATATGAAGTTCTTTATTTTAGGTGGCTAAAGATAAAATACATTAAGTGTAGTAAGTATTTTCGTGAAATGATTTTAGCGCCCGTTGAAAATGACTCCACAACCCACAACGGACTTTGACATCTAGTTACTAAAATATCAGAAGCAATTAACATGTTAAACCAATTTTTTGTTCAATGACTATAATATTTTGTACGGAGCTTATTTTAATCTCCATGGGATTATGTTTCAAACACCTTTTAAAGTAAAACACAACATTGTTAACTTCAAATAGATACGAAGATCTTATAATAAATTACATAAAATGGAAATTTGTTAAATGTACGTATGTGTTTTATAGTACTAATAATAACAATAAAAATAATAATAAAAAAATAATTAATATTATTATTATTTATGATGAATAAATAAGTTAAAAGTAGTAGTTTGAACACTTTGACTATTTTTTTTTTTTTAAACGTAATAATTCTTGCACGTTTTACTTATTTGCAGCCAATGAAGAATTGTGCTACACTCTTCACATTTTTGTATGAGATTAGTGTCATCAAAGGCATCTGTTTTTGCGCTACCTTCACCGAAAATTAAGAAAAAAATATTTTTCCATAAGATTAGTTAAAAAAAAACCCATCACATTCAGCATTTATGCGCAAGTTAACTGCATTTGCGACAGCTCAATAAATTTCCTACAAAATTCAAGTTTTTCATGATCCTCCAATTTAAAGTTTTACGCATTATCGAATAAAGAAAATTACTCATTATCGAATATAGAAAAAAAAAAGCTTTCTTCGGTTCAAACTAATACACAGTAATAAAATACAAAATCTTATGTAACATACGTAATTACATATTGCGTATTTAGAGTAAAAAAATAATATTATATATATATATATATATATACTATACATACCTTATTTTTAACATTATTTTAGTGTTTCATGCAATTTTTCTTTTCTTTATTATTTTTTTAATATTTTTCTATTATCAGACTTGATGAAATTTGTCATGTCTGTTACCAGACATTTTCTTTGAAATTTATAAACTTATGTTCAGCACAAAATGATGCAATGCGATGTATTGAATAACTATACGAGGAGAGTCCTTTTACTCATATAATATAGTATTTTCTATTTATAAATATTTTTCGTTTTTTTTTTGTAAGTCTTATTATAGTAACAGGCATGTCCATCAACAGACAATACATTTCAAAGAACAAAAATCCATGACTCTAAATAATTCCACCAGAACACGAAAATAGACATTAATTTAGACTTGAAAACTAACGATAGAAATTAATAAATTGAATTAACAAATATATTTTATACAGCTAATTAAGGTAACAGACATATTATGCAATAAAAATACTTATCACAAGTAGGCTTTTGCTTTTTCAGTCAAATGCCAAAAACTCAAGATGTCTGCTTATATTTCTTTCTTGAGTACATTCTAAGGGTAAACAGGTGTTGCAATTCTCAAATTTATATTTTTTTGTTTAATAAGTTGAAAATAATGTATGGTAACAGACATGAAATCAGTGTCTGGATAGCTATATCTAATTATCAAAAGTGTTGTATTTTTCATAAAACCTTATAAGAACGTTTCAAATGTAATTTAAACTCTATTTCATAATGTTAAAGCATGCCAGAGAAGAAATTTTAGTTTTTGGGCAGTCATTCTGCGGAAAACCTTTTTACGTTATATTAATCACACAGCTATAAATGGACATCTTCTCTATACATTTCTCTTTTTCTATTATTAAATATCATGTTTTTAATCTATTCTTTCTGTAGTGGAAACTCTCTGATATAGAGCATGATAAAAAGAAAATCATTTAAATTTTCTTATTAACTTGTAAATGTATATATAGTATATATATATATATATATACAGGGTGTCCAGCCTTAATGTGACCCAATAGCTAATTCCCGAAGCGTTCGGTTTAGATATGCACTTCCAATTTGAAAAATGTTTTAAAAAAGGTAAAGAATGTTTTTACGTGCTTTTCGAACCAAAAAACGCATTTAGAAAAAAATTACAAAAATTAAATTTTATACGGTCCCCAGGTCCTATCACTTATATTTAGGAAAAAATGCAGTACACAAAAACAAAGTAAGCACAAAAAGTTTCATTTTATTACGATAAAAACTGACCAAGTTATGGAACTTTGAAAATCATACATTTCATCCATTTTCTCGGCCAATTTCAAGAAGCTAGTAAGGGACTGTCTCCAAAGTGAAATTAATTGGAACTCTGCCAGGAAACTTTCGCTCTTGCACGTCACACTTATGTAAATCGTTTTTAAATTTAAAAGTACATACATTACGTTAATATTACAATAATATAGTACTTAAGAAATAAAATTTATTCTGTGTACGTGTAAAACATAGATTAAATAAAATATTTTG
This sequence comes from Cheiracanthium punctorium, assembly GCA_038373885.1. Taxonomy (NCBI): domain Eukaryota; kingdom Metazoa; phylum Arthropoda; class Arachnida; order Araneae; family Cheiracanthiidae; genus Cheiracanthium; species Cheiracanthium punctorium. The sequence continues at coordinate 73,509 of JAWZYV010013541.1, read as the reverse complement.
GATGAAGAAAACTTTTCAAAAGCAGTTCCAAAAAAAATAGACTTATTTGCCTGCGGCTTCAGACTGATTCGCTGCAGTACTGATCATGGCGAACGTTAAAAGTCTGTTGTGTAGTCGCTTGCAATTGCATACAGTCGTATTATAATATTACGAAGTCGTATTATAATTATAATATACAGTCGTATTATAATTATAATACAGTCGTATTATAATTATAATATTACAGTCGTATTATAATATTACGGGAGAACGAGATGTATACAAATGAGGAATACTGCGAAATGGTACTGTTGTATGGGCAGTGTAATCGAAATAAGAGAGAGGCGGCAAGACTTTATGCCCTTAAATTTCCCAGTCGAAGGCATCCATCTTATTGTACAATTGCCCGTGCTGTTCAACGCTTGTATAGAACTGGGAGTTGTCATAGACGTATTCCCTTTTCTCGTGCCACACCTTCAAGCTTGCGGATACCCGCTGAGGATGTTCTAGGATATGCCCTGGCTCATCCTGAAAGTAGTGTCCAGGATATTAGCAAGGCTTGTTCCTACTCAAAATCGACGGTGTGGAACATATTACATACGTACGGTGCATATCCTTATCGTCCAGTCCTGTCGCAGGAACAAATGGAGACCACAAGCGTCGTTTTGATTTTTGCAATTTCGTGTTAAACACACTGGATGAGAATCCAGATTTTTTGAATGAAGTTTTGTGGTCGGATGAATGCCAGTTCTCGAGGCAAGGCACTATTAATACACAGAATACGCATTATTGGTCCCTCGAAAATCCACATCTAATACGACCGGATCGCCACCAAGTGCGTTGGTCGGTGAATGTGTGGTGCGGAATATGGAAGAGCACCTTAATTGGCCCAATTTTTTTCGATGGACCTTTAACATCAGAATCATACACGGAAATTTTATCTGGACCGTTTGCCGATTTTTTAGAAGTTTCCTTACGGAATTTGTCACGCATGTGGTACCAGCATGATGGTGCACCCGCACACAAATCTGCGCAACCATATACATTTTTGGCGCAGACATTTGACACTCGAATAATCGGCTACCTAGGTCAACAGGAGTGGCCCCCGCGATCACCCGACCTAAGTCCTCTGGATTTCTTTTTTTGGGGCTTCCTGAAAAGCAACGTGTACGAACGTGAATCCACGAATAAATCCGATTTACTCAATCGAATCAGCATGGCATGCAGGTCTGTGACACCAACTATGTTGCAGAAGCTACAGGCGGAGTTTCTGACGCGGATTCGGTACTGCAGAACTACTTCGGTACTTCGGTTCTGCGGAAGGCAGTCATTTTGAACATTATTTAAGTTAATTCTGGTGTAATAAAGCCATGATTCATGATTGGAGCATCATTCCACATTATGATATAATTTGAACGACAAATCCTGTATTCCTTTGCTGCTATTTGTTAAAACAAGCTGTTTTAAACTTTTCGGTACAAGTTGTATTTCCTTAATTTAACTTTTATTGTTTGCCATACAGCAATACAAATTGTCAATCTATGATGTTTATGTTTTAATATTAATGATGATTAATGTTTATGTTTTAACCTTCTCACTCCGGCGGTACAACAGTTGTACAAAAAAATAAATCTGACTGAAGAACGGCGCTGGTACAAATGCCTTACCAAGGACTTCTTTCCCCTCTTTTGACAGGAAATCCATTCACCCTTCAAGGAAGATGGATAAGAGATTCCCGCCTCTAGAAATTCCTTTTCTTATGCTGTGGGAGAGTCAGGCGTGTTAGTAGATAATTGACTGGGGAGAAAGTGGTAGTCAATTGACCGGCATTGAGAGAGCATACAGATTTGTATTTTGTTTGCGGACCTTCGTGGTCAGTGATATTTGCCCCCACCTACCAAACAAAAGGCAAGGCGTGCTCTTCAGCTGGGAAGTAGGGGAATGAAATCTTATAGATTCCGCCGCTTTCTGGGACAAAAATCCTCATGTGTGAGCCGGAGCGAAAAGGTTTATATTAGTCAGTCTGAAGCCGCAGGCAAATAAGTCTATTTTTTTGGAACTGCTTTTGAAAAGTTTTCTTCGTCCAAAATATTTTATTTATCTATGTTTTACACGTACACAGAATAAATTTTATTTCTTAAGTACTCAATTATTGTAATATTAACGTAATGTATGTACTTTTAAATTTAAAAAGCGATTTACATAAGAGTGACGTGCAAGAGCGAAAGTTTCCTGGCAGAGTTCCAATTAATTTCACTTTGGAGACGGTCCCTTACTAGCTTCTTGAAATTGGCCGAGAAAATGGATGAAATGTATGATTTTCAAAGTTCCATAACTTGGTCAGTTTTTATCGTAATAAAATGAAACTTTTTGTGTTTACCTTGTTTTTGTGTACTGCATCTTTTTCTAAATATAAGTGATAGGACCTGGGGACCGTATAAAAATTTAATTTTTGTAATTTTTTTCTAAATGCGTTGTTTGGTTCGAAAAGCACGTAAAAACATTTTTTTCCTTTTTTAAAACATTTTTCAAATTGGAAGTGCATATCTAAACCGAACGGTTCGGGAATTAGCTATTGGGTCACATTAAGGCTGGGCACCCTGTATATATATATATATATATATATATATATATATGGGCACCCTGTATATATATATATATATATATATATATATATATATATTAGACGCGGCAAGCAAATGGCATCGAATTTTGAAAATGCCCCAAATATGTACAACTCTAAATGTAAAATAAAGTCATAAACACAAATTTCATGAAGTGACATCATATTTAAATAGTACGCAAATCAAGTAAAAATATCTAAATTTCGAAAAAGATAGAAAAAAAATATCTTGAAAATTAATCGCAAAAAATCTGTCAAAACGAAGGATATATATATCAACTAAATTTATATCTTTATATAAATGCAATATTTGATCCTTTTTAAGTTGATATACCGTAAATGAACTACAGCTGTAAGATTTTCAAGTACTGAAATACATCGGAAAAACAAGAAATATTTTTCCATCAAAATAGGCTGAAAACTTGTAAGTACACAGAAGTCCCTTTTAAATGAAGGTCTTAAGAAGCCTATTGAAAAGTTAGATACATATTTGGCATATAAACCCCCTTGAAAAGGAAAATGGATAAAATATATTAAAGCATTTTGGAAGTCACTCAACTTTTAACTACGAATTCCGAAGTAAGTCTTGATTTTTTCTTTGCTTGCTACTTCATTTCACAGACGTCAGTGAGACGCCTATAATCTCTGTATGCCCCTCAGCTTTAACTTTCTGTCTTTTAATAAAATGATTTTTTTGTTGTTCTTGTTCTGTAATAAGAGTTGATCTATCATATTTTATGACTCCTTGACTTTGTTACTCAAATAAGTTAAAAGGATAGCCGAATCTGTTTAAAGTTTTTTCGCGAAGTATTCTCTTTACGTTACTTTTGAAAAATGTAGAAGTTTAGCACATGGAGTCGTTCCAAAATACTTTTTTTTGTCAAGTCTTATATAAAAGTACCCTTCATTTGATATTATAATTCATGTTCTGCTGTATAAAATAAATAAATAAAAATTAAATTGCCCTGGAATGCATATATTCATGGGTATTTCTTTTTGCCTAAATACATACATGAATAAATATTTGTATTTTTACAGTAATATCTGAAAACCTGTGTAGCGGAATTGCAGAATATATGTTCTGTAAATAATTTTGAATTGGATACTTAAGATTTTTTTATTCTGAATACTTGCGTTATCGGAAAAATGTTAAGAATATAGGATTTAAAATTAACGCTATGCACAGTTTCGAAGACTGGTTATGGTAACAACAATATCATGATACATCTCATTTGTGTTGAAGAAGCTAGAAATATTTTGAAGTTAGGGAGAATTTTTTACAAAACAAGTGTACTTATAATTTTAAACTAAATAAAACGTGGTACAACAAAGATTGCTGAGAATAAAGAGTTTTAATTTTCGTAATATATATATATAGTATAACTCGTAAAAATAAATAAATAAAAATAAATAATTGGTAATAAATAAATAAATAAATAAATAAATGTAAATGAATGATAATAAATAAATAAATAAATAAAATAAGACGGCCGGGTTTTGCAATGGTTAGAAAGCTATTCTATTACACACGATGGTCCATCTATTGGGTGCCTCACTAATGAAGAGACCAGTAAGCCTTTGTAGTTAGTGGCCAGTTTATATAAATGGCAAATAAAAGTCAAATGCCTTTCATTTGAAATATATATATATATAGATAATATACCTTTCTTTTTCGAATGGCAGGCAAATATATATATATATATATATATATATCTAATACTATAGGTACTCTTATTTGACCATATATATAATCTGAAATTTATACGCTTTGAGTATTGATAAAGTTTGATTCTATAAGGAAAACTAAAAGAAATTTAGTAACATAGTTAAGAACCTAATTATTTGTTTATAAACGATAAAGATAAATCATGTCAAACGCATTGATTATTAAAACTTTCCAACACAGCAATTCTGTTTTCTGCGAAATAAAGTCCACAAACTTGGCGAGATTTTAGGGATAACTTTAAAAGGAGTACACTGTTGATGAGAGATTTTGTGAGAACCTGTAAAAGAAATGTAAATGATATTTCAAACATTTAAGTGAATAGTAAGCTTTTATAAATACTTATATACCTATAGCATTGTGCTTGAATTGCAAGATTCTAAACTTCAGCAACATATATGAATTGAAATTCTTCTGAATGGTCCCGTTAAATAGAAACACATGAACCTCTAAAAACGCTTTCAAAAATGGCTTCACAGAGAACCCACGCCTTTACCTTGGTGCTAGTGCAAATCAACTACAAATGCTATCTGTACCATTTTCAAGGAGTGAATCGTACAGTACATGAATTTTTATGAGTATATAAACATCATTTTCATATTTAAAAAAACAAAGGTAAATGTCTGTCAGGGTTTTATTGTACTCCAAATAGCGGGGTACAATGAAACACTTAAAAACACTTTACAAACACTCAAATAGCATGAGTCAAAATTCAAATTTCAATATTCATGTTTATGTACAATGATAATAAACATTAGTGAGACATAAATATGAAATTAAATGGAACAACATATTTAAGTAAATTTTTATAGCTTAAGATGAAAGCATATTAATTTATTACAGGTTAGCCAATAGTTTTTCATTTTACATTAAATTTACTTAAATCAAATTCAAAAATTAGCATTTCTGCTTTCCTTTTGTACCACCTGAAGAACAGTAGGTGGTAGTTTTGATACAATTTGAATTTTATTGTAGGTTAGAGTTAGGTTTGGTTAGATTATGGACAGATAAACATGCAACAAAATCATAAATACTTTTCAAACGCAATGCAAACTTTTAAACAGATAATTTAATTTATGTATGAAGACTTTTCTGAACGTATTTCCTTATTGCGCTTTCATTTAATTTTCTAATTACCACTTACGTTCGTATTCTACACTACTTTGAGTAACAAAATGTTGATATTCAACTTCAATTTAACGTTGCTTTAGGACACATGAAAAACGTAATGCACTTATAAAAAAAGGGGGATAAAAACGTGTATCAATGTTCGCAAAAGTTTCTACCAATTACCGTTAAGCAGTTCCCCCACTATTACAAGAAAAATATATACTTAAACACTTTTATGTACGTAATTCCCTCAGTATAAAAAAGCATTACGAATAAGTAAATTCATAAATAATGTATGGAACGCACTTAAGTAAATTTATTAAACGCTGACTATCTGCCATTTTCGTATGATGTAATAAAGATCTCAGCGTTTCACAAGCTGATTTGAACGCTAAAAAAGGTTCTGCCTGATGAATAATTCAACGAATTAAATGGAATTTTCTAGTATCGAAGTAAAGAAGCGGTACAATGTCGCAAATGAGCTCTTTGTGTAAGTTGAAAAGGGAAAAATTTCCCGGGATAAAAAGCGTTAAAGTGAATTGCAGAACTCTAAGATAAACGGTATTAAAAGCGTATGTGAATAGAGTTTTGCGTCAGTCAAAGCTTATTGGATTACACAAATTTTTAGGTAGCTCTTATGTAAAACACTGTCTAATATCCGTATATAGCCTAATTAAGTTATTTTAAAACGGTGTGGTAACGTTTTAAAAATGCATGAATTAAATTATCTTGAGCTTATTCTAAGTTCTTTTTCTGACAGATAAAGTATGCACAATAGTAAAAATGAGTATAGATGCCGCTCATAAAATGAAAATTGACTGCAACAGAAGTACTTTAATTCACTTCTTTAGCATAAAAGATAAACTTTAATATATTTGACATCATAGTGTCATTTTTATGGTAATAGTCACACAATATGATTTCATAGTTTTCAATTGTAGCTGTACACATACATTTTTGTATTTAACATTTAAAAAAAATATTATACTCTAAATAACTCTCTTAAGAGAACTTCTCATTATTGGAATTTTTATACTCACAAGTAAACAAATATTGTTCACCGTCTTATTAAGTTCGCTACAATAAAATTATAATAAGAATGTGTAATGAAAAGCAATGGGATGTTTTAACTTGAAAAAATTCAAAATCCACCAAGTATTAACCTATGGAAATATGTTATAAAATATTGTTACGAATTTTCGGGGCAACCCACTGTTCTGGCGTTTAAAATAGTTTAAAATTCGTATTCTACGCTTCAAATAGTTAAATTTTGCTCAAAATTGGTCAGCTAGAACCGGAGATACGGAGGTTTCGGTTTCCCCTTTGTTTTTCTATGGGGTTTCTAGATATCTCGAGAAAATTTGGTCGTAGGCCTTCGATAACTTAACTTTTGGGGACTTATTTTTGGCGCAAATTTGGCGATATTTCGCCAAAAAGTCTCCAATCTTTGCAACATTTTATTCATTTGGCGCGATTTTCTCAATTAGGCCTGGACGTTGGTTTTCCTGCACAAATTAACGCATAATAACCTAACATTTCTCTGCTATGACGTAATCAAAATTCCCGCTTTATGTAGAATACTGGAGAAATAGACTTTTCTCGAGGATTCTTGTAGCTTCTGCGTCGGGTACAAAAATATGAGCGTGTTTCAGAAGTCCCAGTTCAGTGTGAGTTGAGCACCCGTAGTGTGAATAGTGAGTACGATTGCTTTGTGATTTGATACTTTTATAGAAGCCGTGTTTTGGCTTGCTTTTCGAAGCTGTTTTTAAAGTGTTGTGTGTAAATTCTTGATTCCTGAGTCTTTAGAGACTGTTAGTATTAGCTCTCGTATATTTTCACCGAATTTTTGCATATGAAAGTGTTTTATTATGTGTGAGAAATACAGCATTTGTGAGAGCTTCAGATCTAAGCGGGTTGTTAAAATCACATTACTGTTCAAATATGCTTGTGGATTTTGTACAGCTGATTGGTCGACGAAGTTCTAGAAGCAATAAAATTTGTGTTTCATCCTGAGAAGTGACTTTTTACTAGAATTCTGTACACCAACTGGACTTTAGAACGACGAACCCAGGAATAGCAGAGTATTCTGCAACAATATTGTATATAATATTACGTTATCCAAAAGAGCTTGTAAAATATTGAAATTTTGATTACATCGTAATCAAAACGTATCAATTGTATTTTGATTACACATACAGTCACAGCTTTTAATAAATAAATCTAATATTAAATTGATTTGGAACGTGAACGAATACTTAATATACAAAGGTACGATGTCCAGACAGTGTACTGACTAACGTACATTCCTGCCACAAATTGGTTCCGGGCTCGATTTTCGATATCGGTTTGCGTGATTGTGATGTTCTTGTTAGCGGTTATAATTGTAGCCATTGAGTGCCCTTTAGTAAACGACTGTCACATTCGGCATCCATCCTGCCAAGGGCAATGTAGTGCTATACGAGAAAAAAAAGCATTTTTACATTTTTTGTTGATAGGGAACGGTGTAGTAAAATTCTACACAATTATTTTTAGTCGTTTAAAAAATACACGATCTTTTTAAAGAATAAATTATTTCGGAGCAAAATAAAGCATTTCTATTTTTCAAAGTGAATTCAGTAGATAAAGAGCACTTTTATTGTTTCTTTCAAGCTTAGAAAAAGAAAATAAAGAAAATCATAAGTAACATGAGAACAACAAAGTTATTTTTCATATCCTCTTTATCAAACTTAATTGCATGTCTATCAAGTAATTTTGTGATGCTTTGCAAAATTTTTGATGCATAAACTATTAAAAAAAATACCGCTACACAAAACTGAGAATCGCCAGCTTAATTAATTTTACTTAGAGGAATGTAATTTATAAAACTGCTTTTGAGCGAACAATTATCTCAGAAAAATGATCAGAATAACATCCAAAAATTGCGTCATTCATTCATGGAAGAAAATTGACCCTTCTTGTATTATGTTCGCAAAAACTCCATAATTATTCAAAATTTTCATTTCCATACACGTCAGCCTTGCAATTTATTCGAGACTAATTTATGTAACACATGTTTAGTAAGTAGGGGGTTGGGTATTGTGTTCTAGAAGATTGGCTGAATATGAAAAGAAAGCAATTTAGCTACGCCGAAAGCAATTTAGATTATTAATAATTTAAAATATAATCTTGACAATAAAATGAACTATTGAAGTCTGTTGCTTAGGGCATTTTTAGATGTGTTTTTCAATAATACTTAAAGGTATAAGTAATACGAAGTAGGAAATTCTGTATCCAAAAAATTCTGTGTTCAAATATTAATCACGTAAAATATTATGGCCTCTTAATTTGCAAGACAAGAAAAATACACTAAATTATTAATACACACATTACGCTGAAAACATTTTCATTTCAAAGTATTAAATATATAAAAATATTGCTATCAGAAACTTAATCCCCTTAAACCTTTGGTATTAGCTGTTTGTAAATAATTTCATCTGACTAGTAATTTTTTAAATATAACATTTAAAAAAAATATTATGAAGAAGTCTTCTTGTGATACATTTTACATATGTCGATGCTAACAATTTAAAAGTACATATAAGTCTAAAATTCATACTAAATTTTTTAAACCCTCGAACGATCAAATAAGTCATTATAAAGTTGCTTCTATAATACTGCAATTTAAGTTCCGTTACTGACTTATTTATAATGGAAATTGTAGATTTTATTTTCCAAAATCTAACTATTTCAAGAATTTTTGAAGTAATATTTATAACTACATTGACGTTTAGTATTATATATAAATTCACATAGGTTACTGCACATGATGTTTACCATTATATATAGTTCCTATAGGGTACTATATATTATTTTACATGGTATGGTTAAGTGAACTCTATGTAAAAACAGGCATACTTGTATTCATGAGTTGTTTTGTTACTTATAATTTAACCATATGACTTTTAACGTTATTTCATTCAGTGCATCCATCCCCTTTATACCTGAAAAGATTTTATATTAGTTTTTAATGCAAAACTATTAAACTTTATTAAAAACTGTCTTTTCCATGAAGATGAGTTAAAATTGATAAAGGATTAAAGAAAAAAGCCAACAAAATAATACAATTTGTCAAATTTTATTTATTTAATAGCATGGATTAGAAACTATTCAAATTTTAAAAGAATAAGGCCAGATTTGGTAGAATTACGTTAAAAATAAACACTGTATTCTGACATCTCGTTGTTGCAGGGTAAGGGGGAGTAAAATGAGAGTCATTTCTTTTTAATCAAAAATATAAATAGTTTGCGGTTTTAAATAATTTTCTACCGTCATTTCAAGGCAGCAGGAAATAATAACATTAAGTTATGCGGCTGACCAAAAAATCTTTGTTTTCTGAAAAATATCAATTTACTTGCTTAATTTATAGGTCACACCATTAGGATTCCAAAACATGTTTTTTGTATGTTTCTATGAACTAGAAGTTATGTCATACAAGAAATAATGAACCAGAAGGATAGTATTTTGTACATCATTAAAATCTGCAAACACGTTTTCCGAACAGGTTTTTTTTTTCTTCATTTTTTTTTTAGAAAAAACTTTCAGATTTCATGTAAAAATTGAAATATTTTCGTAAGTATTAGAACTCTTGCAAATATTAAATTCAACACAGGCACATATGTTCCTTACGTTCTGAATAAATAAAATTTAAAAAAATATATTTTTCTAGAATTGGTTACAGGAGGTATGGCGTAAATATAATTTCTTTACCAAAATTTCAAGTAATTTGGCAATATTTCAAAGATTACATTGAATTTCATTAAAAATGTACTTAATGTTTCAGTTTTATAGCCAATTTAATTGAAATCATGGAATTATTATTAAAATTTTACTTTTTTTCTAAATGTCCTGAAAGTAGGCTCCTACCTTAAAAAGATTTTTAAGAGCATTTGGAAGTATAATAATAAGCAAGCGTAGCTATTTTATTCCACCACGGAAAAATAGAAAGAGAAAGAAAACGATTTAAAGCAATTCTTACTTTTTTCTAATAACAAGATGTTTAGACCTTTTCAAAATTGAAACTAATAACAGATTATTTCAAGTTTTCAGGGATGTTAGAACGCATATTATTTCTATTAGTTCACTGAATCATGTGGGCACAAGAAAACATAATAGATTCAACACGTAGATGAAAGCTGATATTTTGTTTTAAAGTACATTTAATATACTTTCGAATGAGCATAAATCTTGCCAATATATGAACGTATAGTCTAAAAAACAGATCATGTCCTTATAGATAGGAATATAATGCTATAGGCCTCCCACTTATAAACGCCACTTTCAACAGTCTCTCTCTTTTATAGGCGAAAATATACAGCGCAACTCAGAAATCCTTTCGCACAGATGTACTTTTCTGCGTCATCCTCGGATACACGATGTTTAAAAAAACGCAAATGTTAGAAATTTGGATAAAAATATAATATCGATAAACTAAGACATTGAAACTGTTTTTGATGAGTTACGTGTGAATACGATGATAAATAAGATGATAATGATGTAACTGATTTTTCTGTCCCATCTTAGTCTAATGCTTAAGGAGTCCTAGAAAAATGGAGACTCTATTTGTAATATTATTACTGAACTTCAAATACGATATCATATTTTAATGAGTTAGAAGAGATTGCATTACTAGCACTGCCAAACAAAAAAAAAACTGCAGTATTACTGACGTATTGATAAAAGAATGTTGATGAAATTAAATCCCGCCTATGTAAAATGAAATAATAAGTTCTCCCTATTTTTGAATTAACTTAAACTAAATTGCATAGTTAGATATTTTGGGTCTCTCATAACTTATATGAAGTGTTAGAAAATAAGACCCTTTGAGTTATACGCGATTTTTCATCGGTCCCTTAAAACGCGTACAAGTGAGATATCACTGCACTTACATTTTACCTACATTTTATTTAGGTTTTACTACAGATTTTTATTTAAAATGCATTTAATAAAAAGCTTAACAAACAAATGAATTGCAAATTCGTGTAATTTCCTTCTCACATATCTTAGTTTGCTGAGTTTTAGGAAGCTTTTGATAACGCACTTGATTATTTTAAAAGTAAACATCTTTTAGGCCAGAATAGATAAACACTGTTAAATAAATATTTCATCTTGGCCCTTTACATTTCGCATAAGGAATCCATTGATACTTATACATTCAGTCTTCACATAATAAGCCCCATCTCTTTGATCTTTAGATTTCAGAAATCACTATTTACTTAGCCATGCTCTAGATCATAGAACTGTGCATATTAAAGGCCTTTGTAGATTAGTTTTCCAAGGTGCTAACAAATCTCACATATTCCATGGATCAAAGTCTGTAATTTACATAAATATTGTAACAAGTGTTTTATGTTACACCCTTTAGAAGTGTTTTTTATTTAAAATATTACAAGAATTGTAAGAAGCAATTAATTTAATCGATTTGTTTTACGATAAATTTAATTCAATTGGCAAATATATAAATAGGCTTTTTGTCGATAATTTTGTCTGTGATGAATAATAAGATATAGATGGATAATAATAAAAAGATAATAAAATTCAAGGCAAACCGTTTAGAAGACTATAAATCTGATTATACAATCGGAATAGCTGCAAATTTGCTTTAATCTATAGATATGTATACTGCAGGCATTGTATATATACTGCAGGTTACGTTTTGCGTAATACGTATTTATGATGAATAAGTCAATCCTGGTAGGCAGATAACATTTAAAAACATTCAAAATGAAGATCAACATTAGTCAACGTATGATAAAATGAATGTCTATAATATGCCCAGGCAGGACCAGTGCTTTCTGAACACCTATTACAGTTCAGAAAATAGAACTAAACGTTCTTCCAACGGTTCTAAATGTTCTCAGAATTTTTTGTGGTTATAAAATACTAAGAAGATAGATGTATATTGCCCAGCGGTTTTTACTGCATTTTTTTTTCGAAATTTTCTCCCATAATTTAGCCAAACTGAATATAATTTAAAAATTCGACAGATTTTCTTAACCTCGCTTTAAAAATAGCAAAAATCTACCTAAACGGCTCTTTCCCTATACATTTCGTATAAGGGAGAAGTGGTAGGTTGTTTCGATTTTCGTTATGTTTAAAGTAACTCTACTCGCAATTATACTATTTAATTAAAATTTCTAGTCTATGAAGTGGTCTTATACTAACTTCACGCATTTACGTTAATGTAAAACGCCAGGAAGTATTTTTTTTTTCTTTTTCATATTGAAAATGACCATTTCCCATTTAGGTGGAATGAAACAACCTACCCGGTAGTGTGGTATGTTGTCACAGGTGTTGAGATTTGTCACCCATATCAGAAGATCGAAAAATACGCGTCGCTTGTTTGGCACAACAGTTGGGGGAAAAACATGCGCGATACCGTTGTTTTTTCCCGACAGCATACAGGCAATTTTTTCCGATGGAAAATGTTGTGTATGTTGGGTCAGCTTTTCGCCTTCAGCTAATCAGAGGCACTCCTTATTTAAGGATGGCGGCAATTTGGCATTCTGTTATGGAGATGGAGGATTCAGAGAATTTTATAGTTGAATTGAAACTAACCGAATTATTGAAGTATTAAAGCTACTTCATTTCTTTTTTTCATTTTCTTTTGAAAAGAATGGTTATATATTGTATTTTTATTACAATTTTTTAAATAGCTCAAAATTATAAATTAGCACATATCGGGAAAATGCATTTTTATATTGTGCCTCTATTTAGGTAAAATATTATTAGTTGAGGGTTTGACAAAACATGCCGTGAAACTTTAATAACAGTTTCTAATTCTTTTATTAAACCTTATTTAATTAAATTATTTTAGTTTTCTTATTTAATAATGATATTAATTTCTGGTAAGATATACAAGTATTCATGCACTGCATTTAAAAGCAGTGTTTGAAGCACATGATCCATGTACTATATACAGTTTGAATGCTTTTTGAAAATGTCACAATTTTACATTTATTTAAATTATTTATTATTCGCCGATTACATTTACACTGAGAATTAACAGTAAACTGTGCGTAATTTCGTGTTTTTGCAGTTTGCTTTCATTATTGTACTGACGCATTGCCGTAACCAGGGCGTTCCCTCTTATGGAACCATATCTGATTATACCGAACTCTTAGCATGGCTCCTGGGGTAAATGTCAAAATTGCACATCTCCGGTTGCAGCCATGCATAGACAAAACAAAAAATAACCCTATTTTCTATCATCATTTGACAATGTGTATCAGCAACGCTCCCTACTGAAGGGGAATCTTTGCGCCCATCGTTGCCCACACGCAGTGACAACTAATGAAAGCTGTTTTAAATCGTTTTTCACGACTTTTAAAGATGTTTGAATATTTTTTTTTCCATTGGACACAAAAAAATTGAAGACCCTAACATACATAATATTAAAAAAAAACAAAAAATATAGAAAAAATATTCAGCCTTCAGCTGAAATTAGTTTCCCCTCCGCTAAAGAGGTTTTTTGACAGAACCTTTTAATTTGTATTGGCAGCCATGTACAGGATGTATTTGCATGTAAATCAAACGGGGAGAAACCAACCGTTCTTCCAGTGGTGTCAAGTATTTTAAACAATCCGGTATTTCGGGGAATTCGAAGCCATTGCTTATAGCTAATTCTGGTATTGTCAATTTAATCAAACAATTGTAACATGTTTTGCAAAATTTGCCAATATCATCGATATCTTTGTAAAAGACTAGTTTTATAAAGTCCGTTGTCGCTCCTTTGGACAGTAAAGTTGTTTTGGAATGGGTTCTTATTGACTTTTTGAACCACAGTCGATCACAACAATAGCATTGGTGGATTGGACCATGAGCAACAGCTTCGAAAAATTTCTCAGCTAATTTACGAAATTCTAGTTCTTCACACCTTACATTTAGATCAGTATCTGTTCTTGGTCTTTTCGATGGTATATCTAGACAGAGTCGTAAACGTTTTCTGTCTTGTCTTCTGGATTTGGATTCCGCTTCTTGAGCACGAAAATCTGGATCTTCCCTTTTTCTTTGCATAAATAGACGGTTAGTTTCACGATGACTTTCTTCCGGATCAGACAACTGGCGAGGACGGCCAGCGCGGCCTTGAACAGCAGTCCCGGGTATATTCTTCTGATATTTAACGATGTAATACTGAACAGTAGAGCGTGAAATACCAAGCCTACGAGCTATTTCACACTGATCCCGCAAAAATGAAAATTTTAGAAATGCCACGACAGAACACCACCACTTGCTCCGAGGAGGGACAAAAATTTGAACGCGACTCTGGAAACAAATCCAAGTTCTGAAAAATGAAATCGGAACCTCGGGAACTTGACAGCCAGTCGCAGACGCTCTGACAAAATCTTACAGTTTCCCCTTTTGTTTCATCTGACGTTACTTTGAAATTTTTCAAGTATCCATTATTCCAATCATGTGTCGGATCTTGGTGTGTTTCAAATTTCCGTGAGATCTGTAAGATTTTATTTACTATCAATTATCATCCACGACTTTTTTTGTCTGCCCAAAACTATTACCCTCTTTAGCGGAGGGTAAAAACATTATTTATGCAAATAATAATTTTTAAAATGTTCTCCGAGAAAACTTTGAGCAAAAGAGCGCAAGTAGTCCTGAAAGCAGGATCTGATTACCGAATAGGTCCGGGCTATTTTTACTTCCTTGTACGTAGTATAAGGAAGTAATGTGATCCCGAAAAATTTTGGGGGCCAAATTTCGACAAAAAAACCGATTTTGACTACCTCTAAATTGAATTAAAAAATTTTTTTCGATGCATCTCATCGTAGGCTAGCATGCACGATCATATTAACGCGTCTGCAACTCATTTTGACCAGCGGCGAGTCTACTGTGGCCAGTTTTTCCATGCCGTCTGTACGTACGTACGTACGTATGTACGTACGTACGTATGTACGTACGTATGTATGTAACTCGCATATCTCAAAAATTATTGGTCGTAGAATGTTGAGATTTGATATTTAGGATTGTTCTATGATCTAGTTGTGCACCTCCCCTTTTGGTGGCAATCGAATGGATAGTTTATGTACAGGACCGCCCAAAAGATTCGAAATACATTACGCTCTATGGGCCGAAATTCATTAAACTCGCCTAACTCAAAAGCTATTAGGCGTAGAATGTCGAAACTTCATATTTTGGATAGTTGTAACATCTAGTAGTGCACCTCCCCTTTTGGTTCCATTCGACTGGATAGTTTATCTACAGGACTGCCCAAAACATTCGAAATACATTACGCTCAATGGGCCGAAATTCATTAAACTCGCATATCTCAAAAACTGTTAGGCGTACAATGTTGAAACTTTATATTTAGGATTGTTGTAATATCTAGTTGTGCACCTCCTCTTTCGGTTCCATTCGACTGAATAGTTTATCTACAGGACCGCCCAAAAGATTCGAAATACATTACGCTCTAAGGGCCGAAATTCATCAAAGCGTTTTTTTAGAGGTATTGGGCTATTTCAAACGACTCAGAAGTGATATATGCTGTAAAGAGTTAGAAAATGAATTTCTCCATTAAAGAAAGTGTCTTTATCATTTATAGTTCTGCTACAGGAACACTCAAAAGATTTCCAATACATTACGGTCAATGGCAATTTTAGGGGCATTCATCCATTTCAAGCACAATACCGTCCTACCACATAAGTTAGGTAATGGTCCGACCACGGTCACGTGCCTCCCTCAAGAACTATGCCAAAAGTCGCCAAGCTTGGCGACTTTTGGTGTACGTGTGTGCATATTTAACTCTCAAATCTCAAAAACTATTATGAAATTTCATATATAAGAATGTTGTAACAGCTAGTTGTGCATCTCGATTTTTGGTTCCAATCTACTGGAGAGTTTATTTACAGGACCACCGGAAAGAATTTCAGTACTTTAATGTCTATGGACATCTTCAATATAATACTACTGTAGATAGTCATTGTTTGGAACATGCCCAAAATCTCGCCGTCTGTCCTCGACCTTGGCGAGTTTTGGCGAAATTTCGCCAAATTTGGCGATAGTCAGTCATTTGGTCCATGCCCAAAGTATCGCCATTTGTCATCGTTCTTGGCGAGTTTTGGCGAAATATCGCCAAATTTGGCGATAATCTGTCATTGTTTGGTTCATGCTTAAAATCTCGCCAAATGTCGTCGACATTGACGAGTTTCGCCGAAATATCGCCAATTTTTGGCGCCAAATTTGGCGCCAAAAATTATTTCGTATTTTGTATAACTCTAAAACTAACCCGTAGATTTTTTAACTTTTGTATTTAGAACTATTGTAATATCTAACTGTTTTCAATATCTTATTTGACAGCAATCGACTGAGAATTTATTTACAGGGTGAGCCAAATGACTTCTAATACATTGAGGTGTATGGATGCATTCAATTAATGAAAGTCTGTGGTCAATGACTACTTTGGCTATCCCCAAAATCTCGCAGACTATCTCAAGTTATTCGGCTTTTGGTGAAATATCGCCAAATAAAGTGTCAGAAGGAAATCTTTCAAATTGAACTCAGCTTGGCGATATCGAAATATTTGGCTGGAAATCGCTAAACCTTACTATTATTGATATTTTATCTCTTTCAAAGAAATACATTTAGAGGAAGTGCGTCGAAAATATTTTTGATCTAATGGACGTGCAAGGAAGTCATGTGTTGGACACATCAGATTTTTTCATAGGGAGTGAAAAGCTTTAAATACCGTAAGTCACAATCGAAAAATCAAGTTTATTATTATTTTTTACTTCCTTGTACGTAGTATAAGGAAGTAATGTGATCCCGAAAAATTTTGGGGGCCAAATTTCGATATAAAAACCGATTTTGACTACCTCTAAATTTAATTTAAAATTTTTTTTCGATGCATCTCATCGTAGGCTAGCATGCACGATCATATTAACGCGTCTGCAACTCATTTTGACCAGTGGCGAGTCTACTGTGGCCAGTTTTTCCATGCCGTCTGTACGTACGTACGTATGTATGTAACTCGCATATCTCAAAAACTATTGGTCGTAGAATGTTGAGATTTGATATTTAGGATTGTTCTATGATCTAGTTGTGCACCTCCCGTTTTGGTGGCAATCGAATGGATAGTTTATGTAAAAGACCGCCCAAAAGATTCGAAATACATTACGCTCTATGGGCCGAAATACATTAAACTCGCCTAACTCAAAAGCTATTAGGCGTAGGATGTCGAAACTTCAGATTTTGGATAGTTGTAACATCTAGTTGTGCACCTCCCCTTTTGGTTCCATTCGACTGGATAGTTTATCTACAGGACTGCCCAAAACATTCGAAATACATTACACTCAATGGGCCGAAATTCATTAAACTCGCATATCTAAAAAACTGTTAGGCGTTGAATGTTGAAACTTTATATTTAGGATTGTTGTAACATCTAGTTGTGCACCTACCCTTTCGGTTCCATTCGACTCAATAGTTTATCTACAGGACCGCCCAAAAGATTCGAGATACATTACGCTCTATGGGCCGAAATTCATCAAAGCGTTTTTTAGAGTTATTGGGCTATTTCAAACGACTCAGAAGTGATATATGCTGTAAAGAGTTAGAAAATGAATTTCTCCATTAAAAAAAGTGTCTTTATCATTTATAGTTCTGCTACAGGAACACTCAAAAGATTTCCAATACACTACGGTCAATGGCAATTTTAGGGGCATTCATCCATTTCAAGCACAATACCATCCTACCATATAAGTTAGGTAATGGTCCGACCACGGTCACGTGCCTCCCTCAAGAACTATGCCAAAAGTCGCCAAGCTTGGCGACTTTTGGTGTACGTGTGTGCATATTTAACTCTCAAATCTCAAAAACTATTATGAAATTTCATATATAAGAATGTTGTAACATCTAGTTGTGCATCTCGATTTTTGGTTCCAATCTACTGGAGAGTTTATTTACAGGACCACCGAAAAGAATTTCAGTACCTTAATGTCTATGGACATCTTCATTATAATACAACTGTAGACAGTCATTGTTTGGTACATGCCCAAAATCTCGCCGTCTGTCCTCGACCTTGGCGAGTTTTGGCGAAATATCGCCAAATTTGGCGATAGTCAGTCATTTGGTCCATGCCCAAAGTATCGCCATTTGTCATCGTTCTTGGCGAGTTTTGGCGAAATATCGCCAAATTTGGCGATAATCTGTCATTGTTTGGTTTATGCTTAAAATCTCGCCAAATGTCGTCGACATTGACGAGTTTCGCCGAAATATCGCCAAATTTGGCGCCAAAAATTATTTCCTATTTTGTATAACTCTAAAACTTTAACCCGTAGATTTTTTAACTTTGTATTTAGAACTATTGTAATATCTAACGGTTTTCAATATCTTTTTTGACAGCAATCGACTGAGAATTTATTTACATGGTGAGCCAAATGACTTTGAATACATTGAGGTGTATAGATGCATTCAATTCATTGAAAGTCTGTGGTCAATGACTACTTTGGCTATCCCCAAAATCTCGCAGACTATCTCAAGTTTGTCGGCTTTTGGTGAAATATCGCCAAATAAAGTGTCAGAAGGAAATCTTTCAAATTGAACTCAGCTTGACGATATCGAAATATTTGGCTAGAAATCGCTAAACCTTACTATTATTGATATTTTATCTCTTTCAAACAAATAAATTTAGAGGAAGTGCGTCGAAAATATTTTTGATCTAATGGACGTGCAAGGAAGTCATGTGTTGGACACATCAGATTTTTTAATCTTGTAGAAAGAGTGATATTTCTAATTTCATTTTTACCTTTAATGCATATAAAAATAATTCCTTGTCCAAAATTACATTAAAATTTCAGCGATGTTTTCTTTTCATCACACTTGATTCTAAGTTTTGTTGATTCTACCTTCAACCCTTTTCCCAATCGCTACACAAGCTAAAATCCATGCTAGTACCAGCAACAAAAACAGGCTAGTTATTGAGATTTCTTGCTATGTTTGCTAGATTTTCATGCTATTTTTACTTCCTTGTACGTAGTATAAGGAAGTAATGTGATCCCGAAAAATTTTGGGGGCGAAATTTCGACAAAAAAACCGATTTTGACTACCTCTAAATTTAATTTTAAAATTTTTTTCGATGCATCCTATCGTAGGCTAGCATGCACGATCATATTAACGCGTCTGCAACTCATTTTGACCAGCGGCGAGTCTGCTGTGGCCAGTTTTTCCATGCCGTCTGTACGTACGTACGTACGTACGTACGTATGCATGTAACTCGCATATCTCAAAAACTATTGGTCGTAGAATGTTGAGATTTGATATTTAGGATTGTTCTATGATCTAGTTGTGCACCTCCCCTTTTGGTGGCAATCGAATGGATAGTTTATGTACAGGACCGCCCAAAAGATTCGAAATACATTACGCTCTATGGGCCGAAATTCATTAAACTCGCCTAACTCAAAAGCTATTAGGCGTAGAATGTCGAAACTTCATATTTTGGATAGTTGTAACATCTAGTTGTGCACCTCTCCTTTTGGTTCCATTCGACTGGATAGTTTATCTACAGGACTGCCCAAAATATTCGAAATTCATTACGCTCAATGGGCCGAAACTCATTAAACTCGCCTAACTCAAAAGCTATTAGGCGTAGAATGTCGAAACTTCATAATTTGGATAGTTGTAACATCTAGTTGTGCACCTCTCCTTTTGGTTCCATTCGACTAGTTTATCTACAGGACTGCCCAAAACATTCGAAATACATTACGCTCAATGGGCCGAAACTCATTAAACTCGCCTAACTCAAAAGCTATTAGGCGTAGAATGTCGAAACTTCATATTTTGGATAGTTGTAACATCTAGTTGTGCACCTCTCCTTTTGGTTCCATTCGACTGGATAGTTTATCTACAGGACTGCCCAAAACATTCGAAATACATTACGCTCTATGGGCCGAAATTCATTAAACTCGCCTAACTCAAAAGCTATTAAGCGTAGAATGTCGAAACTTCATATTTTGGATAGGTGTAACATTTAGTTGTGCACCTCCCCTTTCGATTCCATTCGACTGGATAGTTTATCTACAGAACCGCCCAAAAGATTCGAAATACATTACGCTCTATGGGCCGAAATTCATCAAAGCGTTTTTTAGAGGTATTGGGCTATTTCAAACGACTCAGAAGTGATGTATGCAGGGCTAAAGCCCACCGAGATAGCTTAGCACCATGGGGCGCACTTCTCGTTAAATACGTCAGAGGATTATGGTCTGAAACTATTTGAATTTCAGCTCCAAATATCCAGGTGTCAAATTTCTTTAATGCTTCCAGTACACAAAAGGCTTCTCTTTCAATGGTCGCCCACTTTATTTGACTCGTGCTTAGTTTTTTACTGAAAAATGCAATACGTAATTCTTTCCCATTGTCATCACGTTGAGCTAAGCATGCCCCAATTGCAGTGGACGAGGCATCTGTGTATAATTGAAAAGGTTTCTCAAGGTCCGGAGTGTGTAAGGAAGCCATTTTTATCAGTTCCTCATAGAGCTTTGTAAATGCTTTATCCGCCTCCGAACTCCACGGTATCTTAATTGGAACGCTTTTCTTCGCCAGGTTTGTCAACGGTAATACGATTTGTTAAAACTGAGGTATATAGTCACGATAGTAACTAGCCAGCCCAATCAAACTTCTCAACTCTTTCTTAGTGGTGGGTCTTGCTAACTTTCGTATAATTTCAACCTTTTCTGGATCCGGGGAATGTTGTCCTGATCCAACTACATGACCTAGAAATTTTACATGGGGTTTTCCAAATTCGCACTTTCCCAAATTTACTGTCAGACCTACTTCCTTCAAGGTCTTGAAAACATTGTCTATATGAACCAAATGTTCATCCCATGTGCTAGAAAATGTAGCCACATCGTCGATATATGAACGGCAGTATTCTCTATGTGCGATCAAAGCCTTATCCATTGATTTTTGAAACGTTCCTCCAGAATTTTTCATTCCAAAGGGCATGACATTCCACTGGTAATGACCTGAGTGGGTTACACATGCGGTATAATGCTTTGAATTTTCCTTCATAGGAATTTGCCAGTATCCTTTGGTAAGGCCTATGACTGTAATAAATGATGCCTTTTCCACCTCATATATTAAGTCATTGGCTATTTTCATAGGGTACACGTCTGGTATAGTAAAACTATTTAATAATCTGAAGTCGACACATAATCTGACACTTCCATCTTTCTTGGCAACGCAAACCACAGGATGAGCCCATTCGCTATCACTGTGTTCGATTAGACCCAGGTCTAACAGTTCTTGAATCTGTCGATCCACTTCTTGTTGCAAACTAATAGCAATAGGTATTCGGTATGGTTTAAGTCTCTTTGGTGTACAATCTCCTGTAACCCTAACAGAGTGACCTTCTACCCTAGCGCGGCCAGGTTTTGCACTAAACACACCTGCATATTTTTAAGTACATGAAATAATTCCTGTACTTGCTTATTCGTTAACTTGGCATTCACAAGGTATGTCCTAATATCTTCTATGCTTTTACTTAGTGCATCAGTAGATGCATAATGAATGGTCCCGAAATCTTCGTCTAACTCAAAAATCATACCAACATGATTTACTCTTTGAATATATGGATGCACTTTATTCACATGAAGTTCTCTTATACTTCCGTCTTCCATTTCAACCTTTACAGAATGTGGTCTGGTAATCTGCTTAACTGTTCCGGGGCCGATCCAGGTATTTAAAAGCTTATGCGAAGATGACGGCCTCAATACTAAAACTTTATTGCCCACTGCAAATGACTTTTCTTTTGACCGGAGGTTATATCTGGAGACATATTCTTCCTGAGCCTTCTTGCTACTCTCAGAAGCGAATTCGTGAGTCCTTTTCAAACTTTCCACCAAGTTTTGCAAATATTCCGTAATTGGACGTGAGGCGGTCGTTGGAATCTGTCGTTCACCTGTCCAAATATCTTTTAACAACGCTAAAGGTCCTGGAGGTAATCTTCCATACACCAATTGATAAGGTGACAATCCGGTAGTGCTGTGAGGCACTTCTCTATATGCAAACATAAGATACGGGAGGTGAATGTCCCAATCTTTACCATATTCTTGTATAATTTTATTCAACATATCCTTCAGAGTTCTATTCCAGCGCTCGACTGCTCCCATACTCTCAGGATGTCCTGGAGTGGAAAAGCGAGGTGAAACGCCTAACAAGTTCTCAAATGCCTGAGTTAACTTGGAAGTAAAGTTTGTACCTTGATCTGTGCTGATCATTTTAGGAAATCCCGTTTGGGTAAATATCTTCATTAATACATCACATGTGGTTTTAGCACTGATTTCTCTTACAGGAATGGCTTCAGCCCATCGGGTGCATAAATCTACTGCACATATGATAAACCGATGTCTTCTTCCCGAAGGTGGTTCTAGTGGGCCAATACAATCTAAGCTCCATACTTCGAATTGTATTTCAGGTCTGACAATAGGTTGTATGGGAATCCTATCTCGGTATGTCTAAACTCTTCTTAATTGGCATTCTTTGCAACTCTCACAAAATTTTTTAACGTCGCGTTTGATTGATGGCCAAAAAAATGTATATTTAATTCGTTCTTTAGTTTTCCGTTCTCCTAAATGTCTCATGGGCCATTTTAAGCACATCCGATCTCTTACATTGGGATAGTACTACTTGTTTGACATCTTCCCCACATATTGTTTCGGCATGTACAAGAATACCATCTAAAACTTCATATGAATTTTGATGATTTTCTGCATGTTTCCAGTATAATTTTAACTGTTCGTCTTCCCTTTGGAGCTTCTGGAACGATGCTACAGTCTCAGGAACTTTCGCGTTCTTCTCTGCTTCAGTGTTTTCAGTCCTTGTTTGTACATTTCCCGATACCAAGTGATTTATATACCTTTTGTCTTCGTCTTCAACTAAAATACTGCACACATCAGATTTTAATTCCATACCATTAAACAACTGTATGTTTTCTTTCATTAATTTAAATGCCGTATTACAGATTAACATATCGCATTTTAGTTTTCTAGATATACCACATATAACCGGTACTCTTCCATGTAACCCATCATTTATTTTTACATTCACTATTTTTAACGGAACTGATTCTTCTTCTCCAAACGCTGAGTAAAGCTTTACAGTACCTTCACTCTTTTCTTCATGTTTCTGTATTAAATCATTTCGTATGACTGATATTTGTGCCCCAGTATCTACGATACCATTAAATGTTTTCCCTTCGCATTCAACTTCCAAAATCATAAGATTATCGCAATTACTTTTGAGTTTAAATTTATCTGATATTCTCAAATCAACCCGTGCGGTGAGCATGCTCAATTTTTCTTCAGTGTTATCTTCTTTATTCGCGTCACTAATCTGCATTTGAACTAAATTGCTCTGTGCACGCTCTGATCTTCTGTTATGGAAATTAAGTGAATCGCTTTTATTTTTAAATCTCGGACATTGCGATCGCAAATGTTCACACGATCCGCATTCAAAACATCGATTCCGCTTCCTTTGTTCATGAAAATTTTCCTTTCTCCTATCTTGAAAATCATTTTCCTTTCGAGTCGTTGTATTTCGGCGACTTTCAAAATTTCCGTATTTTGACTGGTACGGGTTAGTTGCCCGATCATCGTTTTCTGTTTTCGCAAGAGGACGTTCCTTGGCGAATTTTGGCTTCATTACTCTTCTTACATCGTCCTATTCATCTAGTTTTTCGGCCAACATTATTGGGGATACAATCTCCGTCCATTCATCCATGAAATGTTCTTTTACTTCAAATGGTACTTTTCTTTTAATCTGATCAGCGATCATCAGATTTTTTAAATCTTCTAGAGATTTAATTTTTAACCCGTCAATCCACCCATCAAAATAGGCTTTCATTTTAAAATAAAATTCCATCCAATGTTTCTTCTGTGGACTTTTGGTGTTTCATAAATAACTGTCTGAATTTCTCGGCGCTTAATTTAAATCTTTTTAACAGCATCTTCTTAATTTCATCGTAATTTTGCGCTACCTCTTCTGTTTCCCTAGCAATCAAACTGGAAACAGGAGTTGGCAACACCCCAATTAAATGAGCAACCCAATTTTCTTTATCGACGCCAAGCATCTTTAACTGTCTCTCAAACAACGTAAGAAATAAACAGATATCACTTTCCTTCGGATCAAACCGAGGCAATAATTTTTCTAAATTAGTTTTAACACCGCTTCCTTCCCGTACTTGGCTTCCCAACATCGCATTGTCTGCCATTTTTTCATTTTCAATTTTTCTAATTCAAAAACTTTTTCTCTTTCTTCTCTCTCTTTCTGATCCTGTCTTTCCCTTTCTTCTCTCTCTTTCCGATCCTGTCTTTCTTTTTCTTCTCTCTCTTTCCAATCCTGTCTTTCTTTTTCTTCTCTCTCTTTCCGATCCTGTCTTTCTTTTTCTTCATTTCTATCAGCAATAATTCTAGCCAATATTTCTTTACAAAATTCTTCATCATAGTTTTTATCGTTCGTAATCAGATCACGTAACTTCACCACAGTAAATGTCGTATCAACCGTTAAACCCAGTTCTTCAGCAAGAACTATTAAATCTTGTTTCTTTCCCTTGCCAAAAAACGCCATTTCACTTTTCAAATGCTAGTTTTAAGCTACGGTTACAGGTATATGTTTATATACGAATCAGGAGGATTCTTCAAGTAAATATGCCGGGACGGCCAACTATATATTAAAACCAACAGGGAAACTGCCTTCAAAACCTGCCAAACTGGCCTATTAAACTTCAAAATAATGCAGATCAACTGCTATAGCTACGTACAAATACAGTTGCATGAAATTGATGAAGAAATACAGCTCTCACCTGAGCATTTTGTAGTATCGCATCCAATTCAATCCAATCCTGCCGACTACGCCAGTAAAGTTTTCCCACGCTAATTTTCAAATTTTATTGAAACATAAAACAAACTCTTTAATTAACTTCAAAATGGTAACCGATAATTTAATTTACACAATACACATATACAGGCTTAGACTCTAGCCATTTACAAGGCGGCATCAGTCAGGTCCTTTTATATAATAAATTATTAAAATTCAATCTTTAGAAACAACGCGCACACTTATTTTATTTACTAGCCCGTGTTCTTTTAACGGCTCGCTCATTTATTCAAGCAGCGGGTGCGTTTATAATCTTTAGTCAAAGCATGGGAAGGTAGGTACAGCTGCGGAAAAAAAAGGCCCACTTGCTCTTTATTTCGCCATCGTCCTCGTATAGCAAAGTTATATATACCATTCGTTTGCAAATAACGCGTACTTTAATTTACTGTTAATTTAATTTGCATAAGGGGCCGTCTTCATATTTAATTCTGCATCAAATTCGTTTTCCTCAATGGCAACCCCATATTTTGACTTTATTAAACGAAAGAAAACCTTCAAATTACCCTAAATATAAATTTTCACCAATTTTCTACGATAATTTCCGGAGATATTGCGAATTCATTTTTGCGCGTTTTTAAGGGACTTTCTGCAAATTGAAAACCGCTATTTGTAGGTTCCGAACTCTTCGCCTTTAATTTATTTCGCTCGCGAGAATTAAAAGAAATTAATATTATTTTCAAGGAAAATTTTGTTCCCATCTCTCTTAAAGTTTTTTGTACTGAGAATATCAAGGGTAGAATAGAATATTTAGTCTGTGGTCCAAATGACCCGTGAGTTCATAACTTCCTTGGTTCGTACACATGATTTAAGGGAAAAATGCAAAATGAATGCTAAGGATTTTGAAATTGTTATTCAGTGTTTCCCTTGATTTTTCTCTTAGACAGCTGAAATGTTGGCAGGAGCTAGAGGCTGCTCCCTGCTCTTCTGACTATAAACATGAATATTTCTCGACTCAGCTATGGTCGAACTTAAAGAATGGTTTCATGATTGAAAATTTATTTGTTTGAATTTCATGTAAAAAACGCAATTACTTGTTTGCCGACCCAATATTATCACTGTGTTTGTTATTTCACTTTCTTCATTTAATGCTATCGCCTGCAATGTGCAATATTCTTAAGACTTTTGGCGGTATTTTAATTTATAGTTAGACTAGCTGACCCGGCAAACGTTGTTTTGCCCTATAAATTATTCCTAGGATTATTTTAGTAGAAAGAAATGACTAACTTATTGTAAGTTTGTGAGGATGCGGTATATGAGTGGAAGAGGCATGGAGCGCTGTGAACAATACTGGAATATAAAAATAAAACAATACCAAACATATATTTTTAATTCCTTGTAATTTATTCTTTAAATTTATATATATCGCTAATTACAATAATTTTACTAAAAAATAATATCAATCCCTTAACGCAATAGAGTATACAATATTTTTTGTCATCCCATCTTTAGATAACTTAAACAAACTGGATGCCCACTGTATGGTTTGCCCACTCGAGAGCATGTCACGTATAACTGACCGTGTGAAAAACATGGCGTGCTCAAATCTAATCCAGAAACAGACATAGTTTGGCCTTGAGACTTATTGATAGTCATTCCATAAAAAATACCCCCCCCCAAAAAAAGGATGAAAATCTGAAACAATTTCAGATTTTAAATACGCACTATAGTGCTATATATTAAAATCGTATCATAATTTATGCGTCGTCCCTATTTTTCGTCCTTATTCCATTAAGTTGGAAAGTGTTATCATTATTCATGACTGTGCTGTATTTTTCTTCCTTATTTTATAAAACCCATCTTTGGAATCGAAATCTATCTTAAAATCACCTACTAAAACTATTTTACAATCTTCGCCAAGTATATCACAACTATACTTCACCGTTTTATATATTGTTTCCTAATTTAACGCCTCGACTCTCGCCAAGGAGGCGATGATTAAACATATGCAGTTACCATGACGATTTTTTGCATTTATGTAGAAATCGTAATTTAGAATTAAAATGGCGATTTGGAACAACATGTAAGTACAGCATGCCGTTACATTTTTATTTATTTTGGATTACCAATTAATGTAGTTTTAATAATTAAATGTCTTCAAATTCCTTAACTGGCGCGTTTATCGCTAGTTTGTTTACTTTAGTTATCACCTAGTTCTTTTGGGTGCGTTGAAACGGTACTTACGTATTACCCCGGCGGTCACTTCCGCCAAACTACTTTTTCGTAGATTTTAAATACATTGCCAATCGTATTCCAAACCATCAACAACTTCATGTGCCCGGCATTTATCTTGGTGAAAAAATTGCTTGTGTTGGCGGACCGCCTGGAAAATACGTATGTACCGTTGAAACTTGTGCATAACTCCCAGAGACCCATGACTGCAAAGCTCGCCAAAGTACGGGAATTTTTTAGGTTGGCGAGAGTGGGGGCGCTAAAATAGGAATCAACTCTTTCTCGTACCATAAAACACATCTTTGGAATCGAAATCTGTCTTACAATCGCCACCTGAAACTGTTTAGAATTTCCTCCAGGCATGTTCTTCCTGTAGGCATATTCCAACTATACCGCAAAGACATTTTAAATACTGTTTGGAATGGACATCATAATCCATGAGTGTACCGTGTTTTCCTTTCTTGTTCCACAGAGCACTTCTTCGGAATAGAAATCTATATTAAAATCGCCTAATAAAACTCTTTTACAATATACGCCAGGCGTTTTCTAACTATACGCGAAATATATTTATAATAAATTGTCGCGTTTTGGCACCACATTTAGCGATCAATTATCAAAAATTGCAAACCTTGTGCGACTTTCAACATTTTATTAACTTCCCCCCCCCCTCTCCACATTATCTGGCAAACACATTTGAAAAGTGATTCGACACGCTAATGTCTACACAGAAATCCTGATTGAAATTAATAGCACTCGGGGGCTAAACATTTTGGGGTGGACCGCCCTTATGACTTAGGGGTATGAGACATAGTTAAAAACCTATTCTATGACCTAACGAATGTACATAGAAAATTTCATTAAAATTGGTCGAGTGGTTTCGGAGGAGTTAGGTGACTAACACTGTGACAGGAGAATTTTATATATTAGATGAAAAAATTTTTACAGAAAAACGTGATTTTGAATGTTTGATAAAGTATGGGGAATTCCAAAGACCTAATGTTTCCGATATTAAAAAAGGTCACATTCATGCCTGGAAAGTTGAGGATGTTAGTTTTTAAGAAATAGGACGTTGTATTAGAAGACATACATCTACTGCATCTAATTCTATAGCTGGAAAATATTTTATTTGGGGGAATATGGTCGCGGACGCAACAATACACGCTTTATAGAATCCCCAACAAACTGTAAAAACATCTAATTTATTTGCTTCGAAATTTGATATTTTTAATACTGGTATCTTTTACTGTGTCTGTGCACAAAATAAATCTAATTTACTTTTATTTTATGCAATTTTCAAAAAAATTTCACTTAATAAATTTATATATGGTCCCTTAACTCATGAAAATAGCACATTTTATTTAATATAAATTAAACTACTGGACGTAA
The DNA here is from genome assembly GCA_038373885.1 of Cheiracanthium punctorium. Classification (NCBI taxonomy): domain Eukaryota; kingdom Metazoa; phylum Arthropoda; class Arachnida; order Araneae; family Cheiracanthiidae; genus Cheiracanthium; species Cheiracanthium punctorium. The sequence continues at coordinate 44,608 of JAWZYV010013541.1, read as the reverse complement.
AAATTTGAAATTTTGCACAGCCATCTATACTATTAAAATCTGTGCGCGTCTGTCTGTGTGTGTGTGTAGCATCATCTCCTCCTAAACGGCTGGGAATTGAGTTTCGAATGAGGTATCCACGAATTCGGAGAATTTCGAGAAAGAACCTCCGCTAATTTAAATTTCGAAATTCGAATTAGTTTAGGAGATATTGATAGAAAGCCCCGTCAAAAACGCTAATTTTTGCTCTCCGCAATTCCGTGATTGTAACCCCTGTAGTCAAAAAAGTGAGAAATAAGCATCGAGGTTGCCATGTTTGGCTATTTTATTAAATTATTTAGACTCCTGCAGTAAAAATAAAAGAATAATGATTTTTTTATGTTTAGATTATTTACAAAGTTATTTTTTAATTAAAATATTGCGTTCATGTTAAATCAGAACTGAAATTCAATGATTTTTATGTGTAAAAGAATAAGGGATTGAGAGATTTCCGAGACCAATACGTATATTTTTTAGTTTGGCCGAAAAAAAAATGGCTCATTTGGCGATTTAGAGAAAGTAGTAGGTTCTACCGATTTGTACAGTTTTGGGCTTGGCGCAAATTACTGAGAGCGTAACGAAATAGTATTTTTAATAACAAGTATAAGTTTTACGGCGCTATACTTCGATTTTTCATATAGAAATAATGCAGTTATTAAGGCGATTTTAACCGATCTATAGAATTTTCACGAAATTAAGTAAACTGATCTAAGTTATAGGAATTCCGCCAAATTTCAGAAAATTGAAATTCTCGCATTTTGTACACAGTAGTTAACGGTGATTAAAACCCGTTATAGTTAATAATAATTTAAATAACTGCTACTTATCCATAATATGCCTGCATTAAATTTTGGCGATGGAACCATATAAATGATAGATAACTATTTCCCATTTTGATTGCTGATAAATCAATGCTTCGAATGATTCCCTGAAAACAAAAAAATCTTGCAAAATGTTGGCATTTGGCGATCGAAGTACTGTGTAATAAATAATTGATTCTTATTTGTTAAAGCAGCGCTACGGAAGTTTCTTTTACTAGAAGCTGTTAGAAAGGCGTAATTAATACTGTCTAATATATTTTTTCTTTTACGAATTGAAATGTTTGTAAATTCCTACTTTAGTACATTTCTTAGCAAAGTTGGCGAAAAATATTAAAATGTAGTGCAACTCTGTACATATTATTAATTCCATTCCACAATTGAGATGAGCCGATGTCACCGTATGCATAGATATTTTTTTTTTAATTCCGCCAAACAGAGTATTGCGTATTGCCTTTAGTGTCAAGTTTAATTTGTGGTTTGAGCTATTTGCCATCGACTGGCGGTGTTAATTTCGCCAATATGGCAGTTCTACCAAAGTAAACATGAATAACTCATTTCATGTTCTATTTTTTACATCGCTATAGTTTCCGTAGCAACGGAATCCATTGTTGCCACTTAAGTTGTTAAATTTTACAATTAAGTGAAACCACTCATTTCTACAGCTTTTAAGAATCGAAAAAGTGAAAACGCATCAATTGTGAAACAAATAGAACTGTAACAGACATGCATAATCGAAGTTTTTATGCAATTCTACACAGTTTATTTCCTTCGAGTGTGGATGTCATTTTTTACGTCATTTTTGCTGTTTTGCTGGCAGATTATCCGGAGCAGCACATACCCTCTAATGTATTTGCTGCTCCGGAAGCAAGAGCTTATGTCCGGCGCGTATTTCTGTAACCCCATTGTGTTAATCAGAATTTTCTGGTGTCACATTTTTTAGACCATTTTTTTACCGCGGAGATTCCGATCCTGAAGTATATTGATTAAGCAAGAGTAGCCAGAAATTTTTCATGGGAATGTTAGGACTACTGCAACTCACATATATGTACACGTGTGTGCGATAAGGGAGTGAAGAATATGCATTTTGTACGGCAAAAAACTCCGCTTGGGGGGGTTGTGACTCCCTATCCCCTCCTTGGCTACGCCACTGTACGCAAGCATAAGTTGTCACGTCATGAAAAACCGTCATAGATGGCAAACTCCGAAGTTGTTCCGTAGGTTATACAAAATTAAAAATTTTTCTTTTAGTAAATTTTACTTTTGATACAGTTCGGATATTTGGTTTTAATACGTTTCGGCCACCAAGGTGAGATGAAATATTACTAAATACGGCAACCCAGAATTTTCTTAACTATTGAATTTGACACTATGCAACTTCAGTAGATTCCCTAACACTGTAGATACGCTCCGTGTTATACGAATCCGTGTTGTACGGATCCTGCGCTTTACTCCACCTGGAGTGCGAACTGCGCGGTGTAATCGCGGCAAAACTTATTCGCGCTCCGTAAAAATGCAATGATGTTTGGTGTTGCCATTCAAAAGGAATGTTAATTACAGGAGCTAAGGCGTCATAATATCAGAACATATGTCTAATTTCACCGTGCTGTACGAGTCTCTTTTAACGTGTTACATGAAAACGATCGTAATGTTTTCGTCGTGTTCTAAGAATTCGTGTTGTAGACCCATGTTATAAAGGGGTCAACTGTGATCTGTAAAAAATGAAAAATGAAATTAGTTATTTATTTATAGCGAATTGACAGTGAGATAAATGCCACTTTTATGTAACAAGTGTGATACTGCATTAAGAGTTCAATAAGGGTAATAAGTTTTTTCTCAGAAGTTACATCACGAACGTTTTCATTTACAAAAGCGACATGATTTTCACCGGAGCAGGGGACATTTTTGGCTTTTGAACGTAAATGATGCATCCATTGTTTCATGTAGGTTTTTTAATTTAGGTAAAATTTAATAAAGTCGTGTGTAACATAACTGCCCTAATGTATTGTCCACGCTTTGAAAAATGCAAGATAAAATTATTGTCAAGATCATGTAATGTTATTTATGTGGTACATACCATATATTAATGCTATAAATTAAACCTCACAAAGAGAATTATATGATGTAGAAATCGGGCATTTTTCGAAAGAGAAAAGCTTTCTCTGCATACCATAAAATTCTTTCTTTTTTGATCGCCAGTCACATTGACGTAGTTTTTGTGTCATCTTGCAATCGTCAAAAATTTGCTCTCATGACGTCAACTTTTAGTCACGATTCAAGTATTTTTTCACGTTTTGAGATTCCGAATTACTGGGTTTAATTCAAATTATATATGTTTAAGGAAAATATGCGTTTCCCACCGTGCGGAGAACGGGTACGCAGCTAGTGTAATATTAATTTCTGCATCTATTTCAATCGAAATTTGGCTAGGTCGCTATTCATAATTTTTTTGAATATTAATTTAATAATTCATAATTCATATTAATGATTTATTAAAAATCATAATAACATTAAATTATGTTTGGGTCGTTTAGTTCTAATAGTACGAATAAAAATCAGCTTCTTACTACCAATATTAAATGAGATATGAATTGAAGTATGAAAAAATATTTTAACATAGGGGGAGGGGTATTTTGCGTGCTCATAACTCACTCATTTTCTGTCCAAATTTATTGAAAATTGGTGTCCGGAGTTAAAATGAGCTAAATTTTTGAAATATGAAGTGAAATCTGGGGGTTGCTATTGAGAAAAAAAAAGTTGGTGCGAATTTTAATATGTAGATGGCCCCTTATGCAATTTTTATGCATAGCAAATTAAAGTGTGCGTCAATCGTAAACGATTGGTATCTGTAACTTTGCTGTGCGACGAACGACGGTCGAAAAATGTACAAGTGGGCCTTTTTTTTCCGCAGCTGTACCTTAACAAGCTATTATATGCTTTTTTATGCTCGCCAGCTTAATATGCTTTATAGCTAGCTTCAAGCAGAAATATCATGAAAAGCTATATACCAGCAAAAAGTGCTAATTAGCTGTTTTGTTTTGTCCCTTTCTTGTATGGATACTAAAGTAGAAAAAAAATTAAGACAACTGCAAGTTATGGAAAAGTGAATTTTTGTCCCCTAGGTCTGGCAAGTCCTGAAAATTTACGGAAAATTATTTGCAGTTTAGAGTATTTTTAAGCACTCCGATAATGAATAAAGTTTAAGAAAACGAGTCCGTGACTAACATCGAATAGTCTGCTTACCTTCATTACTTTTCTTCCGTGTAACACAGACTTCAATTTTGTTTGAAATCATTAAAAAGAAATCTTATACCAATTTCTTTTTTACATACTTTAAAAAAGGACGAGGTACTATGTTCAACATGTACATATATATATGCATGTGCACCGGTAACCTTTAACCACACGGATGAATTTCCATATTTTTTTTTTTTTTTTTTTAAGAAAGGGGAGACAGCGTTCAGGGGCGATCCCATATTAATTTGGTCACTTTCTAATGGTACTATCAAATGTGTCTACTATAATGTGTCAATAGATGTTGAGGTAACTTCTTAAAACTGCTCAGATTGGCAAAAGCTAGTTCTATATTTGGCGAGATATTGCCAAACCCCTCTATTTTACAATATGAATATGGTACTGCTTGGATAATTGCTACATAGTGAGATTTAATATTTCACGGTGCTAAATATGCCAAACTGTTAAGGTCTATGCATAACAATATTGAGCGAACTGTTTCAGTGTCAACCTTAATGGGCAATGATTACCGATTATGTGCACGCACAAATCGACAAAGAATTAAAAGTTGCCACTGATGGCAGATATCCCAGAATAAATTTCCGTTATAGTGAAGAAATTTGAAGACGTTTTCTTTTTTATTAAAATGAACATTCTAGTATTAGTTCTTATGTAATTAATGTATGAACACCCCCCCCCCCTGCATGGTAGCATGATCTTAGTACAGACTACAGTTTCTGAGTTCTAGCAACATCTGGTAAAAAGTACTGCTAGAATAGCAACAAAAAAAAAGCATCTGCTGATCGTAACTTACTTTTAGAATTGCAGAAAATTTAAAGCAAGTGGCGGTTTTGGTTGCTGCTAGACCAAGAAAATATTCAAGCAACACAAGCTGGATTATGTATGCTGGGCAAGCAAAAAATGTGTCTAATACGCAACATGACCTGCTGGTAATTCTGCTAGAACTAGCACACTATTAAAAATGAGTATAATCCCTTTTTACGTCATTTGCACACTGGAAATTACTTAATAAGCGTTTATATGGTGTTCGAAAATATTTCCTTAAAGTTCTAGTTATAAGAATAAATTAGTACCATACTTTAAACTTACGAACTATTTGTTACTACGCACTGACACACCGCGCGCAAGAATATATAAAAAAACGAGTAATCTGACACTCCGAACCGTGTTTCTGCGCATGCCCAGAGCCTATCTTTGGAGGCGTCGGGTTCACAACGTGGTTCAATAGTTCAACTTAGAAGACGCCATTGCTGCAAAGAACTCGTGGTGTGGATTTTTAATGTAGGGCATAATTATCTTTATTTTATGCATGAATATATTTTATATTTTTTTATTAGGTGAAATTTTGAATTGGTTGGATTACTGTTTAAAGCTAAAACTGTTTAAAAATATTTGATTAATGAAATGTAGTTTTTGTAAGTAGATTAAAAAAAAGTCATCGTTATGTATAAGATTTTAGTGTTAAAAATGAAATAAATAAATGCATTCATTTTTCGAAGAAAATGAATTTTTTCCATTATTTTTTTTATTTTTATAAAATTCTAAAAACAGCTGCGTTATTACAAAAGAATGCTTAAAAGATTTAAAATAATACAGAAAAAATATTAAAAATATGTTCCTCCTCATAGAGACAACAGGAGTACCAGGTTGAAAGTAATATTAATTTCTGGAAATCAATTTGTTTCACGGTTGTTTTCGGATTCTTTAGAATTGAAAACAACCAATTGCCAAACATGTCGAATACACAGAATTTTATTGTTCCAAGAGTTAATAATGATAAAAAGATGTTCATATTTAATAAATTCCTATTTATTAAACATTCTTGATTGATACATGTTACGAAAAATAATCCTTTCATTTTGAGCGTTATGAACGGCGGGAAGCTTCCTGCTTTTAAAATACTTATTGTACTTGAAAAATGTGGTAAGTATTTTCTTTTAATTCACTAAAGACAGGAGTAAATAATTTGTAAGACTTTTCTTTTCCGCTGCAGGAATTTATATACGTATGACTTAAGTAATTTTATATATAACAGAAATAATATGAGAAGATAATAATATCAAAAGATAGTTAAGTTTTTACACAGTAACATTTAACATATTTAATCAACAGTTTAAACTATCGCTTAAAAGACAAAATTAAAAGTATAAATATTACAGTTCAGCCGACCGAGTTGTATGGTGGGTAAAGCACCGTACTCCGGTTTCGGGTTCAGCGGCCGGGGTTCGATACCCGACTGGGCGTGGATGTAATTGTGTCCGTCCCTTCATAGGGGTCGACGTTGGTCCACCTACTAGGTGGACCAACGTCGGCCCCATAATAAAGAGGGCAACTATTCCGGCCTGTTGTAAATAAGTTTGAAATGTTTAGTTTTTGCATTCAAAAGCTCTAATTTTCTCAATTATTTTTAATATGATAAAAATGCTAATAACCAGCATTAACTTATTTCAGCATAAAATTGATAGATAATACTTTAACATTTGAAACTTTTATTGGAACTAATCGCAATGTTTACTTAAAAAAATCTGCATCGCAATATTTTATTCCTCTCTATACTAGTCCTTTCTATTTCAAATCAGTTTGTTTCATTGCAATTTGTATTGTAAGAACTCCCTGAAAATGGGCCAGACTTAGGAAAATCAGTTTCCTTTCCATGAATTATCGTCGTGATAATGTTAAGAACAACCGACGGGGCAAACATTTGTCACAACGCAGAATTTCATTATGTCAAGTATTAGAAACGTTGAAGTAGGACCTGTAAGAGTGAAGAATATTTAATTAAATCTTTGTTTCCGAAAAGCAATTAATTTTGCTTTTGTCTTGAACGTGATGAATGACAGAAAAATTTTTGCTTAAGATATTTTGGTCCTTTGACTTCCTTAAGTGTAATATTCTTTGTACCGGCATTTTCATAAAGCCGATTCGAGATACTTTAAATCTACTTTTGCTTCTTCTGAAAGCATTTAAAGAAAAAAACATATAGTTTTGGAGAAGAAAAAAAAGCACACTTATAAAAGTTTTGTATTTATTATAGATTTCGGTCATGCTCATTTTATTTATGAACATGAAAAACTATATAAATACTTAAAAAACATGGAACTGTTGGGTTGTGTTAAGAGTTAGAAATTCTTAATTCATTAGGTGTTATTATACAAAAATAAATAAATAAAATAATTTGATATAAAATTTGATATAAAAATAAATAATATCACACGGTCGAGAACTCTTTTTACTTTCCAAACGTGTACCGTGTAAGGAAAATATTGCAATCATGAAAAAATTCGACTTTGAGATTGACAATTTTCGAGATCTTCTGAATTCATTTGTGCTATTTTTACGAGATGTATGTAAGCTCCTCAACAGTGCATTCGATTGAGCGTAAATTTAGTATATACATTATAGACCGTCGTTGCAAGACCGGTATTGATTTAGGTATGTATAGGACTTGCAGATATTTTAAACGGCTACGAAAAATATTTCTTTCACATTATGGCCAATGAGTAGAAATTCCTGAAAGTGCGCTAGCGTCTAAATGGTGCATTCGATTGATCACAAATTGGACATGTATATAAAAGTTCACGGTCACTTGATCTGCATAGATTTTGGTGTGTGTAGAGTTGAAAGTTTGCTCGTGGGATTGCAAAAAACAATTATTATAATGGGGCATTCGATTGGCATCAAAATAGGTACCCATATTATAGGTCATTGTCATACATGCTGCATAAATTTTAGTGAGTACTAGCTGAAGTACCCGTTCTTCGCACGGGAATGAATGGACTTTTTGATATTAATATTTGTTGTGATTACTATTTATTGTAATAAAGAGATATAGCAAAATGGATATCGCGTTATATTGTGTTCAATAATCATGCATACTGAATTTCAAGGCAATCGTTTTTACGGTGCAGAAGGCGATGCGGCGTAGCACTATCTAGTGGCGAGTTTTAGCAAAACGGATACGGCAAAAATATTCTTCGCATTCAGATATCGATGTATACGAATTTTCATGACGATCGGCTGAATAGTCTTGAAGTTCATGTGTTGACGCGACATCTAGTGTCAAGTTATAGGAAAATGGATCGTGCCAAACTCTTCCCCGTGTTCAAATATCTATGTATACCTATTTTCATAGCGATTATTCGCATAGTCAAGAAGTGATACACTGCAGGGCCATCTAGTGGTTAATTAAAGTAATGATTTGCTACAGCGCCGTCATGTGGCGAGTTATAGCAAAATGTATAACGCCAAAATATTCTCATTTTTCAAATAGCTATGTATACTGATTTTCATAGCCACCGTTTGAATGGTCAAAAATTTGGCCTGCTGCAGCGTCATCTAGTGGCGAGTTAAAATAATAATGCATTGCAGTGCCATCTAGTGGTGAGTAACATCAAAAGTAACGCAGTTAGAATATATTCTTCGTTCTCAAATGTGTAAGTATAAAAAATTTTATGCCGATCAGTCGAACGGTATAGAAGTTGATGCGTTGCAGCGCTATTTAGCGGTAAGTTACAGTAAACGGATAGTGAAAAATATTCTCCGTGTTCTAATATTCGCGTGTACCAAATTTCATCGAAATTTGTTGGACCATATTCGCATAGCAAACGGCTAAACGGAATAGAATTCGACGTTCTGCTGCGCCACCTAGTGAAAAGTTAGAGGAACCAAATTTCATGGTGATCGGTGAAACGGTGCTGGAGTTTTTCAACCTCCTACACACATACCAACATTCATTTTTATCTATAACCAGTCTTATTATACGTATATACCAGTCTCAAGTAAAATCCAGTTTCAAATCTAAGCCTCGCCAAAGTGCCAGCATACGCCATTTTGCAAGAGTTTTTTCAGGGAATCATTCGAAGCATTGACTTAGCAGCAATCAAAATGGGAAATGGTTCGACCGCCAGGCATTTATTTGAAAAGTGGAATCCCTTAATACAGCCGCATTTTTTAAATTATCAACTATAACATGTTTTATTCATCGTTACCTCGATGTACTAAATGCGGAGATTTCAATTTTCTGAAATTTGGCGGATTTCCCCCAAGTTAAATCAATGTACTCAATTGGCGAGAATTCTGAAGCTACATCGCTTGAAATGTCCTAATAACTGCATTATTTCTGCACGGATAGTTAAAATTTAATGCTGTATTCTAAGAAAACCTATACACTTGTTTTCAAAAATGCTATTCCCTTAAGCTCTCAGTAAATTGAGCCAAAAAGCCTAAAACTGTGCAAACCGCTAGAACTCACACTCTAAAAATCGGCCTATCAGCCATTTTATTTTTCGCCAAACTAAAAAAAATTACATATTAGTCTCGGATATCTTCGATCCTCATTCTTTTGCGTATAAAACATTTCATTCCTGCTCTCATTTCTTATGCGCACACGATATTATAATTAAAAAAATAACCAAAAAAATAAACTAAAAAAATCATTATTATTCTTTTATTTTTACTTTAAGAATTTAAAACATTTTATTCGGCAAAATCGCCACACATGGCAACCAAGATGCTTATTTCACACACTTTTTTCACTACAGGGGTTAATATTACGTAAAGCTTTCTGCGTGGAGAACATAAAAAATCTCTTAAGTTCCGGGAACGGAAATTAAGGGAACCCTTCAGGAGGAAAACGTTTTTAAGTGGAGTTTCAAAGTTTTAATGTGGACTATCATTTATTCTATATTATTTTACATATCTGTGTAAAATTTCAGGCTGACAGGTCCATTTTTGGGGAATTGTATACTACCCAAATCAACAAATTGACAAACAGAATTTCATTTTTATTTATAAGATAACCTACGCTTGTTTTTAAAAATACCCTCTCATTAAATTGCGCCAAGCGCTAGAATCATAGAAAATCTGACACACTTTCAGATTTTTAAATACGCACTAAAGTGCTATATATAAAAAGAGTTATAATCCATGGGTCTTCCCTATTTTCGTTCCTTCTTTCATTAAGTTGGAAAGTGTATCATTATTCATGAGTGTGATTAAACAAAATTAAAATTGATATTTCTAACATCCTTTTTTCTGGATGTAATACATTAGATGCAGAAAAGCTGCTCTGAAAAATGCACAATTCCAACTGAATGAAAATTTCAAAAACTTATACGCAGGTGTATTCATAACCCAAATAGCAGACGATTAAATTACGATAAATAGCGCCAAGCGTTAGAATCCTCCTCAAAATCGCGAGAATGCTGAAGATAGATCGCTTGAAATCCCTTAATAACTGCATTATTTTCGCAGGGATCATTAAAATTTAACGCTGTATTCTAATAAAACCTTTGTACTTGTTTTCAAAAATCCGTTTCCTTAAGCTCTCCCAAGCCGGAAACTGTGCAAACCGCTAGAACTCACTTTCTCGGTATTTGAGCCATTTTATTTTTTCGCCAAACTAAAAAATTTTAACATATTAGCCTCGGAAATCTTCAATTCTTATTGTTTTGCGTATAAAACATTTCATTCCTGCTCCGATTTCCCATGCACACGATAATATAATTAAAAAAAATATAACCTTACGAATATAAACTAACAAAAAAAAATCATTATTATTCTTTTATTTTTACTTTGAGAATTTAAAACATCTTATTCGGCAAAATCGCCACATATGGCAACCACGATCCTTATTTCACACATTTTTCACTACAGGGGTTACAATTACGTAAAGCTTTTTGCGTGGAGAACATAAAAAATCTCTTAAATTCCGGGAACGGGTGGACTTTCAAAATTTTAAAGTGGACTATGATTTATTCTATATTATTTTACATATCTATGCAAAATTTCAGGCTGATAGGTCCATTTTTGTGGATTTGTATACAACTCAAATCCACAAACAAACAAATAAACAAACAAACAAACAAACAAACAAACAAACAAACAGAATTTCATTTTTATTTATAAGATACGCCCTACACTATTTTACAGGACTACAAAATAGTATTCTTATACATTGTGGACTATACACTCAAATCATTTCATATGTACTAGTCCATGAACACTAGATCCGATTCAGTTGAATGAAATTTATTTATAACTAGGGGCCAAAGCCCTCAGACTCGCTACGCTCGATTTTCGTATGAGGCATTCGGCCCCTAATCAGGCTTATTCGTAAAAAAGACATAATTTCAACAGACAAAACCCGAAGATTGGATCAGATAGAATGTTACTGAGCTACGCATTGCTTGGTTCTTGCATGTTCATTGGTACATAAAAATTTAAACTTCACACTACAGTAGAACCCCTCTCCCTCATAACACGGAAGATATTTTGTTATGGGAATCCGTGTTCGTACGAGTCCTGAGCTATACTACACCTGGAGTGCGGACTCCGCTTATCGCTGGAAAAATTATTTGCACTCTTCAGAAACACAATGATTTTCAATGTTGCCATTCAAAAGTTATATTAATTAGGAGCTAAAGCATAATAAAATCAGAACATCTGTTTCAGCTGTATTTTTAATAATGTAAAACCTATTGGACACCCTTCGAATTTGCCACCCATTGCGATTTTTCATTATTTGGCGACTTGCGTACATGTAAAGTTAATAAAAGCTACGGAACAGATAGGATAGCTGCCACCAATGGCGACTTTTCATTATTTGACGATTTACGCATGCTCACAACCTATAATTACTGTTCATGTAAGGTTACCGGAAAACCGTTATCCCTATTTTCATTTACATAATCGTTTGCAGATTGGCGTACTTAGCACCACGAATTATACCATCTCGTCGCGCTAGCAAATATCCAAAGTGTACTGTAACTGCTATAATGGCATAGTTAACGCCGCCAAATATTTCTACTGGTAGCAAATAATCCAGCTGGACGAGAATCGGCTTTAAAATAATCTGCATTTTAATTATTTTTCATTTTCAAGATATTAGTTATTCTGTTTTGGAAAAACGAATAATCGCTAATTCTAAACTCCTGTTGTCTAAGCGAACTTACTCTTTGAAAATTGTGAACTTTGTGTAACACATTTTGAGTTACTTATTTCATAAATTTTTTATTTTGGCGTAAAATGGGTGTAATTCTAACTCATGTTTGTAAATTTTACGCGATTCTAGATATTTGGAAACGCTTTGTTGCAAAGGAATGAATGATTTTATGCCAAATCTGGCAACCATTCGGTTTATTTTTTTCAGTTTTTTATTAATATCTTCTAAAATAATTCGATTTTCGAAATTTAAATCAGCTTAGCAGGTTCCTCGGAATTTTTCGAATCTGTGGGCACCTTAGTCGAAACTCAAATCCCCACGGTTTAGGAGAAGATACACTGACAAGCTTTTGACAGCGGCCTTTACTTTTTTTTCGAATAGAGAGTTAAAATATCAAAAGTTCGGAAAGTCAAGTGGAGTCTTCCAGATTTTTTATGATTGCCATATTGCTTAACCTCTTCAGATCTGATATAAATCTCAGATGTCAAATTAAAGAGTGGACTCTCATACTTGTTTTTTAAAAAACCTATTGCACTTAAAAACAAGTAGAAAGCGTATTTTCAAATAAATTTTAGAATAAAAGCCTAATCCGAAATCTCTGCTTCAGAAGTAAAAAGTTGTTATTACCGAAATCTTTCAAGACATTTTTAAAGGTAAATGATGACCTATAAGTTCTTTCCAGCTACATGAATTTAGAGGAATAAAAACTATTCACAAATTCAGCTTAGGAAATTGCAATAACATTGAAATCAAAAAGCGGCAAGTGGTTTAAGTAGATTAATATCCAATTAAATTAAATCAGACAGTTATTTGTATACAAATCTAATGTCCTCTCTCTCAAAAAAGGTAATAAATTAAAAGGGATTGTTGTGCAGGTACTTTTGCTATGAATAATATAATGAGCTGTTGTAGAAGAGGGAAAATGAAGCTATGACTAAAATGTGACACGTGCAGTCAAAAATACAGAAAAGAAAGAATAGAATATTAGAAACGAATACATATTTTGAGTTAACTTTCTTACATGGTGAAATTTGTGGGCATGAAAATGGTAGTAACTGTTTAATAAGACGTTTAATTAAAATATAACTTAGTAACTGTTTTCCTACAGAAGTGTATGCAGTCTCCGCTGCATAAATTTCGTTAAGGGTATTTTACCATCGTCACAGAACTTTTGAACAGCTTTTAGAATAACCCAGTGATGTTAGATACTCAAAAGAATAGTTCATCACCTAATGCACTATCAACGCCTCCTGGATATAGAAAGCCTTACAACTCTTACGTCACCAAGCTTTTACATCATCATTAGGCCTACATTTAAAAGTTTTATTTTCACAAAATAAAACTATTAAAAATTTCTAGTGAATTTACCCATGAATAGCAATATTTTAATAAGAGATACAAAATATTATTTTACAACAGTGGCAGTTTTTAAGCATAACTAATTAGACAATATGATAAGGAAATAAACCATAATGTATAATTTTGTATGAGAAAGGTATTTTAATTTTAATGTTTAAGATATTTCCTTATATTTGTACCATTTGCCAGAAATTTTAAATAGTTTTACTTTGTGAAATTAAAACTTTGACGACGTGACTTTCGTAGGCCTAGTGATGACGTCAAAGCATTGTGACGTTGGAGTTGTAAGGCATTCTATATCTAGCAGGCGTTGGCACTATGCTCTCACATTGTTAGTAAAGCTGCATTTCTCATGCAAATTTCATAAAAAACATCATAAGCACAATAATTTCTTTGTAAAATTAGCCAAAGTGTTACCCGTTTTTGGAAATATCTCATTCTGTATGTTTAGCATTTATCTCTGAAGGTTTCGAGATGTTCGAGAATTTGTAACTTCCATAGGTTCACATTAGTATTGACAGATAGGATGGGATGATTATGCTGTGGCGTGTTGAAGATAGGACACACAGTTTCCTCTCAGACGAGAATTTTATTTACACATTAGACACACACAGACATCACTATTTACAACTTTCTTAAATGATTCTTGATTAAATAAAGTTCGGAGTCAACCTGAGTTCGATTTGATTAGAATCTTCAGGAGAAATAGGTAGTTTTATACGTACTCGAAGACATTCGTATTCAATTTCCGTGAGGGAGAAATAGGACTATATCTGTCGTCACTGAAACACGGGTGTATCACAGTTCTAGAGCAACGTGCTCTCGCGGGAAATCAAACTAGAGAATCCCTTCTCAGGGCAATTTTCGGCAGAGGCCTCGGTCACTGGCCGACCGATAAACAAGACCCGGGCAGTCTTTACTGAGACACTGGTGTGTCACGTCGTTCCAGAGCAAAGTGCTGTCGTGAGAAACAGGGGTTGAGAATTTATTCTCAGGAAAGGTTCAGCAGATACCTCGGTCCCTGGCCTACCTATAAATTTTCACCAACGAAAAAGTTTCCGAAGCAAGGTCGGAAAAAATCAGAATCACGCGGCAGAGAGCAGTCCTGGGGCTCTATTCTGCCACGTACGTTAAAGCGAACGTTCGGATTTGTGACGTCATCCAAAACTTATCCGTGCCGCATCCTAGTTAACGAACGTTCGAAAAATTGGTATTCTGGAAGACCTCCAAACGAACGTTCGAAACAGACCACAGCGTGCGGAAGGCGGAGCAAATTCCAAACAGTTAGTCCCAAAATGTCGATGTCACACAAGCAAGAGTGATGATTTTTACGTCACTTCCTATTGATTATAGCCAATGAAAATTCGGCAGACGATTTTCGGAAAGCAGTGAAAACTTGTAAACTGTCGAAGTGATAAGTTACAGCCGGGTTCTGCGTACTCCAAGCAAACTTATTTCCCTGTTGATTTCCCAAAAGGTTTTTTAATTGTTTGATAACTTTAATATTCGACAAAAATAAGGCATTTCACCTCATTTTCAACTACAGTGCAGTAAGTTTTAACTCTTGTATAAATTTAAAGAAAATTGAATGACTATAAATATAATTAATTCTTTGATAATAGTTGAAATCGTCTAAGCCTAACGATCTGAGAACGTAAATAAACATTATGTACCCGTAATGCAGGCATTTATTAGTCCTATACTAGTGTTGTATTATATTTTTGTGTTTTTTAACTTGATAATGAATATAGTTGAACACAAATAACAACAAAATGTGTATTACTTTTGTTTCATAAATTATTTATGAATTTATTGTGTATTTTGGAATGTTTTATATATCATTTTACATGATTACTTGTTATATAATGGATTAATCATGTTTTATAAATAGCGATCTGATCAGCGAAGACAATATTTATACATTGAAGCGATTTTTTTTCAACAATAAAAACTTTATTTAATGTATTTTCTTTATAATAATGGTATTTAATTTTGTAATGGGTGCTAGATTATTTAAATGCATAGTTACTGTTAAACTCTGTGTCAAGGTGTTCTTTTTCATAGAATGGACCTCATTTGAGAATTCTAAATATGTAATTTGTATTGAATATAACTATAGATTGCTTATTATCATTGCAAGTTTGCCTGTAGTTTGATTATTTTTTGTGAACTTCAAAAGATTAAAATTGTTTATTCACCTTATGTTTTTTAAATATACAGTATATCACTCGTACGTACATATACATATCTATTTCTTAAAACTGCTCAAGTACCATGGTATGTATGTTTCTCATCTCTTCATTATTTGTAAGATAAGCTATATAGTAGAATTCTAAATTTTATTTTCTAAACATATTTTTAAAGGACTGAAACATAAGTGTCATGTAGCATGTTGTGTTTCAGTATTATATAATGTGTGCTTAGTTAAGCTAGATAATCTTTTTTTATTAAAATTCTTTCATAGGTAGGAACATACGGTGTCAGAGACGAATTCATAAATTTGCTGCTTGAACAAAAGGGCTACCTATAGGCAGAACGAAAGCATCGTCTACTTTATTGTCTTTGTAGGTTATAGCCTTGTTAGCCTACTTAGAAATTCGCAACTGCATGTGTATGGTGTAGTATTTACTAGCTGGATTCTGATCGTTGGAGCAGATATTAATTTAATTCTGCTTCATGTTTGGAATCCTGCTGGTGTGTGGCTACTTAGTTATATATATTATAGATTAAAGAACCTTGCAGTTAAAAGTAAACTCTAGGTAAGTGATTTCATTACTGTCAATTAATAATTAAATTGATTAAAATGCAAAGAGGAAATAAGTCTCGTTTAAGGAAAAAATTCATCTCTTTCATTTATAAAAAGTTACACTTTTGTAAATACCAACTTATGTCATATTTTCCCCCCAAGGCAAATCAATATATTTTTAATTTAAGGATAAAAGTTTAGTTTAATAGTTAATCGTGAAATTTGTCTGTCATTTTATGAAAGATATTTTCTGACAGCTCAAAATCTTTTGTACTTTTAATTTTCTCTTTATTTATTTTTTTATATTATTTTATTTGTAAATATAGATCATTAGCATTCTTCTTGAGTGAAAATGTATTTGGATAACACTGAAGTTCGAACTTTAGTTACCTGCTTTGAAAACTGTTAAAACTTCCTTTAGAAACGAATTTTCAGTTAGCGAAGTTTGATGAATGTGAGATTAACAACAAGAACAAAAGAAAAAAAAAAGAAAAGAAAAAAACATCTATAAACGGTTTATTTATGTTATAAATATAGAATATTTTTGAAGGTGATAATAACGTTCTGTTAAACTGCATGATACAAATAAGTAATTTTAAATAACATAAAATACACCTATTGTACAGCTCAGCTCCGGAAAAAAAGGCACTTGCATTTTCGAAGAGGAAAGTTATATATACCAATCGTTTACGAATGACAGGCCCGCAGCCAGGCGATTCGACTAGATGGAGGCAGTATCCCAGGATGGCTATGTATTTTCAATTGTTTTTTTCTCCTCCCTTCCCGCCTCGGAGATCCTTAAAGTGTTACGAAAGCACATCTCTGGCTATTTCATTTACTTTATTGTTTTTACTAATTTAATTGCGTATGTTAATAAAATTACAATGCAGGCAAAAAGTCCTGAACACGCGCAAGTTTTTGTGGTTGACTTAATTTTCATTATAAAATTTCCGTAATATCTTAACTATTGTTAGTGATTCTAATATGTTTTAACGCTTTCCAACAAAACTGAAAAGTGATTATAATTTCAGTTCTGTCAATCTGTTCTATCCGCCTGTCCGTGTGCTAACAGCCGTAAATATTCATCGACCACTACGAAGTTCTATATGTTATCCCTATGCACTGCGCCATGTACGGTATTGAAACTCTTGTATGTAGAATTCATAGAGCTTTTACAGGAGCACTCAAAATAAATGAATACATTTTGCTCTATGGGCAGTCATTCTTTAAAGCTTATTTTAGGGACATTCGGCTATTTCAAACAAAAGAAAATCCGACTATGGCCGAATGGATAAGACACTAAACATAGTAGATGACTGAAGTGTATAAGTCCATGGTTCTGACCTACCGCGTGGCTGTCGAACTAACTGTCTTGAGTCTTGGGCGGTTTCTCCAGATGTAACGTGAATACGCATTTGAACCTCCTAAAAAGCTTTTCACCCAAGACAAACCAACCCCCCTTTACAGATAGCTCTAGTGTAGCTTTGACTTAATTGCAAAACCGATCAATCAAATGGTCAAATGGAACAAAATTGTTAGAGCTCTTCATAGCGCCTCTATTATTTGTAGTTCCTTTACAGGAGCGCCCAAATGTACTATGATTCTAGAAAATTGTGAAAGTGAAATAAAAAGCAATGGAATTTTTTATAAATGCCCATCTATCATGGAATCACGATGTAGATTTATGGTCAAGAAAAAGGGCTATCGGATTGAACATTTAAAAAATAGTCATATTTTAAGCATATAAACTATATCCGGCCTCAAAACGCTCTAAAAAAGTGTAAACAGCCTCTGTATTTACATCAGTTAGAGCACTGACGGACAGACAGACAAACCAAAATAATAAACACTCTTCAGCAAATTTTATATTTCACATGACAAAATGTATTAAGCACTCAATATTTAATTTGTAGTATTTTTTAACACTAGAAATAATACAAATATGATGTACTGTAAAAGCAATCTAGAAGATTGGTATGTTGGCAAACCGGTCACCAAAATCAGCGGCGCATATAGGTTTATACTTCGGGAGAGGGGGGGAGGGATTTTAATTTTTTTTTAGAATAGTTAATATAAATGTTTTAAAATAGCTGATTTTTATAATTATTTTACATTTTCTGAGGGTGCCCAGGGCCCCTCGCCCCCCCCCCCTCGAATACGGCACTGAGAAAAATCCTCTGGGCTTTCAAACGGGCGGCTTGAGTTTTAAAAGTATGCTGAGGATTCTTTTCTGGGAGGGAACTGCCCGTAATTTTATCCCTCGCTGGCTACTGGCCTGACGTACACTTTAATTTAAAGTATGCGTAAGGAGCCATCATATTTAAAGACGCACCTACTTAATTTTTACAATAGCAGCAGCTATATTTCACTTCGTATTTCTAAAAATTTAGCTCATTTTAACACCGAATAGCAATTTTCAATACCTTTGAAGTAAAAATTAATGAGTTGTTATCTTGTAAAATTTCCCTCTTCCTATGTTAAAATATTTTTTCATCCTATTAATATAATATCCTATCCCTTCATGCCTCTTCGCGCTCTTCTATAACGCTGATAAAATAACATCTGCAAAGCAGCTGCCGCCCTTTTGATTTGAAGCATTTTCAGCGTACGGATTCTCTAACGCCACGATTTTCTTGGCGGGTTGAAACGTATGCTAGAATGTAAACATACGGAAGTTAGAATCCGCACCTAAAGCTCTAGCGTACCTTGCAGAATACCAACATACGGTAGATGGTTACGAATGACGTCAATATGATGTCACACATCCGAACGTTCGCTTAAACGTACGTGGCAGAATAGAGCCTCTGGTGACCTGTCGCTTCCCCGTACCAACGCTAGACTCTCTCTTTCTTCTCTCTCCACACCTGTCTTCTTCTCCTCGTGCAAACCTGTCCAACGAGTTCCCTCGCGGCTGTGGACTTTCCCCTTTTTTAAGTCCACCTTGCTTGGAATCTTTTTGATGAGCCGCCGACCTGTCCTTCACTCGGTACACATGTACCTATACTCGGGGCACACCTTACCTGATAACAGAGGAGAAGGCTAGAGGAGCCTTTTCACTACTTTCCGAATGTATCACTCCGACACTCGTTTCTCTTTCCAATCATTTGTCTGTCAATATCACAAAGCAACCCAATCGCAAGGCGAATCTGCATTTCTGATTCCCGCCAGCACGAAAGAGGTCTATCATTGGTCAAGCGTCTGCGAAGGCGTTACATCTAATTTCTGACTTAATTTCGTAATCCTTTTAATTATTGAATTCAAATAAGATAAATATGCAATTATTTTATAACATACACTTTATTTTAGCACTTAATAGTTGATAAATGTCTTAGTTCTGTAAAAAGCAGGGCAAACGGAAAGAACTATTTGAAAGCGGCGGAATCACACGGTCTGCAGCATTCCCTCCATTATCAGGATAGCTGTGCCCCGAGTATAGGAAAATTCCAACCGCTCTCCAAACGCGGGAAGTCTGACAATACAAATGCAATCGTAATCATTTATGATCTTGCAATATCCATTAAAAATGTAAAATTTCTGACCATTAAAAAATAAGAAAAAAGACGAAGATTTCGAAGTAGGAAAACTACACTGTTTCCGTAAAATCCAAATGCTGAAAATGTGATGCTAAAAGAAGTTTTATTAATAGTGTTACTAAAAAAAGTTCTTTACTCTGCAAATGGAGATCCTTTCTCAAGAGCAGAAGTGCAATAATTTTACGTATTTATCAGTATGATTTATTGTAGTACGAACAAATATTCACCGATAAATAATTTGTACAATTATTGAAATATATTAGTTCGTATTGAAATGTTGCAAAACGTCATTTCCTAATCAATTTTAAAATTTCACATTTGTGATGTATTCTACTTTATTTCCCTTTGCACAACAATAAAACTGTGTCCCAATTAAGCATTTTTACTTGATAGGAAAAAGAGAGTAGCCATTTTTATTATATTAGAGGTAAGCAAAATATTTCTATTGGCAAACATCCAAATATTTCTGTCCAGCATCAATCTTTTGAAAAAATGAGGCTGAAAAGTTATCGCTTGTCAAAAAATAATTCTTGCCATTTGTTTACTTTTACTTTAGATGGCAAACATTTTGAAATATATTTTAAAGAGGAAAGGAAAGAAGAGAGCTTTTCCTTCTTCGAATTTAATAATAATACCCAGTGTACTTTTTTACGTGCAAGGCCGTTTATCAATGTAAATCTATTTAAAATACAAATTCATAATATCCACTAATTATATTTCACGATTTTACTGTTACAAAATATAATAACATTGATTGATATTATGTATAATGTCAACATATTTTTAATTTTTATCTATTTATCCAACGCGTATTATTTGTTTGCTCGAAACATACTATAAGTTACATGTTTTGAAACTTAGAAGGTACTTTGCACACATCTTTAGTTTTATCTTCATTTAAGCAGTATTATATATTAGTCATACAAATATTTGTCAATATTGGCAGTGATTGGATACCATGCGTTTGCATTTCACTAATTTAAACAAAAATATATATAGTTTAAAAAACCAAAAAACACGTTTTAGTGATAAATTGAACTAACTAAAAAGCGAAAAATAATTCTTAATATAGAAATAAATGAATGAACGAAAAATAGTATTATTGTGAAAAAAGCGTGGGGTGCTTTGTGCTATATTTTTTGTATCATTTTTCTACTAATCGTACCGATCGAATATTCTCAAGAACTGATACATGGAGCACCCCACGCTTTTTTCACAATAATACTATTTTTTTTTACATTAATTTATTTCTATATTAAGAATTATTTTTTGCTTTTTAGTTAGTTCAATTTATCACTAAAACGTGTTTTTTGGTTTTTTAAACTATATTTTTATTTTTTACTTTTTAGCTAGATTTGCTATAAAGCGTGTTTTTTAGTTTTTGTTAAACTGTATGTATTTAAAATTTATTTTTAATTTTCGATATCTCTCATAAGACACTAAGGAACACTAAGCTGGAAAGTACAAACTGTGAGATAATTTATTTTCACTGTGCACGAGTGGCGTAGCCAGGATTTTATTTCGGGGCGGGATGGGTATCAAATTTAAAGCTAAAGTTCAACTGTAAGCTAAATATCAAATTGTAAGCTAAGTAAAGGGTCCCATTTAGGGGGGAGAAGCCCCCTGAGCCCCCCCCCTCTGGCTACGCCCCTGCTGTGCATCAAAGTATTAATCAACCTGCAGTTAAATGCTACCTTCCGCACTAAAAAGGAAAATTAGGTCTCTAATCAACAAACAAACGCTTGTTAAAAAGAATGGCCTTAACATGTTCTTGTACTCAACTCTTTTATAATGTGATAGATCACGATATTTTGTAAAAATAAAAATATTGCCGTGCCCAGGATTCGAACCTGGGTAAGCAAAGAACTAACCACTATACGATCACGGCCACAGTGAAAAAAGGTTTTCTTAAGATTGCAATCTTTGGAAGTGTTGTACTTTCAATCAGGATAAGAAATGAGGAAATTATTTAATCCTGGCAACCCTGATCAGGAGATTGAGATAGACTTATAAAATTATTGTATTGTCACCGGTTCTTCATAAATGTACAAAGTTTAAATTAAATCTAACCGTTTAAAGTGTGCCAAATTTGAGTTCGAAGGAGTCGGTTACAAACATACAAACATACATACAGGTGAAGCCAATAAATAAAAGCGTGTTAAAATCAGGTAATGGGATAAACTTATCAAATTATTGTATTGTCATGGATCCTTGATAAATATACATAAGTTTAAAATAAATCTGACCGTTTAAAGTGGGTCAAAATCGAGTTCAAAGGAATCAGTTACAAACATACAAACATACATACAGGTGAAGCTAATAAAAGCGTGTTAATGAAGATACTTCTGGGCTAAAGCGGTCATTGATCTGACCAGACAATGTCAGACTAACATCGAAACCGCAGCGGTGCGTTAATGATGGAGAACGTTTCACCAAGATTTCATAATCATCAACTTGGCTGTGTATGCCTGTTAACTGACAACTGAATTTAAGTTGGACGCTTGGATGAAATAATTACTTCTCCATCCCTAATCAGTGACTAAAACAAATAGATACATGAATATTGTGCAAAATAAAATATTTTTGTTATAAAAATATTTTATTATAATAGTTTATATATATAATTAGTATAATATTTTATTTATGATAGAGAAAATATACGTGATGAAACGTGAAGTAAAAGTGACAAATATTTTAATTTAATCACACGAGCACTTTAATATAAATACACGAAATATATATCAAAAATTGAATTTTGTACATAATCACGCATATAAAAGCATATGAAAATGTGTATATGAACAAAATTCTATGATACTATACGTGCATATGAAATATTGCGATATCTTCAGCATAGTTATCAGCATATCTTCACAGTCGTTAATAGGACATATTTATTTGTTCATTTATTTCAATATGTTGGAAAGTTCATCATAATTAATGTATTGGCACGTCTTGTCTATCTTGCAACAGTTTTCTGGAAATTGTATCATATCGTTTGTGTGGACTGAACTTACCTTTCTTGTTTCATTACGTTGGAAATTGAATCAAAATTCAAAGTCCATGTTATATGTCAAATTTATGACATCTAATCGCACTTATAGCGGTAAAAATTCAGCCAGTGAGTAAATGGTGAGCGTAACTGCATAACAATAAATGAAGTCTTAAAAATAAAATTGGGATAAAATGGTAAAATTAAAAACTTGGGTATTATAATTTAACATTTCAGTAACGCAGTATTTTATCGTGTTGTACAGCCGAAATAATAAAAACCGTAAGTAGTTTTTGAAATATTCCCCGTTTTTAGACCTTCTGTGTGTAATGCCCACTTTGATCCTAATAAATTACTTAAAATAAAAGAGACTAACGACGAGTGACGTGTTCTGATACGTTGACGATATTTAGGCAAAGTTCTATGAGGAACCTATCAATAAACGGTACGGCTCCTTCCCACTTTTGCATTTGCAATAAACCTTCCGCATATATTCATTAACCAAACTAATGTACCTTAACAAAAATATTTCCTGTAAAACTGACAACGAGTCAAAATTTAGTTGGATAAAATTTATAATAAAACCTTCCAATTTAAACTTAAAGATAATAAACTGTAATTCGTGTATACATATAGAAAAACCGAATAGAATAGATAATAATCGAATCTTCCCAGCAAACACACGCAGGTTCTCTGAACGTCTTTTAACTTTCAGAAGACGTTTTCTGAAAGTTAATAGACGTTCAGAGAACCTGTGTGTGTTTGCTGCGTTCTTTGAAAACTTTACGCATCTTTAACGAATTACCAATTCTCCTCTGAACTGGGCACTGAAGAATAAACCAAACTAGTAGGAGATAGGTCACCTTCGTATGAAATAAAAGAATCAATCAACAAGTTAAATTGATTTGTGAGTTAAACTTTCGAATTACAAAAAAAAATTTAAAAGGAAAATCAACAAAGATATTAAAAATACAAAATATTTAATGCTTAAGCAGGACAAAAAGTGAGCTAAAATAGTAATAATAACTGGAAGGTACACTGCTGGCCACCCAAATTGCAACACCAAGAAAAACAAGAGATATCACAACAAAATTTATTGTGTAGATAACATGTTGACCAAGTAACAAATGATTAAATTTACAGCATTCTATGAAGCGTGGTTCCTGCCAAAATCAGTACCCAGAGTAGCCGCCGTTGTTGGAGATCACAGCTGCCACACGCCTCGGCATTGATTCAAAGAGACTTTGAATGTGTTCTTGGGGTACAGCAGACCAAGCAGCTTCCACACGTTGCCAAAGTTGATCTGGTGTGACAGCTGGGGATGAACTCTGGGTCAGTCGTTGAGCAACCATGGACCACATGTTTTCTATCGGCGAAAGATCCGGAGAGTGCGCCGGCCAGGGAAGCAATTCAATCTGGTGATTGACGAAGAACCCTTGGACAATGCGTGCCACGTGTGGCCGTGCATTATCCTGCTGAAATATGGCTGTTGGCAAGCCCTGAAGGTAAGAAAGGACAACTGGCTCCAACACCTCGGAGATGTAGCGCTGGCTGGTTAAAGTACCGGCAATGCGTACTAGAGGAGTGCGAGAGAGATATCCGATACCG
The DNA here is from genome assembly GCA_038373885.1 of Cheiracanthium punctorium. NCBI lineage: Eukaryota > Metazoa > Arthropoda > Arachnida > Araneae > Cheiracanthiidae > Cheiracanthium > Cheiracanthium punctorium. The sequence continues at coordinate 20,337 of JAWZYV010013541.1, read as the reverse complement.
CCCCATACCATAATACCCGGTGCAGGACCAGTGTGACGGTGCATAATGCAGCTGTTCAGCATCCTCTCTCCACGGTGTCTCCAGACTCGAATCCGACCGTCGTGGTGTTGCATACAGAAGCGTGACTCGTCAGTAAAGAGAATTTCATTCCATTCTGTCGTCCACATCCTTCTTTCATCGCACCATTGGCGGCGGAGACGTCTGTGGTTCCGCGTCAGAGGTAGACAAAGCAACGGACGTCTTGCGGACAGACCATTCTGCTGTAAACGACGTCGAATGGTACGCGCAGACACTGGATGATGCGTTACAGACTGAATCTGCTGTGATATGGTTCGTGATGTGACTGAGCGGTCCGTCACTGCCATGCGTACAATCTGCCTGTCATCACGTGACGTGGTGCACTGAGGTCGATGCGGTCGATCACGTCTGTCCGTCGTACCCTCCTGCACCCAACGATCACATATCCGCATCACAGTTGTTTGGTTTCGTCCAATACGACGACCGATTTCCCTGAAAGATAACCCACAATCTCGGTATGCCACTATCCTTCCTCTGTCAAACTCGGATACTTGATCAAAAGATGATCGTTGTTTCCTACGAGGCATAATTTATCGTTTTTTTGAAAAAAAAGCAAGAAAAACACAATTGCTGTACTTGAAACCGTCGAAATCTCCAAGCCTTAAATAGCGCTTTGAGGTGGCGCCACAGGCGCGCTTGATGTGCGTCTGCGCTGAAATTCTAATCATTTGCATATCTCACCTCAGCTAATGCATGTTGTAAATTTCATATTATTTGCATGCTTCCTTCAGGGTGTTGCATTTACGATGGCCAGCAGTGTAAAATGCGTAGAAATGTAACAAGCACAAAAAAGGGAAGGGGAAAATGGGAATGCTTATAAAAAAAACAAATAAGTAAAATGGCGAGGGGATTTCTGAATGTTGACAGCTTCCGGACACTGCTGAGGAAGCTGTCGGAACCACGGACTTAACGTACATGAACACCGCAGTCTTCAGTGCTTTATCGGAATCGAACCAGCATACGTCACTTCAACACCTTAGACACAGGACTACTTCTGCCCCACCTTTTCCACTCCCGAGTTTCTCTGCCGTTGAACTGTTATTGTTTTATTGTTTTTACTCCATACAAAGATTGATTGTTTGTTTTGGCAAAACTACACTAGGAGTACCTGCCTACGCGAGGAGGTGCCTTTGCCGGAGGACTTTTTAAGTTCACGTTACATAATCTCGAAAATGATTGTAACAGGTTTCACATTCTCAGTAAAAACAAACTATAGGAACTAGCACCTATGAAATACAGGCTGGCGCAAGTCTCTATTTTTGAGTACACACAGTTTTGAGTACACGCTCATATTTTAGTTTGGCGCACTTACCACTACTTTTGGAGAAATTGATAACTTTTTAGAACAAGAAGTGCGGCTTGCACCAACTCGTGCATCTTGAAACCTTAGTACAAAAAATGCACGCTTACTTGAGTAAATTTGGTGTGATTATGTTTAAAAATAAACTAAGTCATTAAATCCCGAGGCTCCGGCTCCATCATAATTTTGATCTGCAAACATGTTTCAATTTCACTGCTGCGAAAAACGAATGCTTAGTAAATGAACAAAAAAAGTATACTCCATTCACTATTTTACACAGAACGTGTAATTCAAACTGCCACAAAAAATTTACAAGTACCTAAGATTACGAAAAAACAAGATCTCGTAACGTTGCTATAAATGTGTTTAAACATGTATGCTATTTCTTTTATTTCGAAACTCTACTCAGTATTTTCTATTTAAAATACCTTTTATCAATATACAAAAGTTAAAAGACATTTTCCGTATTTTATTAACTGAGATTACATCTATAAACATGCTTATTCGCTTACGGAATTCGAGTTGACTTGAATTATTGGAAAAGCATTATTTACGGCGGAGCAAGTTTTCCTATAATGAAATGGTTTCAAATTCCAGTTTGTTCATCATTCTTTTCAAGAGAATATCGGATTAATTTATTCAATTTATATGGAACGTTACGTTATAACTCATGTAGATTACAGTTGTTAGATACCATAGAAATCGATGCACGTGTATTTTGGTTAAAAATCTTTATCAGAAATCATATGTTAGAAAACATTACAAAAGGTATAGTGTAATGCATATGAGTGTAATTCAGTCTAATACAAAAATTACAATGTTCTTACTAAATTAGTTTTGTGTACATTTCTATAAGATTTAGTTGTAGTAACAGTATATCTCCTCGTGTATCTGTAATAGGAAAAAAGAGAAGATTTCAATTTTAGATCTGAAATCAGAAATAATATGCAACTATTTTTTTCAGGCAAACACAAATAAAATAAGTTCTGATCAACAAATCTGGCAATAATTTTCGGTAGACTTTTTTATTTCGATTTTACTAAAAATAATTTATTCTTTAAGCTAAATTTCGCTTTGAGTAAATAGTTTGTTGTTCTTTCGGAAAAAAAAAACCTCAATAGAAGAATGTTTAAAATATGAAAATATTGCATCTTCGTAAAATAATGCGCATAAAAAAATTGCTAATCTACAAGCACCTTTCTGTGTGTGTTGTTTTAAAAATTTTTAACTTTTTTTAATAAATTGGTTATACTTATTGAGAATAATCTGACATTCCATACTACTTAAAATATGCTATTTAAATCTTTTTGGATCGTTTACATTCGTCTTAACAATTTTTTAGAGTCATACGCATGAAGTACGCATTATCAAGTTTTTTATAGGGAGATTTGATTATGGGGAAAAAGTAAAAATACAACCAGAAAAATATAGAAGTTCCTTTTGTCTTAAATTTGAAAAAAAAATGTATGCATGTTCCTACGAAGTTATATAACTTCGTGCCTTCCGCAAGAAGTGTAGTTTCAGCGTCAATATTGATCAGAATCATTTGATGATCATACTGAGAAACAGTAATTTTCACAATTTGTGTTAGTTGGTAACTATGACTTTTTATTATTTTGAAGGAAAAATTAAAGAAAATGGTTTAACATTCTCAAGGTTGAATGTTATTTTGTAACCGAAGAAAATTTGCACACCACTCTGTTTATTCATCCCAAGAATGTGAACAAATGTGCTGCTGACACTGAAGGCAGCGTTCAGAAGTTACCGTAACCGGTCATACAACACGCAGAACTACATAAGTTTTAAAATTTTTATTTAAATGCAGTTTTGTTTCAATTATCAAGTCTCCTTAGGCAAGGTATGAAGTGTTCCTACAGATGCGGAGAAATAATCCACTTTTCTACCGGATAGAAAAAAAAAATAATAATAATAATTTTCTGACAGAGAAAAAACTAGAATAAAGAGAATGAACCTTTAAACAAATCTGACAATATAAAAAATATCCTGAAATAAAAAGTAAAAAGGGACAAAGTATGCAAAGTTTTCCTTACAGTGTAAGAATATGGAATTGGATGTAACAGGATATAGTAATCTATATAAATTAAAACCTCAATAATTAAAAAGTAATCACTAAATTATTATCGTTCAATATTTCTATTATGTATAGTTATTTCTAAAGCCATAAAGTAAAAATAAAGCACTAAATTTACCAAAGTAAATCCACTTGAAATTCAGAGGTTTAGAAAGGAGAAATTCCCAGAAACAATTTCCGCTGCAAGTGCACGGATATGGTAGAATGGATGGCAGAAGAACAACGGAATTCGCTCAACGAAAATCTTACTATAGGAAGAACAGACTGTATATTTGTATTGACTTCATATCTCGAATAAATCAAAAAAGTTAAATTATACACAATTAAAGAGTAGCAGGAAAATAAGCTTCTGAACTATAACTCCCAGTAGTCTGTATATTTATACAATATTTCACTGAAAAAAATAACTGTCTTAAAAAACTGTTCGGTGAATGCCTCAAAATAAATGCTGAAACATGTAAATAAGAAACAGTTACAAAGAGATGTTTATAGATTTTCAAGGTAGTTTCAAGTGGGAGAGGGGCAGTTTGAATGTTATCTTAGAGGGTCATTTTTATATTTTACTCACTTTGAATCAAGATTTCATCTCATAGATGTAATCATTACATTCTCATAGATGTAAAGATGCAGCAATGAAAATTCTGCTTCCTTCAAAAGTATTACTTCACAGATCAAATCTTTCAATGCTACATTTGAACCTATGCCCCATGGAAAAGCAATAGTAGTCACTTGAAGGGGAGTCAACACCACTACATTTTCCAATGATGAAAGCGAATCCGCTTAACTTAAGTTCAGTTGTGGGATGGCCTAAAAACCAAGCAAAATAATCATGATGTAGAGAGAGTATCACGAGAGAAGAGGTATTTCTTGAATCTGTACCTCTCCCCAATCTACAGAATAATCCAGCAGATATTGATTCGAAGATTGAACAAACACAGCCACCACAAAATACACGGCGGTTTTTAATTATCCTGACTTATGAACCATCATTTATTTGGAACACCTGATTTCTGCCAAACGGGATTTAGAGGACCTTGTTTTACTATATCTGGCCAAACTAAAATCTGTGAGGTATAATACAGAAGCCGCTCCTTGTGGGGAGGTCAAGACTTCAGCCCCAAAATACATTTCTCAAGGGAACGGTTTGATTTACTCCCATCATACATTTTGTTTTGGCCAAATGATCTGTTTTATAAAATTAGCCCTCTACCATCTTTTCCTGAAAATTAGCTCCTGCATTTTTTATTTGGTTTAAGGAAGGGATAAAAGGAGTATGTTAAGTCAAAGAAAGTAAATTTTTTTTCTTTGACTTGCACATTTCATTTTCTTAAGCTTGAAACACTTCCCACATTTCAGCTGCTGAATATTTTTGAAGCTACGATAATTTTCAGACGCAGAAATATTTCATATTTTGTTTTCGATTTCTAATAGTAATATGACTTGTTATTTAACTTATTCGGGAAATAAAAGGTAATTTTGCAATTTTTTCTTTTTTTTTAAATTTTTTTCTTAATGTTTCATACATCGTAAATATGCTTACCTATTTTTAACACTCGTTGCATGTAAAATCTAAGCATGAACCAAACAAATACTTTTATGACTAAACATTTGAACTTTAATGATAATATAAAGAACAAAACATATAATAGAAATTTTCACAAACGTCTTTTCTTACATCAGTTCAAATATACGAAAACCGTCGGTCATATTATTTCAAGAAACCATCAAGTTATCCTTCTAACAGATTTGTAAAAATGCTCCTTCAGCTGGGAATACGAATCTTGAATAACAAATTGCCTGTCCGCAAAAACTTAATTTTCTCTATTTGCTGTCAGGGCAGAGGAAAAAAATCTTTTCCATCTTTGGTAATTTATTGCATTAGTATGAGCACCTCTCATATTTTCTTTTTGCTTACAATAACTTTGCTTCGTGTAAAGAATGTAAAATATTAACAAATACTTACATATGTATTTGTTAATATTTTACATTCTTAACACGAAGGAATGATATTTTGCACAAACAAGAATGAAAACATAGGCCTTTTTTCTTTTATTTGCTTATTAAAGACGAACTTATTTAGGTTTTTAAGTATTATGTAATTTGATTTTTATATCTATAAAGATTATCTAAGAGTTTTCACCACTGTCTTAGTCTGTAATTTTTATGCACTCATTGCTGTAACTCCATGGATGTAAATGCACAAATCTCTCCGAACGTTTATAAAATGCAAGTTTTATAAATTTTATCACCTGAGTACTCATTGTTTGTTGAAGGAGTGGTATTGTCATGATAAAGGGTAAAGCATTGATATCTGTATTATGAAAGTAGATAATGCATTAGTTAAAACTTTCTGTCATACATTTTCTTATAGAGTGTTTTATTTGAACTATTCAGCGAGAGAGAAACATATTTTTAATTTTTGAGTATATTTTTTTTTAACTTTGTTTTCAGAAAATGGCTTTGAAGGATTGGTTGAGAACTTGTTTTGTTTGCCAATTTTTCAACAGAAAAGATTTTACTTATATAGCCAGCATGGATATCGTACATTAAAAGAATTCTGACAGAGTAAACCTGCATGTCTCAGGTTTCCATTTTTTCAATTAATTAACAGTCCTTTCGGAACGCTTGTAATTCTAGTAATTAGAAAATCGCTTTTTTATAAATAAATTTTCATGAAGTTCTACGATGAATGATTTCAAAGTAAATTTTAAAAGCTGGTTTTCTGTATTTGAACATCATAATATAAAAGAACATATTCTTCCAACCAATATGAAAACAGAAAAATAATAATATTTTACTTATTATAAAGGAATGCATCAATCGGTATGCTATTTTTCGAGTCTCCGTTCAAACAAAATAATCTTATTTGTTTCACATTTGTTAAGATGCCTCTTCCGAACAAATTTTAAGTTAAAAAATAAAGAATAAATACCTTTAAAATGAGCTGAAATATCAATTTGTTTCCAGAACATATTATTAATAATAATAATATTGAGATGAAGCAAAAATACCTAGCTATTAACTGGCATTCGAAAGATATGCATTCCTTTAAAAGGAAATATTAGCTTATAAATACAAACAAAACTAATTTAAGAATTGAGAAACATGAAATCACATTAAAACTAAAACTACCAGAATCTTATGAGGAGTATACTGTTTTGAAAATATTACAAATAATGAGGTGGTTTCCCTTTCCGCCTGAAATTTACTTTAAAAATATGTGTAATAATAACTGAACTTCAGCTTGCGTGCTAAGCTTCCATAAAATATCCACAGAATGGATCTCTGCTTTTCAAAGTGCTTTTTCACTTTTTTAACTTTTGTGTTTGCTGTTGAAAAAAGGTGTCTCATTCCAGTGTGTACTTTATTAAGTTATCATGTTACACAGGGTAGTTATAATATAACGTGAAGTGTTCAGAGCCCTCTAGAGAGTAGAGTACTGAACTAAACATAACCAAATTTGTACAGTGGGCCATGATGTTTCAATTTTTAAATGGAAAATATATGTATATAACCAAAAATAGCAACCCAGGAGAAATATTAGAGTTGTTTAAAAAATAAAATTCATTACTTTGCATAGACACATTCTTTGTTTTAGTTACGAGTATGAAATTGAAGGCTCTGAGAGTTTTCTTCATTCTGAAACCAGCTGACTTGTCGATAGCTCTCATCACAGGACTGTGAATCGTAGTTAACCTATATTACCAGCAGAACGAAAGTGCATGTTTTGAATTTCGTGAATCTCGGCAACTAAAAAAGTTGCAAAAACGATATATGAGCATAATAAATTTACGGTACGTGTCAACGGTTTGAAACTACAGGAACAGCAGACAAGCCGGGGAACGCAAATCAGTTAACCCTTTAACGCGCATTATTCCTGCTCTGGGAACACCAAACTTTGACGTTTTGACTGTTGCCAGTCACGAAGAATAGATTTGATTTCTATAAAAATAGTTGCGGGTGACATAGCTCCACGATAATCCTTTACTTTTTAACGTCATTTCCCGTAAAAAAATGTCACGATTATTTTTAACAGCACAGACATCTGCTGAAAATTGGAAGAATGCGAGAACAGCTGGATAGATTGCCCAATGCTGAAAAAAGGGCAGCCGTTGCCATCACTCGGCTTAACTACCAGCAAGATGGCGGACGATCGAAATGTTCATCGCGTGCCACAGATCTAGAGACCCTTTTTTGACGCAGCTGGCTCTGCCGCTGCGTCAGCTGCACAGCCAGCTGCACTAGCATGCAGCGACGCACGTGCGTCGCCGCATGCTAGCAGAAAGTCACCTCCTATTACTCCAGCATAAGGGCGCAAATAAACATCAAGGATACCATCTCTGTAGGACTGAGCATTTACAGTTCCACGCGGAAAGACATGGTGGTCTGTGCGTCCACGCAAATAGATTCTACCCAAAACACTCACACTGCTACTTGTGTATGCATCTATTTAACGGATGCTTGATAAATCATATCAAGTTTAACGCTCTCTCCAAATGAAACAATTCGTACTATTTTTTTAAAAGCTAAACCTGTACTCATTCATAAAAAGAACAGACCTCTACTGATGAAATTTCTTGTGGGCATTTTAATATGCCTATCTGAAACGTTCTTTTCTGCTGCGACTACCTTCTTGAATCCTTCTACGCACAGATGACGTTAACATTAACTTTCAAGTACCAGCAGCAAAGGAGGATCTGAATTTAGTTGCGGTTTTATTTCTTTCTGTGCATAGTGACAAATATCCGCCATTTGGCCGGAACAGTTAACCGCCCTTGACAGAACCTTGTGGATGCCAAATATGTAGTGAGAATGTGTTGCCAAATTCTGTTAAATCACAGAAACACGAACATTTAACAACCTTGGCCCTTGTGCCTGAATTTATCTTGTCTCTATCGCAGTTATTCAGGCAAATGATGCCTGGAAACCATTGTTATCAGTTGACTTTCCCGATTCCTTACCTAAAATCATACTGCGAAAATTGGAGGCTTGATTTAAAACATGCAATTTTATGATCTTAGCAAACTATTTATTCTGGCTGTAGTGCCACTAAATTCCATACTGTAGGTTTACTCAGCAGTACTTATTATGGAACATTTTCCAATTTCATACGGATTGTTTTCATACGGTCCTACTATCAAATCCCCTAGATCTCATAGTTCCTCGAAATTCCTGAACATGACGACTATGAGATAGCAGGCCAATAGGAGATATACCAATGGCTTTTTACAAAATTGAAATCAAAATTTTTTCAAATTTGAAAAAGGAAGCTGTTATTCCTTTGTAGAATTTTCAAGGAAGCTAATATAATTTTTCAATTTTGAGAGGATATTTAGATTAATGCACATGCTATGTGAATTTTTTTAGTAGAATATGTAATTGTTAAACTAAGTGAAGGAGAATACAGAGTGAACTTAATTTTTGATATACTTAATGTTTTTTGTGTTCTAAAAATGCGCTTTTAAGCCCTAGATATTTGCGGAATTTTTTTTACCAGTTTGCGATGCACTTTGTTTCGAAAACCCAACTTTTGGGACAACTGGGATTTTTCGGAACTCGCTGACTGAACCAATCAGGATAATATCCCCACAATCTTTCTGAGGTTCATGTGAATACAACGATAATTGTACTAGAGCATAGAGTTAATCGTTTATCTTATTGTTTCTTTTTTTTAATTTTTCGAACTTTAAATACATGTAATAAGGATTTTCCAAATGTGTTTAACTAGAAGAATATTTCAAGATATTTAAACTTCATGCCAAGATGCTAAAATGATCACTTGAAAGATTTCAACAATGATTTTACTATTGTTTCCATGTTTATCACACTGAATGCGCCATACTTTAATTAAAAAGGAACTAGGAATAAAGTGACATCGCCGAGTAAATTGAATCTAACTGCGCCTCTGCAATAAAATAACTGCAATAAAATGAGCGTTCTATTCTTGGAAATTATTGTTTGAAATATCATTTTTCTACATTTCCATTTTTTTTAAATGTAAATAAACTAATCTAGTCTTTGCTTACCTTTCCTTACCAAGTTTTCACATTTAATTTCGATGCTTATTGATGATTTCGTGGTGGAGGCAATTTATTTCATTGTGGGCGTTTATTTTCAATCTGAGGGTGAAATTCTTTCGTTCAACCAGCAGTCAATGTTTATGTGTTGTGAATTTTAAAGATTCAACAACTAATTCGAGAAGAGATATCAATCTCTATATATAGAAAAAGATGTACTGACTGACTGACTGGCAATTACCGCGCAGTCAAATCTACTGGAGGTCGGATATGAAATTTTAGCAGCTTATGGCGAATGTGCCAATGACGAAATTTAAGAAGCGATTTTGAAAATTTGAACCCAGGCAGGGGTGGCGGCCCAAAATGTTCTTTTCACATTTCCCTTCATATATAAGGGGGGGGGGGGGTGGTGAAGAGACAACCGTGAAATTCTTGCTTTAAACTGTAAATAATACAAACACAGAAAAGTCATTCTCTGGATTTCTTAGAATTCCTACCCAAACGGTGGTAAAGGTCTAAAACGTTCTTCAACGTTCTTTTCACATTTCCCTTCATATATCAGAGGAAAAAAGAGACAGCTGTAAAATTCCAGCTTTAAAATATAACTAACAGAAATACCTAAAAGTCATTTTCATGGTTCTTTAGAATTCGCACCCAAAATGACGTAAGGTGCCGCAACGTTCTTTTCACTTTTACCTTTAATCACACATGGAAAAGAAATAGGCGTAAAATTCATGCTTTAAAATGTAAGTACCACAAATACCTAAAAATCAATTTCCGGGTTTTTAGAATTCGCACACGCGCGCGCGGAAGGGGGGGGGGACGCTCTTTTCACATTTGAAAAAAAAAAAAAAGTTATAATTTTCTTGGTTTAAAATGTAACTAACTGCAGTACCTAAATGTCATTTTCAGGGTTTTTAAAACTCGCACCTACACGGTGGTAAGGGTCCAAAAAGTTATTTTCACGTTTTCTTTCATATCTCAGAGAAAAAAAAAATTGATAACGATAACGTTCTTTCCTTAAAATGTAACAAACCGATATACCCAAAATCATTTTTCAAGTTTTTTTTTTTTTTTTTTTTTTTTAGAATTTGTGTCCAAACTGGTGTGACAGACCAATATGTTATACTTATCATAATACTTATCATCGTATATCGAAGAACAATGGAGATTGCCATAAAAATCCTGGATTAAAAAGTATCGAACACAAATTCATCACAATCTTTTAAAAGGTTTTTAAAAATTGACCTCAATACTGTAACACTTACAAAAACTGTTTCTCACGTATTTTTTAGTTCTAGCGTGCTGTTAATTTCAGACAAAAACTTATGTCTACCTGGTGAAAGGGCGAATCACTTTTCAAGGGTTGTCAGATGAAATGTGAAAAGTCTCCAAGGTTTCCTTTTTTATTGCCAAGTCTGGCATAAAAAATGAGTCTACAAAACTGGACCCAACTTATCAATATCTTCCGTATTTGTCGAGAAATTACATAACCTTACTATCTATTTAATTGGAATATTGGTATCTATATTTGTGTAAATAAAGGCTAAGTATAGTTCGAATATGCCTGGAGAGTATTTCAAAACAGTTTTAATAGACGATTTTAACATAGATTTCAAATTTTAAGAAGTATTTTATGGAATAAGAAAAACGAATACGGCACACTCGCGAATTACATACACATTCCAAACAGTATTTTAAAAAATCAAGTACAGTTAGAAAATGCGTAACGAATTTTGTAAAACAATTTTTGTAGGCGATTGTATATATAACCAAAGCATATTCAATATTTATTATTTTCCATTTCTGTTTGTTGGTTTAACAGTATCAATTCCGTGGGAAGAACGGGTACTTCAGCTAGTATGTTTCTAAATGCAATGTTAGAAATTGTATATTTATTCAGTCATTTCATTCATTCAGTACTGACAAACTAGAAATTCGTAAAATTCTATCTATATATGGTTTAGCGTACAGTTTAACTCAAAAATTGTATTAGAAAAATCATAAACATAATTCCTCTTTCTCCATACTTTGAATCGTAATCATTTTACAGAAATACAGTTAAAATGTCCATTGCAATTTTTTAATCTATTTTTCCAGTGATATATTTCTGTTATACAAATATCTTTCATTAATTCCAACTAAAATATTTATAATGCCATTCTACATACTAATGTTTTAATTTATTTGGTTAATTTAAAGTTAAAAAGATGTATTATGCCACTTCAATTTTTATTAGTATTTTGACAAACAGTTCATTTAAAGCGTTTTTTAAAATGCGATAATCATCAATCCGTAAAATGAATATATTTGAATATTCTTTCACTTAAAGAATAATTCGTTGGTTTATACTCAGATACATTAAAATAATAAAACCAGCTTAGTTCTGCCCAAAGGAAAAACATGAAGATTTATGCAGTGCAAAAATTAAAATCGGTCTCCCTTTGTCTTGCAATTATTCAAACCAAACTTCTAAAAACAAAGAAATCGCAAGTAACAACTCTTACAAATACCCTTGCAGCAATCCGCATTGATTTGCGAGAATGTTAGAGGACAGAGAGCGAAAATTGCGTAAATAAATTGTTCAGGCCTCAACAACTTAATTTTGCCGGGTTTGCTGACATCCGAAAAAGAAAATACTATTCATGGTAATTTATTGCATCCAAAAGAAATGCTTTGGCACTGATTTTCATGTTAGTTATTTCCGTTACATGAATAAATATGACATTAACGAATAATTTTCTGAAGCTTTGTTTTCCTAAATGGAGCAGTTTATTTCGGGAGAGATGAGTGTTTATAATATTTCCCAGTGCTAGAAAATATTTCTTGAGGAAATTTATCGATGCTTAAGAAGATCTGCAGCCCTGATTTTAATGTCGAGTGTTGTAGCATAAATAAATATGACAAGTAATTTTCAGAATTCTTTTTTCTTTGTTTTCGTTGTGGGAAGGGGGAATAAACACTTCTGCTTTAGGATCGATCTGGGTTCTTCAGTATATCTTATGAACATGTCTAGAAAGATATTTCTAATTGTTTTATTTAGATTTTGGTCATTTCATTATGGGGGGCGTGTCTGTCAAGCACTCCATCGTTGCCACGTATGAGTGGTCTAATATTGAATGAATTTCAGATGAATTGTCTAGTGGGAACGCAGTTTAACGACTACGCCATTTCGGGACATACCTGCATACATACATGCATCTATCTATATGTACATATAAATATGCTAAGAAAAACATTTGTGTCCTTTTGCAGCACTTTGCACGAACGGATGAGTGCGAAATTGGGCACAGTTAAAGTTCGTATGGCGGTGGTTGTGCGAATGTTAAAATTTTTACATAATATGCACCATAACAAAATAGAAAAGTAATTTGGTACGCAGTATTTCGACCCATGTTCCATTGCTGTGTCAATTTTGAAATAACAACACCAAGTTTCAGCAGTACTATATGGTTATACTATTACGATAAAACATGCAAAAAGTTAAATTATTCCCCAGCTTGGTGAAAAGCCAGTGACTAAAATGTGTTTTAGCCCTGTGCTTGGCGACTTCTTTTAGACGGCCGATAAGTGCGCGAAGTGTTGTAAATTCCATGTTTTAAAACTGTGAGAAAACGTACCGAACAGGGCAGGTTCCAATCCAAGAGACGCGCCAATTGGACAATTTCTTCACAATCTCCCGCCATACGGCATGCTAAGGCAAATTTTCTCCAAAAATATTATTGAAGAAATACTCCAGCAATTAATGGGGAGTGAAAATAATATTATTAATGATGTGTATGGAAATATTTCCGAAGACATACTCTCAGACAACATTTTGAAGTTTTTTATAATAGAAACTAAAAATGATGATTAAACTTTTATTAATGCAGACGTATTCGAATATCTGATGAATACAGAACACATCACCATAGCTACCATAAAATAATTTCGTATGATGACAATGAAATCAGTAACTCTTCAGTAGAGTTTTTTTATTCTTTCACTATGAGGGGTTTGAGTTTTTTTTCGGTTACCCGGGAGCAAGTCAAAAATTGCCAAATAAGTGTGATCTGCTTCAAATGCTTTCAAACCAAAAGCGATTTTCAGTAAATAGTTGTTTATCCCTTTCCATATTTTGAAGTTTAATTCAATTTCCTATTTTAATTTAATTCAACACGTTTTCCCCAATTCCACATTATGTAAACAATAAGCATACAAATTTCTGGTAGAGCGCGTATGACTGCCATCTATCAACAATTACGAGAAATACAAGGGGTGCTTCATTTGTCCCGGTTGCGGCAACTCTTTCGGATTTACCTTACATACATGATTCTAAAAATGACTTTTAGAATAAAACATTACTTCAACATTTATTTCACAACTAAAAAACAAATCCAAACATTTTAATTAAACACGCATACTATTCATTTCATCACATATATACATGATAAAACGTGTAACTTGACTTAAAGCTATATCTCTCGTTTAATACGAGCATTATTTGTTCATATGATAAATTCTCGAGCATAGTTTCATAATCCCAAAAGTTATTCAATGGCATAAGACTGTTTTACATAATACAGTATCAGTACTGTTTGACATAATACAGTATCAGCAATACTTCATAGTGAAGTATTTTAAAAAAAATCTCCTGGATTTTTTTAAAATCACACATTTTCACAAAATATAATTATTCCCACTTAATACCCAACTATATGTTCCTTCACACCCTTATTTCAAAAACACAGAGAATTCATGTATTGAAGTTACAAGCATTATACCTTATCTAACTCTAACTGGCAAACGACATTACCTAATCTGAAGCACTTTAAATGGTATTAAATTTTAGTCAATTTATGGTAATAACCTTTTCGCAGTCACATTTATTTGACGCCTGAGGCTATCAACGAAAAGTTATATCCGCTCCCCGTTGTACAAAAATCAATTTGCCGGCACGCCAGATAAGAATAAAGCTTATCTGGCGTGAAGAAAACTAAAAAGGATTATAAAGCACACATACACATACACAATTCGGCAGAGAAGATTATTTTTCAATCCTGCATCACTCAGAGCAATTTGATTGCTTCTGGGTGAGCAAGGAAATAAGTGTATATGCAAGCTATACATGATGTAAATGCATTGCATTTCTGCATTACCCTTTCGCGGAAAATCGAGCACGCCTGAACGATAGAGATCGGTCCATTTATTTGTGATATTGGCAGTTCTGTTATTGGATACAGGTTAGCGCGGATGTCTTATTCTCCATTAAAATCAGATTTGATGTATTATGTTATGAATATAAAAAAAATGTTACACACTCACGCACACACTTACGAATTATGCTATGGTAGAAGGGAACGCTAATCGCAAAATTAAACATTAAATCGTAAACTGAAAACATTAAGCAAGTAGTCCGTATAGTTCATACGGTAGATTACTCAATATTATTCAATATTATGTATTTCATTCAATAATTTGGTCCAAATATTTTTCTTGTATGTTAAATAGTTCCTTTCTTAATAATTTGAGTCATATGTTTATGGCTGAATATAATTTTTTTGTTTCTTCTTTTTAAAGGAGGTAGGTTTTTATCGTACGACATTTACCCTGAATTTACAATACAACGATATACTGACATCTTATATAATTGACTGAATTCATACCATTACAGTACTATGTTTAAGTATTTAAAATTTTCAAAACTTTTCAGATACTTATTTTTTTAGTTAATAATTGTAAAATCCTCAATTTTATATAAAAATAAAACAATCTTTCATATTTCATCTCAAATAACCATTTTGATTTGACTTTGAATCGCGAAAAGCTTTTAAAAATCTCAAATTAAAGAATCACTCATAATATATCATTTGAAATACTCTTTGGGTAATTTATATTTCTTAAATTAAAAGTACAAAACGTTTCTTTTTCCATCCCGCTTATTAAGTCCTTTGAATCTTAATAGACTAATGAATTGATGGAGCTGTATCGCAGAATTATGGAATACGGTTTCCTAATTACGAAATTTTGTTTGATCATTCTTACATTTACAATTAAATAGCATTATTTGAATTTTACTAATTCAGTTATGCTACTACAATCATTAAAACCGCGTAACTTCATGTAATAACTAAAGCATTAATACTGTTAAGGTAATGAAATTATTCTAATTAGTATAACTTGTAAGAAAATTTAATCAAATGTCACATTAAATTAGAGGCAATTTCTAATGATTAAAGAGAATTCCATAATTATATTTTGATTTAATTTCTACATATTAAGAAAATAATGTATCAAAACTTGATTACAACTGAAAATAGCATTTTTTTTTCGTTTAAGAAATGTAATTCTTAAAAACTTCCAAAATATGACTTGAATGATTGTACATTTATTTATAAAATCACAAAAAACTGTGGTGTTTCCGGTAGTATACAAAAAAAATTATGCGTCGACGACAGTGGCGTAGCCAGAAATTTTTCACAGGGAAGGATACAACTACTGCAATTCACACACACACACACACGCACGCACACACACGCACACACGCACGCACACACACACACATATGTAAAGAAGTTATTTAGTTAGGCTGTTTTAAATTATTAAGATTGCGTTGTGACATATGAAAATCCAGGTTCGATACACTTAGTTGCAATAAAATAAAAAGACGTTAAATCTTAAAACTGTTTTATTAAAAGGTACTATTGAAACATAAACTTATTACAACGGATGGTGGTGGCTCAGCGAAAATAAAATGACATCCTATATGGACAGTGAAATTAAGATGGAATGACTTAAAAATTACGCCAGCACAGAATTACACATTGGCGAGAACAAACACCTGGCCGACATAACTAACGCGAACTCCAGAGCAACCCTAAAAGTTAATCCAATAAAATTAAAATGACGTAATCGCGAGCAAATAATTTTAAAGATGAGGCAGTGCAACAAAAATATAACTTACGCCAGCAGGATGCCAAGAGGGGAATCAAAAAGCCGTTCCGATAGCACACGAATGTAATGTAATCTATTTTTAGCACAACGGCGCTAGAATGAAGAGAAAAATAAACAAAAAGAATAATGCATACGGGAAAAGCGAAAATACAGATTTAAAAGCCGAAAAGCCATGGCAGAAAAATGAAAACAGAAGTGATTTAGAATTGTTGATTTTGGATAGATTACATTAAAGAAAGAAATATTAAATGATTATTAAATTAGATATGTGATCTGCATCACAACATATATATATATATATATATATATAATATAGATATAGAGAGAGAGAGAGAGAGAGAGAGAGATATAAAATAAAAATGTAAAACACTATGAATATTACTGCAAAAATGACATACCCCAAGTAGGAGAAAAATATAAAACAATTAAAATTAAAAAAAGGAATGAAAAAGAGCCAAACAAAATGATAAAAGAATGAATGGAATGGAGATTATAACCTCTGAGACCATCCTCAGAAGCCATACCCAGAAAATTATACTTAAAGACAAACAAAATAGTAGGATTTCGGTTGTGTGGCACATCAAAAGAAATATTCAGCCCACACATTTTAGGATCGATCCTACCTAAAAAGCAAAAATTGGAAAGCAATAAGATATCAAAATAATAGAAAAATCACTGACAACATACCATTCTGGATTGGTAGCAAGCACATAGAAGGTAAGCATAAAGTATTGCCAATATAAGTAGAAATTGTAGAAAGTGAAAATCAGTGTTGCCACAAACTTAAAGTGTAACAGAGGAAAGAAGAATATAAAGGTGTTGCCAAAAACATTAGGGTAATATTATTTAACATTATTAGTAACCAGGTAAATTAATTAAATTATAAAATATATAGAATATTGATGAATTTAAATTATTGAATAATATAGATGGCATAGCCAATTAAATAAAACATATTGTATTTACAAATATAATGATTATTAATAGTAACAAAATAAAAAAAGTGTGTTTATATCAGAAAATTAATCTAATAATGAAAGAAAAAATGTTTTTATTTTATAAATTATAAGTAGGACAGAATAATATTATAGGAACCTTATTTTTTGGGGGGTCCTCAAATTTATATATAAGCATGTATATACACATCCAGAGTGTTTTTACAAATATTACTCTTTTTTTTAAATTTGAGAAAAATCTTCCTCCACCTACCCATCCATCTAATTACAACCTTAAAACCAAAACACCAACCCACCCTCCAGTAAAGTAACAAAGACAATAGACACATTACCTTCAAGGATTGTATATAATAGATTTTTGGAACTTAGCAGGATAGTTATATTGCCTACCTGACAGAAAAAGTTATTTAAACTTTTATGTTACGTTTATAAGAGATTTTAATATCTTCTGAACAGAGAAACTTGATTCTACAACAATGATTATAGGTGATAATGCGGAATACATATTTATGTAAGCAGAACAAAAAATGAGTAAAGCTATTTACTTTAAAATTAAAATCATTTATCTTATCATATATATTGAAGCTAAGGTTATTTCTAGGAGGGATAGAGATACTTAGATCTAAAAACTAATAGAATTGTTAAGCATATCATTTTTAATTCATTCCAGAGCAGAAGGACATTTTATTGCAAAGATAATGTTATTATTACTAGTAGTATTTACTAGTAAGATATCATCTATATACCCTTTATGTATGATATGTGTATTAGTGTAGTCTTTCTCATAGTAACATAAATATGTAAAAAAATTTTAAAATTCAATTTAGAGGTAGTCAAAATCGGTTTTTTTGTCGAAATTTGGCCCCCAAAATTTTTCGGGATCACATTACTTCCTTATGTATAAAATATAATTATTATAAATAATAAATTTAGATAGACAATTGAAATAAGTTACATTAACATGGGATGGAATCATAATAATTATTAACACAAGTTTCAAATAATTCATTAATTACATTGTAAAGGTCATCAACAGGAATATTGTTAAATAAATCTTTAAAATCGTATCTATATAAAGAGGTAATATTATTAATATTACATAATGTATTGCGTAGATCATCACTATTTCCTACAGAGATACAGTAAACATTACATTTTATATAATACTTATGCATAACAGACAGTATCTTTAATAAAAGTTTACTTGCTACATGAGTATATGTATTAGATCCTATTGTAACTGTTCGAAACTGTAAAGGAGATTTATGAAATTTAGGGATTAGTACAATATAAGGATAGTGCATATTGTTATGTTGTAAGTTAAGAAGTTTATATAAAGCCAGAAATTTTTATTACAGATTGCAGTAGATAGATTTGTAGGAGTAGATACTGTTATTTACAATTGAAGAGGCTAACAAAGTGTGGTATAACTGTTTACATATAAATTCATGATTATTGGAGGATTTATCTACATAAGTAACTATCAAATTCTGCTTTATAAAGTCAATGTGAGTATGAAAATTACTATTCACAAGAGATTTGTGATAAACATATTTAGCAATATTGTGCTTAAAGATGGAACTTTTACATTCCAAGTATTGAAGGCTTCAAAAGGAGTGTTATATTTTAAGGCAGTATTATTTATGTAGTAATCTAAATAATATGTAAATTGAGTTGCAATGTCACATAGGGAAAGTTTTGATGGAATTCTGTGTTTATAGTATTAATGACTCCAGGAGACCTCAAAACGTGCAACTGCAACAAAAGCTCAAATTTGCTTTTTTTCATGATTACTATATTTTCCTTCTTACATGGTACATGTTTGAAAAGAAAAAAAAAAACTATGTAATAAACGTGCGCAAGACTGCAATTTGCAATAAAATTTTTCATAGATGAATATTCTCCTTTAAAGAAAATATATTTTAAGAATTGTGTTACTTGGGGTCTAGCTATCTTGACGTCAAGATAGATGGACCACATTAAATTTTTATTAACTATTTTTAAAGTATAGAACACAAATTCTGTAATTTGGCAGTCAATTAGCACTAATAGATTACTAATTCTGTATGCATTAAAATTTCAGAATAAATATTTTTTTTTTCTTTTTGAGGCCGGCCGACTTGACGTCAAAATAGCCGGGCCATATTAAATTGTGATTTACTCTTTTGAATAATTAGCAATAATTCGGAGGTTTGAGCGCAAATTAGCACTAATTTTTTATCTTGTTATTTTTCATTTTGCTGTATGTGGTCCGGGGAGCTTGACGCAACCACTTTCATGCTGGGGAGAAAAACTGTCTCTTCAAGAATTCATTCCTCCTTGCTTATAATCCTGCTCAACTTTAAGATTTCATGAGCATTTATCTTGGGGCAGTTATTGAATGAGCTTGATTTTGTTTGTAATGCTCTTTTGCAACAGATTCTTTTTAACTGGTATAGGCTTCTCCACAGGAAGGGGGTTGGAAAACAACGACGTACATAGAGACGTACCAAAAAGAAGGGGGGGGGGAGAGAAGAGGTTAAACGATGGAAAAGGTATAGAATGCCGAAACTGTCTGAATCCGCCCTCTTTAAGTACGTCCTTGGTATATTCCAGGCTATATGTTTTATTAAGTTAAACTTGAAGGTTTCATTGCAAAAAGGGGGGTACCTATGAGAATGTGAAATTGTGTGTGCTTTCTTACAGTAGAAATAAAACATCTCTTTCGTTTGATAACAAAAGGATGTGTCCCAATCGTTACTCAAGTGATGAAGCTGCCTGTTTCGCTAGTTTCTTTTGAATTCCGGACGATTTTTTCATACGCAAAACCATAATATTTACGGCTTTGTCCATTTTTCAAAAAGCTTTTCAATTTAATTTTGTTTTTTAAGTAAAATACCTGAGTGAAACATTTTTGAATAAAACAAATCCCGCACTTTTATTACACAGTGTATTTTATTTCGAAACACACTCACAATCTGA